>CM056049.1:128075471-129277492 GCA_029574335.1 Rana kukunoris
AATCATCAGCAGCCAAAAACTGCTATATCACTCTTATGCAGACGACACGCAACTGTACTTCCGCATTTGCAATAAAAAGGATCACCACCTCAACCTAGAGACATGCCTCTCTTTGATAGAGGACTGGATGACAAAGAGTTATCTCAAACTCAACGGAGCGAAAACAGAACTTCTTCTGTTTCACGCCAAGCGTAGGAATCAATCGACAACAACCTGGATCCCCCCGCCCATTCTGGGCAAAATCATCACCCCTAGCGCCAAAGTCAAAAGTCTTGGGGTCATCTTTGACTCCGACATGACAATGAACGCACAAATAGGGGCAGTAGTCAGCGGATCTCACCATCTGCTGCGCCTACTACGCAGACTCACGCCTTTTATTCCCAAGAATGACATAGCGGTCGTGGTAGGAGCTATTGTAAACTCCAGACTGGACTATGCAAATGCCCTTTACCTCGGACTCCCAAGTACCAAATCGCTCGTCTTCAAGTCGTTCAAAATACGGCCGCCAGACTTGTGACTGGGAAAAAACCTGGGAACCAATCTCACCTTCACTGAGATCCCTTCACTGGCTACCAGTTAAAGACAGAATCACCTTTAAAGCTCTCTGTCTAACGCATAGATGTATCCATGGGAATGCTCCCCATTATCTATGCGAAAAATTAAAAGTTCACAATCACAATCGTATTCTACGATCCACCAATCAAAATCGGCTTCAGATACCGAAAGCCAGATACAAGTCCAAAGGAGACAGGAGATTCGCTGTCCAAGGTCCCAGACTATGGAACGCCTTACCAGCCAGCATTCGGCTGGAGGAGAACTACTTAGTCTTCAGGAGAAAGATTAAGACTCATCTCTTTTGATCTCAAAGGAGACAGGAACAACAAGCGCCCAGAGGCGATTTACTTCGCATGTGCTGCGCTATATAAGTTCCTCATTCATTCATTCATTCATAAAAAAAGGCATGGGAGAAAAATATAAAGAAGAGAGGAAAAACAGCAAAGAACATAGAACTGTACTCAGACTGAAGATGCTTTATTTCAGATTATAATCACTACTAAGATCTCTAAGGCCGCGTACACACGATCGGTCCAAAACGATTAAAACGGACTGAAGGTTCGTTTCTTCTGTCCAAACCGATCGTGTGTGGGCCCCATCGGTCAGTTATCCTTCGGTCAAAAAAAAGAGAACTTGCTTTAAAATTTTACGATGGCCGTCTGACCAATGGGTTAGTATGTATGCAAAAGCATGGTTAAAAGGTCGCGCATGCTCAGAATCAAGTCGACCCATGCTTGGAAGCATTGAACTTCGTTTTTTTCAGCACGTCGTTGTGTTAAAACACGTAAACGTCACTGCGTTCTAACGCAATCGTTTTTTTAACCGAGGGTGTGTAGGCACATCAGACCATCAGTCAGCTTCATCGGTTCTCATCGGATGGACTGATCGTGTGTATGCGGCCTAACAGTCATACCTGTGCACCTGACATATTTCTGTCTGGATTCTAAAGGGCAGCATATGCTCATTGGCGCTCGTATGCTTAACACAGCCCATTTCAGGTTTTCTGTCTTCGCTCAGTTTAACTTGTACAATAATACATTTTCATTTGATAGGACTCAGATCTGCCACAGGAATGTATAAATATTATGTGACACAAGGACTGTGAAACCTATTAGTTCCTCCGGTGAAGAAAAAAAATAATAATAATTTGCTGCTGATGCATTCAATATAGATTGAGCTGTATGTCGGCAACAATGAATTACTTGGAAATTATTTTGTCAGGTGGTTCACTGACATTATAAAACATAAAAGTGATGCTCAAGTGGTTTGAGTGCTGTCAAAAAAAACAAACAGGATGGAATTATTTCCTGCCAATCCACTTGTGTCCTATTTATTATTTGGAATGATATATGCTATGTTTGTTAATCCTGATTTTTTATTAAGTCATTTCTCTTTTTTCTTTCCTGCTTGTATTTCAGACTAATTGGGTTCATATAAAAAGTCAAATAAAAGAAGGTTTCCAGCTAACAGGGAAGCAAAGTGAAAGTTGCAGAGAGAGAAAGAGAGACAGAAATATTTTACCAAGTGTGAATTATGAAATGACGCTATCACCCCAGGGCAAAAGGATTTATAACTCAAGCATCTCTGTGAAATTATAATATTGTAATAAGGTATGAATTTCCTCCCTGGGTTCTCAAATAGGTTTTGCTTTTTTTATATCTTTTCCCAAAAATACATCAAAATAATGGGTTACAAACAAAGTAAATGGCCTAAACTCATGTCCTGATTTCCTACATACGTGAAATGTCAGCGCTAATTTACCAGCTGTCCCTCCTTCCATAATTATGAAGACAAAGCAGATGTAATCAGTTTGATAGATATATTAAGGGGCTTTTACATCCATCACTCTATATCTGAACAGATAAACTTTTTGAAGGGCAAGGCTACACAAGCTGAATCACCTGAAAGCTTTTTATACCTCTGTTGGAGAGACTGCTCTCCCTGAGGGCCAAGAAGTACACTTGGCAACAGAGGCATAACTAGAACCATTAGGGTGCAAGAAACCATGAAGGGCCCCCTGACCCCCTCTTCCTTCTGAGCCTGAGGCCCTCCCCACTGATCCCAAAGCCTTTTTTCTCCCATTGCAGGACCCTTTCACATGCACTGCAGAAGGCCCTCTATCTGCGAGTTACTCTTTACATCTGAATGCACAAAGTTCTCCTTTCCATCTGAATCCGCAGAGTTCCCCTTTATATCCCAGTCTGCTGCAATGCCCTTACATCTGAAACCACAGAGTTCCCTTACACTGTAAGGGTGGATTTTGCAGAGGGAGAACTCTGGGGACTCCAATTTAAGGGTGAATACTGAGAACTCTGATGTACAGAAGGAACTCTGATATAAGGGGGTAACGCTGCAGACTCTGGTGTTAAGGGGAACTCTGATATAAAATGGATCTCTGGTAACCAGAGCCCTCACTTGCATCAGAGTTCCCAGCATTTACCTTTAATCAGGGTTCCCAGAACCTCCCTACATCAGAGCATGCAGAGCCCCCCCTTACATCTGAGTCTGCAGATCTCTCCTTGCATTAGAGTTTGCAGAGCCCCACTTGCACCTGAGTCTGCAGAGCACCCTTTCATCAGTGTCCACAGAACTCCCCCTTACATCAGAGTCTGCAGAGTGGGGATCTCTGTTGACTCTAATGCAAAGGGGAACTCTGATGTAAGGGGTGCTCTAGGAACCCTGATTTAAGGGGGTGCTGGAGTAAGGGAGAAAGATGTGGACTTTGGTGTAAAGTAGAACTCTCATGTAAGGGGGTCTCTGCTCACCAAAGCCCCCCTCACCCTTACACCAGTGTACTCACTAGGTGGCAATAGAGAGAAGTGGAGGGTGGGACACTTCACACACAGACATTGGATGCATGGTTAACTCACTCACCCAGGATGGGGCATCCGCAGTCTGAACCTTTCATATCTACCAGGTTGTGCATCTTCTTACTACTGGGCTTCAAAATTCCCATCCACACATCCACTGGGGCAGACACAGGAGGAGAGGGGGGAGGGAGGAGGAGGAGCAGATCAGCACTCTCTCTCTCTCTCTCTCCTCTCCTGTCTGTGCAAGGGAGGAGGGGGGAATGCATCAGTGCTGGCTCTGGGCTGTGTGAAAGACACTCTCGACTCAGAGCCCTGCACCTCCCAACAGTTGCAGAACACCAGGGCCCAGTCGCAAGTGTGAACTTTGGGATCCAGGTAGTTCCACCACTGATTGCCATAATTAATATGATAGAGTTTCACTCTCCTCAATTAGCAGGAGTGACACTTTGTAATTGGATGAGGGAAAAAGTCAATGGCACCAATAGTTAGAGCTTTCTACTGGAGCTTATAAGTGATAAAACATACTATATGTCAATCAATGTTCAGCCCTAAACAAAATATCACTTTTTAAAGAGGACCTTTACTAATTTTTTAACTTTCTATCTAATCTAATAAGGCCGATTTCAAACTTGCAGGCACTATAGTGCTAAAAATAGCGCCTGCAAAGCGCCTTGAAAGAGCCTCTCTCGTTCACTCCAATAAGAAAGCCTGAGGCTTTCACACTAAAGGGGTGCACTGGCAGGACGGAAAAAAGGTCCTGCTAGCCGCATCTTTGCAGAGCTGTAAGCGCCCCTGACCATTAAAATCAGGTTGTTTTAACCTTAGCAGGGGATAAAACCGCCCGCTATCGGCCGAAAAAGCACCGTAAAAACAATGGTAAAGCGCCGCTAAAAATAGCGGTTCTTTACAGCTGATGCCTAGCACTGCTCGGTGTGAAAGGAGCCTAAAGGAGAAGTCCAGCCTGAGCTCGTTTGGCTGAGCTTCTCCTATGGGTCACAGGATTGCAATTAGTTTTGCACTCCTGTGACCTGTTTTTAGCAGAGAGCTGTCTGAAGTCCGCTCTCTGCTGACGTCACTGGAATCAGTCCAGGCACTGCATCATCACGACAATAAAGTCTGGATCCACCAGGTGCCTGGACTGATGCCTGTCTCAGACTCTCAGTGAGTCGCTGAGAGACTGAGATGGCCACTCTCTGCCCCTCCAGAGCTCAGCGCTCCAGTAAGCATTAAGGAGCAGAGAGCAGAGCTGCTGACAGTCAGCGGCTTTCTGCTCGGGGATCTGTGAGAACCGACACATCAGCGATGTTCGATCGCTCGGTTTATAGTGTAGAGGAGGTGGGGGACAGATGCAGCATCGGACCAATACTGCATCCATCTAGTAAGTATAAATGGGCCAAACCCCCCCCATACTTCTCTTTTAAATCTTCTGCCCTTGTTGTTTTAACTTTCTGCCAGTAAATTCCTTATACAGCCCACTTCTTGTTTGTCTGGTAAAAAGCCTAAGCTTATGACATCATGCACAGCTCTCTCTCACTCTAGTGATAGTTTGCCAGGAAGAGAGGGTCAATGAGAGCTGCAGAGCTGGAGGTGTGCCTCTTCTGTGTCTGTGTAAACAGGCAGCAGTTTTAGCTGCTCACAGTTAAAATGGTTGCGGCCAGACTAAGTGGAGGAAGATTTCTGCAGCATCTTTGGCAAGTATAGAATCACAGCATATATAAAATAATATGCAAAGTGTTTGGAGGGAAGCTTCAAAATGGAAAATATGTTTTTATTAAAAATTATGTGAGTGCAGATCCTCTTTAAGGGCCCTATCATCAAAAAAAGACCACTTTTCTTTATCAAGGTCATTTAGAAAGGCATAAGTAAACCTTAACAATGGATTTAGTTTTTTTGTCTGTTAAAAAAAACAACAATTTAAAGAATTTTATTATATCTGTCCTGATAGAAATCATTGAGCGGATCACTTTCTGTGCACCCTGTCTGTGCTGTACTATTCTCAGTCAATAGTTTTATCTTCTTTTAGTCTTCTTTTTGAACTACTCTCCCCTAGGTTATGTGGATGGGGGTGGGGTCTGTAGTTCTAGCATACTTCCTGTCCTAAGGTGACACTGCTATTGCTCCACAGACACAGTACAGTGAGTGATCTATGTCACCCTAGGACAGGAAGTGTGTCACTGGCAGGGTAAACAGGTAAGAATAAAGGAAAACAAAGTCTAGAAAAAGGAATCAATTACCAAAACTACATCCAAGAACTGGCAGGCTGTGATATAATACATTTAGTTCTTGGGCTTATACATACCTTAAAACGAATTGTAAACCTTCCTGTTTTTTCACCTTAATGCATCCTACACAATAAGGTGAAGAAACACTACTTACTGGCCTCCCAGCCCCACCCCCCGTATACTTACCTGAGCCCTCGAAATCCCTGCATCGAGAACGCGCTTGCTCAGTCTTCTCGGCTGTTTATTGAATAAAATTGATAGCAGCGCAGCCAATGGCTGCGCTGCTGTCAATCAACTCCAATGATGTAAGGGCCAGGGGGCGGAAACGAGTCCTGTAGTCAGCGGCTATGGACGCCGGATACAGGACTCAGAAGCACACCCGCAAGGAAACCCCCTTGGTAGAGCGCTTCCCAGGGGGGTTACCAGAAGGGGGGAGGAGCCGAGACATCCGCCGAGGGACCCCAGAAGACGTGGATCGGGGCCACTCTGTGCAAAACAAGCTGCACAGCGGAGGTAAGTATAACATGTTTGTTATTTATAAAACAAAACATTTTAAGCTTTACAACCCCTTTAACCCCCCTGGTGGTATTTCCGAGTCTGACTCGGGGTTAAATTTCTGTGCTGCGATCGGTAACCCAGAGTCAGACTCGGGCTCGCCTCGCAGCATCCATAGGCAGTGTTTACTTAACTTGTCCCTGGATCCAGTGATGCATCTCCGCTGTGTGTCAGCGAGCAGCGTCCTCGCTCGATTCACATAGTGCCTGTGTGCCGCCGATCTCTGTTCCGTGCGACGTTATGACGCACGGGGGCGGAGAACGCCGCCAAATTCAAAAAAGTAAACAAACACAGTACATACAGTATACTGTAATCTTATAGATTACAGTACTGTATGTAAAAAATACACACCCCCTTTGTCCCTAGTGGTCTGCCCAGTGCCCTACATGTACTTTTATACAATAAAAACTGTTCTTTCTGCCTGCAAACTGTAGATTGTCCATAGCAACCAAAAGTGTGCCTTTATGTCAAAAATGGTTTTAGAGCAGCTAGAAAACAGCGATAATAAATTATAATCACTTGCAGAATTGAGCGATAGCGATTTGTGAGGAAATTCGTCATAAAAAAAAAAAGTAATGACAGCATTAATTCTGCAACTGAGCAAATTTCAGTGTTTTTGAGTTGATTACATTATTGAATCATTTTTATTATAATTATATTATTATTTGTTATAATTATTTATAATACTTTATTATATTATAATTTATAATTTTGTTTTTTTTTTAAAAATCATACCCGGGATGCCTACTAGACTCTTGTTTGGTCAGATTTAAGTGAGTTATTCCTAAGAATTGCAGGCCTACAGTATAAAACGCCAAATTTCCTTGCAAATAATGGTACCGCTTTCAGCACCTAAAATCTGAAATAATCATACCGCCAGGGAGGTTAAGGCTTGATGCACACTGTATTTGGGGACGATCTAACACCACAAATGGCATTAAAAAAAGAAAAAAACTAGTAAGACATACAATAATAAACAGTGTATAATCAGTCACATAGAACAATATCTAGGTCATATGACGATATGACAAGCTTAAAAAAAGTTGGATGAGCAAACTCCCTGCTCAGGTTCTGCTGGTTTTCTTTATTTCACTTCTGTAAAATATCACACATCTGGAAATTGAGCGGTTACCCCAATCACATGACTTAATGTTAAGTGTTCAATGATGGATTCAATAAATGTCACCGAAGGTAAAACACTGGATAGAGAGACAATACAGACTGGAAAATAGGCCTCATCAACCATAGGGAATAATGTAACACCTAATAATAAATACAATCAATAAAATGGCTTCTGCATTTTAGAGATGCCAAAAATGATTTAAGGATTAGTGATTAATAAACAAACAGTGAAAAAATTGTCTTCGGCACTCTGAACACCTTATAATAGCACTATCATCTCACAAAGCAGCTATATAATCAACTAGGCTTATACAGTGTATTAAAGTGTTAATATATTATATTGCGCTAACTAAAAATAAAAAACAAATCAATATATAAGGTAAGGCAGCCAACACAGCAAAATGGAAATTTTGTAAATGTAAATGTGTATAGAGTGTAGCGCCAATCGGGAGCCCTTTTCAGAAAAGACTCTCCTATAGGCTCAGTGATCGAAATCAGCAAAACCTAAAATATACAAATGAAATACCTGTGTCCTACAAATAAGCTTTTAGAAGGGAGGATGTTAGAGTTATTTCAAAACGTTCTCTTCTTACTGGTCTTACTTTTGAAAAAAATTATATAACCAAAAATTGTGTAAGTGTATACGAGATGGGTATATAAATCGTCTAAAGAAATCAATGAAAGGTGAAAAATCACTCACAATATATGACAGAATAAATCTGCACAGGTGTTCAAACTTGTTTAGAAGAAACAATAAAAACAGTCTATGATATTGCAACCAGTGACCGTAAAATAATAGATCATAAAGTGAAAAACATATATAGCATAATGTCCACAGTGATTATATGGAAGCAATCAATCAGATAAGTATCAGTCCATACACTCAGGAAGGTGTAGCGAATGTATGCTTGAATGGGGCAGGTAATCCAAGGAATAAAAATAGGTACCCTTACCGGATCAGGTGGACCCTCAACTCACCATACGGTGGGGGGTCTTTAAGGCTTGTAAAGGCTGATTGCCTAATCAGGTTGGTGTCCAGATGGTGGTTCCAGGCAGGAATGATATCCGGAAGTTCAAGGGTAAATTTTGAAGTTGTAGTAGCTCCGTGGTGGTATACATTCACTCCCAAGCATTAGGAAGGAAAGAAAAGAGAGAGACGGCTCCTCATAGTGTAAAACCACCAATTTAATGGAATAAAAATGAATGGAATAAAATAAAATCAACATAAAAGTTCCACTACATCACACATGTGACAGGAATCACTTCAAAAATAAGAAATGCAAAACCACACGTGAAATTCAGAAAAAAGCTTGAAGACAGCAACTCTCCCCCTTGATGGGTGAGCAGGGGTAATTCCGAAGGAAAAATGCAGAGAAGACTATAGCAAGTCAGTGACCCGACCGGTTTCGTCTCATGTAGACTTCAACTACATGTTAGTACAGTGTATTAAAGTATTATTAACCACTTACATACAGGGCATTTTCACCCCCTTCCTGCCCAGACCAATTTTTAGTTTTCAGCGCTGTTGCACTTTGAATGACAATTGCGTGGTCGCGCGACGTCGCTCCCAAACAAAATGTACACCCTTTTTTTCTCACAAATAGAGCTTTCTTTTGGTGGTATTTGATCACCTCTGCGGTTTTTATTTTTTGCGATATAAATAAAAGAAAGCATACATTTAAAAAAAATATATATTTTTTGATTTAATAAATATCATAATTTTTTATTTTAACCTTTTTTATTCTCAATTTAGACCGATATGTATTCTTCTACATATTTTTGGTAAAAAATCACAATAAGCGTATTTGATCGGTTTGTGCAAGAGTTCTAGCGTCTACAAAGTAGGAAATAGAATTATGGCATTTTTATTTAATTTTTTTACTAGTAATGGCGGCGATCTGCGATTATTATTTTTTTGTGACCGTGACATTGCGGCGCACACATCGGACACTTTTGACACATTTTTGGGACCATTCACATTTACACAGCGATTTGTGCTATAAAACTGCACTAATTACTGTGTAAATGTGACTGGCAGGGAAGGGGTTAACACTAGGGGGCGCTGAAGGGGTTTAATATGTTCCCTAAAGTGTGTTCTAACTGTAGGGGGAGGGGGACTCACATAGGGGAGGAGATCGATGTGTGTTCCTCTGTACTGGGAACAAACATCAGTCTACTCACCGCTGACAGGACATGGATCTGTGTGCTTACACACACAGATCCATGCTTCTGCCGTGATTGCGGGCAACGCTGGGGACGCGCACCGGGTCCCGAGGAATGCAGCGGCGGCGTGTGCGCGCCCCCTAGCGGCCGAAAAAGGCAAGGACGTCATCTGAAGGACGAAGGGTCCCCACCGACGTCATTTTACTATGGCTCGGTGGGGAAGTAGTTAAAGACAAAGGGCCAGATTCAGATACACTTAATTTTGTGCTGCGTAATCGAAATACTCTACGCTGCTGTATTTTACCAGGCTCTACATCGAATTCTGGTAGATTTTTGCCCGTACGCTACGGCGGCGTAGTCTATTTCTCGCCGCGTAATCGAAATACGCGATTAGGGGGCGTGAAGCATTTAAATTAGGCGCGTCCCCGCGGCAATCGAACTGCGCATGCTCCGTTCAGAAATGTCCCGCCGTGCATTGCGCGAAATCACGTTGTTACGTCATTCGTTGTTTGAGTAGCGTCGTTTACGGACATTCCTATTCCCGGACGACTTACGTAAAAAATAATAAAAGACGTCGGAAAACGTTGAAATTCGACGCGGGAACGACGGCCATACTTAACATGGGCTGTCTAATATTAGAGCAGCAAAAAGCTGTTACGCAAAAAAAAGATGACTAAAGATGCCGTAAGAGATTGCGATTGAAGATTGTAATTTCTGGGATCGCCGGCAAAAGCTCATTAGCATACCCTGACGCGGAAAACGACGGGAAGTCCACCCAGTGGCCGCAATTTTAATGCAGCGTAGATCCGAAGGCGTACGAACAGGTAATCCAGTCGAATTGAAGCCCGCAGCCGTCTATTCATGGTTTGAGGTTTCAGACTAGCTAAAAAACGCGCGTAATTTGAAATTACTCCAGTCTAACACAAGTTAGACAGGGGTTAAGGCTCTCTGAATCTGGCCCAAAATATTTAGGTTTTTGTTGGAGAGGAGATCAGGTTTTTATTGCCGACTGTGTCTCTATAAGGGAGATTCACCCTCTCCGTTTGTCCTGTTTTCCATTATCACCAAGAGCAAAAGTGAAAGAAAAAAATGCACATTGCCTCCAGAATAGAAATGTAGGGGGAATCTTTCCATGAGGACAATAGTTTGGTGACAGAGATTCCTTCGATTTGGAGTAAAAAAATTGAGAAACATATACGTTATTTTGCCTTGATTTTTAAACCTGGAGCAGTCTAGTTGCTACGGGCAGCATACATGTTTACTCCCAAGCAGTTTTAAAGTTGTTCTTTAACCGCTTGACGACCAGCGCACAACTATATACGTCGGCACAATGGCTCGGCTCGGCAGATCGACGTACAAGTATGTCCCCTTTAAGAAGTGGCATTATGGGCGTGCCTGCTGCGAGCTATGCAAGTGTAACCGTGGTTCCTGCGGACTCGATGTCCGCCTGAAGTCCCACGATCATCTCATGGAGAGGAAGAACGAGGAAATGCTAATGTAAACAAGCATTTCCCCCATTCTGCCTAGTTACAAGGACACTGATCACAGCTTCCTGTAATCGGGAGCGTGATCAGTGTCGTGTCACACGTAGCCCATCCCCCCTACACATGCCTAGGACACACTCAACCCCTTCAGCGCCCCCTACTGGTTAACCCCTTTACTGCCAGTGTCATTTACATATTAATCTTTTCTAGTGACAACACTGAATAAATTACACTTTGCTACCATGTAAATTAGTGAGTGTACAGCTTGCATAAGGCCTCATTCACACTTCAGTCCGTTCAGGTCCGCCTGTCAGTTTTGACGGCGGACCTGAACGGGCACTCCATGCATCTCTATGGAGCCTCGGATGTCAGCGGAGACATGTCCGCTGACATCCGACCTGATCCGATCCGCTAAAAACAAACGTATGGGGGATACGTCCCCATCCGTCCATGCGGATCGGATCGGGTAAGATCTGATGAAAACGGACATGCTGTCCGTTTTCATCAGATCGCTCCATAGCAGACAGCGGTGCCGACAAGCCCCTTCCCGCTCAGTGAGCAGAGAGAAGCTTGTCATCCGTCGGTTCAACGGAGATCTGCGGACAGATCTCCCGCTGAGCTGGCGGACGCAGGCGGACTCCGTCGGGACAGACTGCGACGGAGTCCGCCAAGTGTGAATGAGGCCTAACAGTGTAAATTTGCTGTCCCTCCCCAAATAACTCAACACACAACTGTTATGCTGCGTACACGACCGTTTTTCGGGTTCTAAAAAATATATATATTTTTTTTTATGTCATTAAAAACGATTGTGTGTGGGCTCCAGAGCATTTTTCACGATCTAAAAAAATGGCCATTAAAAATTCAAACATGCTCTATTTTTTTCACAACGTTTTTAAGGTTGTAAAAAATGGTCGTGTGTGGGCTTTAACGACGTGAAAAAACTGCGCATGCTCAGAAGCAGGTTATGAGACTGGAGCGCTTGTTCTGGTAAAACTAGCGTTCAAAATGGAGTAAGCACATTCATCACGCTGTAACAGACTGAAAAGCGCGAATCGTCTTTTACTAACACAAAATCAGCTAAAGCAGCCCAAAGGGTGAAGCCATCTGCATGGAACTTCCCCTTTATAGTGCCATTGTACGTGTTGTACGTCACCGCGCTTTGCTAGATAATTTTTTTTCTAGATCGTGTGTAGGCAAGGCCGTTTAAAGTGAAAGCCACAGAAAATGGTTGTATCAAACGTTGATATGTTTATTATATAAAGATTAAAAAACGTAAAAACGTCTTAAGGAATGTACATGTACCAAAAAACAAAATAAAACAAAAATACAGTCGAATGACAGTGATACTATCCGATGGGTGGGGGTCCCCAATACCGACACGTTTCCAGTTTTCACACCTTTGTCAGGGGGCATGTAAGATAGGGGACAGTACCATCAAAAATTGTTTAACTCTAAAATGATATAACACATGGAACACATCAGAGATCAATGCAGACAAAACATGGTGTGTGTACAGAATAATCATAGAACTGGAACAGGCAGGCTGGTATCAGCATTACATACCGGTTAGAGTATCAATATGGAAAAATGTTGCAATAATAATTGTAAGGGCAGAGACACGAATGGACACCAGACCCAGAACTATTGCAAGTTGCAGAGTAAACGGGTCGCAGACACATATAAAACCCGTGACTAAGAGCACAATGGATTCCTGCGGTTAGCCGTAAAACTGTTGATAAAAGGGGACAAAGTATGAAACTCAGACACAGTGTAGTATTTTATTTTATAGGAGGATTAGCTCAAATTTAATAGAGAGGCACAGAGCTATTTATTGAAGGGAGATGAATACTACATGAAATGCTATTTGGAGGGATGTGGATATAAAAAATGTGAAAAGAACGATTCTTAAGATATGAAGATTTTCAGCACATTTTTTTGTGCTAAAATCCCCCCCTCGGCTTATACGCGAGTCACCTTTTTGCGCCTGATCTCCCAAACTCTGGGGACTCGGTACCGGCCGGCCATAGGTCCCCTGGACCCCACTCTTCTTCTACAAGTGTGCAAAGTTTGTTGTCCGGGGGACCTACGGCCGGGGAGCACCGATTTTTCAAAGCCGGGCACCCCTTCCATATACTCATAGTCATTTCCCTGCTGACTTTGGGGACCCGGTACCGGCCGGTCGTAGTTCCCCTGGACCCGGAACTTTGCACACATGTAGCCCCATTTCTCCTCTAGAAGTGTACAAAGTTTGTTGTCTGGGGGACCTACGGCTAGGGAGCACAGGTTTTTCAAAGCCAGGCACCCCTTCCATATACTCCCATGTTAAACGTCAGTCTAGTCATGGACACAGTGAGGTATGGGCACAGTGAGGCATGGGCACAGTGAGGCATGCAGATGGACACCCTAGGCTTATACTCGAGTCAATACGTTTTCCCAGTTTTTTGTGGTAAAAATATGAGCCTTGGCTTATATTCGGGTCATCTTATACTCGAGTATATACAGTACCTAAAGCTTTTTTTTACCAATGCTGCCATTGGATATGTGGAAGGGGTAAACCGGGACCTGTAATAAGGCTCCGCCATCAATAGGCAACACCCAAGGTTCCCACTCTTCCCGAATAGCCCCTGTATAAAAACAAATGCATAGGTAAATGGCCACTGGTTGAATGAACAGACCTGGCAAACCTGCTATTCAAATGAATCAGGATCTACTTGCATGTAAACTGGGTCTGTGCCTGACAGTGGCGTATCACTTCCTATAAAGTCTGCCCTGTTAGTTTTCCTAGGCAATCTATTTATAATATGGCACCGACTGACCGTCAATTTATGGGCGCATGCGCCGGTTGACAATAGTGAGATGTAACCACTGGCCCCCCCATCCACTGTGGCATTGCTGAAGCGCAATGCATACACCACGGAGGAGATCAAACGCCCAGGGGCGGTACTCAGCCGAGTTCCCGTGTTCGCATGTCAAGTGGGACAGCCTTTTTTTTGTTTGTTTCTTTTTTGCCATTGTGCTTTTAGTCACTGGTTTTATATGTGTCTGCGACCCGTTTACTCTGCAACTTATCATAGTTCTGGGTCTGGTGTCCGTTCGCATCTCTGCCCTAACAATTGCCTCTGCAACATTTTTCCATATTGATACTCCAACCGGTATGTAATGCTGATACCAGCCTGCCTGTTCCAGTTCTATGATTATTCTGTACACACACCATGTTTTGTCTCCATTGATCTCTGATGTGTTCTATTTTTTATATTATTTTAGAGTTAAAGGAACACTAAAGGTTCGTTTTTTATTAGATCAATTGATTGCTGTAAGCTAGAGCATTTAAATATCACTTACCTCGTTTTTCCTTTTGACCTCCAAAATACAGTAATCCAGGTTTGAAAATGCCATTCCCTGTCTCTCCTCTTCTTGCTTTCCACCAGCATCTGAGCCGTTTTGCATGGTGGAAAGCAGAATGTGCTCACCCCCTCCCTATGACTACGTCCCTGCGTGAAGATGCTCTCTTATGCCTCACAGGCATGGAGGCTAAGCCTAATGGGAACCTAATGGAATCAGTGTCAGTGCCCGGGGGGGGGGGATGGTGGGATCAGTGTCAGTTTCCGGGGGAGGGTGGGATCAGTGTCAGTGCCCGGGGGGGTGGTGGGATGGGATCAGTGTCAGTGCCCAGGGAGGTGGTGGGATGGGAGTAGTGTCAGTGCCCGGGAGGGGGGATGGTGGGATCAGTGTCAGTCCCCGGGAGGGGGGATGATGGGATCAGTGTCAGTGCCGGAGGGGGGTGGTGGGATCAGTGTCAGAGTGCCCGGGTGGTGAGATGGTTTGATCAGTGTCAGTGAGGGGCGGGGGTGGATGGTGGGATCAGTGCTGGGGTGCGAGTCCCTTAATATTAGCAGCCCCCCCCTTAGAGACCCCATTAGCTGAGTGAACATGTATCAGCAACCCCCCCCACTAGCAGCACTTGACAGGGCCCAGGGGAATGGGGTCCAGAACACTGCTGCTGGTGGGAGAGAGAGAGTATTTGCTGCAGTCAGTAAAGGAATCGGCACATTGAGGCGAGGGGGGAACTTGAAGCAGTTTTGAGGGCAGCACTGTGCACACTGGTGCTCCGGAGCTGAGTGGGGGCGGCAGGATTGCGTTGAGTAAACTGCGAGGGGGGCGCGAGTAAATTGTGGGGGGCGCGAGTGAACTGCGGGGGGCAGCGAGTGAAAATGCGGGGGGCCGCGAGTGAACTGAGGGGGGGCCCGCGAGTGAACTGAGGGGGGGCCCGCGAGCCACCACTGCCAGCCTTAACGCTACCCTCAACTCCAGACTGAAAATGCTGCAGTCCAAAGGGTGTTTTTGTTGTACCTGAAGTGGAGTGGAAGAGAAAGAGTTTTAGTGGTCAGCTTAACAGGAGAAAAAAAAAATAGTCTTGAAAGTTATAGGCCTCATTTCAAGGCCTGGATTCATTCAGTCATTGTTGTGACACTCTAGACAAGTTAATTGTCTTATGTTGAAATACATTCATTTTAATGACTATACGTTGTACTAATACGTTTCTTTGTTGATAATTTTCTCAGGTTTTCACCTTCTTGCGGGTAGTTAACCACTTTCCTCCTTCTCTTTCCACTTCTTATAATCCAATTCAACCTCCAAGAGATCTGTTGGTCAGTACTGTCCGGGAAGGAAAGGTAAGAGACCCCCACTCCACCACAGCTAACCCAAAATCAGAAAAACAACTGCAAGGGACCCAGGCCAGATTTTACTCCCAAAAAGATAAGCCGGGTAGACTTTTGGTGACAAGGTTGGCTCCCAGATGTCCCTCTGCACATGTTACTGAAATTAGGAAGTCAGACTGCTTTTACTAAAAATCCTAAAGTGGGGTACAGGAATTACAAGCTTATTATTAGAATTTATATCATTACGGAAATGTTTCTGACCAACTAGAGTTTGACGATATTGTCGGCCAACTTCCTGTTCAGACTCTGATGGATGACCACAGGGACTACTTGGACAGGAACATCATGGTAAAGGAAGTAATGGCTGCCATAAAACAAGCCCCAGTGGGCAAAGCACCAGGCCCAGTTGGTTTTACGACCCTAAATTATAACAACTTTGCAAATTTACTGGCTCCCCTCTTAAAGTGGAGTTCCACCTTAATTTTTTTTTTTTTTCCCAAAATGAAAAAAAAAAAAAGATAAAAATTATTATACTCACCAGAAAGGGTTGTTGATATGCGGAACTAGCCCTTCTGCCTCTTCCTCCACTGCGGTCGTCTTCTTCCTCATCCTCCGTCGTGGTGTTTTCTGGTGAATGGGGTGCACTGCCTTCTGGGAACTGTGTTTATCCCAGGAGGCAGCCGCCCACTCACAAAGCATCATGCGAGTGGCGCATGCGCAGTAAGAAACGGGCAGTGAAGCCGTAAGTCAGGATGGAGGCGCCAGGACCAAGCGATCGGCGTCGGCGCCATTATTACAGGCACCTGGGACAGGCAAGTTTCCTTATTAAAAGTCGGCAGCTACACTATTAGTAGCTGCTGACTTTATGTTTATGTTTTGCGAACGTCTTCCTTAGATAAACGTTTATGTAGGTTAGAGGGCCCTACGGCAGACATCACCTATGTGATATGGTCCTCATCACTTTCTACCAAGCCTTGTATTTGTAGGTTTCCCCGTTACATGCTTGGAGCAAATGAGGATTGTTCACTCCTCAATTAAAATTACCTTTTTTTACTTGTTTTCCAAAAAATAAAAAAACTATTGAAACAGAAAAAGAAAAAAAAAGAAGAGAAGAGAATCAATGCAGCCACCATATTTAAGGTTAATAGACGGCAATATATTTATTTTTGTTTTAAGCTTTACTGCCACTTAAAATTTTGTCTACTTTAACCGTTCTTTGGTAGATTGGCTTGTGTGTTTGGGGACATTGTCTTTCTCATGAGATTCAGTTTAGGGACACTTTCCTGTAGTATTTTCTGGCACAGTTCACAATTTACAGCTCCGTCAATAATTGTAAGTGGTCCTGGCCCAGAGGCACCAAAGCAAGTCCAAGCCATGCTAATGCCTTTACCATATTTTCCAGGTTGGATAAGGTTATGATGGAATACAATGTTTTCCTTTTACCAAACGTAAAGCTTTTTATTAGAACAAAAGTTTTATTTTGGTCTCATCTGTCCACACAACAATTTTTCAATAGTCCTTGGACTGATACATGTGATACATAGCAAACTGTAGACAGGCAGCAATGTTCTTTCTCCTTGGAGCTCTACCATGGACACCGCTGTTGATCAGCGTTTTCCAGATGGTAAAGTCATGAACAGTGACATTTAGCAATGATACAATTATATATCACAAACTTGTGTGCTGCGTCTGGAGAGAAAGAAGTGTGTCATAACTACTGTATATGCACCTAATTGGAGGGAACACCACTTTTTGATTAGATTCTGTAAGCCTGATACTGGTGAAACTGGAGAACAGATCAATGTAACATATTGTCCTGAATATTTAACTAGTTAACCTCGGAGAGGAGCACTTCGATCACTGGAACATTCTTAGGAAAGGCAGAGATTTTGTTTTAGGTTTAATTGACTAAAGATTGATTTCACAAGAAAAGGGACATTGGTTATTACTGCCTTGATCCATAAATCAAGCATATGCATTGGTTGCCCTATGGTTAACATTCACTGTGTAAGACAGTCTGTGCTGTGGTGTTCCCCATTTTCCATGGGTTCTGAGAAGCACCATTGTGAGATGTTCAGATGTATGATACACATTGGCCCAGATTCACAAAGAGTGGGCGCACATTACGCCGCCGTAGCGCAAACGCCGTACGCTACGCCGACGCAGCGCGGAAAGGCAAGCACTGCATTCAGCAAGCTATTGCTCCCAACGCTGCGTCAGCGTGGCGTAGGTTTTGAAGGCGCAGACCGGCGTAGGTGGAAGTGGGAGTGATCCCATGCAAATGATGGTCCGAGCATGGTGCAGCATTTTACGCCCAGCGTATCACTAACTGCGCATGCGCCGTGACGTAGCCGTGACGTGGGCGCATGAAACAGCACCCTTATGCGCATGCTCACAACCACGCCGGCACAAATGCTTAAGCTACGCCGGATCACCACGTACGCCGTGAACGGAACGTACGCCCAATACACCGGCCTGTGTTCTCTGATGCAGACCTTTGCATGTCTGTTGCCGGGTTGCGCCTCACAGTGGTGAAGTGAGGATTTAAGACTTTTGCAATAACTGAACAACCTTTTAAAAATGTATATTTCTCCTTGTCGTGTATTACAAAGTTTGTTGCTTGTAGACTTCTGTCCAATATGTCAGTACTAACAGTCAACCAGAAGAGGACCTGTAGCTGCTCTTAGACGTTTAGTAAAACATTTGTGTCACACTACATACTGTTCTGCTGAAGCTTTATCCTCCTGGCGATAAACAACCGACTGAAGTAGAGTAATAATGTAGAGGTTAAAATATTGTATATCATAATTATCTGCTACATCCTCTACTACAATGATGCAATGGAACGCGACTGCAGCTTTGACAGTATTACGGCTTCTGTGAATTACGTTATGGCTTGAATACATCTAATAAATATCTAAGACCGTATGTTCTGTCTTAGCTGCAGCTTCTAGACAGCAGCCATACATCTGTATTAAATTTACATGGGTCAGTGTTAGATTATTCAGTTTTATACATCCACCAGGATCAATTACTGTGCATGTATTTCCCTGTACGCTGCTTAGTAAAACAAATATCAAGTCAACCACCTTCCTTTCTGCATGTGGACTATCTTTTTTCTAGTTAAAGTTTAGCGTCAATTGTAACTTTAACGGAAAAAAAAAAGCAATTTCACAGAGACATATTTTCTGTACACATCCCAAATAAATTCCTGTGTTTCACATTTGTCTATAGGTGCTGAATAACTCTTTTAATTACCAACGGTTTACTTTACAAAATAAAGGAAGTATAAAAGTATCGGTACTGGCAGCACTGAAGAACTGCAAATACCAGCATGCCCTGTGTCCATTCTGACCATGTCTGTTTGAGATAATAGGAGATGTCAGCATCATGCAAGTGCGGTCATCTAGCTGTATATAGGATTACACATTCCAGCCAAAAGTTTATCAAGAAAAGGATGGCAAGTTCCAAGATTTTGAGGTAAGCCATCAGTCAGCTTTTGAAAAGAAGGGTCCAAGTGACACCATAATACATTTCCCAAGGGATCGGGATCACACGAGACTGTCACAAGCCGGAGGCATTCAGAGGAGACGTAAGACGGCGCTGTGGACGCCGCGTCTTGTATTATTTTATGCCCATACCTTTTTTTATTCATGTAAGAGTCCATTCTTAGTTTATTAATAAAGACCATCTTAGTTTACAATACTTCACTATTGGAGGCATCCTTCTCTTCTCTATTTCCCCTACATACGTGGAGCACCTACTAGGTACATTACCATGTGGGATTAGCAAGATCACTAGGTGCAAGAGGCAACCCCACAAGAGAGGACCCATGCTGCATGCACTAGCCAACAGCAGTAAGGTGAGAGTTCTGGGAGACTGGGCACGGATTTTCTCACTCCACTAGAGATTCACATCCTATTAGGATTCTAAGGGAAGATTGGGGCATTATTTGAATCACTCATACTTCATTATTACATTATTACACTACATTATTCTTTAACTTTTGATTATTTCTCATTTTTTATTGTGTTCTTTCCGTGAGCACTTAATAATTTTTGTTTGTTTTTAATACTTTGGTGCACATTTCTTTTTATTGTGTTTTATATGATATTTTCACATATTTTTTGTGGATACTCACCTCAGTAGTTTTTTCTATCACAGTTTTGAGCGCTTATCACTTTGTTATTGAATTTGTTATATTTTGTGTACAGTGAACACTATTAGATACTGCAGCTAAGAACGTCACTACTCATCTATTTATTTTAACACTGATTTACTCACAGTAGCACAGAAGTCTTCACGCATATCACTTTTTGTTAATTTCCCAAGTTATAAGATAGTGAAGGCCATTTCTTTGACCATAAAATATATTGATGAAGTTTGACTTATTGTTCTGTACTCACAACATTCCCATTCTACGACAACCTATGCATTTATCTTTTTGGATTTTTAAAAGCTGATATTACCCAGTTTTAACAATATGTGACTCAAATTTAAAATCTGTTAAATTTTGTTGGTTATTTTTAAATATATTTATATAGAGAGGATTTTACTCAGTAGCAGCAGGTGGATAAGCAGCAAGAAAAAGATGGTATTTTACCACGAATGCTTCGCCACAAGGCCCATTGAGCTTCCCTAATCTTTACAGCCTACACAAAGGAGTGGCTAGTTCCCATCTTTCCCAGGATCTTCTATGGTTAGGAACATGGGGGAAGAAGACCAGCCATCGGTCACCGCAGTTAAAACACTTATACAAGCATCTTAATCTAACAGCACTAGACTTGGAGATAAGTCTGTAAAACCTCCACTTGTATTTAAAAAGAGACTCTCTTAGGTAATAGAGGAGTGGTCCCAATACCGTTCAACAGTTATTTTTTTTTTGTACTAAAAAAATCAGTTTCCTATAGTTCATTGAGGGACACCTAAACATAAATAATTCAGATGCAATTGGCTTATATTGTTGCTTTTAGGAGGAATTTGACATTGGCAAACCAAAAAATTGGCTACCTGAGTTTAACCCCTGCCCACTCCTCCCATGTTTCAGGTTGAAGGAAAGCAGTATTAGGAGTAGATCACAAACACAGAAGGGTGGGACCTGTGTACCTTAAAACGCCAAGAAACTGATTTTATAGTATGTACAAAAATCCTGTTTTCTTTATTGAACAATAGGGGACATAGGGTCAGAAGTAATTAAGAGGCAATTAGATTGTCCAAAATTGAGGGGACGCCTGCAGTTCAAAGACATGCCTGAAGAACCTTATGCCCAAGCGTTGCATTACCCGAGGACTGAATATCCACCGGGTAAATCAAATTTATTCTACCTGTTAAAACTTAGAAAACATAAGAACAGAAGACCAGTTTGCAGAGTTACAAATCTGAGAAAACAGGTGCCTGATGCCGAAAGGCCCAAGAAGCACTTGTTGATCTAGTAGAGTGTGTTTTAACAGGAAAAGATAGAACCTTATCCTTAAAGTAGGGTTAAACCCTCAGCGATTTTTGGCTTAACATATTGAGTACAATTGAAACAAACATTACCCAGCAACTTATTTTTAAAACTCTCACTCATTTGTGGTTTACAAATTTCAATGTTACTGGCTCCTGTTTACTCCTGTGAACTTTTTGACTTGAGAGGACAATTTTAACAGTGGACAGTGCAGTCTCCAGTCAGTCTGTTAGCTTGGAGAAGGGAGGAGGGAAGAGGCAGTAGCAGGGGAGTGTCTTGTCATCCTGGCCTATGGGGCTTCTATTGATTCACACAGTGTAGAAAGACATAACTCAAATTCTTGCCTGTAATAGTGACTCCATCGAACGCAGCAAAAGAAAGGCACTACCCTGCAACAAGAAACCTGGGGCAGTGGTCATGGCACCAACTTAAACTGAAACAAAGACAAGGATTAAAAGATGAAGAAGCAGCATACTCAGTAAGTGATTAAATCAGCTGCTGAAAGTGCTCAGGGTTGATGACCCAACAATTATTGTTGCTAGATGCCCTTCAGCGCAATCACCTCAGGTAGTCATTGGCTGTGAAAACAGCAACAGATAGCTTCAGCCACCATCAAACTGTTAAAAAGGTGTATGGGTTTGCCGGCTGCAGCTAGCAGCTCACAGGTGGCAAAAGCAGCTGCAGGAATCAGTAGATTCCTGCTACCGTCATTAGCAGTGGGCCAAATTGCCTGTGAGAATGTAGCCTTGCTCCTACGTTACCTGCTGTCCAGTAATTCCAGCACTGCAAGGAACTGTCTCCTGCTCACAAATGTGCCATGCTCGGCACAAATGTGCCATGAGTCGGAAGACAGCAACCTGGGTATTGCCTGTAGTGCATTAATCCACCTTTATAGCAAGGAGTTACAGCGCTCAGGGTATCTACAATAAGGAATATTATCAAGTAAAATAAAAAAAATAAAAGGCCACAGCGGCTGCATATGTGGTATAATAATACAATATTTATAAGTCCATTAAATATAGTCCAGGGATCCGGGTCGTTGGAGTATTTTTATCAGCGGTGAAAGGTCAAGGCAGGTGTTTGCAGGTACTCAGGGCAGCTCTCCAAGAGCGAAGTCGGCTCAAAACATACCATAGAAAAAAACAAGAAAAGAAAGCGCCTCTGAATAATCTGTATTTTAATAGTTAAAATAGGCAGTATCCAACACTTACATCCAACATAACAATGGTGAAGTCCGGGACGCTGGTAAAAAGTCTCCAAGACAGTCAATGGGACCAGGTTCGAGAACAGTGCAGCCTCAGCCAGTGTGTATCATCCGCTCAGAGCCGGGGGGAGCCAACTTCCACGATCGTGTACGAGCGCTGTTAGGATGACAGCTCGTCTGCTGATCCGTGACGTCAGTTTGGACGGTGGCCGGGAGGGATCATAACGCGTTTCAGAGCGTGCGCTGGTCAGAGGAAAGACCTCTGCGCTCCTTTCTAAAGTGTAAAGCAGTGAGGGAACAGGGGGATATAAAAGGTTGTCACATGACGGTCCACCAGCCAATGACAATGCTAAGAACACGATCAGCCAGAAAACAATAATACCACTGGTTGACCGTGGTGGAAATGAGAGTGCAGATACAATTACATCTATTGGGGAAAAGTAAATAAATGATATTAAGGAAAACATGCAGCGCTAGCTGTCCACACACCGCGAGCTAGTGACACACGCAAGACCGTGAAGCAGAATTAACTGCTCCCAGCACACAAATGAGAGGAGCGCCAGCGCTGGACAATTTTTTAAAGATGGGAATTTTTGGGAAAAATTGTTAGATGTAAGAGAATATATAAACCAGAAAAACAAGGGAAAATAATAAGGACGAAGTACAAAAAATGACAATACTATTAACAGGTTAAAAAATTATATAAATAAATACAGGTAAAAACTTAATGGAAGTGATGGACTAATCATGGTATTTGTATAGTATGTAAATGGTAATACTAGAGCAAAAATAAATATTAGAATAAAAAGTTAAAAGCTAGGTATAATCACTAAGGAGTGTTAAAAAGGTTTTTTAAAAAGTTTTTTTTAGAAAAATGTATATATGATCAATAGTGAGTGTATATTATATCTACATGAATACATCTACACAGGGTACATTTTTAGAGGATAGTATTGACATCCAATTCCTCATTTAGGCCGAGGGGCGCAAGACAATTGAGTGTGAAGATCCAGAAGGTCTCATGCTCACACAATCGCGAGAAACGTTCGGCCTCAGATAGCTTTTTTGGTATGGATTCAATAATCCACACCTGTAAGCCCTCAGTAGACTGGTCGTAATGCTTGAGAAAGTGACACACTATGTTCATCGCAGCCAGCTTCGACAAGACGTCGGTGGGTACCAAAACGATGCCTCAGCGGATTGATTGTGCGACCAACATACAATAATTTACAGGGACACGTGAGACAATATATGACATAGTCAGTGGAACAGTTATAGAGTTTTTCCAGTTGGTAGGTTTTATCTCTGTGGACAAAGTCTTTTTGGCCATGGGTTACAAAACGACAGGTTTTACAACGAGGTTTATTGCACCTGTACATCCCTTTTAGCGGAATTAGGCAGGTAGCACTAGGTGATTTGACATCACTTATTTTACCCAGTTATCTGAGATGCTCTCGTACAGGTGTCTGCAAAGACCAACAGAAATGACTTGTCTGTCAGCATCTGTGACTAGACTGTACTGGATCATGAACTTAGGTCTAGACTTGCAGGCCTGATAGAACCTAAAAGAACTAGTGATAATGTGAGGCTTATTTTTCTTTTGCTGGGGAATTTTTTCCACCAGTGACTAATAAGGGTGTCTATAGAATTAGAGGTCGACCGATATACCGATATTTTGCCTTTTTAAAGATATCGGCAGTGGCCGATTATTATGAAAAATAGGCCGATTGTCTGGGATCTGAGGTAGGGGTGTGCTGGGTGGAATTCTTCTTTTTAGTTTAGGAAGTCGGCAGCCAACCAGCGGGCCGGTAACAGCCAATCGGCGACCGCCGATGCTGACATTCTTCACTGTAAAAAAAAAGTCCCCCGACGTGCTGCACGCCCTGCCTCTGCCTATAAACCCCAGAATGCAGCACGGGCCGGTAACTGCCGGCCCACGCTGCATTCTGGGGTTTGTAGGCAGAGGCAGGGCGCGCAGCACATCAGGGGACTTTTTTTTCAGAGTGGAGGATGTTGGCAGCGGCGGCAGCCGACTGGCTGTTAATTGTCCCTCTCTGCATTCTGGGGATTGTAGGCAGAGGCGGGGCAGCACGTCAGGGCCAGGGACGAATGGAGCTTTCTTGTGCTATGCTAGGAGATGGAACGGAGCTTGGTGCGCTCCGCTGGTGGGCATTGATGAGGTGGCAGTGAATGACATTGAGCTGTACTGGTGGGCACTGATGAGGTGATGCCCTGGTTGGCACTGATGAGGTGATGCCCTGGTTGGCACTGATGAGGTGATGCCCTGGTTGGCACTGGTGATATGCGCTGGTGAGATGCACTGGTGGGCAATGATGGGATGCACTGGTGCATTGGTGGGCATTGATGAGGTGGCACTGATGGGCTGCACTGGTGGGCACTGATGAGGTGGCACTGCTGGGCACTAATAGGCTGCACTGGTGGGCACTAATGAGGTGGCACTGGTGGGCTGCACTGGTGGGCACTGATGTGGAACTTATGGACACTGATAGGCTCCACTGGTGGGTACTGATGAGGTTGCACTGGTGGGCACTAATGGATACTGATAGGCTGCACTGATGGGCTGCATCAGTAGGCACCGATGTGGCACTGACAGGCTGCACCCTATCTCTCTACCCTAAACAATTATCTCCTCCCCACCTCTCCACCTAGGTTTTTTGAGATGAAGGAAAAAAATAAAAAAATCGGCCTAAAATATCGGCCGCAAAAATCAGCAACACATATCAGCCATTGGCCGCCACGATTTCCAAATATCGGCCAGAGAAAAACCCATATCGGTTGACCTCTATATAGAATCGTTACAAAGATGTTCAAAGGCATACACAGTAGCCATTTTTTACATTGTAGTTTGGCAGACCAAAATTTTTGTCAAAGATGTCTTGGGTAGAAGCTCAAAATGTTTCAAAAACTGATAAATCAGTAATGTTGCATAGCAGGACCTGTCAGGGTAAATAAGGACTTGGAAAGGGCTTCCAATTGCTTGTCAACCTGACCCTAAACACAGCCAGTGTTTTATTAAAGAGGAGTTCCACCCAAAAATGGAACTTCCTCTTAATCCACTCCTCACCCCCATACATGCCACATTTGGCATGTAATTTTTTTTGGGGGGGAGTGGGGGCTACAGTAGGAGTGGGACTTCCTGTCCCACTTCCTGCTTCCGCCGAGGGGCTGATAAGGCGAGAGGCGTAATCGCCTTATTTCAGCCCCTCCCTGTAGGCGATGGCCTAGGACACTGACAGGTCCTAGGCAATTGCCTGTCCAATCAGCGACGAGCCGCGCCGCGCACGCATGCGCAGTGCGGCTCGCGCATGCGCAGTGGGTGCCCGGCCGTGAAGCCGAAGGCTGTCACGGCTGGGTGCCCACAGTCGGGATGGAGACGCCGACTGGGGAGGGTGGGAGAGGAGCGGAGCCCCGGTCGGCGCATCGCTGGAACGCAGGAGCAGGTAAGTGAGTGTTTATTAAAAGCCAGCAGCTACACTTTTTGTAGCTGCTGACTTTTAATAAACACATTTTTTGGCTGGAACACCCCTTTAAGTCAAGAAATGGCCAGATGTAAATGGCCCATTTCTTAATAAACACCTCCTCAAAACAGATATTGTTCGGCAAAGAGTTTGGAGGAGAAAAAAAGGTTGTCGGGCAGATTGTCAGTAGTTAGTCAGTAGTCCAGTTACTGTGCAGAATAGGTTTAAGAATAGATTCAAGTAAAGAGTGTACTGGAAAGGCTCTGATAGTCTTTGGACCTTTAAGGCCGTGTACACACGATCAAATCTATCTGCTGGAAACGGTCAGCCCGACCGTCCCAGCAGACAGATTCGACCGTGTGTACGGGCGAGCTGACGGATTTGGCCACCCGACAGATTTCAAAGCATGCTTTGAAATCTGTCGGCTGGGAACCCGTCCGCCCGACATGTCTGCTGGTTAGTACGCTAACCAGCA
This sequence comes from Rana kukunoris, assembly GCA_029574335.1. NCBI lineage: Eukaryota > Metazoa > Chordata > Amphibia > Anura > Ranidae > Rana > Rana kukunoris. The sequence continues at coordinate 128,101,648 of CM056049.1, forward strand.
GACATGTCTTCTCGCACACGCGCCGAATGGTTTCGACGCATGCGTGGAAGTGTTTTACTTCCTGGTGTGGTGACGTGGCGGCGTCAACGTCACCGCCACATCACCGCGCCGTCTGGCGGCGGGGATTTTGGTTTGATGGTGTGTACACGATCAAACCAATATGTCCCCAGCAGACAGATTTGTTCAAATCGGTCGGCCGGACCGATTTGAACAAATCAGTCTGCTCGTGTGTACGCGGCCTAAAGGAAGCCTAGATTAAAAGCAGATTTTAAACGTGCAAAATACATCAATAAGAACCAATATGATATCTTTAAACTTGGAAGATATATCAGAGGACGAAGGTTTCTCAAGCACAAACTCATCCAGAACAGATGTACGAGACAGCTCCTCAAATAAAGCATTCTTAGTTTAGTGCTTGGTGGCTGCTATAATGGCAGGAACATTGCAAACAACTCAACAAGAACATGTGTAGAAGTACAGTATGCTTGTGGCCCCTGCATTCTGGGGCAGCTAACATTCCACCCTGGATAATTCAGAGGAGGGAGTCACACCTGAGGGAGCTAGAGAAGAGTCCAAGGAGTGTGTAGTCCCAAGCAGCAGACAATGATCCTTGCTATCAGGTCCTTAATGATCCATGCTATCAGATCCTTGATTGGGGACACTGCAGCCTGCCCCAGTGCTGATAAAAGATCTTGAGCTGGAGAGGCCTACAGAAGATCTCATTTGCATTTGGGATCCAACATGTTGCACTGCAATTTAGGCAATGTAAATAAACACATCAGATTGAAGCTTGGGTACTCATAAACCAGCTACTAAAAGCAGAGAGGGTTTATGATTGGAGGTGAGGTGTCACTATAGGTAGCAGTAAAAACAAACCTAATTTTTCCAGGACATTAACCTTTTCAGGAAAAAACTCATGGTGGGAGAAAAGAAATAGTGTGACATGGCCACATAGGGCTAAGTCCAAAAGTCATAGGAAAATAAGGAATCTCAGCAGAATACCCTAGAGCAGGGATCTCCAAACTATGGCCCTCCAGCTGCTGTGGAACTACACTTCCCATGAGGCATTGTAAAACTCTGACATTCATAGACATGACTAGGCATGATGGGAATTGTAGTTCCTGAACACCTGGGGGGCCATAGTTTGGAGACTCCTGCCCTAGAGTGATGCCCTATATGAGACTCAGAGCTTAAGTAGTACCAACAACCAATCAGAAACAGACATATTTACAAAGCCAGGATATGGGATTGACTTCATAGCTCCTCCCATACTAAAATATAACTATTTGTGTGTATGTGTGTTTTTAACCAAGAAATGCTCAAATAAGTGCCCCTCAATGAGGTATGTGCTCATCAAACCTGAATTCAAGCCAGGATAAATTGTTCCAACAAATAGGTAAATGTACAGCTGTGTAATAAAAAAAAGGCGATTTTTTATTTAAACTATTACCATAGCTGTTGACCTGGAAAGTGTTCTGTGGTGAACAAGCACAGTACTAAAGCACTAGAGAGTGCCAAAGCAGAGCCCAGTGAAGAATACCACATTCCAGGAAATTTTGCACCTCAGCTATTAGCATACTTCCAAATGAAACATTAGGAACAGGGAAAAGCCAGAGCCTGTGCCACAGCCCTGGACCTGTAAAAAACTCAGCAGATAACAAACCATTTGTCTGTGGAGTGCTACTAGCAAAGCCTAGTGCCCGAGGGTCACATTACAAGCAAGCCACACAATCTTCTGTCCAGAAGGGTTCAGGTACAGCCTCTGAGCCGACTCCAAGGATTAACTGATTTGAATAGCTGCATAAGAGCTTAGCTCGGCAGTAGAATGATAAATACTTGATTGAAGAGAAAAATCTTATGTAAAAAACAAAACGTGTCTAGTAACAATTGCAAAGCTTTTCTTAAAAGAGAAAAGAGGACCATTCTTCTTGGACGAACAGTTTAAGCATCGTGAGAGTGGGAATTGTTATATGTGGACAGCCAATGGCTTTTTTGTTTGCCAGTGTCACATTTCCCCTGAAGGCAATAGTATAACCCATTTGTCTCCTAATTACTTTTTATCCTCTGTCATTAATAAGTGATAAAGAAAAAATTATATTTGCGATCTACTCAAGTTCCTGAACAGCCATATCAATATCAAATAGTGACCTGTACCAACAAAGCCCACTGAACACCCAAAAAAGCTTTGCTGGCCTCTAGACAACAACAAGGTGTTGCAACTCCTCATTTTTTGCATTATTATTTTTCTAGCCATTTTCATCAGGCCATTTTTTTCCCCATTTTCTGAAATTTAGAGTCTAATGCATAAAAATTTAAATAGATTAGCAGTTTTGGATATGTTGTAAGCCTGTCCCTATCTATGGAAAAATTCCAACGCACAAGCAGTGGGAGGTGCAAGCCAATGTCCTCTCCGTGGGCCTTATGTCCCATATTGAGCACCCAATAGTAATGCGAAGTTACTCATCCCATGGGCTGTTCATAAATTTTGAAACATGAAACTTTGCAACAGGTAAAATAAATAAGGGTACTGATAGCTTACTCCAGGCTCCAACAAAAATATCTCTGAAAACTAGTTTTGTTTAAATATCCCATGGTATTTTGCAACCAGGTCACAATGCTCCTCAGTGTTTTATGGGGCTATGTTAGAAAGATCTCCCCTCTCTTTTGCTCCCAACAGTTTAACCAGACAAGAAACAAGGAAAATTCTTCACGGGCAACCCAGACAGAAGTAAAAAAAAATGCTTTTGTTCAGTGGAACAGGGGAAGGCTAGAATGTCTGTCATTTTTATACAGTTTGTGTCCCTGTTGCAACTTTCTATTACTCCCTGTCTAGTCAAACCATTGTCTCTCCAATTGAGCCAAAAAGAGCAGTAAACCTTGAAAAGGATTCGCATTCACATTCTTCAACCACCAGGTGTTACAGGGCAAAGTTACAAGGGAGCAGAGGATTCTACTCAGTAGACTGGCACAATTTCGAGCAAAGACGAAAAACAAAAGTTTTAGATATGTATGCTGCATTCTTTGTTTTTTTCATTATGCAATTTCAGGATCACATTTAACTACATATGGTAGACTCAACTATCTCCCTATGAAATTGAAAAATCTCTTCCTATTACAAAGAATTCCAGTAATTTATCTGATGAGAATTACAGTTCATTCGTTTACATAAAACAGCTTTTGACAAATGAGACAAATGTTTAGAAATGACAAATCATCAATACATTCTACTGGGAATAATTGACTACTTACCAAGGGCATGGACTCTCTGCTTGTGTTTCTTCTTGTTGAGCCTGGGTGGCTGGAGAGCCTGCTCCTCTGTGCCAGTTTCACTAAGTATTTCAAAGAATGTTTTCATCTCTTCTGTGATGGTTTCAAAGAAAGTCTCATTGATAAACGTAATAATTAATGACGAGTCTATAACATGGCTTAAAACAAACATATCCTCTTTTATCATTGCATACAGCTTGGGAATAGCATTCTGGTAAGCCCCAAGTATATTTTCAGTACTTCTCCCTCTGTAGCTTTGAAGAAGTTCAACAACAAAATGATTCTGGATATTCTGGTATTTAACAAGGACATCAGACTCCGGGAAAAGAAAAAACAGGTACTGCAAACACTTCGATTTTATCCGAATTCCAGAATGGCTATTGGAAGTATGAGATGTGGCTTGCAATTTTGCAACTAGATGACGCCGTAAATGCAGTCTCACATCATCCCACACAGCTTGCAGATCCACGGACAGGTCATCATCAATAGCATGTAGTGAGGTCTGAGATGCAAATTGAAAGTATCCTCCACTGGCTGAAGTAGGAAAAGTTACACCACACTCACTGGAAAGGTCCACTAGAAGCTGTAGGATCATATCTTCCTGACCTTCACTGTTTTTCAACAAATGTTGCTAAGGAAAATTATGAAAAGAAACAGAATAAGATCATATCACAAAAAGTTATTTTCGTAGAAGCATTTAACAAATTCCCAGTACATTGAAATTATTTAAATACCTATTTAAAAGGTTGTCTAGTTAAAGTTTTTCCTAACCTATTGAACATGGCCATAGCAGCCATCTTCGATGGTGGTAGTGGGGACATTACATTTTACTACACAGAATAATTGATGTCACATTTATAGCTGCATATATAAGGAAGTAAACAGTGAAGAAGGCACATATGGTGTTCAGCAATACCAGGGTCTGACCAGCCCATTTTTTGAGTGTGCCTCTTAAATAAATGGCAAAATAACCCTCCAACCCAGGGGTCTCCAAACCACTTTACTGTCCTTATGAAATTAGCGGGGCTAATGTGCCCAGTAGGATTAAACAATGCCTGATCTTTGGTATTCAGGAGAGAAATAGTTGGTGTAAGTGGGAGGAATAGTGACCCATTTTAGTTTTCAGTGAAAGGAATTATGCCCCATCGTTGGTGTCAGAAGAAGGAATACTGCCCCATTGTTGGTGTCAGTGGCAGGAATTGTGCCCCATTGTTGGTGTCAAGGGCCAGTTTGGAGACCACTGTTCTAACCAATGAGATAAAGACTCTGATATAAAAGAAGGTCAAGATCTTTGAAGGTCAAACTCTTGACTCAAGAAACAAAAAACAATAACTGTGGAGAGGTATTGATAGTCGGACTTTCAGGCCAAGGAAGTAGGTAAAAAATATAATTTTAATATTACCAATTAAACATAACAGTATAAATGCATAGTAACAATAAAATAGCAAAACAATAATTCATATACATGAGAAAAACCGTTGTGTACAAAATCCCTAAAGTTGCCAACGCACGTTTCGCCGTGGGGCTTCTTCAGGGCAGTTGTTAAGGATTTTGTAAGGCGATGTATAGCCAGAAAAACAGAATAGTTATATTGCCGATGATCCTATATCGAATGAGTCCAAGGGCACACACCACAATCACGTAGTCAAAGCTAGGTACCTGCTCCAAAAAAGTCCTTAGATCTTGTAACAGATCTTTAATTGACAACAAAGTCAAGGTAGAGATCGCTTAACGATTTATGTCAAACGTGACACTATTTAGCCACCTCCATTCAATAATGAAGGGTCCTGGAGCCAACTGGGACATATAACCAATGTAGATTAAACTTCTTCAGGTGTATTAAACCACCGCTAGATACCTCTATTTTTGAGGCTAAAAGATTTAAGCCAGATTTTCAAGTAGTTGTTTAAACGTAGGGTCCATGTCCCAGGGTGTTCATCCGAGTGTATGTCCCAGTTGGCTCCAGGACCCTTCATTATTGAATGGAGGTGGCTAAATAGTGTCACGTTTGACATAAATCGTTAAGCGATCTCTACCTTGACTTTGTTGTCAATTAAAGATCTGTTACAAGATCTAAGGACTTTTTTGGAGCAAGTACCTACCTTTGACTACGTGATTGTGGTGTGTGCCCTTGGGCTCATTCGATATAGGATCATCGGCAATATAACTATTCTGTTTTTCTGGCTATACATCACCTTACAAAATCCTTAACAACTGCCCTGAAGAAGCCCCACGGCGAAACGTGCGTTGGCAACTTTAGGGATTTTGTACACAACGGTTTTTCTCATGTATATGAATTATTGTTTTTGCTATTTTATTGTTACTATGCATTTATACTGTTATGTTTAATTGGTAATATTAAAATTATAGTTTTTACCTACTTCCTTGGCCTGAAAGTCCGACTATCAATACCTCTCCACAGTTATTGTTTTTTGTTTCTTGATCATATACACGGATGTGGCCCATGTGAGTGCAATTCCTTCGTAATTTCTTATCCCCCCTCTATTCCCCTGGCCCACCCTTCCCCTTACCCAATCACCCTCCCTCTCTTCTTTATTATTAAACTCTTGACTCAGTTAAGGACATTGGAAGTGCTTTTTTTTTTTTTTTTAAGTGTATTTTTGTGCTTGAACTTGAGAGAGAGGAGCCGGACTGCAGGAGTTGGGAGTAGGCAGACCCTCCCCCCGGAGGCAGTCGCCATCCTTCTCCATGCCCCTGGTGGCAATGGCGGGTGTGAGGGGGGGCCTCCCACTCACCCCGACCTACCTGCTCCTCTTGGGAGCCCAACTGGGGCCCAACTGGACCCCAATGGGGCAGAGGGACTCCCCCTATGAGGGAGTGAGGGGGCCTAGCCCACCCAGCCCCGTAGGTCCTTCGCCTCTCTTTATTTTAGGAGACCTCATTGGCCAAAGTGCGTGTGTTTTTAAACCAAATTTGTGTGTGCTTGCAAGTGTGGTAGTTTTTGTGGGGGGGGGGGGTGGGCGTACTAAGCACAGGCGTACCTTGCATAGCACACCCACCGGGAGCCGGGCTGAGACCACCAAACTCAATTCACATGTAGCCGAGACCGGGATCCGAACCCTTGGCTGCAGAGGTGAACGGCTTGTCAGCGCAGTGCCAATCACGTTGAGCCACCACAGCTCCCTTGATAACATTGGAAGTGCTTCACATATCCCATCAATGATCAAACCTTATGCCCTGCAGCCATGTCCCCACTCCACCCCCAAAGGCCAGCAATTATCAGCTCTGAAAATTATCCTGGGAGTTGATGTGTACATACAACAGCTCCTGCAGGTGCAGCTGTAAAAAAAAAAAGAACCATCAACACTTGTCAGACATGAAATAACACTTTATTTTTTATTTTTTTGCATCTGATTCATTCATCTGCAGAACAAAGGAATGAACTTTGATCGAAGGACACTGTCAATTAAAGCAACCTGACAAGTTAAAAAAAGTTTGGCTTCCTCTCATCTTAGCCAATTTAGAGTAAAGCCTCCGCATCACATCTTGGTCAACGCTGAGGGAGCTGACATTTTCCCCTCTGTTTCCTAGGGGTTTGCGGCTCCGGCGCTGTGAGTGGCTGGACCTGCAAGGATGTCACTCCTGTGCATGCATACGGGAGTCTTCTGTTCTTGGCAAGTTCCGACACAATCCGCTGAACCTTCAATCCGCATACGCCACTGATGTCAGCGGCTGCATGCAAGGTAAATATCTCCTAAACCGTATAGTAGGGTTGTCCCGATACCACTTTTTTAAAGAGCGAGCACCGATACCGAATACCGATACTTTTTTTTAATCTCATGTGACAGCATGTTTTTATTTTTTTTAATCTTTAACAATTTGTTTTTAATTTTTTACATTTTTTTTTTATTTATAATGCTTTCTTTTTTTTCTTTTTTTTTAAGGGGGGGGGGGGGGGTGGACCGTGGCAGTGTGTTTTTTTCTTTCATTTTTTTACTTTCTACAATAATTTTTTTATCCTTTTGTTTTTTTATTCTTTATTTATTTTTATTTTTTTCAGCCCTGTTGGTGGGGCTTTGGTGAGATATCAGGGGTCTTAATAGACCTCTGACATCTTCCCTTTGAGACAGAGAAAGGGACTAGGGACACATGTTCCCCTGTCCCTTTCTCAGCAGCATTCTCAGCAGCATTAGCTGCGCTGAAAATGAATGGAGTGAAGATCACAGGTTACAACGTTTCAGTTATGTGAATGGACAGTCAGTAATCACTAATCACGGCTCCTACCCCCGCTCTCCATCCTGACAATTCCAGGGGGTGAAGGAGAAGCACGGAAGGGGAGAGAAACACGGCGGGATACACGACGGCATGCACGAGATACACGGCGGCATACACGGGGTACACGGCGGCATACACGGGGTACACGGCGGGATACATGGCAGCATACACGGCGGCTTCCAGCTGCTTTAAAATCAGCGGTGATCGGTGCTTGGAACTTCCCCATGCACTGTTCACAGCCGACAGTACAAGTATCGGGTGAAGCATCGGGAGCATTTGCCCGAGTACAGGTACTCGGGCAAATGCTTGGTATCGGGACAACCCTACTATATAGGTTTAGGAACAGGAACCGTATAGGTTTTGGAGATATTCATTTTACTTACAGGAAAACCTTATTATAGGCTGACCTGTAGATAAAAATGGAAAAAAGGGGTATACAACCACTTTAAGAGATGCTATGTTCTGGCAGAAGCAAGGTGGACTTCCCCTTCACTTACCACATATAGTTATGTCGCGTGCACACGATCATTTTTCAGCATGTCCAAAAAAACGTTTTTTCAACTTCATCATTAAAAACAACGTTGCCCACACACCATCGTTTTGAAAAAATGATGAACAAAGCGCGGTGACGTACAACACATACGACGGCACTCTAAAGGGGAAGTTCTATTCGCCTTTGGGCTGCTTTAGCTGATTCCTTGTTAGTAAAAGACGATTTGCAATTTTCTGTCTGTTACAGCGTGATGAATGTGCTTACTCCATTATGAACGGTAGTTTTACCAGAACGAGCGCTCCCGTCTCATAACTTGCTTCTGAGCATGCATGGGTTTAAAACGTCGTTTTAGCCCACACACGATCATTTTTTACAACCCGTTTTCGTTTTTCAGAACCGGAAAAATTATGTGTAGCCCACACACAATCATTTTAAATGACGTTTTTCAAAAACCATGTTTTTTTAATGCCGAAAAATGATCGTGTGTACGCGGCATTAGAGTTGGCTGTATTGCATCACTGTCCTTTATGAGAAGCCTTGTATTTTTATCAATGAATACAAGGTTTCCTCTGATTGGCAGAGGTGAATAGGCGGACAGATGATTTTACAAAAAATCTACCTCAGCCAATCAAAGGAAGCCTTGTATTTACTGAAAAAAACACAAGGGTTTTCCTAAATGGCAGAAATGGTGTAAAATCTATTTCTGCCATGTGTGACAACATTAGGAAAGTGCCTCATACTACTTACTTTATGTAGCACAAGTTACTACATTATATTACAGTCTAAACAGCAGCCAGCCAGGCTGCTCTAAATAATTTATTTAAAATTCTCATTTAAGTCTTAGCACTTATTTACAATTAGACATTCAGCTACAGACTAGATGATGGAAGAAATGCTGCCACTAAACAACTATAATCAATGGAAACAACTGCTTTAACAGCTAGACCATGTCAGCACAGCCGATTTCAGATAAAGTCAATCTTACTAAGTGCCGTAAATCACCCAGCAGCCATTTTTCTGCACATTTGGAAATTGTTCAACTATTTTCTGAAACCCTTTTTTATGGGCGTGATTTATAGTTAACATCTCAAAATGTCAGAACCTGGGGTGACAGCATTTCAGGGGCAGTAGTTTACCTAATTTCATTAAACAATCAGTATCACTGCCCACCAATATTTAACGTATTGTATATTAAAAATGGATGACGGACATGTTACCATATGCAACATATAAAACAAAGATGCAAAACAAGGCCTAGATGCACGTCTCAGCGCCACAGAACCAAGATGTCTCTGAGCTGACTAGTGTCAGTAGAATAACAGTGTAGATAGCTTCTAATTCTTTCACTAGGGTTGCCACCTCATCCCTTTAAATCCGAACACATATTGATGACACTGAGGTTCTGTGGCTGATTAAGGTGATAATTAATCTCACTTGGTGCCTTATCTGCATGAAATTAGCCTCAGAACCTGTGTAATTCATACGTGTTTGAGTTTAAGGGCCGGTTCACACTGCTGCGAATTTTATTGCAAATTTGAGCCGTTGCGATTGCTCAAATTCACAAGTCATTTTACTAGCATAGTTTTCCACGAGTGCCGTTCAATGCGTTGCAAATCTAAGCTGCGTTAAAAAAGGGTTCTGTGCGAGTTTGATCCGTGTGCGACGTGAATTTAGCTATAGACTGGCATTCCCTGAAATCGCTGTAAAATCCCGCAATTTTGAAGACGCAGTAGTGTGAACCGGGCCTAAAGGGATGAGGTGGCAACCCTAATTATTACATAACTACAAAACTACAGTCACTTTGTTTAGTTTTGCATAAAGTGGGAAGATTTAGAAGGTTCCAAAGCCCACTTCAACCCATTGTAACCCACTAAACTTCGATCCTATATGTTGGAAGAATAATAGTGAAAATCTACATTTTTCTGCCACAAATCTCATTTCATAAATATATATATATATATTTTTACCACAGTCTGGAGGAACGTCATGATATCTGTGAGAGGAATATCAGTCATTGAGCAGGACACAGAGTGATTATTCAGCCTCTTCAAGTAGTCTGCATTGTTCTGCAGAACAACCCCACACTTTTCATTTGTTTCCAAACGCAGCTTTTCCAGACATTCTTCAATGCTGATAGAGAAAAACAAAAATACACACAAAGAGTGTAATAAATGTTTTATTATTTCAGTGGAGAAGCCTTAAAGCTAAACTCTAAGTAAATGGTTAATTGTACAACTGAAATACATACATGTCATACCTGTTGAAATATTAGTAATTCTCATTAGCTGCTCTTGTGATTCAGGCCTGGATCCCACTCTCTGCTATAGGGGATGTAAATAAAGCATGCATACAGTGGCTGCTAACCTTTTTAAAAACCTCACTGGGGATGATTTATTAAATGAGTTGCTACAATTAAAATGGCTAAGTGGTTAGGATTCTGCCTAGCAGCACTAGGGTTGTCGGTTTGCATCCCAGTCGTGGCACTACCTGCATGGAGTTTGCATGTTCTCCCTGTGCCTGTGTGGGTTTCCCCCTGTACTCCAAAGACATGCAGTAGGTTAAATGGCTCCTGTCTAAACTGGCCCTAGTATGTGTATATATGAATGTGACTAATGGCCCGTACACACGATCCGAATATCGTACGACTTTTTTCGCTTAATAGTCGCAAGTAAAATGAAATAGGTTATTAAAGTCATGAAAATTCTCGTACGACAGAAAAAAATAAAAATCGGAAGTGATGTCATGTGTTGTAATGTATTTGTATTGTATTGTCGGACAACAACTGTACTGACTAAACGAAAATCGTACGATCTGACATCGTGCGAGGAAAATTTTCGCGCTTGTCTGATCGAATAATATGGGATGAACGGTCGTGATCGGCTCTTGCAAGTAGTGTACACACGATCCGAAAATCGTACGATCCATCATTGTACGATAGTTTTCGTCCGATATTCGGATTGTGTGTACGGGCCATTAGGGACCTTATGGCCCGTACACACGATCCGAATATATCGGACAAAAACCATCGTACGATGATGGATTGTACGATTTTCGAATCGTGTGTACACTACTTGAGAGAGCCGATCACGACTGTTCACCCCATATTATTCGATCAGACAAGCGCAAAAATTTTCCCTTGCACGATGTCAGATCGTACGATTTTCGTTTAGTCAGTACAGTTGTCGTCCGACAACACAATACAAATACACTACAACACATGACATCACTTCCGATTTTTTTTTCTGTCGTACAAGAATTTTCGTGACTTTAATAACCTATTTAATTTTACTTGCGACTATTAAGCGAAAAAAGTTGTACGATCTGTCGTACGATATTAGGATCGTGTGTACGGGCCATTAGATTGTAAGCTCCTTGAGGGCAGTGGGTTGAACGAAGAAAATAATAATAGTGTGTACCAAGCTTTAAAGTTACATTCAGAGCGGGTTTCTCTTCTCGGTGTATGCATTTTAAATACATTGGCCCAGATTCACAGAGTGATTACGCCTGCGCAACACGAGATTGCGAGATCGAAATGAGATAAGCAAAAAATCTACTTTTTTTTGTCCAGCGTAATTTCGTTAGACAGGCACATCCGTCCGCGCAAAACTGCGCTAGACAGACCATTGATTTGCTAGTCAAATATGCTAATGAGGGATTTACAGGGGTCCACAAAAAAAAAGTTGGGGCAGCGCAGGCTACGCAGTGTGCGCAACAGCAAAATGTCCTGTCTAAAATTAGACCATATAAAAGCTGGTCTAAAAAGAGAAAAAAAAGTCTACTTGTTAGATAAAGCAACACTGTTAGTGAGGAGCTCAGCAGTCACACGTATTGCACAACAATCTGTATGCCAACATGCCAGGGGCATCGTCGCGCATAGCTATACTACTGACTTTAGATGAGCAAAGAAGGAGGAGGGCACGGAGGATGGCACGGGAGAGGATATACCGCACCCGCATAGACCTGTTTGGCATCCTGGAATTAACCACAACCCTGCAGGATGACATCACCAGCCCAACACAACGTCACATGCAGTGCAGCCACTGGTCAAGGTCCTGGCAACACTCCATTTCCTTGCCAGTGGCTCTTTTCAGCGTACAAGTGGAGTGGTGGCTGGGATGTCACAATCCTCCATGAGCAGATGTGTGCACCAGGTTGTCCCTGCAATCCTCAGACGCATGGCCAACCAAATCATCAAACCCACCACTGAGGACCTGCGGCTGAAGGCAATGAGATTTCTACAGAATTGCCAGATTCCCACGCACCGTGGGGGCCATTGATTGCACACATGTGGCACTCCATCCCCCCCAGGAGACAGAGCACATGTACCGCAATCGGAAGCATTGGCATTCCATCAACGTACAGGTGATAGTCGATGCCCAAGGCCTCATATGGCACGTCCGTGCCAAACACCCAGGGTCCAGCCATGACAGCTACATATACAATCAATGCCACATCCGAATGGAATTCGATCAGAACGTGTATGGGGCCACCTGGCTGGTTGGTGAGTGACATGGGTGGCAGGCATGACTGTACCCCCCCCATGATGCACACATCACAAGGGGCACATGCATGACTAACATCCTCCTGTCTTTTCCCTTACAGGTGACTCTGCATATCCACTGGGACCCCATCTCATGACTCCTTTCCGGAACCCCCATACCCCAGGAGAGGAAAGATACAATCAAGCACATGCCCAAACACGTGCAGTGGTGGAGCGCACCTTTGGCCTCCTGAAGTCACGTTTCCGATGCCTGGATAAGTCTGGGGGTACCCTCTTGTATTCCCCAAACTTTGTGTGCCATATTATCGGTGCTTGTTGCATGCTGCACAACTTCGCAGTAAGAAAGGGCCTGCAGATTGACCTACGTGATGACCTGACCCCTGAACCAGACAATCCCCCCCTAACCGAGGATACCCCGTCTTCTGAGGGAAGAGCAGCCAGGAGACAGCTCACATTGGGCATCTTTGCACGTTAAACACACACATTAATCATGGCACAATGAGAATGCATGCATGCACACCACTGTGGTCCCTAGCACACACACCCCACATCCACATCAAATTGGATTGGCACCAGTCCACCATGCAGGACTTGTTAGCAGCAACGCCACGCCAAGGCTCCAATTATGTCACTGTACATTCATACACCATTCACACGGACCTGGGGATCACTTATCCCTGGTCCTGGGGAACCCTTCTCCACCAAAATTGAGGGTGACACCCCTTTTACCGGCAGGAATGTCACCCCCACATTCAAACAGCATTCACAACCCAAAAAAAATAAAAATGACCAGCAAAATCAAAAAATTTCCAGCAAAAAAAAAAAAAAAAAAGGCGAAAAAAAAATTATTGCCCTTGACGTGAGCCATGCCTGGGGCGCCCCCGGCCACGGCCCCGGCTCCTCAGGGGAGACTCATGGGAGGGGGAAAACCGGGGAAGGAGGAGCAGCCCCTGATCTCTGCCCACCTGGCGGCCTGCCCTCCAAGGCCACGGCTATTCTGTCCAGGGCAGCACCAAGTGTTGCCGTGTTGGCCTGGATAGCCTGGGTAAGGGCCCTCACATCCTGCCCAACTCCTGCTGATGTCGTCTGCAGTTCGTTTAGGCAGTTTGTGAAAGTCCAGGTTCCCCAGTGTATCCTTGATGGAGGACAGGCTCTCCTCCATCCGCACCAATGTCTGGCTGACCTGTCCCAGATGGCGGGTCTGGAGGAACTGGTCCCCTCTCAGAGTGGCGGGCAGGAGATCGGCCACCCCCCTGGTCTTCTGGGACGACTTCCTGCCTCCAGCTGATGCTTGTAGCCGGGGAGAAGGGGAGGCCCTTGGGAGGGGAGCCATGTTGGGGGAGGAGGGGGGGGCTCCCCCTTAGGGAGGGCTGCTTGCTGCCAGCCAGAGGGGAAGAGTCCTCAAAAACCAAAAGTCCAGTGCCTGACATGGACTCCTCCTCATGAATCTCCTCCTCCTCAACCTCCTCCTCCTCCTCTTCAACCTCCTCCGCGGATTTCGGCCTTGTCGGGGGGGCCTCATTAGGCTGCTGTCCTGGGGATGGTGCGGTCAGGCCAGATGGCCCTGCACCCTCCTGCACATCTGTGGATGATACAAAACATTCACAGGTTGGAGGATCCACACACTTGCCACATATTCCCTTTCACCCCCTCCCCCACACATGCTACACACCTGATATTAAAAAAAAAAAAAAACTTACCTGGCACCACGGGCTCCGGACTTGAGTCAAAGCTGGGCAGGCCCTCAACTTCATGCCGATGAAAGGTCAGTGCCACCGCACGCTCCTCCGCTGTCAGCCTAATACGGCATGGTGGGCCCCCTCCTGTGCCCCTGGCATGGGCAAGCATTTTGGCCAGCTTCTGTTTGACCAGACGCCGGAGGTCATTAATCTTTTTGTCAATCCCAGACCGGGTCCGTGTCTCCCCCTCCCCCCGCTGAATTGACCTGCTCAGTGATGAGGTCCAAAATCTCCCTCCTCCTGGCCGGGGTGGTGTTGGAACTGTCCGGGCCGTGGAGGAAACGCCCATAATCGCTAATGGCCCGGGCAAGAATTCTTTTTTCCCCCAAAGTAAAATGTAGTTTTCGCTTTCTCTCTGTCATACTGAAAAAAAAACTCACTCCCAGTCAACAAAAATAAGTCACAAAAACAAGCACAACCAATCAAGCAAGAACACACACAAAGAGAAAACTAACACCCAAAAAATCACACAAGCACTCAGCAAAAAACAGTCACAAAAACAAACAGCAAAAATTCAGCAAGAAAACAAACGAACAGAAATATATCAAACAAACAGTCTCTCAAACACTTTTCAAAAAACACTTTCAAAGATCTACTAACAAACACTTGATCACACAGAACACTAATATGACAAATACAAAACACAGCGCAACGAACAACGGGACAAAAGCACTTGGTTAAATGGAAAGGGACAAAGGGATGTACTTTTGCAATGCAAGTGCGTTTGTGTCTGTCTATTTATGCTGTCTGCGTAGTCCTTAGTCCATTTCCAATTTCACTGATTGCGCCGCTCCCGAGTTGTGAGCATGCGCACAGCGGAGCTGACCATGGTCTCCTTCAATCGCGCATGCGCAAGCCGGCCGGCCCTTCATTTGCATGGGGTCACGGCTCATTTCAATGTAACACGCCCACGTCCTTCCCAATTTGTATTACTCCGCCTTACGCCTCTGAAATAACGTTACGCATGCGCAATTTTCTGCACAAAAGCTACGAGAATAGGGTGATTACGCGGCTACATTGCGCAAGTCTAACGTAAAGGCGGTGCGCTACACCGGTCCAATAATGCGCAGATGTACTTGAATCTGGCCCATTGGATCTAGGGGAAGTATTCACAGTGCATCACTTTTTCCACATTTTCTTGTGTTACAGTCTTATTTCAAAATGGATCAAATTGATTATTTGCCTCAAAATTCTACAAACAATACCCCATAATGACAATGTTTAAAATCTTTGCAAATAAAAATAATCACATATACATAAGTATTCACAGCTTTTGCCCTGACACTCAAAATTGAGCTCAGGTGCATCCTGTGTCCAATGATCATCCTTAAAATGTTTCTACAACTTGAATGGAGTCCAACTGTGGTAAATTTAGTTGATGATTTGGAAAGGCACACACCTGTCTATTTAAGGTCCCACAGTTAACAGTGCATGTCACAGCACAAAACAAGCCATGAATGAAGTTCAAGGAATGGTCTGTAGATCTCCGGGACAGGATTGTATTAAGACAGATCTGGGGATGGGTACACAAAACAATTCTGCAGCATTGAAGGTCCCAATGAGCACAGTGGCCTCTATCATCCATAAATGGCACAAGTTTGGAACCACCAGAACTTTTCCTACAGGGGATCGCCTGATCAAACTGAGCGATCGTGGGAGAAGGGCCTTAGTCAGAGAGGTGACCAAGAACCTGATGGTCACTCCAACAGAGTTCCAACGTTTCTCTGTGGAGAGAGGAGAACCTTCCAGATGAACAACCATCTCTGCAGCACTCTACCAATCAGGCCTGTAAAGTAGAGAGACTAGCTGGAATCCACTCCTTAGTAAAAGGCACATGACAGGCTGCCTAGAGTTTGCCAAAATGCACTTGATGGACTCTCAGACCGAGATAAACAGAATGCTCTGGCTTAATGAAACACAGATTGAACTTTTTGGCTTGAATGGCAAGCGTCATGTCTGGAGGAAACCAGGCACTGCTCATCACCTGGCCAATACCATCCCTACAGTGAATCCTGATGGTGGCATCATGCTATAGGCTATAGGCATGTTTTTCCCTCTGGGAAAAAAAATCTTGATGTTTTTCAGTGGCAGGAACTGGGAGACTAGTCAGGATCGAGGGAAATATGAATGCAGCAATGTACAGAGACATCTTTGATGAAATCCTGCTCCAGAGCGCTCTGTACCTCAGACTGGGGTGAAGGTTCATCTTCCAACAGGACAATACCCTAAGCCAAGATAACAAAGGAGTGGCCACGTGACAAGTCTGTGAATGTGCTTGAGTCGCCCAGACTTGAACCCATTTGAACATCTTTGGAGAGATCTAAAAATGGATGTGCATTGACGCTCCACATCCAACCTGATGGAGCTTGAGAGGTCCTGCAAAGAAGAATGGGAGAAATTGCCCAAAAATAGGCGTGCCAAGCTTGTCGCATCATACTCAAAAGGAATTGAAGCTGCAATTGGTGCCAAAAGGTGCTTTATCAAAGTATTGAGCAGAGGCTGTGAATACTTATGTGATTTTTTCAGTTTTTTTTTTATTTTCAATAAAATTGCAAAGATTTCAAACAAACTTCTTTCATTTTGTCATTATGGGGTATTGTTTGTAGAATTTTAAGGAAAATAATGACTTTAATCCATTTTGGAATGAGGCTGTAACATAATAAAATGTGGAAAAAGTGAAGCGCTGTGAATACTTCCCAGATGTACTGCAATAGTGATTGATTAACATGCAGTGAATGTTTAGTGCATGTCACATATACTGCTTTATAAATATGTCCCTTAATTTAATGTCACACTCATCTAAGTGGTTAATCATTAAAGTTCACCTTTGTAAAAAATATTAATAAACGCACTTTTGTTTGCTGGTAATTCATTGATAAGTACAAGCTGCAAGGACTGTCCGTTCTCGTACAGTTCTCTCATTCACTTTTTTTTAATTGAGACAGCAAGTTCAGGGAGAAGATCCCAGCCTTGCTGCGACAAGAGGCAGCAGTTCAGAGAATGGCTGCAGCAATGAGAACACTGATCCAGGTAGAACTTGCAGTGCCCCTCTAGGCTGGGACAAAGATCTCCCCCACAGTTGCAGTCAAGGAGCAGGTGCCTATGTACCATTCAGGGTTGTAGAAATATCATCAGATAAAGGAAGGAACACCGCTCACCGTCCCAGTGAATGAATACGTGAGTGAATGTGGCCTCAGCCAGTGCCACTCCAACCATCCCCTCTCACATGTTTCACCTGCACATCGGTATTGGTCACAGTCCCAACTGATGCCACATTCATTCACATATTCATGCACTGGGTCAGTGTTCCTTCCTTTCTCAGTAGTGGGAACATGTTACAAGTTCCACGCTAAAAACGTGTGGAACATGTAACATGTTCCCAAAAGTCCACTTATCCTTTTTTTCAATAGACCAAGCTCTCCTACAGATGCAGCAGTTATAAGGTTCAGACAAACCACGTACTACTGACAGGGGTGATTACAACGATCAGCTTGGCTGACAATGCTGCTGCTCAAAGGTGTATATGTTGCCCCTTCATCCCGTGTGGAGGCATTCTAATACAGGAGGTATTTAACTGGCCAGATCACCAGTTGAAATAAAGAAAGACAAATAAAGCCAAAAAAAAATAAACCAAATGCAGCGACTATATCTGATTGGTAAGCTGCAAAACAGTATATAATTGTTTAACTTGGGGATTAATACTGCTTTATTTTTTAAATATAAATGGCGTACATGAATTTTCAAAAGTACGATTTTAATCAATATCTCAATGAACACAAAAACAATTTCCCAAATTTTTACAAACTGGAGTTTTATAGAACATTTGTTTAGCTTATTACCTGAAATTACAGTTAATAATATAACTTGCATTACAAAATCTTCAGTTTTACTCAAATATATTGATGCAAAAATGAATACACCGCACAACAACAACTACTACATCTAGTATTTTCTATGACCTCCATGATTTCTAAGGACAGCGCCAAGTCTTCTAGGCATGGAATGAAGTTGCCGACATATTGCATCATCTATTTTTTTCCATTCCCCGAGAAGGACCTTTTAGAGCCTGGATGCTCAATGGAGAGTGATGCTCAACGTGTCTCTTTAGAATTCCCCATAGATGTTAGATTGGGTTCAGATCAGGAGACATACAGCAACAGTGGCCTTAGATGTGTTTTTTGGATCAATGTCATGTTAGAAAAGTGAATGACGACCAAGGGCACGGAGTGATGGTAGCATCTTTTCTTTCAATATTGAGCATTACATCCGTGAATTCATGATACCATCAATGAAATGCAGCTCCAAGACACCAGCAGCACTCATGCAGCCCCAGTCCCACAGAAGGACACTGCCACCACCATGTTTCACTGTAGGCACCATGCATTTTTCTTTGTGCTCCTCACCTTTACAACGCCAAACAGTTTTAAAGCCATCGGCCCGGATTCACATACATCGGCGCATCTTTATGCCGCCGTAGCGTATCTCTTTTACGCTACGCCGGCGCAGCGCTGAGAGGAGAGGAAAGCATGGAACTCACAAAGCAAATGCTCCCACTCTGCGCCGGCATAGCGTATATTTCGTAGGCGTAAGCCGGCGCAAGTGGAAGTAGGTGGAAGTAGGCTGGAAGTGGGAGTGATCCATGTTAATGAAGCGTGACCCCATGCAAATGATGGGCCGGGGGCCAGACAAGTACTTAAAATGAACTGCGCATGTGTCGGGACATGGACGTATCCCGTGCGCATGCGTACAACCACGTCGGAACAACTGCCTAAGATACGCCGGATCACTGTGTACGCCGTGAAGGTAACCTACGCCCAGCCAGACCCACGTCGGCCCATATTCACAGACGTCCAACGTAAAATACGTAGGCTTGTGTTCCCTGGCCCATACCTTTGCATGGGTTGCGCCTCATTTATAGGGAATAACTTTACGCCGAACGTAAAACTTATGCAAACTGCTTAAATCATGCGCCGGGCGCAAGTACATTCGTGAATCGGCGTGTCTCCCTCATTTGCATGTTTGAATAGAAAATCAATGGGAAAGCCACATGCGTCCAGCGTAAATATGCGCCCACTCTACGCCAGCGTAGGCAAGTTACGTTGGTCGGATGAAGTCTGTTTTTAGGCGTTTCTAAGTTTGAGGGTTCGGTGCACAGATACGACGGCGCATATTTGTACTTACGCGGCGTATCTGGAGATACGTCGGCGTAAGTGCTTTGTGAATCCGCGCCATCATTTCCAAAAACATTTATTCAGTCGCATCACTTTAGGAGTACAGAGTGCCATTAGTCTTCTTCTTTTTCAGCATGGGCCCTGGCAAATTCTAGATGGGCTTTTTTGTGCATGGTCTTTGGGAGAGACTTTTCCCTTATGGACGACACGCCTGCATGCCATTCTTCTGCAGTGTTTGCTGCATTGCGTCATGGGAAACAATCACCCCAATTTGGCTTTCTACTTCTTTAGCTAACTGCAGTGAACTTGCATGGTGATCATCTTCAACCCTTCTTATCAGAAGACGCTATTGTCTATTCAAAAATAGATAGAACAGGAATTATACTGTAGTTGAGGTTGCAGCCACCACAATCATGAAGTAGAGTAGCGGTACAATGACAAAGTGTTACAGATTAAAGAAATAGGCATATCACGAAACATATAATAACTCATATTTCATATAAGTAAGAGAACATCATCTTTATGAGACAAAAACTATACTTTTTTGTCTTAAACTTTTTTTGCGAGATTGAGTACTGGGGATAACGGAGTACCGTCTGTGGCTGTTCAGAACTGCTCCAAGTGTATAGGTGGGCTATATCAGGACTACCGGTTAAGCCTGAAAGTGGGTTGCCTATGACTGACCTTGTTGTGACTTAGGAACCAGGATGGGAATACTGAAACAGGGATGGGGGGGGGGTGAGATTGAGAGAGAGGTAGTAGGGGAAGTGAGATGAGGTTGAGAGAAAGTATTAGGCAAGGATGTAAAGCTAAAAATTAGTGAGTAATGTGTCCATCCTTCTCCCCTAATAAAGATGGCTTATTGTTGGGGTTGTTGTTAATGGGGTACCTGGGTCAAGATCCTCCATTTCTGCAATTTCAATAACTCGCTGAGTCCATTCAGTCACAATTGGGGGACTTTATTCTTTTCACTGCAAAGGAATGCACATTTTTGCTGCACTGAAGAGGAGGAGGAGCAAACATTTTTGACATCGTGCTTGAGGTAGAGAAGTAGGATGTAGGAGGTATTGAACAGGGGTGTAGGTTGTGATGTTAGAAATGAGGCAATGTACCTCCATCCAAAAAGGTTGTATATCTGGACACGTCCACCAAATATGAAGGAGTGAGCCAGCTTCTTTATTGCATCACCAACATAGGGGCGAGACGTTAAAGTAGAATTTGTGGAGTTTATCAGGTGTTCTGTACCACCTGTAATATATTTTAAACCAATTCTCCTGAGCAGAGACGTTAGTCGATCCTTTGTGGATATGGGTATAGCCACGTTCCCAGTCTTCTGGCGACAGGTCCAGAGAGAGTTTGCTTTCCCATTGTTAGCTAGCTTCATTCAATTTGGAGCCACAAGAGGAGAACATGATTGTGTAGAGGTCAGAGATAATGTGTCTTTGGGGTTAAGTTCTAGTGCACATTGCATCAAATGGGGTATGCTCTCTGTACAATACTGAGATTTGGTGCTAGTTAGAATGTTCGTCTTATGCAAATCTAAGAACCAGGGGAAGTAGGGATGAGACTATGTTATAAGTTATAAGAGACCCGTATCAAAAATAAATAAATTCAGGACGACTGGGCACGTCAGATCTGAGATTGTCAAGAAATTAACTGGTGAGGGCGTTTTCTGGACACCTGAATAATTTGACTCACCTGTAGTTGAATTCTCGTTAATCAGAGTTTTGCTGTCTAAACTTTAGCTTTTCTCCTAAGACTTTTATTGTGGTGTATTTATTTTTGCAACATGGTCTTGAATTAATTTTTTAGGAAAAATACTTTTCTGTGTGTGAAAATTAACACATCTTGGCTGCAATCAATGGACCTCATTTGATGATGTACTTTGTAATATAGTGTCACATAGAAAATGTTGATTCTGAAAGGAAAGTAAGATTTTCTGACAAATCTGTTAAGGTGTGCTCATTTATGCTGAGCACTGTGTATTTTTGTATATATTATATATATATATATATATATATATATATATATATATATATATACACACACACACACACAGTATGTTCAGCCTGCCAACCTCAAAAATAAACAGCAAAAGCCATACAAATTTTCTTTGAGGATGACCAATTTTAACGTGAAGCAATGGCCTCTTCAAAATGAATTAAGGGTGGGTGGGTGGGCTGGAATACACTATAGAGAAAGGTGAAGAAAAGACCTTTTCAAGAAATCTCCAAGCATGAGTGAGTTCAAAATGAAGTGTAGTGAAACGAATATCTTCTCATTATCAAACAGCCTTTTCATGATGGCTGAGCACTTTCATGAAAAAGAATACCTCGCTGCCTGTGGCCCATTGAGTTTGCGGACAGGACAGCCCCAGTTGTGAACAGCGGTTCTAGGAATGACAAAAGATTGGCATGTATCTTCTTAACTTGTGTAAACTCTTCTCAGGACTGTGAAATACGATGCTCTATCTATACACCTTGGCTCTGGGGACTCTATAAAAAAAGCTTCTATTGTGGCATCATGAAGTATCTCATTCAGTGAAACCTAACAGATTACAGTGTGGGGAATTGTTTAGGCTTTACTGCCAGTAGCCTACATAAATCTGTTTCAATTAGGAATCCTCTATAAAACTAATCTCTGACATCAAAATCTGAATGTCTGCCAAAAACTATGAGCTGTGAATAGGCTGAAGTTTTCAAAAGGACCTGATACTTTAGTAATTTGTCTCAACACCAACTATAGTCAATAGAAAACAAATACTGACATAGCCTGTTTCGCAGATTGCCAGAATGCCTAATTGATTTATATGCACATTTGACAGGACATTCCCTGGCAGTAGCTTTCAATATGTTCGGAGATGAAATGTCGCTATCGCTTTGTAGTGATGGTTTAACCGCTAGGGCTCTGTTTGCATTTGTTGCTTTCTGTAAGTTTGTAAGCCACATTCAGTACACATATATATATATTGTAGCAGAGCGTCCCAGAGAGAGCCTGGGAAAGTCCAGTTCGGGGTTTATACCTCTCCCAGGCTCCTCTCTTACACGTTCAGGGATCTCTGATCCCTGATCCAGGTCAGGTGTTGGCCCTCTCCCCCAGGCCAATTTAAGCTCACCTGAGCTAACAGCCATTGCTCTGTCCTGGGAAACAGATAGTGTGGATCTGTAGGAGCAAGGAGGTTGTTAAAAGACTGGTGAGCAGTTTGTATTTTGAGCTAACAAGCGGTAGGCTTGTTTAGCTTAGTAGTTAGGGCCTACATATCGTGTAGTTAGAGCCGAGACACGGCTAGGTGTTTGTTTAAACTACTTTTGCTTGTTTTGTTTTCTGCACACTGTACAGCACCTGTAAATAGACTTTGTATAGCACCAATAAAAATCCCACTGTTGTTCACTTATCCTATGGACTTTGGTATCTGTGCCTGCTCATCCCAGGGAGCTTTTGTACCCGCTACCTATCCCCAGCTTACATATGGTGGAGGCTGCGATCAGCAGTAGTAAGTTACTATTTTTAAAAGGCCAGTACCTAAAGTGACAACATGGAGGAAATCCTCAAACAAATGATGTTATCCAATGCTGCACAACAGCAAGCCAATGCTATCGCACAGGAGCAAACCAAGGCGCTGTACAAACACATTGGTGCTGCACAGGAGCAATCGCAGAGGCAGATTAGTGCTGTACAGGAGCAATCGCAGAGGCTGTTTGAACAGCTTGCCACTGCTGCAGAAGTGGATAGGAAAACCCTGACTAAGGTTGCAGAGACGCTAGCACAGTGGGCACCTGCGGAAATTAAGGATATGGGAGACAAGCCTTCAGCCATCCATGTGGCTCGCTTTCTGTCTAAAATGACTACGGATGATGATCCAGAGGCCTTCCTGTTAACGTTTGAACGGACCGCTGAGAGGGAATGTTGGCCTAAAACCAAGTGGGCAGGACTGATTGCCCCTTACTTTCTGGTGAATCGCAGAAGGCCTACTATGATCTGGAGTCAGCAGAAGCAGAAGACTACGAAAAGGTCAAGCAGGAAATTCTGGCGCGACTCGGCGTCACCTTGGCCGTTCGAGCCCAACGGGTCCACAGCTGGTTCTTCAAAATCGAGAGGCCCCCAAGATCGCAGATGTTCGACCTAATCCACCTGGTGCGAAAATGGC
Organism: Rana kukunoris; assembly: GCA_029574335.1. Taxonomy (NCBI): domain Eukaryota; kingdom Metazoa; phylum Chordata; class Amphibia; order Anura; family Ranidae; genus Rana; species Rana kukunoris. The sequence continues at coordinate 128,125,202 of CM056049.1, forward strand.
TACAGCCTGAGTCCCTGTCTGCGCCACAAATAGTGGAGCGTGTGGTCATGGACCAATTCCTGAGGTCACTCCCAATTCCCCTGCAGAAGTGGGTGAGTCAAGGGGACCCCAAGTCGGCAGATAACCTGGTGGAACTCGTCGAAAGGTACTTTGCTGCAGAGAACCTGGTCACCACCCCAACAACCGCACGGACTTTCCACCCAAAGCCACGGTCTCCCCAGGCAACCGGTAAGACTGTTCCAGGGGAAGTGGGTGGTAAGCATGGCAAGGAAATAGGGGGGAGGATTTTTGGTGCCAGGACTGAAGTTTGGCGTCCCAAGCAAGGGAAACCACTGCCTGTCAGCAAACCAACTTGGGGAAACATCAGGTGTTTTCGTTGCCAAGAGCTGGGACATGTTGCAGCAAACTGTCCATTGACTGATGAACCAATGCAGTGTGATATGTCTATTAGAAGGCAGTCCATGTTTGCTGCTGTTTCATGCGCTGCAGCGCCAAATGTGGGGAAACACATGTGTCACATGACTGTTAATGATAAGCCTATTACGGCCTTACTGGACTCTGGAAGTCTGGTTACTTTGGTTACAGCTGAGATGGTTGAAACTGTGAATTTTCATGCTAAAAAAGTTGCTGTGATCTGTGTACATGGGGATACCCGGGAGTATCCTATAGCCACAGTTCAGTTTAAAACTGGCTTAGGTACGGTGTCCCATGCGGTCGGACTTGTGCCCCACTTGGTGCACGAGGCCATCATTGGTAGGGACTTCCCTAAGTTTTGGGAACTGTGGGATCGTCCCGACCCGGTCGCAGTACCTGACTCAGTCGCAGAGCCAGAGCTCCTGACTACTTCCGATATTGTGGGTTCAGGGGACTCATCTCAGGGCTCTCCGAGTTATCCTTTCTCGGTTATGGCAGGAGAGCTGGAGGAGCCTGAGGAAGTCCCCACAACCAGTAGAGCCGGACAGCCGTCTGCCGACTCGGAGCCTATGTTGGAGTTTACTGACCTTAATGTGCACAAGGAAAATTTTGGTACTGAGCAGAGAAAAGACCCTACCCTTGCCAGGGCCTGGGAAAATGTAATGGTGATTAATGATGTACCTGTTGAACCAGGGGATAGGCCCTGTTTTCCTTATTTCAGCAGCAATGATGATTTACTGTATCGTGTATGTAAAAAGAATGATGAAGTTACTGAACAGTTGGTGGTCCCCAAGCCTTACAGAAGGGTGGTGTTGGAACTTGCCCATGGGCACTTGCTAGGAGGTCATTTAGGGGTTGAGAAAACCACTGAAAGAGTGTTGCGCAGGTTTTACTGGCCTGGGATACAGAAAAATATTGAGAATTATTGTCAATCCTGTCCTGTGTGTCAGATGTCAGCCCCCCAGCCCCACTTCCGAAGTCCTTTAGTGCCCTTGCCCATTATTGAAGTGCCCTTCGAGAGGATTGCCATGGACCTTGTGGGTCCCCTCCCCAAATCCGCCCGTGGTCATCAGCATATCCTTGTGATTATGGATTACGCTACCCGTTACCCTGAGGCCGTTCCCTTACGCGCCGCATCTGCTAAAAATATTGCCAAAGAGCTGTTTATGGTGTTCAGTCGGGTGGGCATCCCTAAAGAAATCCTGACAGACCAGGGTACCCCATTTATGTCACGGATAACTAGGGAGCTGTGCAAGTTATTTAAGGTGACGCAGTTGCGAACCTCTGTGTATCATCCGCAAACGGATGGCTTGGTGGAACGTTTCAATAAGACGTTAAAGGGCATGTTAAAAAAGGTTGTTGACAAAGATGGGAAAGACTGGGACTTCCTGATACCGTACCTGATGTTTGCTATCAGGGAGGTTCCCCAGTCCTCTACAGGGTACTCTCCATTTGAGTTGCTTTATGGGAGACACCCTCGGGGACTCTTGGACATAGCCAAGGAAACTTGGGAGGGGGAACAGACACCCCACAAAAGTGTAATTGAGCATATCGCTCAAATGCAGGACAGGATTGCAGCCGTAATCCCAGTGGTGAAAGAACATTTACTACAGGCTCAAGCAGCCCAACAGAGAATATACAACCGGGGGGCCCAACTCCGTGTTTTCTCACCGGGTGACAGGGTCCTCGTTTTAGTTCCCACTGTTGAGAGCAAGTTCCTGGCTAAGTGGCAGGGCCCCTTTGAAGTAATTGAAAGAGTTGGGGAAGTCAATTACAAGGTGTATCAACCAGGTAAAAGGAAGCCCGAACAGATTTACCACGTGAATCTGTTAAAGCCCTGGAAGGATAGACTGGCGTTAACTGCGAGGTCCCTACCGGTAACGCCTAAGGGTACTGAATCCCCTCTGATCCCTGAGGTCACGATTCCAGACACCCTGTCATATTCCCAAAAACAGGAAGCTAGAGAGTTCCTAATAAGGAATAGAGAGAAATTTTCAGAGTTGCCTGGCACGACTTCAGCGGTTCAGCATGATATTGTTACTGAACCTGGGGTCCGTGTCAAGCTCAAACCATACCGAATTCCTGAAGCGAGGAGAAAGGACATCAGTGATGAAGTTAGAAGGATGTTGGAACTAGATGTCATTGAGGAATCCAATAGTGACTGGTCGAGCCCCATCGTGTTGGTCCCAAAACCGGATGGCACTTGGAGGTTTTGTAACGACTTCAGAAAGCTCAATGCAGTAACAAAGTTTGACACGTACCCGATGCCCAGGGTAGATGAACTTATAGACCGACTGGGCAAGGCCCGTTATCTGACCACTTTGGACTTGACCAAAGGATATTGGCAAATACCCCTGACTAATAGTGCCAAAGAAAAGACTGCGTTTGTGACCCCGGAGGGATCATTCCAGTATAAGAAAATGCCTTTTGGGTTGCAAAATGCCCCTGCAACCTTTCAGAGGGCCATGGACAGGACCCTAAGACCGCACCAGCAGTATGCTGCAGCTTATTTAGATGACATAGTGGTGCATAGCACTGACTGGGAGTCTCACTTGCCCCGTGTCCAAGCTGTCCTTGATTCCCTCTTCAAGGAAGGTTTTACGGCAAATCCCAAAAATGTGCCATTGGTTTGGAGGAAGCCAAGTATTTGGGCTATACTATTGGCCGTGGAGTTATTAAACCCCAAGTGAATAAAGTAGAAGCCATCCAGCAGTGGCCACGTCCTGCAAACAAGAAGCAGGTCAGGGCCTTTCTTGGCATTGCGGGATATTATAGAAGGTTTATTCCAAATTTTGCCACTATAGCTGCCCCACTGACAGACCTGACGAAAGGGAAAGACTCCGTAATGATAAAATGGTCCCCAGTAGCAGAAGAATCTTTCCAAGTCCTGAAGAAGGCTCTTTGTGCACAGCCAGTGCTATACTCCCCCGATTTCTCCAAAGATTTTTTGGTTCAGACAGATGCCTCTGATGTAGGTATCGGGGCAGTACTATCACAGGTATACAATGGGGAAGAACACCCTGTGGTCTACCTAAGCAGAAAGCTCAATGATCATGAGAAAAAATATGCAGTCATTGAAAAGGAATGTTTAGCCATAAAGTGGGCCGTGGACGCGCTCAGGTACTACCTGTTAGGGCGCCAGTTTGAGTTAATAACTGACCATGCTCCCCTGAAATGGATGGCCCAAAAGAAGGAGACTAATAGGCGGGTGAACCGGTGGTTTTTGGCCCTCCAGGATTATTCCTTTTCGGTAAAACACAGGCCAGGGGTTGAGATGGGTAATGTAGATGCCCTGTCCCGTGTTCACTCCTGTTGGGCTACAGGTGTTCCAACCCTGGGGTTGAAACAAGAGGGGAGGGTGTGTAGCAGAGCGTCCCAGAGAGAGCCTGGGAAAGTCCAGTTCGGGGTTTATACCTCTCCCAGGCTCCTCTCTTACACGTTCAGGGATCTCTGATCCCTGATCCAGGTCAGGTGTTGGCCCTCTCCCCCAGGCCAATTTAAGCTCACCTGAGCTAACAGCCATTGCTCTGTCCTGGGAAACAGATAGTGTGGATCTGTAGGAGCAAGGAGGTTGTTAAAAGACTGGTGAGCAGTTTGTATTTTGAGCTAACAAGCGGTAGGCTTGTTTAGCTTAGTAGTTAGGGCCTACATATCGTGTAGTTAGAGCCGAGACACGGCTAGGTGTTTGTTTAAACTACTTTTGCTTGTTTTGTTTTCTGCACACTGTACAGCACCTGTAAATAGACTTTGTATAGCACCAATAAAAATCCCACTGTTGTTCACTTATCCTATGGACTTTGGTATCTGTGCCTGCTCATCCCAGGGAGCTTTTGTACCCGCTACCTATCCCCAGCTTACAATATATATATATATATATATATATATATATAGCTGTCCAGTTTTCTGTGGCTTGTAGTGCTGTTTTATTTTACTAATAAAGGCAATGATTGCTTGGAGTGCGGCTGTTCAGAGAGATTCTCTCTCTCTCTCTCTCTATATATTATATATATATATATACACACACACACAGTATCTCACAAAAGTGAGTACACCCCCCCTCAGATTTTTTTGTAACTATTTGTATATATATTGTGACAACACTGAAGAAATGACACTGCTGCAATGTAAAGTAGTGAGTGTACAGCTTGTATAACAGTGTAAATTTGCTGTCCCCTCAAAATAACTCAACACAGAGCCATTAATGTCTATACTGCTGGCAAGAAAAGTGATTACACCCCTAACTGAAAATGTCCAAATTGGGGCCAATTAGCCATATTCCCTCTCCGGTATCATGTGACTCGTTAGTGTTACAAGTTCTCAAGTGTAACACACCTCCTCAAAGGGGGATCATTTGGTGTTATCGCTCTCACTCTCTCATACTGGTCACTGTAATTTCAACATGGCATCTCATGGCAAAGAACTCTCTGAGTATCTGAAAAAAAAAGAATTGTTGATCTACATGAAGATGGCCTAGGCTATTAGAAGATTGCCAAGACCCTGAACCTGAGCTGCAGCAAGGTGCTAAAGAATATACAGCGGATTAACAGGACAGGTTCCACTCAGAACAGGCCTCGCCATGGTTGACCAAAGAAGTTGAGTGCACTTGCTCAGCGTCATATCCAGAGGTTATCTTTGGGAAATAGACCTAAGAGTGCTGCCAGCATTGCTGCAGAGGTTGAAAAGTTGGGGGGGGGGGGGGGTCAGCCTGTCAGTGCTCAGACCATACGCCTGCATCAAATTGGTCTGCATGGCTGTCGTGCTCAGGAAAGCCGACAAACTACAGACACCTCTATTATGCAAATCTGGACTTCTCCTAAACTCTATGAACAAGGCCGCCTCCACCCTTTCCTAATACCGTATTTATCGGTGTATAACACGCACCCCAACTTTAAGAGGGAAGTTTCAGGGAAAAAAATATCCACAGCCCCCTGCGTATAACACGCAGGCACAGTTTACCCTCTATTTTCAGGGTAAAAAAGTCAGTGTTATACGCCAACAAATACAGTAATTATTAGGTTTGAACAATGTGTTTCACTGTGGGGTGAGCCAAGTGCATTTATAAGCACTGGAAATGCTGAGGTCTGGAAGCATTATACCTCTGCAAGCTTTTTTTTACACTTTAAATTGCTTCATTTGGTACAAACTGGTTGCCATATGCAACTCAAAAAGTGACTTGAAAAATGTTTTTATTTTTTTATTTTTCACATCCTTTTCTCTGCATTGATTGGATGACACAACTCTGCTCTAGATCATCACCTATTAGGTATCCTACATGCATTTGGTATAACTAAAAGCGAAAAGGCAGCCCACATGCAATCTCTTCCGGTAGCTAACCCCCAAGACACACACTGTGGAACAAATCAGGAGACCTTTTACATTACATTACCATAAATAATTCTCTTTAAGTTTCTCATCAATGTCTGCAAGGATCTGCTGACACTCCAGATTTCCTGGCATCATATCCAATGCAGAATCCAACAAGACAAAGCTTAGCTGATCTTCACCATGAGATTCCATACTGTCATCTGCAAGGATAAACGAAAATTAGCCAATAAAATACATTCTAACAAAAGTATCTATTTATATATCTTATTTGAATTATAGATTCTACCTCATCCTACAATTCACTCTATGACCTTCTTCTGATCAGTACATACTTCATTCAATTGAACTAGGGTTGTCCAGATACCGATACTAGTATCGGTATCGGGACCGATACCGAGTATTTGCTAGAGTACTTGTACTCGCGCAAATGCTCCCGATACCTAAATAGAATACTTTTTTTGTATTTATCAACATGTTCTGTGAAAATTCTTTGGGGCAGATTCACATAGATGTAATCTTCCGCTGCGTAATCGAAATACGCTACGCTGCCGTCTATCACCAGACTCTACGCCGAATTCAGGTAGTTTTTTTGCGCGTACGCTATTGTATCGTATTTTTTTTCCGCCGCGCAATCGAAATACGTGAGTAGGGGGCGTGAAGCATTTAAATTAAGCGCGTCCCCGCGACGATCGAACTGCGCATGCTCTGTTCAGGAATTTCCCGCCGTGCATTGCGCGAAATCACGTCGTGACGTCATTCGTTGTTTGAGTAGCGGCGTTTACGAACATTCCTATTCCCGGACGACTTACGTTAAAAATAATAAAAGAAATCGAAAAACGTTGAAATTCGACGCGGGAACGACGGCCATACTTAACATGGGCTGTCTAATATTAGACCAGCAAAAAGCTGGTATAGTGAAACGGAAAAAAAAGATGACTAAAGGTGCCGTAAGAGATTGCGTTTGAAGAGCGAAATTTTGTGGATTCCAGGCAAAAGCTCATTAGCATACCATGAAGGTGAAAAACAACAGGAAGTCCGCCCAGTGGCCGCAATTTTCAGGCAGCGTAGATCTGAAGGCGTACTAACACGTAATAAAGTCGAAATTTAGCACGCAGGTGTCTTTTCATGGTTTGAGGATTTCGACTAGCGTAAAAACGCTCGTAAATCGAAATTACTCCTGTCTAACAACATTTACACAGGCGTAATCGCTTTGTGAATCTAGGCCTTTGAGTTTTTTACTACTGCGTGACAAGAAAATAATTTTTTTTTATTCATTTTTACTCATTTTTATTCTTTTATAATGTCTTGAGTTACAGTTCTTCATAATTCTAAAGAAAATATCCCTAGTCTGTATTGTGGTTTGAAAACTGTCACATGACATTTAAAAAAAGTATCGGTATTCGGTATCGGCAAGTACATGAAAAAAAGTATTGGTACTTGTACTCGGTCCTAAAAAAGTGGTATCGGGACAACCCTAAATTGAACCATGTTAAAGTAACCCAGAGCTGTATACAATATACAATCAAATACAGTATTTAGCCATTAGGTAAGTAAACCTAATAACATCTACCCAAAAGGGAGTTGACAATGCATTATATATGCCTGTATATAACTGGAATGTATCATGGACTCCACTAACAGTGTCGCTAACTGCCCAGTATACCGTTATCCTGAGATACAACCCCAGGGAGTACAAGTACCATGTCCTAGAATTATCCTGCATTCATATTCTAGTGGCAAGCACAGTGTAAAAATAGCAACATTTTCAGCACAAAGCTACAAATTGCTGTGTCAAGTACACATTTTAAGCACATAACTTTACATCACGTTGGCTGTGTATTCCTCTCAACACTCTCCTCTAGCAGGAAAAAAAATAAAAAAATTGTAAACATGACAGCTTAGTTTGCATATATGTATTACTCTTAGACATCTATGTCATTTTTTCAGTTAACTTGTCAAAACAATTTATTTGCTTCCCTCAGATTTGCATGATCTAGTTAGCCTATGAAAATCAAACTGCGTTCATTCAGTTTGTCAAATCATCACTTCAAATAGCCAATAATAGTACTTCCAGAATCACAACTAGATTAGCTGTGTGACTGGGATATGAAGCAGTTAGAAAACTACTGCATAAATAAATGGAGTAGTAAAATACACACTAGATAGATTTAATTGCGGTGTATAATATTCTTTTTTTTTTTTCTGAGCCTACGAGCCCCTACTACTTACATCCACAAACAATAAAAGTCAGTACCACTACCTGAAAATAAATATGGTCAGTGTACAACTTGTTCCCAAATGTAACAATGGGTATGTAGACCTAATAATTAAATATAGTCATAGGTACAGACATCCCAAAATGACAGATCATTCCAGAAAATACTGTATATACACACACACGCAATATATATTGTATATTTATTCAGTTTAGGCTGTACAAATTCATGAGAATCAGGAAAGAACCTGCTGCAGATTGGGGAGTGAAATTAGATCATTGGTCAGGGTCAATAGGACATCATCTGCAAAGAGGTTAAGCTGCCTGTATAAGGCATTCCCAAAATATTCCAGTCAGCCCAAAGGACCATTGCCAGGGGTTCAAGCGCCAGGATGAAGAGAGCAGGAGACAGGGGGAACAGAATAACCCTGCATATTTTACTGAAGCAGAAGGAGTCAAGTACAGGGCCTGGATCTACACTAAGGTGGCTTCCCCAAAACCCCAGCAAGACAGTACAAAGTGCAAATATCCCCATGACAGGGACTCAAAAGCTTTGTAGAGATCCAAAGAGTAGGAACCCAGGCATTTTCCACTGGTGTAGGATGTGGACCACTTGGTGGACTTTGTAATCTATTTTTAAATAAATAATGTCTTACTGTGTTTTTCTGCTCCCTTTAGGTGTCCTCTGTGAGCTCCTTAACCTCTCCACATTGGTTCATCGATCTTTAAAGTTTGATTGACCTAGTGAGTGTACGCTTATCTGGGTTCAATCTTTCTGGTATGCCTTATGACATACAGTGGTGGATCTTCTATCAACTTTCTCTATTTAGTCACAATTAGAATGTGTTTATTCACTTAAATACTTGCTTTCTGTGCACATATACCCCCTTCCTGCCCAGGTGAAATTTCAGCTTCCAGCACTGTGTCGCTTTAACGGACAATTGCGCGGTTGTGCGACGTGGCTCCCAAACAAAATTGACGTCCTCTTTTTCCTACAAATAGAGCTTTCTTTTGGTGGTATTTGATCGCCTCTGTGGTTTTTATTTTTTGTGCTATAAACAAAAAAAAGCGTCAATTGAAAAAAAAAAAAAAACTATATTTTTTACTTTTTGCTATAATAAATATCCCATTTAAAAAAAAAAAAAAAAAAAAATCAGTTTAGGCCGATACATATTCTTCTACATATTTCTGGCAATAAGCGTATAGTGACTGGTTTGTGCAAAAGTTATAGCGCCTACAAAATAGGGCACATAATGATGATTTTTTTTTTTTTACTAGGAATGGTGGTACCGGGGTTATTAGTTCAGGAGGTTAATTAAGGACAGGAGAAAGGTGAGCTTCAGGTGAACTGCTAGGATTGGTTAACTATGTCAGGTGATTTTAGAAGGTGCTAGAAAGGTTCTCAGGGTTCGCATGGGTTGGTTAAAAGGGTCAGATGATTCTGGGAGAACATGCTAGAAGCCGGTACCGGCCTATTTAAGGGACAGTGGAGTTTGGGTCAGTACCAGTTCCGGTCTAAAGATTACAGGAGGACTCCCCATCCTACCCCCCTCCCCCTTTTGTCGCGGCCGATTCATGTGGTGGCTCTCTTCGGTTTCAACTGAAGGGGAGGTTTAAGTGAAAGTTGATTGAGATACGGTATCAGCTTGAGTCTAAGTGGCTGGGCTGAATATGGTAATTTGTGAGAAAATTTGGTTAGATTTGGTTTATATGCAGAAGTTGATGTGATAAATTATAGAAACCAATGAATCAGGCAGTGGCCAATACCATTCCAAAATGATTAGAATTTTGTGACTAATGTCAAGATGAGAATTTAAATAAAGTTATTTTTTGGTTAATCAATATGGTGGGTTTGTTTGATTTCTCTATGCATGTTGTGTGGTTTTGCATGATGCCTGTGATCCCATACATCCGGCCCATGGTACTCTAGGAGGCACTGAGCCCTAGATGGGACCACTTTATAAGACTAGAAGCTGAAAAGATTTTTGTTAATCTAATTTTCAGAAAACTCAAAAGGGCTACCATCTGCACTTTATGGGTACTGGACATCAAACCTTTTTTTTTTTCTGGAGTTAATCCGCAATTGCAGGAATGAAATATGAATGTATGCCAATTGCTTTTTGCCTACAATCAAAAGGTCTTCCAAAATGTAGTATATTATTCCCTGGTATTCAATTTATGGCAAAGGAGAAAGGGTATTAATGTCCCTTTCCAAGCATCCTCTTTTCTCTAGAATCCTCCTCTGTAGAATACATGGAGAACCAACGGCCAGAGACCTCAGAGCTGAGAACCAGTTCCTTTTTGGACTCATGGGGCTATTAAAATGACTTCTTCTTGGTCTTGGGTGATCTTCCTGATCACTAGGGAAATAGAAAAGATATTGGAGGAACGCATACCCCCAACCCGAACCCCCTTTAAAGGCATTATAAATCTACCTACCTGCCTTTTACTCGTCTAATATGCACAATGACCACCCAGATTTATTTGCTGGTCTGTACAGACAGTCAATACAGTAGTAGAATACATCTTCACATTCCAGTGTCAGATGTTTCTGTTTATTTGAAACAAAATGTAGGTTGTAGGGCACTGTACAGGGTAATGCATGACCTCGGCCTGTAAACTAACGACTGACACCTCCTGTGAAGAAACTATAAAACCCACAATCCCCAGGGCTTCAAGTCTAGTGCTGGTGCAGGTACATTAGATGCGATTAGATTGGGTGCAGGTGAAAGCAATCAGCAGAGTTCATCTTGCTGGGAGATGTTTGTTTCATAAAACATGTGTCATGCACACAGAGGCAAGGCATGCATGAACCAAAATAAATAGTTTGTCCCTCTGGTGAAATAGGGACAGGGTAGAAGATTCATGGATTTACATGGTGTAATCAATTATTCATGACACTGAAAACTACAGCCAACACATGAGAATTCACCATCACAAGGTGAGACAAATAAACAAACAAACACTAAAAGTGTACAATCCAAGGCCATCCTATTGATGACTTTAGCGCAAACCGTCAAACGGTACTGCTGATTTGCCCCAGGTTCTCTTCCTGTTCAGGTATATAGGCAGCCAGGCACACAACAATTTGGATAGTCTTACTACATGATGACCAGGCAAAGGGTGTCTTTTTGTGCTTTAATGCTGATAGAAATTGGGGTGCAGGGAAGCAGGGATACTTTGAATTTAGTGCACAAAGTAATCAGAGGACACTCTATATTCTGTCTACTCTTTTAAGGGAAGCCTTCTTGGCAGAGACTAGAAACACAAGCAATCCTGGGACTCCCAGCAGGGCAAGTCCCACTTCAGCAACACAAATGCAGTAGCTCAAGATACTTGGATACCTCCTGTCCAATATTGGCCAGCCCCCGAGTGAACCCCCTTGATTTGGCTCCAACTGCTTCCAGGAAATAGGCCCCTAGCTCCCACCAAGCTGGAACCGCAATGATTCCGAACAATAGGCCCACCAGCTCCCACTGAGATGGGACCTTGATGATTCCAGACACAGGCCCCTCAGCCCCCACTGAGCTGGGACCTAGTGAACTCCTCCAACTTTAGCTGTCCTGCCCAGAAGGGCAGCAGCCTTTTAGGCAGGCAGGGATCTTTCCCACCTGGACAAGGACAATTATACCTCAGACAGGAGGCTCATATCTTATGCATTAATCTTTCTTTATTAATGCTCACAGCAGAAACAAAACTGATCAGTATTCAAGCTTTTCTAAAAATAACACGAAACAGAAAAGCTGAAACTTGAAAACTAGAAAGAAACTACGTTTCCCAGCAGTCCTTGGGTCTGTGACCCCTCCCTCTGGCCTCTGCATATAAGGACTGCTCCTCCCCTTCCTATTCCTCTTTCTTTCTGCTCACAGGAGAGATAAGTATTGCACTGCTGCTAGTTATCTGTGAGGTGTTTTACTTTTACTTGTACAAAACCTGTGTAACCTTATTATAACTTATTATTATTATAACCTAGTGCTTACTACTAATAATACTTAACATCTAACAGGTGTAGTACACCTCTCTCTGGCAGGCCCCCTCCTTCCCATAGGTCAGGTTCTGAGGTGGTGATTTATCATCACCCAGTTACTTAGCATTCTATAACTGCACTGCCAGAAGGCAATGTCTGAGGACCGCTCTGTCCCCTTGAAGGGACCTGAAGTGCCTCTGGAGCCATCATGCATGCTTAACTCTGCACAGATTCAGGACCTGGTAACCAGGTCTGTGCAAGCTGCCATGGCAGCCGTGGCGTTACCCTCGGGTTCACAACAAACCCCCAGGGTTGCCCCCACCGTAATTGAAGAACCTCTAGTAAAAAGAGGGAAATCCTCCCAAAAGAGGAAGCATTTGGCTCATATCGAGGACTCCCCGGCAGGGGAAGCAAACAATGTGCACAAGGCTCTCCCTCACCCGGATTGCCACCCCACGCACCCACCGGACCCCTTTCAACCCCTGAGCCTCAGGGAGTCATGCATGAGGCGTACATCTGCCAGGCGGAACAAACCGGACTCCTACGTACTCGACTCCGACGATATTTCGTCTGACGAGTCCTCAGAAGCCGGATTCTCGGGGTCCGAGTACGATGACAATGATGATATGGGTGCTGGGTCAATGGCGATCCCACACGACGCCAAACCTGATATTCAGGGCAATACAATCACAGACGCTCTGGGAGAACCTCGCTTCCATCCAGATGCCATATCACACCCGCGGTCGGGAGATTGGGCTCCCCTGCCCCATGTGTCCCAATACGTGGAACTCTGGACCCGCAGATCGCTGGATAGAGCTAACTGAAATAAATTGCGGGCGGAATGCCCACGCCCTTGCCTACCCAGTAAGGTGGCATGTACACCAGACATTGATCCCGTCTTATCTAAGTACCTGGCCAAATCAGGGAAATTCCCCAAGAAGGGCATAGATCGCTCATTCAGGAGCATCCAGGACCGGGTCCTCGACATGTTGGGCCCACTGACAAAAATCCTTAACTTGTCTGAGCAAACAGCTGCCTCAGCACAAGAGGTTGGATGTGCAACAACTTCGGGGGTGGGCCCAGAGGGCCATATGCCTTTTAGGTAACGCCAACACGGCATGCTCCACGGAGCGCAGACGCTCCATCCTCATGCGCCTGGATCCACAACTGGCCCACCTGGCGGGGACCGAACCGGGACCTTCTGCTGAAGGCCTACTATTTGGGGACTCCCTTGTTAGGGACATTAACAAATTCGTGGGACTATTCAATAGTCTCGACAAAGCTCAATCGTCCCTCAAAAGGGCAGGCAACCAAAAGGTTTTTGCTAGGGCCGGCAGAGGTAGGGGCCGCTCTGCCGGCCGAGCTGGTTACTCCAGACCATTTAATAGGGCTCCCGCCCAGCAACATTACGCTCAGACTCCTGCCTCCTATACCACGGTGGCACAACCCGCACCGTTCTTTCCACCACGTGGCAGACCATGGAGAGGACGTGGGAGCAGAGGTGACCCCAGATCCCGTCCATACTCCGGTAAGTCCTCTTCTGACTCCAAGTTTTTCCACCCCTGTAGGGGGAAGACTACGGTTTTTTATCCACGCCTGGTCTGCGATTACGGCAGACGCATGGGTGATAAACACAGTCACAGGGTTCCAGATAGAACTGTTGTCCTGCCCTCAACTGGGCATTATTCCTCCCCCCATTCGTTTCACTGCTCAGAACATTGCACTCATAGACAACGAGTTGGGAGAACTGATTTCCAAACAAGCAGTGCTCGAGGTAGACCCTCTCTCCCTGGGGTTCATAAGCAGTCTTTTTATAGTCAAAAAGAAGGGGGGAGGTTACCGCCCCGTGATAAATCTCCGGGCCCTGAATCAAAACGTCACATACCGTCACTTCAAGATGGAGGGTATCCATTGCCTCCGAGACCTCCTCCACCCGGGGGATTGGCTGGCAAAGGTGGACTTAAAAGATGCATATCTCACAGACCCCGTACATCCGGAGTCACAACACCTACTCCGATTCAAATGGTGGGATCGCACGTGGCAGTTTACATGCCTACCGTTCGGGCTGTCATCGGCCCCATGGTGCTTCACCAAATTACTCAAGCCCGTGGTAGCCGCGTTGCGGAGCAGGGGCGTTCGTCTGATTATTTACCTAGACGATATCCTTATCATTGCGAACTCAAAATCTCAGGCTCAGACCCACGTAGGCTGGACCGTACGTCTCCTGCAGGACCTAGGCTTCCTCATCAACATGGAGAAGTCTATTCTAGCACCATCCCAGAGCATGGAGTTTCTCGGTTTCCTGGTAGATACCAACCAGGCGGTCTTGCGTTTACCCAAGGCAAAACTTGCTCTGATCCGCAAAGAGATCAGAGCAGTACTGCGCAAGCAATCCCTATCTTTACGGGTATTAGCCAGAATAGTGGGCCTCCTGGCCGCATCCATACAGGCCGTCTTCCCGGCCCCTCTCCATTACAGAGCCCTTCAACGCCTCAAAATCTTTCACCTGAGACAAGGTCTCCGTTATGCAGACGAGATTCCACTCTCCGCAGAGGCCAGGACGGAACTGAAGTGGTGGCTCGGTCATGCCGTCGATTGGAACGGCAAGACAATCTTCAATTCCTATCCGGACGTCGTCTTAGAATCCGACGCAAGTCGGAGGGGCTGGGGCGCTCGATTCGGAGAGATTTCACCAGGAGGGATCTGGTCAGTCAGGGAATCCTTCCTACACATCAATGCCCTAGAGCTACTAGCTGCCCTCTTCGCGGTTCAGAGTTTTCTCTCGAAGAGATCAAACTGTTGCGTATTGCTACGCATGGACAACATTTCAGCGGTACAATACGTCAACCGTTTGGGGGGCACCAGGTCCAAAATCTTGGCGGATATCGCCAAGGCTTTATGGCACTTCTGCCTGGCCAGGAACATCGTCCCCATGGCGGAGTACATTCCGGGATCCTCCAATATCGTGGCGGACTGGAACTCCAGATACATTACCGATTCCAGCGAGTGGCGGCTAGACCGCTCGACCTTCATCAGTATCCATCTCTGGGGACCACTGTCCATAGACTTGTTCGCCTCCAGACTCAACCATCAGTTGCCCCAATTCTTCAGTTGGAGGCCGGACCCAACGGCAACAGCGGTGGATGCTTTCCGCCAACCCTGGACGGGGGGGACGCATTACGCGTTTCCACCATTCCAGCTGATATGCCGGACCTTATTGCAGATCGCTACCCAGGGAGCCAAGGTGGTGTTGATTGTGCCCTGGTGGCCAACACAACCGTGGTTTCCTCTTCTGTTGGAAATGGTCATCGACCTTCCCAGGGTCTTGCCCTCGTTTCCAGTCCTCCTTTCACACCCGTCCAAAGACATACACCCGCTAATTTCAGACGGCTCTCTGACCCTCCTAGCCTGCCTGGTCTCAGGATGCCAGACGCTGACGGAGGCCTTCCACAGTCAGCTAGAGAGCTTCTCGCCCTGGCCTGGGCCCCCGGGACTCGATCGGCGTATAGGTCAGCCTGGGGAATCTGGGTGCGTTGGTGTAATCAACAACAGGCTGATCCGATACATACCCCTGTAGCACTTGTAGTGAACTTCCTGGCGGAGGCTTTCGATACCGGTAGAGCGTACAGCTCCATTAACGTGTATCGATCAGCTATTTCGGCTTACCATCACCCTGTGGATGCCTTGCCGGTGGGTAGACACCCTCTCATTTGCAAACTAATGAGAGGTATCAAGTTTAAACGACCTCCTCGTCCCAAATACCTATCAACATGGGACGTATCCAGGGTCCTAGACATGCTATCCACGTGGGATGACAATGAGGACTTGTCTCTCAAACATCTCACGTACAAACTTACGATCCTCCTCTGTCTTATCTCGGTCAAAAGGGTTTCAGATGTTAGAGCACTGGATATTTCCAGGCGACAATTTTCGCCCCTAGGAGTTAGGTTCTCGGTCGTGCGTAGGACCAAGACCGGCATTCAGTCGGTATTCTATCTTTTCTTTTCGGATCATCCGCGCTTATGTGTCGTCAAGTGCCTGCAGGCCTATGAAACGCGTACCGCCGAACTTCGTTCTCCATCTTCGCCCCAATTATTGGTTTCCTACGTCCAACCTCATCGCGCGGTGACTTCTGCCACTCTAGCGCGCTGGGTCAGGTCGACTATGGACATGGCGGGTATAGATACCACTAAATTCGGCGCACACTCCACTAGAAGTGCAATGGCTACTAAGGTGGTCTCGGCCGGGGGATCTCTGTCAGATCTTCTACTGGCGGCGGACTGGTCCTCGGAGACCGTTTTCCGCTCCTTTTACTTCAGACCGGAAACACATGTGTCTATGGCCGCTTTGGGGTAATCTGATGTATATTGTCTTCATTTTCTGTAAGAAATGCTAGCTTTGAACTTGCATAAGATATGAGCCTCCTGTCTGAGGTATAATTCGAGATTTTCCTAGCTTGTGACGGAAAATATTGATTATATGAAGACAGGAGGCGAGTATCTTCCCTCCCTACCCTACCCTATTATGGTTCCTTCTACTCTCTTACAGGATACTGAACACGTTCGACTGCGTTCAGGAAGGTCGAAGACACGTTCCTTCTAACATGGTTTCGTTTCCAAAGGTCCGGTTGGCCGTAGAAGCTGTCGGTTGGTCCCCGTTGGGACGAATGTTACCCCGCGTACAACGGAACGTCTGGGATTCAGAAAAGGCCGGCCGGCCGAAGTCCCCGGAGTTGGGGGTCCCAGAGACTGGTGAATCATTTTCAATTCGTTTGGAAGTTCGCATGAAGAAAGAGAAATAGGAAGGGGAGGAGCAGTCCTTATATGCAGAGGCCAGAGGGAGGGGTCACAGACCCAAGGACTGCTGGGAAACGTAGTTTCTTTCTAGTTTTCAAGTTTCAGCTTTTCTGTTTCGTGTTATTTTTAGAAAAGCTTGAATACTGATCAGTTTTGTTTCTGCTGTGAGCATTAATAAAGAAAGATTAATGCATAAGATACTCGCCTCCTGTCTTCATATAATCAATATTTTCCGTCACAAGCTAGGAAAATCTCGAATTCTACTCCAGGCCCCAAACCTTTTATGCCCCCCTTAGCCTTCTACTGGGCACTCCCCTCGAGGACTAGTTTAAACTGCATTAATATTCAAACCAACCCCTGTGACGTCATTGCTTATAGGAACTAGATGTTGCTGTGATTGTTGCTGGCTTGGTAAATATATTGATAAACGCATGTTGTTTTTGTACTTGTAAGTGCGGTTTTTGGTTAAATAAATGGTCTTGATTAAATCTA
Source organism: Rana kukunoris (assembly GCA_029574335.1). NCBI lineage: Eukaryota > Metazoa > Chordata > Amphibia > Anura > Ranidae > Rana > Rana kukunoris. Next base: position 128,142,411 of record CM056049.1, read on the forward strand.
CACTATGAGAAGTGTTTGTTTGATTGCCTTGATGCCTTTATTTGCCTGTGCTGCTTTTACCATCTGTCTGATGAGCAGTGGAGAGGAACAGCATTGTGATCGAAGTTGAAAGCTGCTGCTGTAGCCGAGCAATGAAAGCGCTTATAGACCTGAATCAGGGGGTCTTTTTATTTGGCAAGCTTACATATTGCCATCACTGTGGTGACAGGTTCACTGGTGATACTGGATGAATCAAGAAGATTGTTAAGGGGACCAATAACCTATAATTTATTTATGGTGGAATATTTTGAACTACTCACGTTTTTTTTTTTCTGGTCACATTTATCAGTTTTATGTTTATTATAGCGCAACACTTTTTACTTATTATCATGAATGGGGCTGGCGGCTGTCCCTAACCTCTCAGAGCCCCAGCAGCAATCAGAATATTCCTGAAGCTAAAATCCGCACATCATGTTTTTTTCTGAGAAAAAAATTATGACTATGGATGTATTCAGTTTACACGTCCATCTTCAGTTTAGATAAGTCTGCATCCGCTTTTGCATCGGTTTTTTTTTTAGGTTGTTTTGTAAAACCAATCATGAACGACAAAAGTATAACAAAAAAATGTTTCTTGCCTAAAAGCAGACATAAATGGAACAGATGCAGGGCCGGTGCTACCACTAGGCAAACTAGGCAGCCGCCTAGGGCACACTGCTCCCTAGGAGGCGCCCAGCCTCTGGTGTTCCTACTTTCTTCTCTCTGCAGCAAGCAACTAAGTCTCAGCATCTGCAGACAGCCATCGCTCCATTCGTACATAGTGTCAGAGGAGCATTGGCGGGGGAGGACTGTGTCTGTATCCCGACTCCCGAATGAATGGAAGCAAGTAAACATTCATTGATGGGCATGGTAGCCTGCATTTGATGGGTGCTTCATTAAAATGTGGGGTATACATGGGCAGGGCAAAGAGGTGCGGTCCAGGGTGGTGCCAATGGAGGAATGGCAAAATGAGGTTTCGCCTAGGGTGTCAAAAATCCTTGCACCAGCCCTGCTTGGCACTTGCCCCATCTATATAGCAAGCAGCGCTTTCCTCCAGGTGGCGGCTTCCACTTCTGGTAGGCTGCATTTGATGGGCACTGGTGAGGCTGCATTTGATGGGTGCTTCATTAAAAAGGTGGGGTATACATGGGTATACATGGGCAAGGCAAAGGGGTGGGGTCCAGGGTGGAGCCAATGGGTGAATGGCAAAATGAGGTTTTGCCTAGGGTGTCAAAAATCCTTGCACCAGCCCTGAACAGATGTAAACAGATTGAATCCTTTTACATCTGTTCATATCTGTCTAAAATTATGCAGCCTTGCTCCCTTTAACAAATTCAATGCCGGCATATTTACCCCATTATGAAAGGCAGTTTTTTTGGAGTTGTCATTTTTATCCAGATTTTTTGGGAAAATTAAGAATTAAATTATTATTTTTTTAAATACTATCACCAGTGCAGTTGTGCTCATAAGTTTACATACCCTGGCAGAATTTATGATTTCTTGGCAATTTTTCAGAGAATATGAATGATAACACAAAAACATTTTTAACTCATGGTTAGTGTTTGGCTGAAGCCATTTATTATCAATCAACCGTATTTACTTTTTTTTAAACCATAATGGCAACAGAAACTACCCAAATGACCCTGATCAAAAGTTGACATACCCTGGTGATTTTGGCCCGATAACATGCGTACAAGTCAACACAAAGGTTTGAATGGCTATTTGTTTGCTTGTAATTAGTGTGTGTGTATAAAAGGTCATTGAGTTTCTGGACTCCTAACAGACCCTTGTATCTTTCATGCAGTGCTGCACTGACATTTCTGGATTCTGAATCAAGGGGAAAGCAAAATAATTGTCAAAGGATCTGTGGGAAAAGGTAGTTGAACTGTATAAGGCTAAATGCACACTAGGAGCAGAAAAAACGTCAACGTTTTTAGCTTGAAAAACGTGTCATAAAAGACGCAAAATTAAATCATATTGTACAAAGTTTAGGCGAGTCTATGAGAGTTTAGTTTATAGGCGTTATTTGCACTACACTCCCCTCTGCGAACGTTTTTACTCCCACAACACACCTAAAAAAGCGTTGGCACTTGACGTTCAGAAGAGATAGGAGGAGTTTAGGAGAGACTGACGTTTTTACAGCTCTTAAACTCCTCCAGGACACGCGATAGAGAAGGTTTTTTTTTCCTGCCTCTGAACGTCCCTGACAGAAAACGCCTGTAGCAGTCAATAATGTGCAAAGATACAGTAGGTGACTGGGATATTGTGTCAATCTCGCTCCCTTTCTCGGCGAGATTGACCACCTACGAGCCCCATCGCGGGAGCCAGCGCCGAGCTGGCTTGCCGCGATGGAGACAAAGCCGTCATAGAAGCGACGGGGATCCGACTTGAATTCCCGCCAATTCTACACGTGGGCGGAGTTTGTTATGAATCCTGAAGGAGAAATCCCCGCCGGATTTTTAAAGAAAAATCCGGCATGGGTTCCCCCCTCAGGAGCATAACGGGCCCTTAGGTCTGTTATGGGTTGTAAGGAGACCCCCTACGCCGAAAAAACGGCGTGGGGGTCCCCCCACAATCCATAACAGACCCGTATCCAAAGCACGCCGGCCGGCCGGTCAGGAAGGGAGTGGGGGCGAGCGAGCGCCCCCCCCCCTCCTGAGCCGTACCGGGCAGCATGCCCTCAACATGGGGGGGTTAGGTGCTCTGGGGCAGGGGGCGCACTGCGGCCCCCCACCCCAGAGCACCCTGTCCCCATGTTGATGAGGACAGGGCCCCTTCCCGACAACCCTGGCCGTTGGTTGTCGGGGTATGCGGGCGGGAGGCTTATCGGAATCTGGAAGCCCCCTTTAATAAGGGGGGCCCCAGATACCGGCCCCCCACCCTAAGTGAATGAGTATGGGGTACATTGTACCCCTACCCATTCACCTGCAAATAAAAAGTGTAAACACAAATAAACCACACAGGGTATTGAAATATTTTATTAGTTGGCCGCCGGGGGGGGGTGTGTATGATCGCTTTTATAAAAGCGCCCCCCTTCGGCGGGCTTCTGTGGGGGGTGGGTGCCGCCGTCTGGTTCTCTTCCGCCGCCGGGGGGGCGCTTTGATAAAAGCGCCCACCACCCAGCGGGCTTCTTTCGACGTCTTCGGCGGCTGGGGGGTCTTCTCCCACTCTCCGGGGTCTTCTCCTGCTCTCCGGGGGTCTTCTCCGCTCTCCGGGGGTCTTCTTCTTCAGGACTCGCCGCCGCTAACTTTGTGTGTTAGCTCAATTACTAGCAGCGGCGAGCCCCCTCCTCTGTGACGTCTTCTTCTTCTTCTCCAGATGTTGACGCGACGCTTCCTTCCGCTGTTATGCCGGGCGCGCGGCTCGCAGCGAGTTATATAGGCCTGTCTTGTGACGTCGCAGTCCCATCATGCTCCGGTAGGTAGCACGTGGTACCTACCGGAGCATGATGGGACTGCGACGTCACAAGACAGGCCTATATAACTCGCTGCGAGCCGCGCGCCCGGCATAACAGCGGAAGGAAGCATCAACATCTGGAGAAGAAGAAGAAGACGTCACAGAGGAGGGGGCTCGCCGCCGCTAGTAATTGAGCTAACACACAAAGTTAGCGGCGGCGAGTCCTGAAGAAAAAGAAGACCCCCGGAGAGCGGAGAAGACCCCTGGAGAGCGGAGAAGACCCCCACCCCAGAGCACCTAACCCCCCCATGTTGAGGGCATGCTGCCCGGTACGGCTCAGGGGGGGGGGGGGCGCTCGCTCGCCCCCACTCCCTTCCTGACCGGCCGGCGTGCTTTGGATACGGGTCTGTTATGGATTGTGGGGGGACCCCCACGCCGTATTTTCGGCGTAGGGGGTCTCCTTACAACCCATAACAGACCTAAGGGCCCGTTATGCTCCTGAGGGGGGAACCCATGCCGGATTTTTCTTTAAAAATCCGGCGGGGATTTCTCCTTCAGGATTCATAACAAACTCCGCCCACGTGTAGAATTGGCGGGAATCCAAGTCGGATCCCCGTCGCTTCTATGACGCACTCGCTGGAATGTGCTTTTACTATTCCAGCGAGTGCGAGATATCGGCAGCCTGTCGCCGAGATTCAGCGCGATGCTGGCGTGTTAAAAACACATTTTCGGCGGCAGGCACTGTACATAGAGCACAATAGAAGTGCTTCTAGAGGCAGGAGAAAAAAAAAGGCAAAAGACTGTAGAATCGACGTTTTTTAAGTCCAGTGTGCATGGAGCCTAAAACATGAAAGGGATATAAAAAGATATCCAAGGAATTGAGAATGCCATTCAACAGTGTTCAAACTCTAATCAAGAAGTGGAAAATGATGGGTTCTGTAGAAACCAAACCACAGTCAAATAGACCAACAAACATTTCAGCCACAACTGCCAGGAAAATTGTTCAGGATGCAAATAAAAACCCACAAATAACGTCAAGTGAAATACAGGACTCTCTAAAAACATGTGGTGTGGCCGTTTCAAGAAGGAGGCACTTGAAGAAACATGGGCTGCATGGTCGAGTCACCAGAAGAAAGCCATTACTTTCACTACGCAAATGCCACAAAGTATTCTGCTTACAATATGCCAAACAGCATAGGGACAAGCCTCAATCCTTCTGGCACAAAGTCATTTGAAGTGATGCGACCAAAACTGAGCTTTTTGGCCACAACCATAAACACTACATTTGGAGAGGAGTCAACAAGGCCTATGATGAAGGGTACACCATTTCTACTGTGAAACACGGAGGTGGATTGCTGATGTTTTGGGGATGTGTGAGCTACAAAGGCACAGGAAATTTGGCCAAAATTGATGGCAAGATAAATGCAGTATGTTATCAAAAAATACTGGAGGAACATTTGCATTTATCAGCCAGGAACCTGCACATGGAACGTACTTGGATATTGCAACATGACAATGATCCAAAACACAAGGCCAAGTTGACTTGTCATTGGCTACAGCAGAATAAAGTGTAGGTTCTGGAGTGGCCATCTCAGACTCCTGACCTTAATATCATTGAGCCACTCTGGGGAGATCTCAAATGTGCAGTTTATGGAAGACAGCCCAAGAATTTACAGGAACTGGAGGCTTTTTGCCAAGAGGAATGGGCAGCTTTACTATCAGAGAAGATAAAAAGCCTCATCCACAAATACCACAAAAGACTTCAAGCTGTCATTGATGTTAAAGAGGGGAAATACACGGTACAGGCAGTCCCCTATTTACGAACACAATAAGGACTGTAAGTTTGTTCGTAAGTGGAAATTATGTGTAAGTCAGGACACTGCATTTGTAAGTGTAAATTCTGCCTGTGCAGGGATGTGGGGTGTTCCAGGCACTTCTGGGCATGCAGTACATGTAATACTGCATGTGTCTGCGGCTGAAAGGGACCTGCTCAGAGGTATTCAGGACCAGCGTGGAGCACAAGCAGCCGGCTTTGAGGCCGTTCGTAAATAGGTGTTCTTCGTAACTCGGGGACTGCCTGTATTAACCCCTTCCATACAGGGCATTTTCACCCCCTTCCTGCCCAGACCAATTTTTAGTTTTCAGTGCTGTTGCACTTTGAATGACAATTGCGCGGTCAGGCAACACTGTACCCAAATAAATCGTTATGTTTTTTTCCCCACACAATAGAGATTTCTTTTAGTGGTATTTGATCATCTCTGCGGTTTTTATTTTTTGCGCTATAAACAAAAGAAGAGCGACAATTTAAAAAAAAACACAATATTTTTTTCTTTTTATTTAATACATATCACAATATTTTTTTTAAAAAAAACTTTTTTTCCCCTCAGTTTAAACCGATACGTATTCTTTAACGTATTTTTGGTAAAAAAAACGCAATAATCGTATATTGATTGGTTTGTGCAAAAGTTATAGCATCTACAAAATAGGTGATAGATTTATGGCATTTTTATTTTTTTACTAGTAATGGCGGCGATCTGCGTTTTTTTTTTTTGTGACCGTGACATTGCGGTGAACATATCGGACACTTTTGACACGTTTTTGGGACCATTCACATTTACACAGCGATTATTGCTATAAAACTGCACTGATTACTGTGTAAATGTGACTGGCAGGGAAGGGGTTAAAATGTGTCCTAAAGTATGTTCTAACTGTAGGGGGAGGGGGACTCACAGGGGGAGGAGATAGATGTTTGTTCCTCTGTACTGGGAACACACATCAGTCTCCTCAGCGCTGACAGGAGGTGGATCTGTGTGTTTACACACACAGATCCACACTCCTGACGTGATTGCCGGAAATCGCGGGTGCCCGGCGGCAATCGCAGCCGTCGGGCGCGCGGGATCGCGAGTGGTGCCGCCGGCGGCGCGCGCGCCCTAGAACGCCGTGAAGACAGGACGTTGTGCAACGTCCAGTCTCATCGGCGAGGGGATGACCATAACGTCATTTCCCTATGGCCAGGAATTGAAGTGGTTAAGAACTGGGGTATGTAAACATTTGATCAGGGTCATTTGGGTATTTTCTGTTGTGATTATGAGTAAACACAGTTGATTGATAATAAATGGCTTCAGCCAAACACCACTAACCATAAGTGCAAGAAACGTTTTAGTGTCATCATTCATATTCTCTGAAAAATGGCCAAGAAATCATAAATTCTGCCAGGGTATGTAAACTTATGAGCACAACTGTATAGTGGATATAAAAAGTCTACACACCTCTGTTAGGTTTGTGTGATGTAAAAAATTGAGACAAAGATAAATCATTTCAAAACTTTTTCCACCTTAAGTGCTAGTTCACACCAGATGCAGTTCAATGCGCTTTTTTTCTACACTAAAAATGTATGCACAGTGTTTTCCATGTATTCCAATGGCTCTAGTTCATACCAATGCAGTCAGTACCAGCCAGTTTCTGAACCACAGAAATGCACTCATACATTCCGGATCAGTTTTTGCTTACAGTTCACACTACACACAGTTCCAGTGCATTTTTGATACAATTTGCTAGTTACAGTACAGTTCTGTGCAGAAAAAAATTCAGCATGCGCTACTTTTTTTTTTTCTGCACTAGAAAGTGACCGGAAACTGATTGCACTGGTGTGAATTAGAACCATTGGAATACATGGAAAACACTGCATGCTGTTTTAGTTTATGGGGTCTATGGGGAACTGTGCCAAATGCTTTTGCAAAATCCAGATACACCACATCTATGGGCCTTCCTTTATCTAGATGGCAGCGCACCTCCTCATAGAAGGTTAATAGATTGGTTTGGCAAGAACGATTCTTTATGAATCCATGCTGATTACTGCTAATGATACAGTTTTCATTACTAAAATCTTGTATATCCACTTTACCACCGGCTTGTTTTTCAGATTCGGTGTTTACGAGACAAACAGTTTTTTTTTGTTAGAAAATTACTTAAAACCCCCAAACATTATATATATATTTTTTCTAACACCCTAGAGAATAAAATGGCAGTCATTGCAATACTTTTTGTCACACCGTATTTGCGCAGCGGTCTTACAAGCGCACTTTTTTTGGAAAAAAAAAAAAACACTTTTTTTAATTAAAAAATAAGCCAACAATACATTTTGCCCAATTTTTTTATATATTGTGAAAGATAATGTTACGCCAAGTAAAATGATACCCAACATGTCACGCTTAAAAATTGCGCCCGCTCGTGGCATGGCGTCAAACTTTTACCCTTAAAAATTTCGAAAGGCGACGTTTAAAAAATTTGACAGGTTGCAGAGGAGGTCTAAGGCTAGAATTATTGCTCTCGCTCTAACGATCGCGGCGATACCTCACTTGTGTGGTTTGAACACAGTTTTCATATGCGGGCGCTACTCGCTTATGCGCTTGCTTCTGTGCGCGAGCTCGACGGGACGGGGCGCTTTAAAAAAAATGTTGTTATTTATTTTTATTTAGTTTATAACTTTTTACATTGAAATAAAAAAAAATATATATCACTTTTATTCCTATTACAAGGAATGTAAACATCCCCTTGTAATAGAAAAAAGCATGACAGGTCCTCTTAAATATGAGATCTGGGGTCAAAAAGACCTCAGATCTCATATTTAGACTTAAATGCAAAAAAAGAAAAAAAAATTGAAACTGTCATTTTTTCAAATGACAAAAAAAAAAAATGTTTCTTTAAGACGCTGGACTGATGTTTTGACGTCACTTCCACCCAGCAGAGCTATGGAGACGGGTGGGGGCGATGTTGCCCTCACTCACATCCCCACACAGCCAGCAAGAGGACCCGATTGCCTCCGACGGCTCCGGTAAGCGGCGGAGGGTGCGGGAGAACAGCGGGAGGGGGGGCCCTCTCCCGCCACCGATAACGGCAATCTCGCGGCGAATTCGCCGCGGAGACCGCTGTTATCATTGACAGAACCGCCCACTGAAGAGATGGATATCTCGGTTGTGGCAGCAGCTGCTGCCGTTACCGAGATATCCATCTTTTAAAAACAGGACATCTTTTTACAATGGGGTGGTTGTCAAGTGAATATAGTCCCTTATCATCCCCTCCAAGAGCTTGCATACTTTTGATGTTAGGCTAACTGGTCTGTAATTCTCAGGGATGTATTTTGGCCCTATTTAAAACATTAGTGCTACATTGGCTTTTCTCCAATCAGCTGATACCATTCCAGTCAGTAAAAATGAGGAACAATGGTCTGGCAATTACTTGACCGAGTTCCCCAAGGACCCTCGAGTGCAAGCCATCTGGTCCCAGTGACTTATTAATGTTACGTTTTCCAAGTCTATTTTTAATTCTGTCCTCTTTTAGCCATGAGGGTGCTTCCTGTGATATGCAATATAAAAAGCCGCGCCCCACACAGGTTGGTCAAAGTTAGTTACACCAATATCAATGATGGTAAAAATAATACTAAAGTCCATTAAAGTCCATAGTGGTGAAAATAATGATTCCCAGAAGCGATCCTCTGTAAAGTGTCACCAAACGAACACACTCCAAAAGGTGCACCCACCACCGAGTGAATAAGCAGCTTACCAGAGGTCCGTCCTAAGTCAGCGTCTGACTGTAACCCAGCCAACGGCCTTTAAATCCTTGTGGTTCCCAAGATCAACCCGAGTGGACCAGACGGGACACTTCTTTTACTCAGGATAAAGGAAAAGGCGCACATAGCATAATTCCGTTGGCGAAAATTTATTGTAAAAAGTAAAAATGTACTTACACAGCACACATGGTAAACAAGCATAAAAACAGGTACAAATATTGCCGGCCGGCATGCAGGAGCCCTTCCTCCTCAGCGTGGTGACGTCACTGCGTCGCCTCCCATACGCGTTTCGTCACTAGAAGGACGTTCTCAATGGGGGTAGGGCTTCACAGTGATGCACCACTTAATAAGGACCAGCCGCCCGTTGTGAGAAGCAGCACGCTGAGTCCAGACACGCCATCTTTGATATGGTAAAAAGCCCTAGACGGAATGACATTCTGCCAGGCGTCACGGGCACAACTAAAAGTTCCATTGCGGAAACAGGAGAAAAACAGGAAACAAAATGAAACTAATCCATACCCCACCAGTAGTTGGGGTAGGCCAAGGAGTTTTATTAATTAACTTACTTTTAATTATCTAGGCGTAATGTGGACACAATGATATAGGGATAGGCAAGGGGAAAGAACGCTGGCACTGGCTCTCTCTCCCTCCCCCCCATAGATCACAGCACCATCTAGGGGACAAGTCTGATAAATGAAACCTAAACTTTCCGGAAAGGAGGGAAAAGAAATTGAACGAAAAATTCATATTATGTGTATTCCCTAGGGACTTATGTCCTTATGATAATGTGAGTGCTAAACATAGTGCATATATTGGGGTAATGTGTTAATGACTTACACTCCAATAGTAGCAACTTAGTGGGTTGTGAAGATTAGTTCAAAGCACAGTGTTATAATCAAAAAGTAGTGAAAGGATCGCTACATAAAGTGTATCCTACATTAAAAATATATATGAGATCCCTTCAATGTTGAGGGAGTGATTCATTCTAAACGTTTAATCAACCATTAAACTATGTGACCAGTATTCAACAGTGAGGTGAAAAATGAAAACAATTACAAAAAAAACAAAGGAAAAAACGAAACAAACGTCCACATAGACTAAGTGAAGACGACTAGAAGGACGAAAACATAAATTTAATCATTATTCCCTAAAGGGTATATGTGTATACCTGCCCTCAGGTGTGCTTCTCACAAAGGTCAATAATAGGCAATGCTAATACATGCATTAACATATATAGACTAAGTGAAGACGACTTACATGGCATAAAGATTGAAAAAAATCCAAAAATTAAATCAGGTAACAATATCTGTTACAGACAATGCTAATAGACATATAGCCATAATAGACTCAGTGAAGACGACTTAAAGGACATAAATTTAGAAAATATCAAGTATCCTAACACGCAAAAATGAAAAACTATTATACCAAAGGGGTTACTTGTTCCCAGGTGTGTTTTCCACAAAGACTATTTCAGGCATTGCTAATGAATGCATTCACATCCGTTTCAATGTTTAACCCAAAAGGGGTATAGGTTTTTAGACGAAAAATCCAGCCCATCTCCATCTGAGATATCCCTTGTACTAGATTACCTCCTCTCCAAGGAGCTTTGTATTTGTCAATCCCCAAGAAGAGGGTATTGGAGGGGTTTTTATCATGCTTCAATCTATAATGATTAGAAACAGAATGGTCCCTAAATCCAGACAAGATGTTAGTGATGTGCTCGTTAACACGAACCTGAAATGCCCTCTTGGTCCTGCCCACGTATTGTTTACCACATGGGCATTGTACCAAATACACCACCCCCTCAGAGGCACAGGTAATACATGGTAGAATCTTGTATTCTCTCCCAGTACCTGTGGATGTAAAGGACCTAACACATCTAAGTTTATTAGAACTTAGAGCACAGACCCGACATCGCCCACATCTGTAATAACCTTTTAACTGAGCAAAAGGGAAAAAAGATTTTGTGAGGGGAGGGTCTATAACATTCTTGGATATTAGGTTCCTTAGGGACTGTACTCCCTTAAAGATAACCCGCGGTTTCGGGGGCAGGATGTTTTTTAGCACAGGGTCATTAAGGGCTAGATGCCAATGTTTCTTTACCAGATGAGTTATGGTTCTATGCTGAGTAGATAGGAATGAGCTTTTACGTGACAAGATTCCCGAGGAGGAGAATAAGTTCTCTGATGTAGTACCTTTTGTCACCACTTATTCTACTCAGCATAGAACCATAACTCATCTGGTAAAGAAACATTGGCATCTAGCCCTTAATGACCCTGTGCTAAAAAACATCCTGCCCCCGAAACCGCGGGTTATCTTTAAGGGAGTACAGTCCCTAAGGAACCTAATATCCAAGAATGTTATAGACCCTCCCCTCACAAAATCTTTTTTCCCTTTTGCTCAGTTAAAAGGTTATTACAGATGTGGGCGATGTCGGGTCTGTGCTCTAAGTTCTAATAAACTTAGATGTGTTAGGTCCTTTACATCCACAGCTACTGGGAGAGAATACAAGATTCTACCATGTATTACCTGTGCCTCTGAGGGGGTGGTGTATTTGGTACAATGCCCATGTGGTAAACAATACGTGGGCAGGACCAAGAGGGCATTTCAGGTTCGTGTTAACGAGCACATCACTAACATCTTGTCTGGATTTAGGGACCATTCTGTTTCTAATCATTATAGATTGAAGCATGATAAAAACCCCTCCAATACCCTCTTCTTGGGGATTGACAAATACAAAGCTCCTTGGAGAGGAGGTAATCTAGTACAAGGGATATCTCAGATGGAGATGGGCTGGATTTTTCGTCTAAAAACCTATACCCCTTTTGGGTTAAACATTGAAACGGATGTGAATGCATTCATTAGCAATGCCTGAAATAGTCTTTGTGGAAAACACACCTGGGAACAAGTAACCCCTTTGGTATAATAGTTTTTCATTTTTGCGTGTTAGGATACTTGATATTTTCTAAATTTATGTCCTTTAAGTCGTCTTCACTGAGTCTATTATGGCTATATGTCTATTAGCATTGTCTGTAACAGATATTGTTACCTGATTTAATTTTTGGATTTTTTTCAATCTTTATGCCATGTAAGTCGTCTTCACTTAGTCTATATATGTTAATGCATGTATTAGCATTGCCTATTATTGACCTTTGTGAGAAGCACACCTGAGGGCAGGTATACACATATACCCTTTAGGGAATAATGATTAAATTTATGTTTTTGTCCTTCTAGTCGTCTTCACTTAGTCTATGTGGACGTTTGTTTCGTTTTTTCCTTTGTTTTTTTTGTAATTGTTTCCATTTTTCACCTCACTGTTGAATACTGGTCACATAGTTTAATGGTTGATTAAACGTTTAGAATGAATCACTCCCTCAACATTGAAGGGATCTCATATATATTTTTAATGTAGGATACACTTTATGTAGCGATCCTTTCACTACTTTTTGATTATAACACTGTGCTTTGAACTAATCTTCACAACCCACTAAGTTGCTACTATTGGAGTGTAAGTCATTAACACATTACCCCAATATATGCACTATGTTTAGCACTCACATTATCATAAGGACATAAGTCCCTAGGGAATACACATAATATGAATTTTTCGTTCAATTTCTTTTCCCTCCTTTCCGGAAAGTTTAGGTTTCATTTATCAGACTTGTCCCCTAGATGGTGCTGTGATCTATGGGGGGGAGGGAGAGAGAGCCAGTGCCAGCGTTCTTTCCCCTTGCCTATCCCTATATCATTGTGTCCACATTACGCCTAGATAATTAAAAGTAAGTTAATTAATAAAACTCCTTGGCCTACCCCAACTACTGGTGGGGTATGGATTAGTTTCATTTTGTTTCCTGTTTTTCTCCTGTTTCCGCAATGGAACTTTTAGTTGTGCCCGTGACGCCTGGCAGAATGTCATTCCGTCTAGGGCTTTTTACCATATCAAAGATGGCGTGTCTGGACTCAGCGTGCTGCTTCTCACAACGGGCGGCTGGTCCTTATTAAGTGGTGCATCACTGTGAAGCCCTACCCCCATTGAGAACGTCCTTCTAGTGACGAAACGCGTATGGGAGGCGACGCAGTGACGTCACCGCGCTGAGGAGGAAGGGCTCCTGCATGCCGGCCGGCAATATTTGTACCTGTTTTTATGCTCGTTTACCATGTGTGCTGTGTAAGTACATTTTTACTTTTTACAATAAATTTTCGCCAACGGAATTATGCTATGTGCGCCTTTTCCTTTATCCTGAGTAAAAGAAGTGTCCCGTCTGGTCCACTCGGGTTGATCTTGGGAACCACAAGGATTTAAAGGCCGTTGGCTGGGTTACAGTCAGACGCTGACTTAGGACGGACCTCTGGTAAGCTGCTTATTCACTCGGTGGTGGGTGCACCTTTTGGAGTGTGTTCGTTTGGTGACACTTTACAGAGGATCGCTTCTGGGAATCATTATTTTCACCACTATGGACTTTAATGGACTTTAGTATTATTTTTACCATCATTGATATTGGTGTAACTAACTTTGACCAACCTGTGTGGGGCGCGGCTTTTTATATTCCATTGTTTTCTGTTATCACACGCTTGCTGCAGCCTGTAGTTCTTGGGGGGAGGGGTTTTATAGCGCGGTCTTCTTTTACCTTATTGCTTCCTGTGATATGTCATGAGCATAAACACTACAGTTTTGGTTACTGAAGTTTGAATGCTGATGATAATCCCGCAGACTTGTATTTTTTGAAGGCCTTCTCCTTTGCTTTTACATGCATTTTTACATTGGAGTTAAGCCATCCAGGACTTTTGTTTGCTCATTTAAATTTATTTCCCAATAGGATGCACTGGCTAATGCCCTTATTTAATATGCTTTGAAAGCAAACCCATCTCTCCTCCGTGTTCTTTGTTCCTAAGATTTTATACCAATTTATATCTTCTAGTATGGTTCATAGTTTAGGGAAGTTGGACCTTTTGAAATTCAGTGTCTTTGTATTCCCCTTATGTTTCCTATTTGTGTGATTTATACTGAAGCGAATTGACCTGTGATCACCGCTTCCTAAATTGCCCTTTATTTCCACATCCAGGATCAGGTCTAGTAACGTTTTTTTTCTAGTTGGCACGTCTACCGTCTGACCAATGAAATTGTCCTGCAAGACATTTAGGAACTGGCGAGCCTTAGACGAATGCGTGGTTCCTTCAGCCCAGTCTATGTCTGGATAGTTAAAATCCCCCATTATGATGACACTTCCCATACTTGCTGCTAATCCAAATTGTGATGGAAGGTCTCCCCCTCCTCCCTTAGGTTAGGGGAACTAAAACATACTCCCAGTAATATTTTACCCTTAGTTTCATCCCTTTGGTGCTCTGCCTATAAGGATTTCACCTCCTCCCTAGCTCCCTTATTGATGTAATCTCTCACATTCACTTGTACATTATTCTTCATATACAGGCATACCCCTCCCCCTTTTTTAACCCTCTTTATCCCTGTGATTAATGGAATAGCCTTGAAAGCCAATCATAAGATGTTGAACCAAGTCTCTGAAATTCCCACAAAATCAAAATCCTCCTTGTACAACAGTATCTCCCATCTTGTCCACCAGGCTCCTGGCATTGGTGAACATGCCATGTAGTTTAGACTGGTCGCATACTGTCCTCTTATTGGGTGTTCCAAGATTGCAAATAGGACTTGTTACTATACTTACCTTGGGTTTTTGTGCTTTAGTCAACCTACCACTAATGCCCCCAATACTACCCTCTGGAATATGTTCCGCACTGATTATCTCTACCTCTAGACCCCTCTCCCTTGTTGCCCAATTTAAAAGCCCCTCTAACTTTTTGGTCATCTTTACTCCTAGCAGATCTGCACCCTCCTTTTTTAGGTGCAGTCCGTCCCTTATATAGAACTGGTGGCCGACTGAAAAGTCTGCCCAGTTCTCCAGGAACCAAAACTCCTCCTTACTACATCAGCTTGGAGGTTCTTCTCCTCAATTTAGCTCCCAAGTCCCTAAAATCGTTCTTTAAGAGACTCCATCTGCCTCTGACTTTGTCATTGGTGCCAACGTGCACCATGACAGCCAGGTCTTCCCCAGCTCCTCCCAGTATTCTGTCCACCAGTTTCGTGGTGTGCCAAACCCGAGCGCCGGTAGACAGCATACAGTTTGGCGCTTCAGGTCTTTGTCACAGATTGCCCTCTCTGTCCTAAGAATTTAGTCCCCTCTCTGTCCTAAGAATTTAGTCACCAGAACCTGTCTCTCCCCCCCCCCCACTTTTACTGGAGGAGTTTTTCCACTGGCAGCTAAGGGTGTCCTTCAGCTCCAGCAATGCTGGTCCTTGACTGGTGTCACTCAATAGAGAGTACTTATTGGGATGTTCCAGCCCAGGATCACCCTCCCTGGCACTTTCCCCTCTACCTTTCCTGACTGCCACCCATCTACTCTTTTCTAGTGCCTGAACCTCTTTGTCTCCACCCACCTTCTTTGCTGGTCCCTGCCGACACCTGCTAGGCAAGTTCCCGGCTCTCCTTTAGTATGGAATGACGGGTCGCACTGCTGCGTTGCCCTGCGTGGGGTGTGATCTGGGAGGATGTCGTATGACGTCCCCCTGGATTGATGAGAGGCCAGTGATGGCATCAATTGGCCATAGGCTGGGTGGGAACTGATTAAATAAAAGAGCCTGTATGGACATGGATGATTTTTACTTTACATCCGCAAATTAGTCCTCATTTACACTTGCTTTGCTGTCTGAAGTGTAACCTGCATTTGGATCACTCTTAGGACACCAATAGACAGGCGGCAATGAGGCGCTGTATTGCCTCACCACCTGTCTTAACATCCAAATTACCAGACAACTGTGCTGCAACCACCAGACCTATTCACTTTACCCTGTCGCACCCGCCCAGTGCGACAAGGTAAAATTCAAGCTGCGTCTACAAATCAAAGCATTGTGGCCACAGTGTGTGTGTATATCCCTGGCTGCTGACTCGGCAGCAACAAGGGAACAGTTGGGAGGCGGTAAAAATACAGCTTAACTGAAAGTGTCAACAAGCCCTGAAGGCCCGTACACACGATCAGAAGATCATACGAAAAATCTCGCTTTCAAAACAATAGTCTACGATAATCTGATTTTATCACACAACTTTCAAGAGCCAATCAGAACAGTTCATGCAAAATCATCCGATGGGTAAATAACAGAAATTTTTCCTGTATGATACCAGAACAAAACATTTTCATTTAATCAGTTAGTTTATTTAATTAGTACAGTTGTCATTCAAAAAACACAATACAAATACAACACGTTACATCACTTCCAAGTTTTTATTCTGTTGAACGAGAATTTTCATAACTTTAGTAAACTCTTATGCCGCGTACACACGATCTTTTTTTGTGATGAAAAAAAAAACGACGTTTTCTGTGAAGTAAAAATCGAAGTTTTTGAAACGTCACTTTTCAAAGACGATGTTGCATACACACCATCGTTTTTTTCACAAAAAGCGAGGTTACGTTCACCACTCTTTTCCATTGAAGCTCGCTTCATAACTAGCTTCTGGGCATGCGCGGGTTGAAAAACGTCGTTTTTGCTACACACGGTGACTTTTTGTGAAACAAAAAACGACGTTTTGAAAAACGACAGAAAAAATTCAAGCAATTTTTTTTTTGGTCGTTTTTTTGAAGACAAAAAACAACGTTTTGCCCACACACGATCAATTTAAATGACGTTTTAAAAAACAACGTTTTTTTTTATCGCAAAAAACGATCGTGTGTACGCAGCATTAGGCCCCTTTCACATAAACGGATTCCACTTGCTCATCGTGGGAATCGCCCTGCTGATCCCCACTGAGCAGACAGATGACTTGTCAATCTCCGCTCACTGTGCAGAGCAGAGGTTGACCCTATCCGATCCACCAGACGGGTGGAAAATGGGAACACCATCCATCTAAATTTGGCGGACGTCAGCATTGACATTCGCAGCTCCAATGAGGTAAATAGATCTCAACTGAACTGTCAAACCATCAAATGTCTGGTGTCATAACTGATCACACGTGCAGCACCATGGCTGTAATGCTACTTTCGCACTGCCAGTGCAGGGGCATCGGTGATAAAGCAATGCTATTTTTAACGGCGATTTACCATCGTTATTGCTGTGCTATTCGTGATTTTAACCCACGCAAACAGCCGAAAACCGCCAGCAAAAGGCCTCACTGTAGCGCCGCTGCCCATTGATTTCAATGGGCAGGATCGCTTTAGGAGCGGTTTATACAGCACCGCAAAGATGTGGCTAGCAGGACTTTTTTTACTGTCCTGCCAGCGCACCGCTACATTGTGAAAGCCCTCTGGCTTTCACATTGGAGTGAAAGAAGAGGTTCTTTCAGGGCGCTTTGCAGGTGCTATTTTTAGTAGCCTTAGGGATTGGAAGCTTTAGTTCACCCTTGTGCGACATGAAAGTAGCACTACTTTGCGGTACCACGTCCCTGCCACTTCAATGCAACTTTGATGGATGTTTTTTTTTTGGCTTTGTTTTTTAACCCTCACCCTGGTCATCCTTGCTGCATAAAAACTTCCTCCCAAGCACATTCTATTCACACCTGAGCTAAGCAGATACAGGAGTTCCTGCTCGCATTTTTTTTGCATGATGTTAAATGTGCATCACACGTAGGGCAGCCAACTGAGGGCTCTTTCACACGGGCGGACCACATGTCTGCTTTTTCATCCATCCATGTACGAATGAAAAAGGGACATACATTGGTCCCTATGAGATTGCAGGTGTCAGCGGATGAACATCCGCTGACACCCGATCTCACCCGACTCCGCAGACGGAGGAAAACCCTATTTTTCCATCCCTTAACACTGTGCGGGGACCGCCCTGTCCTTTCTCCGCTCTCCTCTATGGGGGGGAATCGGATGAACAAGAACCGTCTGTCGTGTTCACCCAATCCGATCCGCAGACGGATGGAAAAAAATAGGGTTTTCCTCTGTCATCCGCCGGCTCAGCGGGGATCAGTGATGAACCGTCCCGTGTGAAAGAGCCCTTACTTGAATATGCTGCCCTACAGTATGCGTAACAAATGCCCTAAAGTAGCTCTAAAACATTTTCCGTTGTGAAGTGTCACATTTACTCAGTGGGAATTTTGGCGCATTTGTAGCATATTTTGTCATGCAGCAAAAAACGCATCTGCTAACAGCAATTGGAGTGTCATTAACAATTAGGCTGCATTACATTTGCATGAACCCTGCACAGAAACATGTGCTTTGCCATGCATTCTGTGCTTGCGTCACCATAATGGCAAGTATGACGCACATTGCCACGTTTTTGAAATGCAGGGCAAAACGTGCATTTTCTTGTGGGTTGCCATGTGTTCAGAAATGCGTAGATGTGAACAAACGGTAATGCAAGTGGGTTGCCACGTGTTTGTAAAACATGCAAATGCAAACACAGCCTAAATGGAAATGCAAGCATGATTCACATTTCTTCGCAGTTTCTGTACAAGTTGCGCTTTCGGAAACGTGAAGCTGTCAATGCATGTATTTTGAAACGTGTGGCCGTACGTTTATTGTGTGGGCTGCCACGTGCTAAGAAACGTACAGATGTGAACACAGACTTTTTTTAATGCCTGCTTGCTGCGCTTTTCTAAACACGTGGTAAAGCGCTTGTTTTCTGTGTGGGTCTAAAGTCGCTCTTTGCTGACGTCACTAGAATCAGTCCAGGCACCGCGTCATCACGACAATAAAGTCCAGATCCACCAGGTACCTGGACTGATGCCTGTCTCAGCGAGTCGCTAAGAGCTTGAGACAGCCGCTCCCCGCCCCTCCACAGCTCAGCGATTCAGTGAGCACAGGGGGCAGAGTGGAGAGCTGCTTATTTACAGGCAGCAGCTCTCTGCTTGGGGAGCTGTGAGAACCGAGCCATCAGCTATGTTTGATGGCTCGGTTCTCAGTAAAGAGGCGGCGGGGGGCAGATGCAGCATCAAACTGGGTAAGTACGACGGGCAAAAAAAATTATAATAATTAAAAACATTTTCTCTTAATTACAACCTTAATCAGCCACAGAACCTGTGTCATTAATATGCGTTTGGTTTTAAAGGGATGAGGTGGCAACTCTACCGCAGCCATTTCTTGTTAGGCTCCTTTCACACTGGCTTTCCAATTAGGTCCGCCTGTCAGTATTTTAGGGGGGACCGGCTCCGAGCCTCTATTTACTCCTATGGAGCCGCAGATGTCAGCGGCGACATGATCGCTGACACCCGCTGCTGTCTGATCCTGTCTGAAATCCGGACGGATGGTGACCCCATTTTTCATCCGTCTGGCGGATCGGACGAAAACGGACAGACGGTCTTTCCTTATCTGATCCCCCATAGAAGAGAGTGGGGCTCTGACAGGTCCATCACAGTGAGCTGAGATAAACCTGTCATCTGCCTGCACAGCGGGGGATCAGCGGAGCAAAGCAGAGTCAAATTGTTATTTTAAAGAGTCAAATCGTTAAATATGTACAGAAATTCACAAAGATTTTTTTGACAGTTATCGATCGTTAATTTAACACCTCCCTCAGGGTGGCGTTATGACATTTCCCAGGCGATATTTCGTTGTTAGAGGAAGCTTTTGGCGATTTTTGTAGTGTAGTGAAGTTTTTAGTAGTGTTGGGCAAGATGGAACCATGCTCTATTTGAACTTAAAATTATCCAGAGGCGAAGAAGAACACGTTAGAATGTTGTTCAGATTTATAAACGTGTATTCAGTTCACATACTATTTTGGATGACTTTTCTGAAACCCAGGTGATAGCTAAATTCCGATTATCATCTCCCATGATTTATTCTCTGTATGAGGAAATACACATGGCTTTAGAAAAACACACACTAGAAGTTTTGCACATCACATGCTCAATCTCCATGTGTGTATTGCTTCTCTCTCTCTCTCTGTATCTGCTCTTTTCCACATGCAGCTGTTCTCCTCCCCTTCTGCTCCCAGAATGCATCTCTCCAGCATTATTTAACGATCTTAGACGTTATTATTACGATTTGGGACGTTAAAATAACTCTTGGGTAGTAAGCATAACGATTGGATAAAGAGTCAGTTGAAAACCATAACGACTATGTTGAATAACGATTATAGCTTTCGTGAATACCATGTTTGCTAGCGTTGAGGCTGCATTCACACCTAGGCGACACGATACGCCGCGTACATGGCTTATCTTGCCGCCTGTAGATTAAAATTTTATTTTTTTTTTTTCTTTAACATTGCGGTCTATGAGCGAACGCCAATGTCGCCTGAAAAAAAGGGTCTGGGACTTTTTTTCAGGCGACAGGCGTGGAGATGTGAACCATCTCCATAGACCGCAATGTTATTTCACATCTCGAGCGACAAGAGCGTCGGGCGACCGGCGTTTTGTCGCTCAGATGTGAATGGAGCCTAAATAAGGAGTGCTAATTTAACAACTGAAGAAAACCAATAACGTTTCTCTTTGTGAATTGACCCCAATGAGGGAACATAATTAACCCCTTGATCGCCCCTAGTGTTAACCCCTTCCCTGCCAGTGAAATTTTTACAGTAATGAATCCATTTTTATAGCACTGATCGCTATAAAAATGCCAATGGTCCCAAAAATGTGTCCGAAGTGTCCGCCATAAATAAGGTCACAGTACCGATAAAAAGCACTGATCGCCGCCATTACTAGTAAAAAAAATATATATATTAATATAATGCAATAAAACGATGCTCTATTTTGTAGACGCTATAACTTTTGCGCAAACCAATCAAAAAAAAGCATACTGCGATTTTCTTTACAAATAATAGGTAGAAGAATACGCATAGGCCTAAACTGAGGAAAAAAAATGTTTTTTTATATATTCTTGCGGGATATTTATTACAGCAAAAAGTTAAAAATATTTTTATTTTTTCAAAATTGACGCTCTATATTTGTTTATAGCGCAAAAAATAAAAACCGCAGAGGTGATCAAATACCACCAAAAGAAAGCTCTATTTAGGGGGGGAAGGACGCCATTTTTGTTTGGGAGCCACGTCACACGACTGCGCAATTGTCAGTTAAAACGAAGCAGTGCCGAATCGCAAAAAGTGGCCCGGTCATTGACCAGCAATATGGTCCGGGGCTGAAGTGGTTAAGTAAATATATAGCGCCCTATGCATGTCTAGGTGTAGAAAACGTGTTTCCGCTACGCTCACGTGTGAATGGGATGTGCTAGGGAGAATGTTTTATTTTAAATCAACAATAAATTCATCGTACATAACACAAAAACTATTTTGAAAAAAGAGACGGGAAGGACATTTTTAAGCAGCGAGGATATCCAGGTAGAAGAGAAGACAGTTAATGCCCCGTACACACGATCCGAATATCGTAAGACGGATCATGCGACTTTTCCCACTTAATTGTCGCAAATGAAATTAAAGTCACGAAAATTCTCGTACGACAGAAAAAAAATTATCGGAAGTGATGTCATGTGTTGTAATGTATTTGTATTTTCGGACGACAATTATACTGACTAAACGAAAATCATACGATCTGACATCGTACAAGGAAAATTTTCATGCTTCTCCGATAGAATAATATCGGATGAACGGTCGTGATCGGCTCTTGAAAGTAGTGTACACACGATCCGAAAATCGTACGATTATTCCTCGGACGTTCGTTTTCGTCCGATATTCGGATCGTGTGTATGGGCCATAAGGATCCAAGTACCATTTTTATCTATACTGATCTGACAACAGACGGGGTCAAGGTGCACAAAAGTGGTGCAGGAACTATTTTTTGTCTTTGCGACTTGAGTCTCGTCATTGAGATACATGGGATGCGACTTTGAAGTCCAAAGTGGCATTGGTGAGAAGTCTATGGGACACACATCTTTCTATCCATAATATAACATGACGGAAGGATGCAGGACTTGGCTCAGCAATGTGTCTATGAACGAATGTCGCCGCCAATACAGCACGCTGTGCCCGCATGACAAGCCTGGCCTATGTTTACACACAACAACCGCCTGCCCTCGACGCTTCCAGCGGCTGCACCACAGAGCGCCCTTACTCGGCATAGCGGACGCTTTCTATTGGCCAGCTGTGGACGAGCTTCCAGGACACGCCCCTAGCTATTTCCCGCCGGTACGTGACGCTACGGTGACGTCCGTGCCTACAGCGAGCTCTAACGGGAACGGGAGACTTGTTACCTGCAGCGCACAGCCCGTCCCGGTATTTTCCGCCACACGCCGCTGTACGGGAATCTTGTTCAGCGGAACCAGATAAACGTCACCTGGTTAGCCGGGAACAGCGGGGTTAAGCGTGCAAGGTAGGAACCGTGTTTCTTGTGTATAGCAGCTGTCAGGTCACGTATTGGTTGCCATGCTGATGACGTCCTCACGCAGACCACGCCTTTACGTCTGACTGATGAGCGGGGTGTGATTGTCGCGTGTTAGTAAAGCTAGATTTGTTTTGAATGGATGGTGAGGAACTGCAGGAGTTCTGTCGTGTCCACACAACCAGCTGTATACTAAGCTCTATACACATATACAATTATAACACAACCAGCTGTATACTGAGCTCTGTATACAATTATTGGCCGGGGTATTGCAGGGATGGCTGAGCATGGATGGCTGGATCTGTGACTGCAATTGTCACAGATCCAGCCCACAGCGCTGCTGCCATCCGCTCTCTCTCCCTCTCACACTGTACCGATCATCAAATGTAGGTTTGTTTACAAGTGATCGCTCCGTCATTTGACGGAGCGATCACTTGGTAAACGGCCACTATCAGCGGCTATTTATCACGATCCTTGATGCGCCGGGTCCTCTGGTGGTCACGGACACTCCTGTGTGCGCGCGGGAGCGCGATTCTGGGAGGACGTCCATTTAGACATCTTTTGGTCGTTAAGACCCTCCTACTGTTTGTGAATTTTGATTTACCACACCCACTATTTGATGTGATTTGGAGGGGTTTTGTGGGGTCGTGGTTAAGTTCCAGCACCTATTGTTTATGAAAAAAAACATGTGTGTGTATCTCACAAAAGTAAGTACACCCCTCACATTTTTGTAAATATTTTATTATACCTTTTCATGTGACAACACTGAAGAAATGACACTTTGCTACAATGTAAAGTAGTGAGTGTACAACTTGTATAACAGTGTAAATTTGCTGTCCCCTCAAAATAACTCAACACACAGCCATTAATGTCTAAACCGCTGGCAACAAAATTGAGTACACCCCTAAGTCAAAATGTCCACATTGGGCCCAATTAGCCATTTTCCCTCTGCGGTGTCATGTGACTTGTTAGTGTTACGTGGTTTTAGGGGTAAATGGGGAGCAGGTGTGTTAAATTTGGTGTTATCGCTCTCACTCTCTCATACTGGTCACTGGAAGTTCAACATGGCACCTGATGGCAAAGAACTCTCTGAGGATCTGGAAAAAGAATTGTTGCTCTACATAAAGATGGCCTAGAATATAAGAAGATCGCCAAGACCCTGAAAATGAGCTGCAGCACTGTGGCCAAGACCATACAGCGGTTTAACAGGACAGGTTCCACTCAGAACAGGCCTCCCCATGATCAACCAAAGATGTTCAGTGAACGTGCTCAGCATCATATCCAGATGTTGTCTTTGGGAAATAGATGTATGATTGCTGCAGAGGTTAAAGGTGGGGTAAGGTTGTTCAGCCTGTCAGTGCTCAGACCATCAAGCACACTGCATCAAATTGGTCTGCATGGCTGTCATCCCAGAAGGAAGCCTCTTCTAAAGACGATGCACAAGAAAGCCTGCAAACAGTTTACTGAAGACCAAGATAAACTTATTTGGTTCAGATGGTGTCAAGCATGTGGCGCCAACCAGGTGAGGAGTACAAAGACAAGTGTGTCATGGTCTGGGGCTGCATGAGTGCTGCCGACACTGGGGAGCTACAGTTCATTGAGGGAACCATAAATGCCAACATGTACTGTCACATACTGAAGCAGAGCATGATCCCCTTTCTTCAGAGACTGGGCCGCAGGGCAGTTTTTCAACATAACGACCCCAAACACACCTCCAAGACAACCACTGCCTTGCTAAAGAAGCTGAGGGTAAAGGTGATGGACTGGCCAAGCATGTCTCCAGACCTAAACAAACAACATTTTGACACTTTGTGCCCAATTTGGTAATTTTCACTTCGGGGTGTACTCAATTTTTGTTGCCAGCAATTTAAACGTTAGCGGTTGTGCGTTAAGTTATTTTGAGGGGACAGCTAATTTAATTATTTTTTACGTTGAAACAATTTCTTTTATTGAACAAAAAGTAAATATACATATATAAAACATTTGCGACTTTCACACTGGGCACGGGAGGTGTGGTGGCGGTATAGCAGCGTGATTTTTAGCACCTCTATACCGTCGTATTTACCGCAATATTCGGCCGCTAGTGGTGCCGTTTTAACAAAAAATAGTTAATACCACCGGCAATGCGCCTCTGTATAGCCGCGTTGCCAGCGGTATTACAGCAGTTACCTATTAATTTCAATGGGAAGGTGCGGTAAACACCCCGCTCCTATACTGCTTCAAAGATGCAGTCTTGATTGCACATTGGGCAATTAGCGGATTGACCTTTTGTATACTGAAAAACTCTTAGTGGTGTAAGATATGATCGATGCAGTATAAAGAGCCGAGTCAAGCGATCAGAGAGTTTGGTTGAGACTAGTTTGCAGGTATCTAAGGCTTAAAGTGGAGTTCCACCCTAAAAATTAACTTTCGCTTAATCCCCTCCCCTCCCCCTTACATGCCACATTTGGCATGTAATTTTTTTTGGGGGGGGAGTGGGGGCTTCAGTAGGTGTGGGACTTCCTGTCCCACTTCCTGCTTCCGCCGAGGGGCTGGTAAGGCGATTAGGCCTAATCGCCTTACTGCAGCCCCTCCATTTGGCGATTGTCTAGGACACTGAGAGGTCCTAGACGATCGCCTGTCCAATCAGCGGCGGGCCGCGCGCGCATGCGCAGTGCGGCTCGCGCATGCGCAGTGGGTGCCCGGCCGTGAAGCCGAAGGCTGTCACGGCTGGGTGCCCACAATCGCAATGAGGATGCTTGCCGGGGAGGGGGGGAGAGGAACGGAGCCCCGGTCGGCGCGGCGCTTGAACGTGGAGAAGGTAAGTGTCACTTTTTGTAGCTGCTGACTTTTAATAAACATTACATTTGGGTGGAACACCCCTTTAACTCCACTCCTCATCCTCTGTGGATTCCACCTTCCTCTCCTGCCTAGTCTTCAGTGCATAGGCTGATGTAGATGCCTGGGGGAGTGACATCATGTTATAAAAGTGAAAGATCATTTTTTGGGGTCAGGGCTTTTAGGGGTTGATTGTCCGAGGGGAATTGTGTTTGAAAAGCGTGGCAAATTCGTAGATACCTGAAAAACATTTGGATTGGTAGCTTTAATTTTGGATTTTAGTCTGTCAAAAATCTTTAATTCCCCATTTTATGTAATATGAGACAAATAGAATATTCCCCTGGAGCTCCACAGTTCAGGGTCTGGGATCAAATACAATTCTGGGAGGGCTGTATTATGCCACAGAGAAGTGAAGGTATGGGCTTGTGGTAGTTTGAGTTTGTCCAATACGATATTCCATACCTGTCTGGATTTGCAGTCACCCGCCCTTTCTGCACCTCTCATTCCTCCTGTTATTGCAACAAAGGGATCTAGGGTTGGATGTGACCATTTGGGACAGAGGAAGTTCAGAAACCTGTTTTTGTCAACCTTGTTTATTTGAAATAATTGCGACATTTGAGTGGCTAGATAGTATGTGCTGAAGTCGGTAAGGCCGTACCAGCAAGGTCAGTAGGATTTTTTTTATTTGTTCCAAGGAAGTTTATGTCTACTGTTACCCAATATAAATGGTTTTAGCATTGCTTCCATTTATTTGAAATGCCTAAGCCCCAAGTACACTGGTGAGTACCATATCATATATAACATTTTGGGCAATAGTACCATTTTCACAAGTTTATTCGGCCCATTACTCCCAATAGGGGTTGGGCCCAAATTTTTGTTTTCTGTTTAAGCATTTCAAAGAGTGCCATTATATTAAGTAGGACATAGTCAGGCGAGTGGTCTGTAACACCAATTATTTGATGCTATCTACTCTCTGTAAGAGGGGCGTGGCTCGGTCTTTTGCGAGGGGGAAAGCTGTCAAAGGGGACAGCTAATTTACACTGTTATACAAGCTATACACGCACTACTTTACATTGTAACAAAGTGTCATTTCCTCTGTGTTGTCGCATGAAAAGAGGGGTGTACTCACTTTTGTGAGATACTGTGTGTGTGTATGTATGTGTTTTTTATTTTTTTATATATATATATATATATATATATAATTATAGAGCTGCACGATTCTGGCTAAAATGAGAATCACAGTTTTTTTGCTTAGAAGATAGATCACGATTCTCACACTATTCTTGCGGCGTAACATCATCTTTCACATTAAAACAAAAAAAAAAAACGTTTCATTTTTTTTTATTATTATTATTCATTGAAGTGTATTTTTTCCCAAAAAATTGCATTTTTAAAGGCCGCAGGGCAAATACAGTGTGACATAAAATATTGCAGCAATTGCCATTTTATTCCCTAGGGTCTCTGCTAAAATATATATAATGTTTGGGGGTTCCAAGTATTTTTCTAGCAAAAAATATTGATTTTAACAGTTCGTCTTTTAATTTCTAAATGGGTTCCTTTAAGCTAGTGCATTGTTGGTTCACTTACCCTTTCCTTCGATTTCCCTTCTAAATGTTTTTTTTCTTTGTTTCAATTTCTCACTTCCTGTTTCTCCTCAGTAAGCTTTCCACCATCATCCGAACAGTGGAAAGTCATTTAGAACAGCTTACTGGACACCATACTGAGGAGGAACATGAAGTGATAAATTCAGACAAATAAAACAAAGAAAAAAAAAACATTTAGAAAGGAAAATCGAAGGAAACCGTAAGTGAACCAACAATGCATTAGCTTAAAGGAACCTATTTAGAAAATAAAAAATGAACCTTTACAACCCATTTAGGAAACAAGTGTCCGAAAAAGATTTAGACTTTAAGTGGTTAAACTTCTTGCATTTACACACAGAAGTTTGATCCCTGCAGTATGCAGCCTCAGTTTTTTTCTGCCTAGCAAAAGAAGGACGTATGGCTCCCTTTGGGCCCAGCGCCCTGGGGAAATGTTTTATTTTATTTTATTCTTGAAGTATCTTCTATCAACTGTCGGCTGAGAGACAGGCTGGATATATAGATCCTTGTAGTCTCCTCAGTCTGGCTAGCGAGCATGCGCACACCTTTGCAAAGAGGCTGGGTCTGCCACGACATACCAATGGCTCATTCACAGTGGATCGGGCCGACAGCTACTCCTACGCGGTGTATGCCTGTCAGGAATGCATCAGTGGGTCCTCGCATGGACGGGTAAGTACAGTCCTTCCCGCTTTGGTAGGTTGGTACGGCTGAGCATTCCTGGGGTTCGGGGGTCCTCCTGTCGTCCCTTCCCTGCTCTCTGTCATATTTCCCTCTACTGTTCTATTGCTGCCAGGGTAGGGTAGACCTGTGTGGGGGCTCATTTTCCTACCAAGGGACTGGGGGGTGTCTGTGCCTGTGTTTTTTCTCTGCGGGTGTATTTGCACAGAAAGGACCTTATTAGGCCTTCTCATCCACATTGCAGCGTTTTGCCCCCATTTTTGCGGCACCGGCGCTGTTTTTTTTTTTTTTTGTAGCCTGCTGCTACCATTGTGAACTCCCATTGGCGGCCATATTGTTGTGGTCGCGATATGGCGCAGCTTACTATTGCGGTCGGCCATTTTACTGTGGCCGTTTCCTGCTCTATCTGAGGCGTCCAGCGACCATTTTGAAGCTTATACAGCGTGCAGCACAGATCTCCTCAATTTTTTGATCATAGCTTCACTTCACAGCATTTCTCCTCACACACATGCTGTGATCTGAGGGTAGGCAGTGGAACTGAACGTTCTCCTCCTGTGATTGGTGAGTCCCATGGGTAGCCCACGGTCAGCGCAGGAAGGAGGGTGGGATTTATTCAGGTCGGAAATGGGTCCCTGAGAGGTGTCTAGATGGCATCAGTGTCTGGTTTTTCCTCCCCAAAACATGCCAGAGGTGGCAGCTGGGCCTCCTGTACCTGCGGTTAATGGACACTTTGTTGGAGCGGCATGCGGGTGTTAGAGGGGTTGAAAAGTTCCCCCTCCCCCACCATCCCCTGGGGACTGCTCTGGCACAGACCAGGACCTGACTGTCACGTCCCTGGTTCTGTGTTGTCTGTGTAAGTGGACCAGAACCTTCCTTGTGAGGAGTCAGGGCCCTTTGTTGCAGTCAGGGCCCGCGGGTAAACCCTCCGAGGCCGACAAGGGCTCAGCTGGGGTACGTAAACGTCCCTGGGTGCGTAAGCTGAACATGCCGGCACCCAAACCAGCCAATGTATGTAGCCTTACCCCTACCCGTCTCATGGGTAGGGGGACGACTTTGCAGGTTCACAGCTTGGTGAACCTCCCTGCTCTCTGACCAGTGGGTCTGCGAGGTGGTCTCTTCTGGGTACTAGGTAGAGTTCTTTCCTATACACCGAACAGATTCTTTCCCTTCATGTCTCCCTCTCCTTCCGGCTCGTCGGTCTGCCCTGCTAGGGGCAGTGCAAGACTTGCTAAGCTGCAGGGTAATTTTACTCGTCCCGCAGGACGAGAGGTTTGGGGAATTTTATTCAAATCTGTTTAGGGTCCCGAAGATGGATGGGGTCCGTCCAATTTTGGACTTCAAAGCCCTAAATGCCTTTGTGAGAGTAAGGGAGTTCCACATGGAATCCATTCGTTCGGTGGTAGCTACACCCCATCCAGGGGACCTTCTGGGGTCCTTAGGACATCAAGGATGCATACTTGCATGTCCCAATTGCGCAAGTCACCAGAGGTTTCTGCACTTCGCGTTAAGGGAGGACCACTATCAGTTTGTGGCCCTTCCTTTTGGTCTAGTGTCGGCACCAAGATGCTCGCACCGATCCTAGCTTGCTGAGACAGCGAGGCATTGCCATCGTGGACTACTTAGACAACCTTCTTCTGACAGCTTCTGGCGTCAGATTCAGGTAAGCCACCTAGTCAGAGTCTGTCTGAGTTGGTGGTTGAGATTCCCGGCTCTTCGGTCCAGGTAGTCGTTTCTTCCCTTTCAGTGGACGGTGATTACGATGGACGCCAGCCTCAGGGGTTGGGGGGTCCAGTCGACCCTGGATCGCTGGACTCTAGCGGAAACACGTCTAACGATCAGTGTCCTAGAACTCCGGGCGTTCAGCCTTTGTCTCTCCTCGTGGTCGAGGAGGTTGCAAAGTCGCCCGATCAGGATTCAGTCGGACAACGCCACGGCTGTGGCTTATAACTACCATCTGGTAAACTGTCTGTCGGACTACCTGAGTTGCCAAATGCTGGACCAGGGTGACTGGTCTTTGCACTCAAAGGTGTTTCAACTCCCTTGCAGGAGGTGGTGCTCTCAGGGCATGGATCTCCTGGCCCTGTGGGGTCAGTATTGGCTACTTTCCTGCCTTTCTCCCATTGAAGTTGCTTCCTCGGCTGCTCCGCAAAGTGGAGGTCGAGGGGATCCCGATGATACTAATCACTCCAGATTGGCCTCGGCGTCCTTGGTACGCCGATTTCGTACGCCTGGTGGTTGATGTACCCTGGCGGTTGCCAATGCGGAAGGACCTTCTATCTCAGGGTCCCATACTTCATCCTGCTTTACAGTCACTGGCTTTCATGGCATGGCTATTGAAAGACAGGTTTTAAGAGACCGGGGACTGTCCGACTCGGGCAACTCAACCATGCTGAGGGCACGGAAGTCTTCTTTCAGGAAGATCTACTTTCGCACCTGGAAGGCCAACATCTCTTTGTGAAAAAAGATGTGGTGGCCAGGGTCCTGCTGTTTTTTACAGCTTGGAGTAGATTAGAAACTTGCCTTATGCACTATTAAGGGGCAGTTTTCAGCCTTGGCTGTGTGTTTTTTTTTTTGTTTTTTTTTAGTGGCCTTTGGCGGCCTATTCTCTTGTGGCTACCTTTTGTGCAAGGGCTGTCGTCATAAACTTCCTCTTGACCCACCTCTTCCCCCATGGGTTTTGACTCTGGTGCTCTCGGTTTTGTAGGAACCTTCCTTTTGATAACATCAGGGAGATCCCTCTCTTGACACTATCTCAGAAGGTGGCCTTTTTGGTGGCCATTACTACTGTCAGAAGGCCTTTTGAGTTGGCGGCCTTGTCTTGCAAGTCACCATACTTGATCCTCCATAAGGATAAGGCAGTGGTGCGTCCACAACCTTCTTTTCTTCTGAAGGTGGTTTTGCCTTTTCACCTGAATGAGGGCATTGTTTTATCTTTATGTCCTTGGCCAGCGCATCCTAAGGAGGTTGTGCTTCATACTTTGGGTGTGGTATGCGCTTTGTGGGTGTACCTGTCTGCTGCAGACACTTTTTGCATCGGTGTCTGGTCCACAAAAGGGCCTGGTGGTCTCGTCAGCCACCATTTCTCGGTGGATCAGGCAGACCGTCGTACATGTCAATGCTCTTAGAGGGCGGGCTCTCCCTTTACGGTGACGGCACTTTCGACCAGGGCAATTGGTGCTTCCTGGGTTTTCCGACATCAAGCGTCCTGTCTCACAGGTGTGCGAGGCGGCGACTTAGTCGTCCATTCACATATTTTTTTTATTTACACGGTTGCTGTGAGTGCATCTTCTGATACTTCTTTCGGCGGCTAGGTTTTGCAGGTGGCTGTTTGCAACTCCTCCGTTGAGGAGCTCTGCTTGTTTTGGGGTGAACTTATATTGGTTTTACTAATACTGTTCCCCTTGTTTTTTTTACACTGCTTGGGGACGTCCCACTTGTCAAGATTTAAGGAGCTGTGTCCGTCCATGGACGACAGAGAAAAGGATTTTACGGTGAGTACAAAAAATCCTAATTATTTCTTTGCACACACATAAGTTTATCCCTTTGATCTAAGGCCCCTTTCACACTGCCGGACCGTTCAGGTCTGCCTGTCAGTTTTTTCGGCGGACATGAACAGCCGCTCCATGCCTCTCTATGGATCGTCGGATGTCAGTGGTGACATGTCCGCTGACATCCGTCTGATTTTGGCGGATCAGATGCCGATATAGAAGGATAGGAGACAGTGGCGCTCAACAAGCCCCTCCCCGCTCAGTGAGCAGAGAGGGACCTGTCATCCGCCGGGTCAGCGGAGATCAACGAAGAGAACTCCAGCTGAGCTTGTGGACCGCTGCAATATGGAAGGGGCCTAAGGAGGAAGCATTAGTTACAATGTTTCCTGTTAAAAACTTGGCAGACTGCCCGGATATTTTCTTTTGACAGCTTAGTGAGCAGGTAAAGTCTCTCCACTTGTTATATGAAAGAATCGTCAAACTTTGCATTGCAGATCGTCAGGGGGGTTAAATCGAGATCACGATTTTTCCAGGGCATTCCAGTTCTTGAAAAATAAGTACAACATGCTGCATTTTTCCTGCACTGGACTGTACTGGAACGCAGTAAAACACACTGGACCCCAGTACAGTTCATCCGGAAAAGCAAGTCTGGGAAGATCACCACGTGCACATTACCAAAAGGGATATTCTAGGGACATCTATCCTAAGCGCAGCTACAACCCATTATTCAAAATATAAACCTTGACTTCTATCTTTTGAGGTGAGCGCGGTTTGGCAGTTGAATATCTTCCTCCCCACCTTGGCAGTGTCCCCTATAGCTGAATCAGACACCAGGAGCGGAGCGGCGCCATCTTCACCTGCCAAGTCTCTCTCCTCATGGTGGAATCTTTCCAGCTTAGCCACTGCAACGGACACTTTCTTCGATGGAGACATCACTGGATAAGTGAAGGGGGGTCCACCCAAGTTGTAGGTGTTAAATAGGAAGGATATTCCCCAGGATAGGTGAAACCCAATTCTGCTCAATCAGAGCTGTCAGTCTGCCTACACCATGTAGCTCCAGGCCCGCCCCAAGTTGGGCATGATTAAATAGAATATAAAAATCTTTTCTTGTAATAGTCACATTTTCAACAGGTAATGAATACGTGTATTAAAGCAATAACGTTTTTTTTTTATTTTTTTTTATTTTTTTTACAACCTAAAAAACTAGCCAGTTTGTATATTGCTAGGGCTTAGTGATTACCGTCAAACTCGCCATCCATAAGTAGTCTATTAATGTCAGTACAGAATAACTGAGAACTAAACCAAACTGAAAATAATCATTTGTTACAAGGCCCCTGATCTGTTTCTATGAAATCACAAAATACATTTCAGTAGAATGAACCTGACTTTGTTTGCTGGTTAACAAATCTTAAAAGGAAATCTAACATTTAGAAACCATCATATCACCACAACCATCATTCCTGGCTGAAAATAATAGAGAGTGTCACTGTCAATTTTGCTTGCTCACATTCACTTCCGTTCTCTCCATCTGATTTTAATAATCCTTGTCAAACCACAAACAGTCCACATTACTTTCCTGACACTGGAGCTTTCAGGAAGACAGAATCTCAACATTCATTTAGCCACTACAAAAGAAAGCTGTCCAGCTGGACAAATATTATTTCCACACTTGACAGTCTCTACAGTTAAGTATGCCTTTTAATTTTAACTGAAGCTGCCAAAGGGTTGATATGAGCTCCTTGTTCAGTGTAGATTGACTTGCAGGATTAGCAGAGCAACAATTGTAATTGTAGCAGAGGAACTGTATATGTTCAGTACAAAAAATAAGCCACAAACTGTATGTTAGGATTCTTTTATTTGAAATGAATGACCTACTTTGACCTAAAAACAAACATTTTTTTCAGAGACCTTGTTTGGCACCTTTTTTATGGATAAGCCTCAGCCTTATGTGTCTGACCACTCCTAGACACCTAGATTATTTCTCCCTTGAATGTCTCACTGGGATACCCATTCTCTATAGTTAAAGAGAAGGCAAAGCAGAAAAAAACAGCACAAGAGATTGTCTAGTGTAGTAGATTAAAAAGAGGCAAGTTTTATTAAATAAAAGTATTGCACTCACAATAGAAGTGTAAAGGCCCATACATACGATCTGACTATTTGACAACAATGGTCCGATGGACAATGTTTTCGCTTTTTCATCTGACAAATGTTCGCTGTGAATGCTCTCAAACTTTTCGGCACCAAATGTCCTACGTCGGCTAATCCGATCGTGTGTACACAAGTCCATCGGGCTAAAGTCCAAAGTACAAACACGCATGCTTAAAACCAATGCTAAAGATCAGACAACAATAGCAGAAGTTTCTAAAAGGGTGGCCGTAAAGAGCTGAAAAAACATGTGATTTGGTGAAAGTTGGCTGAAAATGTTCTGCAGTGTGTATGCAGAACAAGTTCACAGCCAACTCCCATTCGGATAAAAATCCACGGAAAAGTCAGATGGAAGTCCGATCGTGTGTATGATGAGGCTAAGACTATGTACAGTGACACCAAAGAATGTGCAGACAGCCAGATCCCTCTGGAGCTGACACAGTTCTGGCCAGGAACAATATCAGAGGATGCTGGATTGATTTTAGTTGAGAGAAGGGAGAACCCCCCCCCCCCCCCCCACTGGCCAATTTCCAACCTGGACCCGCCCACAATGCTGACATCATTCAGGAAGCCAGTGATGGTGCAGAGATGTGTTTCATGGAGGTCCTCCCTTTCTTCAGCCTGGAGGAAAGGCACCTGCTTAAATGGCTTGCAGGGACACTACTGTTAAGTCCTTGTTCACACCTGAGTACTCAGTCGATTGTCATTATACAATTCAGTGAAAAGTACAGAAACGTCTATTCAGGCAGATTTGGGCTTTTTTTTGGCTCAAAAGAGTTCAACAAGAGTGCCTGGGAAGATGCACACAAAGGTGTGTAATTTTGCATTTTTCATGGACTTCCTTGATAAGTCTATGGGACCTAATATGCTAAATCCTGCCCCAAGGAAGCTCCTGTACACATTGTTACTAAATAAAACATGTGAAACTTATTTCATTGAAAAAAATGAAATACAAAAAAAACACAATTAAAACAATAAAAAACCGAGATTAGCAGTCTATTAGGGTTCTGAATGCAATTTATAGAACCGTCAGGATACACTCACGGCGTTAAACTGAATAGCGTTCATCACGGGTTAAGTGCTGGGTTACACATCAGCGTCCATTATGGTTGTTATCAAAAGGCCAGTTGTATCTGTGAGATTTGATGTCCAGAGCATCCCACCCAACTTACATCTGATGTCGAGACCCCCCCACAATCAGAAGTCAAGAGTCTCTCACATCACAGTGCACCCCCTTTCCTTTTGCTGCTGCCAGGAAAAAGCTGGGGGCAGAGCTGATGAACAGAAAGCGCAGAGTCTGGAGTCTGCTGAATGCTGAGCCTCCTCTGTGGCTGCATGGAAAAGTGGAGGAGTTCTGTCCCTCTCTCTGCTGCTGACTTCTGAGAGGTGAGGGCAACAATGAGGTGGTTGCTGCAGGAGGGGTGCGAGGGCCACATGACATTGCCTGGATTGCCAGATTCGGCCTCCGGGTCTTGTGTTTGATACGTGGTATGGAACAATAGCAGTTATTGGACGGTACAGTGGAGATCAATAGAGAAGTGTGGTGCTACAGTGTCAGTCAGTAGAAGAGTTTATTGGTACAATGGCTGTCATTTGTAGCTCTCTCAGGTGGCTTACACACGACCGAGAAACTCGTCAGGCGAAAACTCATCATTCCGCCCGTGGAGTTTCTAGTTCGGCCATCAAAAAGCTTGTCGAGCCAAATTTTCCCATTGAACAACGAGGAAATAGAGAACATGCTCTCTTTTTAGCTCGACGAGTTTCCCGACGGGTTGCTTTGCGAAAAGTGTACACACGACTGTTTTTCTCGGCAGAGTACGTCTCCCATCGAGGTTCTTGCTGGATTCTGCCGAGAAACTCGGTCGTGTGTACGCCACCTCAGGGTTGTCCTCTTTTGCAGTGTCTTTCAGGAATAATATCAGTGCCAGCATTGGAAGTATGCAGTCAATGTCAGGTGGATCAATATGCCCGTAAAAGGTAATTGGCTTTTCATCAGATATGCCACCAGATGCTCTTGAAATCATTTTGAGACACTTTTAAGATCATTTTAGTTAGTTGGCAAGTGATTTAGACCTGCAGTTTACCTCCTTTGACGTGCATTTGACTTTTTTCTAAGCTGCATCAACACTTCAAGCTAGTTCTGCATTCACATTGACTTGTTGACACCGATCCCCAGATCTGGTTCACACAAGTGCAATTTCAGGCGCACAGAACTGCATAACAGCGGAAATCACATTGTTTTTAATGGTGCTTGTTTACATTAATGCAACACAGCCTGGCAAGATTTCAGAAACCGTTTCTGTACTAACCTCAATTTTGGTCCCATAGAAACACTACCAAGTAGAAACGAAGTTGCACTACATAATTTCACTATATAATCAAATTTATAATTGGATCGCCGTAGTGTGACGCAAGCTTAAAACTTTCTGTGTGCAGGAAGCCTCTGGTACTGCAAAGGATAGCAAGAAGAGGACAGTGAACACTGAAGAGAAGTTCAGACAGGGAGATGGGAGTATACTCATCCAAGGTGAGAATTGGCTACTGAAGCAATGAACGTGCTGTGGTGGGATCTCATTGGCTGGATTGTGAATGTGACTTAGCTTAATCACTTGTTGACCCACGAACATCCTTTCAGCAAGTGGTTATTACAAAATTATGGCTGAACTCTCACAGTTTCACTGACCGTGTCAGTCAAAATCTTAAAGCGTAGTTCAGAAACTACTTTTTGAAATCAATGCAGCGTTACCCCAATTAGAACAGTGCCATTGCCGGCAATTCCCACCGATTTGCCATGCGATTTGACATGTCAAATTGTACCAATGTGAACCAGGGCTAAGCCCCCTTTCACACTACTGCAACTTCAAAGTTGCGTGATCTTGCTGCTATTTCAGGGAATGCCTGTGTAACTGCCATCAAAATCGGAGACTACTTTAAAGTCGCAACTACTTAAAGTCGTATTAATATGAATGGTTGTCATTGGAAATCATAGGGAACGACTTGTCATGCTACTTTGCAGTCCCAAATCGTGGGACAATTTGTACAGGTGTGAAAGGGGCCTTAATCAGCACTTTTATTAGTCCTCTTGTGATAGCAATAAAGTTCAATAAAAAAAAAAAGTGTAATAAAAAATGTAAGAAAAAACGTAATTTTAAATTTTTCTTTAGAAATTGGCTATTGAAAAATGGCTATGCAAATATCGTGTAACATAAAAATTGCAACAGTCACTACTTTATTCTCCAGGACGTCTGCTTTCTGAAAATATATATTGTTTGGGGGTTCTAAATTGTTTTCCAGCAAAAAATGCTGATTTTTTTAAAGTGAATTTTTAAAAAAAATTGCCCAGAACAGCTAGTAGTAGAAGCTATATAGTAATAGGGATAGGATAGAATGTATGTGTCACGATCAGGCGTCAGGCTTGAAGACCAATTGCAATAGCAGTGGCAGGACAGGCATACAGGCAGTCACTTCTTGCGGATGACACAGGCTCCCCTGAGGTGCGGTACTAGCTGGTTTTGCCCAGAGCTCCTGATGGTGGAGATGAATTTAGGTGCAAGCTAGTACCAGGTCACAGTCCTCAAGTTTGCCCCACCAGGGTGTAAGCAAGCCGGTGTCCAAAAGCGGATAAACAGACAAGGATGAAACGGCAGCGTGGTCAGTAAACAAGCCAAGGGAGTGGTTGCAGATTAGGATCAATCAGTAGAGTAGTCCAAGAACAGGTCGAGGGTCAAACACTGGTGGTTGCAGATTGGGATCAGGCAGTAGAGTTGTCCAAGAACAGGTCGAGGGTCAAACACGGGTGGTTGCAGATTGGGATCAGGCAGTAGAGTAGTCCATGAACAGGCCAAAGAGGAAGCGCTAAGGCAAGGCTTGATGGGCACAGGCGGCACTTGTTGGCACAGGCGGCACTCGTTGGCACAGGCGGCACTCGTGGGCACAGGCGGCACTGATGGGCAAAGGTGGCACTGATGGGAACAGGTGGCACTGATGTGGCAGTGTTGTGGCACTGGTGGGGCACAGGTGGGGCACTGCTGGGCACTAATCTCTCTCCTCTTCTCTCATGCTGCAATGTTGTGAGGAGAGGTGCCCCACAATGTTTACATTTGTGATCGCGCCGTCATTGGACGGCGCGCATAACGTGGTAAGGAGCCACTGCCATTGGCTCCTTACCGAGGTCATTGACGCTGCGGGTACCGTGGACCCGCCGAGCGCCGTGACCGCGTGTGCGCCCGCTCGGGCGCGCGGATCTGACGCACGCCGGGTTTGTTTACACACGTGATCGCGCCGTCATTGGACGGCGCAATCACGTGGTAAGGAGCCGCCGCCATTGGCTCCGTACCGCGATCATCGATGCTGCGGGTCCCGTGGACGTCCTGTTAGAGTACAGGAACCGCCTTATAGACGTATTTCGTCTATAGGGCGGTGACTAAGTGGTTAAAGCATAAAAAATTAGAAGCACAGAGGCGATCAAATACCACCAAAAGAAAGCTCTATTTGTGGGGAAAAACAGGACATCAATTTTGTTTGGGTACAACGACCGCGCAATCATCAGTTAAAGCGACGCAGTGCCGTATCGCAAAAAAATGGTCAGGAAGTGGGTAAAACCTGCCAAAGCTGAAGGGATTAAAGAAGGCATTAAAAACTATGTGCTACACACGAGGATTTACAAACCAACAAAGACATTAAAAAATAGGGTTCTGGTGCTATTATTCAAATAATTTAAATAAAAAAATAACATAGAGAATTTTGCCACTGATCTTTCCACTATGAAAAATAATATCTGTAACGGTTGACATTAAAAGCTTCATTCTCATATTTTTTCTTTCTATCTGCAATGTCGTCTTCAAAGTGAACTTTCTAGCACAGTTCACAGTTCCACATAAATCACTTTAAAAGTAATTGATTTTTCTGATGAACCTGACAGTAGTTGAATAATTAGTGCTTTATTTAAAGCTTGCACGTGTCAATCAAAATACTTTCGATTGCTTAAAAATAAGAAGATATTAATGCCTTCAACTGATTTTCAAGGTGTATTATTCAAAATACCTTCTAAATGTAATTGATTAACAAAACATAATTGCTTAATTTAGGTAATTTTTGGTCCTTTTTTTTGTATAGAAATTAAGTAACTGTTTAGGTTGGCCATAAACAGTCAGATTATATCCAGAATGCCAGTACCTACACTTCTCTTAGGCAATATAAGGACAAGAAGGGTGGGGATAAAGGGACAGTGGCCTTCTTGTCCTTATATTAATCTGGATGATGGTACGCTTGAGAATAGTTACTTTGTTTATATGAAGCTATACTCAACACATTCGTCTCTTAGGCAATAGTTATTGTACTTTAAGAAAGGGCTAGGTTATGGAAAGTAATGTTTATAACTGGCAGAATTGCTTATCTATTTCCTTTAAAATGTAGTGTGTTTGTATTATTAATTTTACCTACATTTTCTTGGAAAAAAAATGTGTAAAATGTGAATGGGCTGTAAATTTATGTTTTGTTTTTATTTAGCTCAAGACAGGTATGTATACATTTTGTTTTAATTTAGTGTTGTAAATATCAAATGTGGCATATGAATATTTTGTATTTTCATATGCAGCCAGCAGATGGAGCTCTTGCCTCATTTTAACTTGTTTTTCCCGGGGTCTTTTAAGCTTGTTCAAAAACATGTTTACAGAGCTCAGTGGCTCAACCTAAAATTGATGTACAGATGGGAATCTTATATAATACCTAAAAAAGTTAAACTTACAAAAAATACAGAAAAAGTATGTGAACCCTTTTGGAATGATATGGATTTCTGCACAAATTGGTCATAAAATGTGATCTGATCTTCATCTAAGTCACAACAATAGACAATCACAGTCTGTTTAAACTAATAACACACACAGAATTAAATCTTACCATGTTTTTATTGAACACACTATGTAAACATTCACAGTGCAGGTGGAAAAAGTATGTGAACCCCTAGACTAATGACATCTCATAGGCCCCGTACACACGAGCAAATAAATCTGTTCAAATCAGTCGGACAGACCGATTTGATCAGATTTGTCTGCTGGGCTGTTTTGGTTTGATCGCTGTACACACAATCAAACCAAAATCCCCGCCGGCAGACATGATGACGTTGACGCCGCCACGTCACCACACCAGGAAGTAAAACACTTCCGCACATGCGTCAAATCCATTCAACGCATGTGCGGGCAGATATGTCTGCTGGTAAGCGTACTAACCAGCAGACATATCGGACGGACAGATTCCCAGCAGACAGATTTTAAGGCATGCTGCAAAATCTGTCTGTCCGCCCGTACACACGATCGAATCTGTCTGTTGAACCAGTCTGTCAGACCGTTTCCAGCAGACAGATTTGATCGTGTGTACGTGGCCTAAGAGCTAAGTGAGGTGTCAGCCAACTGGAGTCCAATCAATGAGATGAGATTGGAGGTGTTGGTTACAGCTGCCCTGCCCTATAAAAACACACATCAGTTCTGGGTTTGCTTTTGACAAAAGCATTGCCTGATGTGAATGATGCCTCGCACAAAAGAGCTCTCAGAAGAGCTACCATTAAGAATTGTTGACTTGCATAAAGCTGGAAAGGGTTATAAAAGTATCTCCAAAAGCCTTGCTGTTCATCAGTCCATGGTAAGACAAATTGTCTATAAATGGAGAAAGTTCAGCACTGCTGCTACTCTCCCTAGGAGTAGCCGTCCTGTAAAGATGACTGCAAGAGCACAGAGCAGACTGCTCAATGAGGTGAAGAAGAATCCCAGAGTGTCGGCTAAAGACTTACAAACGTCTCTGGCATATGCTAACATCCCTGGTACCGAATCTACGATACGTAAAACACTAAACAAGAATGGATTTCATGGGAGGATACCACTGCTGTCCAAAAAAAACCATTGCTGCACGTTTATAGTTTGCACAAGAGCACCTGGATGTTCCACAGCAGTACTGGCAAAATATTCTGTGGACAGATGAAACCAAAGTTGAGTTGTTTGGAAGAAACACATGTGTAGAGAAAAAGAGGCACAGCACACCAACATCAAAACCTCATCCTAACTGTGAAGTATGGTGGTGGGGGCATCATGGTTTGGGGCTGCATTGCTGCGTCAGGGCCTAGACGGATTGCTATCATCTAAGGAAAAATTAATTCCCAAGTTTATCAAGGCATTTTGCAAGAGAACTTAAAGGGTCACTAAAGGATTTTTTTTTTTTTTTTTTTAGCTAATTAGCTTCCTTTACCTTACTGCAATCCTGGTTTCATGTCCTCATTGTCCTCATTGTTCGTTTTTGCTTTGAAGTTGCTGTAATCCTTCTCTGATCTCCACACTTCATGCTTGTCTGTTTCCTTATGAAAAAACTCATGGGAGCTTCTCTCTGTGGTCCCTGATCAAGGAGGTGTGATTACTGTGTGTCTAAAACCCCTCAGAACCAATCACATTCATTTTAAAAACAAACACTGCCCTGTATTTGTTTGTTTTTGTTCTGTGTGCTCTGTACTTCACAGAAACATGAAACTAGATTAAAAACGAAACTGAAACTGCAGGCACTATATGATTGATTTGTATCTATTCGTAATCATTTTTAAAAGGAATCAGTTAACTATTATGTCTCTATACCCTGTAAACAGTCATTTTAGCAAAACATTTTTTCCCTTTTACAACTCCTTTAACCACTTCCCGCCCGGCCAATAGCCGATTTACGGCCGGGAAGTGGTTATGAAATCGTGACTAGCCATTCTCAAACGGCTTAGCACGATTTCAATGCCGCGCGCGCCCGTCGGGGCGCGCGGCGATCGGTGATGCGGGGTGTCAGTCTGACACCCTGCACCTCCGATCTCGGTAACGAGTCTCCGGCGGAGCCTCGTTACCACGTGATCAGCCGTGTCCAATCACGGCTGATCACGATGTAAACAGGAAGAGCCGCCGACGGCTCTTCCTCACTCGCGTCTGACAGACGCGAGTACAGGAGAGCCGATCAGCGGCTCTCCTGACAGGGGGGGTTCGCGCTGATTGTTTATCAGCGCAGCCCCCCCTCGGATCGCCACACGGACCACCAGGGAGTGCCCACACTAGACCACCAGGGTACTTACAAAAAAAAAGAACAAAAAAAAAAAGGGCAGTAAAAAATAAATAATGCCAATAATGCCAATCAGTGCCCACACATGGGCACTGATTGGCAACAGGTGATCCATCAGTGCCACCCCTCAGTGATCATCAGTGCCACCCCAGTGTCTGTCAGTGCCAATCCATGCCCAGTGCCCACCTATCAGTGCCCACCTGTGCCACCTATCAGTGCCCACCTGTGCCACCTATCAGTGCCCACCTGTGCCACCTATCAGTGCCCACCTGTGCCGCCTATGAGTGCCCACCTGTGCTGCCTATGAGTGCCCACCTGTGCCGCCTATGAGTGCCCACCTGTGCCGCCCATGAGTGCCCAGTGCCGCCCATGAGTGCCCATCAGTGCCGCCCATGAGTGCCCATCAGTGCCTCCTATGAGTGCCCATCAGTGCCCCATACCAGCGCCGCCTATCAGTGCCCATCAGTGCTACCTCATCGGTGCCCATCAGAACTACCTCATCGGTGCCCATCAGTGCCACCTCATCGGTGCCCATCAGTGCCACCATATCAGTGCCCGTAATTGAAAGAGAAAACATACTCATTTACAAAAAAATTAACAGAAAAAAATAAAAACGTATTTTTTTTTTCAAAATCTTCGCTCTATTTTTAGTTGTTGCGCAAAAAAAAAAAAACGCAGAGGTGATCAAATACCACCAAAAGAAAGCTCTATTTGTGGGGAAAAAAGGACGCCAATTTTGTTTGGGTGCAGTGTAGCATGACCGCGCAATTGTCATTCAAATTGCGACAGTGCTGAAAGCTGAAAATTGGCTTGGGCGGGAAGGTGCGTAAGTGCCTGGTATGGAAGTGGTTAAGGTCATCTGTCCACCAGCTGAAGCTCAACAGAAGATGGGTGTTGCAACAGGACAACGACCCACAGCATTGAAGTAAATCAACAACAGAATGGCTTATACAGAAGTAAATACGCCTTCTGGAGTGGCCCAGTCCTGACCTCAACCCATTTTGAGATGCTGTGGCATGACCTCAAGAAAGCGCTTCACACCAGACACCCCAAGAATATTGCTGAACTGACACAGTTCTGTAAAGAGGAATGGTCAAGAATTACTCCTAACTGTTGTCCACGTCTGATCTGCAACTACAGGAAACGTTTGGTTGAAGTTATTGCTGCCAAAATAGGTTCAACCAGTTATTAAATCCAAGGGTTCACATTTTCCACCTTCACTGTGAATGTTTACATGGTGTGTTCAATAAAACCATGGTAACATTTAATTCTTTATGTGTTATTAGTTTAAAGCATAGGTTCACCCAAATAAAATTTATATCAGACCAACTTCTTTATACTGCTAACATGTACAGTCCGCAATTTTTTTTTTTTTTTTAGGCTGTACATACCTTCTAATCTATATTTGCAATACGGCTTCCCGGTACTTCTCCCCGCGGGAGTAGGCGTTTCTATGCTGAGGAGGCATGTCATCTGGAAGGTCACCCAGATGATTGACGTCTGTAACGGTCAGGGGTTAACGCCGTTTACGAAATTTCCATTCCACCAACCCACGACAGCTTCCGACACTCCACAATCCAGCAGACAGGACCCATAAGAATTCCCCAGACAAACGAGACACAGCTCTGTTCTCTGGTTCCAAACGAATAGCTTTTAATGGTAAACTCAGGTTTCTTATATACAGTTAGAAGCCCCAAGAAACAATGGCTTAACTCCACCCACAACATGACACATGGAGCTCAATACACATTCCTTTAGATAATGACAGTCCGATAATCTACATGAGCTAATTACTAGTCATTTACCCAGACATTCCGACTCCGCGATAAGCTCTTTTCACCTTAATACAATACACATTCCTTTAGTAAACATAAGTCAGACGTCTGACCTTTAGAGGGTGCTAATTCACATCACATATTATCATCAATAGACTTTCACACAATACAGTGTCATATACATACACAATAAAAAGGTCTTTAGAAGCCAGGCTGTCTACCAAGCTCCAATTCACATCACCACAGTAGCAGACTTAATTAGCACCTCAACAGTCTATGTTCCACATTGAAGGGGACACTCTATTGACCTGTTGGGTTCAGAATGAACAACTTGTAATATTTCAAGATATCCTGCAATACATGAACTATTACTGTCCCATCTCATGTAATCCGAGATATAATTTCTCAGTCATCCTATGCCCCTAGTGGACATAGGATGACCCTAGATGCAAGAGTCATTGCCGAAGCTGACACAGGAGTACCCCACATCCTTCAAGAGCCTCTGGGTCCCACGGGCCAAACCGTTACAACGTCCTTTCAGAAAAAGTTCTCCCCGGCGGATAAGGCCCCGCCCCCCGTATTGCGTAGGCGCGTCACGAGTCACGGCGTTTCCCAAAGAAGCCGAACATGAAGAAGCTCTATACGGCACCTGCGCAGTCAGCTCTACACGGCTCCTAGTCGGTGCGCAGGCGCCGTATAGAGCTGACTCACAGCTCTGCATGTTCGGCTTCTTTCGGAAACGCTGTGACCCGTGACATGCCTACGGGGGGCGGGGTCTTATCCGCCGGTGGCTAACTTTTTCTGAAAGGACGTCAATCATCTGGGCGACCTCCCAGATGACATGCCTCCTCAGCATAGAAATGCCTACTCCCGCGGGGAGAAGTACCCGTAAGCCGTATTGCAAATATAGATAAGAAGGTAGGTACAGCCTAAAAAAAAAAATGTATATTTGGGTGAACCTCCGCTTTAAGCAGACTTTTGTTACAATGTTTACACGTCCCTGCATTGCATCATGGGATAGGAAGAAATTGCTGCATATCAGTATATATTTTGATTAAGAACTGACCAGCCATACACCTTGAACATTAGATCTTAGCACTGAAGGGAAGAATGATTAGAGGATAAAAGTAGCTGAGCTAAAAACTGGGCTCACACATTACATGGCAATATTTAAGGTCCTGTGTAAAAAGCTTTGCAGAAAAGTGGATCATGCCATAGACCATTGATCACCAATGTAATTAACAACCTCTATTAACAAAAGAACTATTTCTGAACTAATGCCGATCATCAGTTTTATGTATGTATGTTTTTAAGCAATTTTGTGTTATGTTTATACTTCGGGTTTCTCATATTAGATGCATTGTATTATATTTTTTTCTTAAAGGGCTCCTCTGGACAAAATGATCAAGGGGAAACCGTGGAACAGGGGTAAGGTAGAAGCTCCCTTACTGAGTGATTACAGTGATTCCTTGACATCATAAGTAATCAAGACATCATCCTCTTTTGAGGATCTGTGTCATAGAGAAGGATATTGCAGTACAGACCAAATTTTGATTCTGGAAGTCATTGGGATTGGCACTTCCTATTGATAAACT
The DNA here is from genome assembly GCA_029574335.1 of Rana kukunoris. Taxonomy (NCBI): domain Eukaryota; kingdom Metazoa; phylum Chordata; class Amphibia; order Anura; family Ranidae; genus Rana; species Rana kukunoris. The sequence continues at coordinate 128,186,836 of CM056049.1, forward strand.
GAAGCATTGGAATATATAAACACACTACTCTTACCTTTTTCCTACTCAATCAGTTCCCATTTGATCTATTTGTGCGAAGGAGCCCATTACTCTTTCAGATGGAAGTGCCTGTGAGACAAGTAATTGTTCAGCTGACTGGTTTCAGAGACACAGAAAAAGATTCTTTGGCCGGAATGCTCAGAAAGCTACCCTGTGAATTTATTGATAGTGAGGTAAGTACACTTTTTATCATTAGATGATAACTTCACCTTTTAGGGCAGTCCCCCAGTAAAAAAATTAAATAGATTTTTTTTATATATATATATATATATATAGATATAGATTATATATATATATAAAATAAATAAAATCTATCTTTTATACCAGTTATGTATTTAATAAAATAACATACCATACTTTTATATGCATTTTAAAATGGGGGCATAAAACTAACTGGAAGTCTATTTTTATATTGTCTTTCACATTCCTCCTTTATAGCAGAAATTTTTGTGAGGGCCTTATATGCAAGTCAAGCTGTTCTATTGCACAATGCTCCCAGTCTAACATGTTTCAGTTAGCAAAAGCTAGAGGTTTTTCATATAGAAAGAAGATGAAAGCACAGAAAGGACATTTACTTATGCTTTGTACACACGATCGGTTTTCTCAGCAGTAAAAAGTCCCCCGGGAAAACCGAGAACCTGCTCGGTAGCCTTTTCCCCATACAAACAGACATTTTTCCTGGCAGGAAAACTGCCATGAAAGCTTTGGTCGGAAAAACCCGGCCGTGCGTATGCTCCACCACAGGCTTTCCTTCCAAAAAAAAACTGCTGGCTTAAAAACCACCGGAATCCCGACAGGAAAAAATAAAACATGTTCTCATTTTTCCCGCCAGGATTCCCGCTGGTTTTCCTGTTACTTAAATTGCCATGGACCATTCACACGGCCAGTTTTCCCGGCCAAAAGCTGTTCCGACGGGAAAACTGGTCGTGTGTAAGAGGCATTAGCCCACTAAACTAGTAGATAACACAGGAAGCTGCAGTAGTAAATAGTTAAATTATGTAATTATTTACTTATGTAAGTTCCGCTTTCATTTTTTATTTTTATACATGCCTGTAACAAGGCCTTTCTTTACCTTACTGCATTTTATGCAGTAGGGAAAAAACATTCTGCATGCAGCTTCCCCTGAAGCCCCCCTAAATATATATCTGAGCCCAATCTCAGTCCAGTGATGAGCACGAGAGCCGAGGCGCTCTCCCTCCTCATTGGTTCAGATACAGCAGCTTTTATTCCTATTACAAGGAATGTAAACATCCCTTGTAAAAGGGATAGGACATGACATGTCCTCTTTATGGAGATATGTGAGGTCTATAAGACCCCACATCTCTCCTCTGGGCTGGAAAGGCTGAGATTAAAAAATATATATCTCTGCCTTTCCAGCTAAACATGTGCCAGTGCCGGATGTGATGTCATAACGTCAAGCCTGGCCTCCGAGTCATAGAGATGGCCAGGGACCATCTGATCCTCAGTTAGCACTATGGTAAATTTCCACCGCCGGTGGATTCCTTCTCTGGCTCGCAAATCACGCAGGTGAGCTGGTAGAAGTATCCTGTAAGGCAGGCATCCTTCTGATATCTCGACTAAAAGACCAGGCTGTCATATGATGTTCAACGGTATGGAAGTGGTTAATAGAAGTCTATGTAATGAAATCTGTAGAAAGTAGTGCAGGAACGTTTTTCGCAAACGATGCGACATGAGTCGCGGCCATAAGAACGGTTCCATTTCCGGCAAAGGGGTGCGACTTGTCATGTGATTTGGAAATGACAAGTCACACCGATGTGTTAACCATTTAAGACCCAGACCTTTAGGCAGGTAAAGGATCTGGCCAGTTTTTGCAATTCGGCACTGTGTCGCTTTAACTGACAATTGCGCGGTTGTGCGACGTGGCTCCCAAACAAAATTTGGCGTCTTTTTTTTCCCACAAATAGAGCTTTTCTTTTGGTGATATTTGATCACCTCTGCGGTCTTTATTTTTTGCGCTATAAAAAAAAATAGAGCGTCAATTTTGAAAAAAATGCAATATTTTTTACTTTTTGCTATAATATCCCCCAAAAACCATATAAAAAAAATATTTTTTCCTCAGTTTAGGCCGATACGTATTGTTCTACCTATTTTTGGTGATAAGCATTTATTGATTTTTTTATTTATTTTTTTGTTACTACTAATGGCAGCGATCAGCTTTTTTTTTCGTGACTGTGACATTATGGCGGACACTCTGGACAATTTTGACACATTTTTGGAACCATTGTCATTGTTTACTGTGAAAATGACAATTGCAGTTTGGGAGTTAACCACAAGGGGGCGCTGAAGGGGTTAAGTGTGACCTCATCTGTGTTTCTAACTGTAGGGGGGTGTGGCTGTAGGTGAACACACGATCAATGACAGAGCCACAGTGAAGAAACGTGGAAGCTGTGTTTACACACAGCTCTCCCCGTTCTTCAGCTCCGGGGACTGATCGCGGAAGTCACAGTCACGGAGCATCTGCCCTGGCCGCGGGCGCACGCCCGCGACCCATGGCTGGGCACTTAAAGAGGACATACCTGTACGTGCTTGTGCCCAGCCGTGCCATTCTGCCGAAGTATATGTGCAGGAGGCAGTCCTTAAGTGGTTAAACATACTTAAGGTCTGATAAACTCTACAATATCTACCTATATATCTTTAAATGTTACTAATTATTATTCTGTCAGTAAAAATTGTAATTCATGTTGGCTGACCTTTCCAAGACAACTGATTTTACACTATACAGTATGTTTTACATTTTTATCAACTCAAAAAAGCACTGTTTAAAGTCAATATAACATTTGCATTTTCAGAAATTTCAAAATTGTACACACCTAATTGCAAAGAAACCTTGCAGAAGTGAAAAGTGGCTAGCTGCCTGTGCCTCAGGTTAGTACCCCTCAATCATGTAATAGCTTTCAGCAGTTTCTAAATCATGCTTGGCCTAAAGTGCTGATCTTCCCAACCAAGACTTGAATGTATTTTACAGTCATTTTATTATGCATTTTGTCCACATTACAAAGCCTTGTTGGTATCGCTACTTAGCCTTTTTCATCTTCCCAGCAGGACACACAGGAAAAAAAAATAACCCAATTATAAATTTTAAACAAAACTAAGGTCCCTTTCACACTGGGTCAGTGGGTGCGTCGGTGGTAAAGTGGCACCATTTTTAGCTGCGCTTTACCATCAATTTTGCAGTGCTATTCGGCAGCTAGCACTTTTTTATCCCTTGCTAGTGTCCGAAAAAGGGTTGAAAACCACCCGCTGCAGCGGCGCTTTGCTGGCGGTATAGCCACGATGCCTATTCATTTCATACGGCAGGAGTGGTATACACCACTCCTTCACCACTCCAAAGATGCTGCTAGCAGGACGTTTTTTAGCGTCCTGCCAGCGCACCGCTCCAGTGAGAAAGCCCTTGGGCTTTCACGCTGGAGTGAGAAAGTGGCTCTTTCAGGGTGCTTTGCAGGCGCTATTTTAAGGCTGCATTCACACCTAGGCGACAAGTAAACGATGCGTACGCGGCTTATTTTGCCGCGATTCGATTAACTTTTTTTTTTTTTTAACAAATCCTTTCCATTGCTGTCTATGGCCGAACGCCAATGCCGCCTGAAAAAAAGGGTCCGGGACTTTTTTTCAGGCAGCAGGCGTACGGCGTTTCGGCGTGACATGTGAACCATCTCATAGACAGCAATGGAAATTCGACCCTCGAGCGTCAGGCGTTTTGTCACCAAGGTGTGAATGCAGCCTTAGCGTTATAGCGCCTGCAAAGCGCCTCAGTGTGAAGGGGGTCTACCAAAGATCTTACATTTTAAAGCTGAAGCTTATTTTATGCAATACAGCACCAAACACATTTGGGGTTTATTTACTAAAACTGGAGATTGCAAAATCTGGTGCAGCTGTGCATTGTAGCCAATTAGCTTCTACCTTCAGCTGGTTCAGCTTTGACAAACAAAAAAATTGAAAGCTAATTAATTTCTATGCAGAGCTGCACCAGATTTTGCACTGTACAGTTTTAGTACATCAACCCCATTGGGTATGTGTAATGGTATGTTTGTTTCTAAACCCCCACCCAAAAAAAAAAATATATATATATATATATATATATATATATATATATATATATAAATATATATATATATATATATATATATATATATATATATATATATATATATATATATATATAATATACACACACATGCATTAATATTATATATCTGTTATCTAAATTTAGATGATCAGTTCTAAATCAAACATTTAAAGCAGTAATCATTTGCAAAGTAAGTTATTTCTTGGATACATTTTTTTAAATTGTTTTTAATCTTCTCAAATCTGCAGCTTTCATTAACATAATACTGTTCGATCCTGCCATGAAGACCCTTGTTATCCACTTGTGTCCCTCAGGCATTTAAAAGATGATCTATTTTCTGAAAGCAGACACCCTACAGAATAAAATAGTGGTAGTTTCCTTTTTTTATGGCATACAATAGTAGCACAATGGTTTATGAAATGCAACATTTTTGTAAAAAATAAACTAAAATTTATTTTAGTGCCCAAAAACACAATAAATTGCCCAGTTGGTCAAATATATAAGAAAAGATTGCACAGAGTAAATAGATACCCAGAATGTTAAGCCTTAATATTGTTTTCTCCCAGGAAACCGCAAAAACAACTATATTTTTCATAGGCGATGCTTTAAAAGCCCCTACAGGTTATCAGTTTAGAGTTACACAGGTGCTTTGGTGCTAGAATTATTGATCTGACTCCAGTGTGCATGGGGTAATGGCTGTTTTTGTAAATAGATGTCCCAACACATGCATTTTTGTATGTATATGTGGGGGAGGCTTCAAAATGTTTGGGGATTTAACCACTTAAGCCCCGGACCATTTTGCAGCTAAAGGACCAGGCCCCTTTTTGCGATTTGGTACTGCGTCGCTTTATCTGACAATGCAACGTGGCTCCCAAACAAAATTGACGTCCTTTTCTTCCCACAAATAGAGCTTTCTTTTGGTGGTATTTGGTCAGCTCTGCAGTTTTTATTTTTTGCGCTATAAGCAAAAATAGAGAGACAACTTATTCTTCTACCTATTTTTGGTAGAAAAAAATTGCAATAAGCGTTTATTGATTGGTTTGTGTAAAAAAAGTTATAGCATCTACAAAATAGGGGATAGTTTTATGGCATTTTTTTTTTTACTAATGGTGGCGATCAGCGTTTTTTTTTTTTTTTTATTATTATTATGACTGCGACAGTATGGTGGACACATTGGACACTTTTGACACATTTTTGGGACCATTGTCATATTTACAGCGACCAGTGCTATAAAAATGCACAGATTACTGTGAAAATGACAATGGCAGTGAAGGGGTTAATTGTACCCTAGTGTGTAAATTTTTCTGTAGGAGGGAGTGGCTGCTTGTGTGACGTCACTGATCCTTGTTCCCTGTGACAGGGAACAGACGATCACTGACAAGCCACTAGAAAGAACGGGGAAAGGTTTGTTTACACTTGCCTCTCCCTGTTCTTCAGCTCTGTGACCTGATCGGGTTGCGAGCGCGCCGCCGGGGGCGTGCTCGCGACCCACGGTTAGGTTCTTAAAGGGGACGTACCTTTACGCCCTTGTGCCCAGCTGTGCCATTTTGTCAACGTATATTGTCGTGCGGCGGTCCTTAAGTGGTTAAATGTTTAAAACTTTTTTTTTTACAGAACTTTATTGCTATCACATAGAGGACCAATAGCATCACCAGTAATAGCATATAGGTGACAGGTTCCCTTTATGGAGACTCCTGGGGTCTATTTGAGCCTTGATGTTTCCGCGGTACTCCACTGCAGCTGATGCAACACATATCGTGTTCCAACATCTTCTTTCTCATGCACCAATCCCAGACAATGACGGTGCCAAACAAGGAAGTGACATCATACCCATTGCTTGCTAGTCTATTCACACAAGTTCCTTGGTCCTTCAGGATCCCATAGCCATACCCTCCATGATCACACCAGACAGTGGAGCCTGGTATGCATGGTGGGGGGGTCATGTTGCAGAGCTTGTGGAAGTGATTGGCCAGCTTCACTTCTGCTCATATCACTTCCACATGAAAGCAGACATTTGGCTATACAAATATAGGCACGCTCCTGGCTTGTGTAGCAGACAGGAGTGTGTTGAAAAAAACACCTGTTCCAAGAGTCATTTTCAAGCGGCTCTGCACTCAAGTGGTTGTCACTTTGTCACATATGCCCCTGGTGGTGACTTTTTCTTTTTCTTATCACAAAAACTTGCAATGAATGAGGCGTGATGGCTGCTATGTTGAATTTTTTAGTTATCTGACACATCCACCCCATGCAACAGTGATCTTTTGGCCACGCTCTCTTTGAGATGTGACCGTGACTATGGGGAGAAGATCCCAAGCTTGCTGCCACAGGGAGGAAAGGAGAGGGGTCTGATGCTGAACATGTAACATGTTGCACCCTAAATATGGGTGTAACATGTTCAGAAAGGTGAACTTATTCTTTAAATTGAGCCACTGGACCTGTCAGAGGCATACATGTATGTCAAATATGACAACTATGCCTGCCCTTTCTGCCCCCTACTTTATTCATTGAAGCTGGAGTGAAGAGTTCTATGAATGATCCATTTATAGATCACATTTCATTGCAGGAAGCAATATTGCAGCTCTTATTATTGGGAGGGGGGGAACGGGTGGGCATAGTTGGCATTTTGACTTGTGCCTGTGACAGGTGCAGCCTCTTGTATTAACCCCCACAGCACAAAAAGATCACAGCTGCAGAGGTATCCAGGTGAGCAGAGGGTTAAAGATATAAAAAAACATAAGACACCAGCACTTCTTAGTCATTGTCATTCACTGTAAAACCCTGGCAGCCTAAATAACACTTTTATGAGGTGCCTTTTTCACATATTGAATATACAAATTGATACATTTTTACTTTTTTTTATATACAACTGTATATTATAACTATGCTTATAAGTTATTAGGGCTTTTGTTAATATCATGACTGACAGTGGCAAGAAAGCTTTCAAGGGAATTTCTGGGACCATGTAGTTTAAAAAAAAAAAAAAAAAGTCTGGGATTTATTTGCTGTGCTGATCATCCTTTTATTTACTATTTGTCCCCACAATTTTTTTTTTGGCTCACAGTTAATTTACTTTCCAGGAAAGTGGGTACTGACTAAAGAGTACGTAATTAACAGTGCAGAAAGCGGCAGATGGCTTGATGAAACGACTTACGAATGGGGATATAAAATGGAAAGAGACGCCCATTATTCACCTCAGATGCAAGCTGCACCAAAAAGATGGCGCGAACACCTGACACACACTCGTGCTCTTGGGGCCTTCAGCAGATGGAAAGTGGTCCTTCTCATTGAGGATGCTGATAAAGAAAGGGAGTCTTTTCTGAGGTAGGATGTCATTCCCCTCTGCTAAAGACGGGAGATTCCATACATTTGGCTAAGCTTAGCTCTGTCATTTTTGAAAAGAACATGTGTTTTATGTGTTCTTGAATAGTATGTACACTATCACAATTTAAACTATCCTTAGTATTAGGATACCACTTTTTTTAAGACCGAGTACAAGTACCGATACTTTTTTTTTTCAAGTACTCCCCAATACCGATTACTGATACTTTTTTTTTTATTATTATTATTTTTTACAATGTGTTTTTTTTCTCAGTCAGCTCTATGGCAAACTTCCACTGCTGGCGAATTCCTTCTCTGGCTCGCCAATCACGCAAGCAAGCCGGTAGAAGCATCCTGTAAGGCAGGCATCATTTAGATATGTCCACAAAAAGCCCAGGATGTCATATGACGTTCAGCGGTATGGAAGTGGTTAATAGAAGTCTATGTAATGAAATCAGTAGAAAGTAGTGCAGGAACATTTTTCATCTGAGCATTTGCCTGAGTACAAGTACTCGGGCAAATGCTCGGTATCGGTACCGATACTATTAGTATTGGTATCGGGACAACCCTACTTATTATACAAGCTTACATTGTATTTTCATTTTTAAGCTTTAGTGTGTGTATAGGATGTGTTGCGTTTATACAGTATACATTCAAGGTGTTCTCCAGTTTCATCTTAAAATTTCAGAGTGAATCTTCTTAATTATAATAACTTTTACTTAAAGGGGTTGTAAAGGTACAATTTTTTTTCTTAAATAGCTTCCTTTACCCTAGCGCAGTCCTCCTTCACTTACCTCGTCCTTTGATTTTGCTTTTAAATGTCCTTATTTCTTCTGAGAAATCCTCACTTCCTTTTCTTCTGTCTGTAACTCCACACAGTAATGAAAGGCTTTCTCCCTGGTGTGGAGTTTCGTGCTCGCCCCCTCCCTTGGACTACGGGAGAGTCAGGACGCTCTCTACATTGCAGATAGAGAAAGGAGCTGTGTGTTAGTGGGCGTCCAGACTCTCCTGTAGTCCAAGGCAGGGGACCCGCACAACACTCCACACCAGGGAGAAAGCCTCACATTACTGTGTGGAGTTACAGACAGAAGAACAGGAAGTGAGGATTTCTCAGAAGAAATAAAAGCAAAATCGAAGGATGAGGTAAGTGAAGGAGGACTGCACTAAGGTACAGGAAGCTTTTTTGGGAAAACATTTTTTACCTTTACAACCCCTTTAAGATCTAGATATGAGCACAATAACTACTATATTTCTGTAACAGCTATATTTATGTACGTTGTTTATAATTGCAGGCAGTTGTTTCCTCCACTATGTTTCTCCATAGTTTTGTGATGGCATAGATTCAATTAGATGTTGCTATAGTGGTATGTAAGTACTAGTAAATGTAGGGATAGCTGGAGGGAAAAGGGGGATTTGGAGAGGGGTCTATGAAGACAGAAAGTTGTTTGTATAGAAATTTAGGACAGAACCTTGATGATTCAAAAAGAATGCTACCAGACTTTGATGTTTAAGCTTTTTTAACTTATTGTACTTAGTGTTACTAAACCCAGTAATATGAAAATAATCAATCCCCCCAGTGCCCACAGCTTATAAATTTTGCTTTTACATTAAAAAAACTGCCACTATATACCTTTTTGGCTGATCTGTATACCATGATCACATTATAAACTGCAGGGTCTGTCCAGTGCTGGGAGTTCGGGTAGGAGGAGATTTCCACTACAGCAATTTAAGATATATCATCCCACCCACTGTGTTCTTTTTTAGTCATTGGGCATGGAGGAGGAGGATTTTTATGATTTTTATCCACCCTGGGTGCAAGGGCCTTTTTTCTTATGTTTCTTGCTCAAACACGAGTCACAGCAAACACATGGGTATTAAACTAACAAAACTGATCCTTTTTTTTTTCTTCTTGTGAACTGGACATCCCTTTATAAAGGTAGTGCAACAGATCTTTACCCCTTCTGAGAGTATGGCAAGTGAACTATTGAGTCAATTAGTAATGCATATTTATTTAGGGCTCATTCATACCATATGTGGTGACCCTCATTTTACTGCACAAGAACAGCATAGTTCACCCCTAGTGTACGAATAATACAATTGTACAATATGAATTGTACAGCAGCAGTGATGTGTGTGGTGCTGTGTGGAACATGCAACATTTTCCCACAGCATAACCCATCGCACCATGGCTCAACTTGGTTTTCAGCAGGCTTCAGGTTTTCATGTTGTCACTCATTTGACAACCATTTGTAAACAATTCCTTTGCTATGTGGTTGCTGGGTAGCACCTCAAAATAAAGAATTACCAGCTGCCATTAATAGTTTTTTTGCTAGTCAGTGGTCTATGAGTTCTCTCAGACAAGCAGTTAGTTAATGTAAGTCACTTTATTAGCTGTTGAACATCTCGCATTACCTGACAGAGGTGTTCAATAAGGTAGAATAAAGGGAAAACCGCCGCTCCAGACGACACTCTTCAGTGGTGAGTAAAGTTCAAAAACCCAAATGGGTGCAGGCAATGCGTGGTGCAATATAAGGAAAGAAAAATGGACAGCCGCACTCCAATGGATGAAAAGACTTAAAAATAGTGCCTGTTTATTCCAGTCAAAAAACTAAAACAGCAAAAACAGCAAACAGTGGGGTAACAAAAGCTGACGCGTTTCACATCGACAACCGATGCTTAGTCATAGCTTCAATAAGGTAGAACTGACTGGGTCAGCTTCTGAGCTGTGAATAACAATAAAGATGGATTGCTGGCAAGTAATTATTATGTTTGTACAGTGCTTTGAAAAAGTATCCATACCTCCTTTTGTGATGTTACAACCGAAAACGTAAAGGTATCTTATTGGGATTTTGTGTGATAGACCAACACAAAGTGGCACATAATTATGAAGTGGGAGGAAAATTATAAATGGTTTTAAACATTTATTACAAATAAATATGTAAATAGTGTGGCATGCATTTGTATTCAGCCCCCTTTACTCTGATACCTCTAACTAAAATCTAGTGGAACCAATTCCCTTCAGAAGTCACCTAATTAGTAAATAGAGTCCACCTAAATAGAGTCCACCTATGTGTAATTTGGTTCAATATTTTTTATTGAATTTTTCCAATATAGAACAAATATCACAAAGAACAACGTGTCAACATACAGTCAGTCAAGCCCTATACAGTATCTTACGTGTCCTAGGGCCAAAGTTACAACACTAGTGCAAAAACAGAAGGGAGGAGAGAAACAATCAAACAGCGGCCATGTGTTGGCCTGTCAGTAAACAGTTTGCATAACATTGAACAGTTAACTACAGAGATAACTCCCCGGCGGGGCAGGGGCGCGGGACCCCAGTTCCCAAAAGGCCCCAAAGGGATCACACTGCCCCTCGGGAAAAGGGGACCCTGCAACCCATCCCACGCGTACCCATCCCACGAGCTTAAGGAAACCTGTGTGTAATTTAACCACCGTATAAATGCAGCTGTTCTGTGAACCCCCCAGAGGTTTGTAAGAAAACCTCATGCCCCATACACACGATCATAATTTCCGATGGAAAAAGTCTTACAGACTTTTTGCATCGGAAATTCCGACCGTGTGTATGCCCCATCGGAAATTCCGATGAATTCCATCGGAGTTAACATAGAGAACATGTTCTCTTTTCCTCCGATGAAATTCCGATGTGAATTTGGTCGGACAAAGATCCGATCGTGTGTAGGGGGCATTAGTGAACAAAACAGCATCATGAAGAACAAGGAACACAGTACGGAGTCAGGGATAAAGTTGTAGAGAAGTTTAAAGCAGCATTAGGGTATCAAAAAATATCCCAAGCTTTGAACATCTCACGGAGCACTGTTCAATTCATCATCCAAAAATAGAGTATGGCACAACTGCAAACCTACCAAGACATTGCCATGCAAGGAGAGCAGTTATCAGAGAACCAGCAAAGAGGCCCATGGTAACTCTGGAGGAGCTGCAGAGATCCACAGCTCAGGTGGGAGAATCTGTCCACAGGACAACTATTAGTCTTGCACTCCACAAATCTGGACTTCATGGAAGAGTGGCAAGAAGAAAGCCATTGTTGAAAGTAAGCCATAAGAAGTCCTGTTTGCAGTTTGCGAGAAGCCAGGTGGGGGACACAGCAAACGTGAAAGAATGTGTTCTGGTCAGATGAGACCAAATTTTAACTTTTTGGCCTAAAAGCAAAACGCTATGTGTGGCAGAAAAGAAACACTGCACATAACCCTGACCACACCATCCTTCAGCAGGGGCAGGGAAGCTGGTCGGAGTTGATGTGATGATGGATGGAGTCAAATACAGGGCAATATTAGAAGAAAACCTGTAATGCCCTTGTACACACAACTGTTATTCATGTCATGCAAAAAAACAATGTTTTTCTCGTCGTGATTCCTCTCAAGCCTGCCTTGCATACACACGTTTATGAAAAAAAAACACTCGAGCAAAGCGCGGTGATCTACCACACGTAGAACGGCACTATAAAGGGGAATTTCCATTCAAATGGCGCCACCCTTTGGGCTGCATTTGCTGATCCCCGTGTTAGTAAAGTTTGGTGAGAGATGACTCGCGCTTTTCAGCCTCGTGCTCTTCTGTCCGTTACAGCGAGACGAATGTGCTATCTCCATTCTGAACGCTAGTTTTACCAGAACGAGTGCTCCCGTATCTCACTTGATTCTGAGCATGCGCGTTCCCCCCCCCCCCCCACTTGCAAAAGCGTACAAACGGGACCGTTTTTCACAACGTGAAGAAGAACCACTAGAAAAAATAGAGCAGGTTCTAATCTTTTTCGGGCAGTTTTAATGTCAAGAAAAATGCTATGGAGCATACACACGACCGTTTTTTCACGACCAATCTAATAAATGGCATTTTTCTCGTCATGAGAAATGGTTGTGTGTACGCAGCATTAGAGTCTGCAAAAGACTTGAGACTGGGGCGGAAGTTCACCTTCCAGCAGGACAACTACCCTAAATATACAGCCAAAGCTACAATGGAATGGTTTAGATCAAAGCATATTCATGTGTTAGAATGGCCCAGTCAAAGTTTAAACCTAAATCCAATTGACAATCTGTGGCAAGACTTGAAAATTGCTGTTTACAGACACTTTCCATCCAATCTGACAGAGCTTGAGCTATTTTACAAAGACAAATGGTCAAAATTTCACTCCAGATGTGCAAAGCTGGTAGAGGCATACCCAAAAAGATTTGCAGCTGTAATTGCAGTGAAAGGTTGTTCTACAAAGTATTGAGGGGGCTGAATACAAATGCACGCCATGCTTTTCAGATATTTATTTGTAAAAAAAATAAAACATTTTTTATCCATTTCTTCCACTTCACATATATGTGCCACTTTGTGTTGGTCTATCACAATAAATCTCAATAAAAGACATTTACGTTTTTGGTTGTGACATGACATGGCTTTCAGGGGTATGAATACTTTTTAAAGCACCGTAACTTATTTTATTATGAAAAGTCCATAGACAGTTTTACTGCTGTGTCACTTGAAGACAAAGTGTCAGGGCATTGTGTGCTCTTCTGCCTCTCCAATCTAAGCACTGAAAGTATAACTGATTCAGTTGTCGGAGGCACTGAGCTCAATGGACAGCTTGGAGCCTTGGACCAATGGTAAAACACCATTGGCCCCAGCTGGCCAAAAAAAATTCTGCAGTGGAGGCTCTCCTTTCACTGCAGTGTCATATAAGGGGACGTGTTTCTAAAAGACACATGCTCCCTTCCAGCCCAGTCTTTTTTACTAGAAGGAAAAAAAACATGGGCCAGATTCACGTATTCCAGAGCATCTTTGCTCTGGAGTAACGCATCTCATTTGCGTTGCGCTGCCGTAATTTTAGGAGCAAGTGCTGTCATTCACGAAGCACTTGCTCCTAAAGTTGCGGCAGCGCATCACAAATGAGCCGGCGGAATTCAAATGTAGCGGGTACGGGGCGTGTAGTATGCTAACTACGCGCGATCCCGCCGCCAACGTACTGCGCATGCGTCGAGTGTCAAAACATCCCCGTGCGCATGCTCCAAAATCTGTGAATGAACGTCAATGACGTCACATTCCCATTCATGACCGTTTTACGCAAGCGACGTTTTTTTTTTTTTTTTTCCGACGCGATGACGACGCCTATACCTAACATAGGATACTCCAACCCCATGTAGGTATATCTATGCGCCGCGTATCCCGTCCGGAAACGTCGTATCGTCATTGCGTCGCGCCGGATTTCGATCGTGAATTGCCGATTTCCGCTCATTAACATATTTTTTGAGCGTAAATCGGCGGGAACGCCCCCGGCGCCATTTTTAAGTTGAAGTAACGATGCGATGGCGAAACTCAGTTACGCTGCTCGCATCGGAACTTCAACCCGGCGTTTCTTGTTTTCTGGTTACAGAAAACAGAAACGCCGGCTCAAAGCCACAGTTAGGCTGGCGGATCACTCGATCCGCCAGCGTAACCTTTCCTGAATCTGGCCCTATGAATTTATGTGTACAAGACCGATTTCACATGGAGCAGATATGCTCAGCGGACTCTGCTAGCTCAGCAGGAGGTTGATCTGTTTAACCCCACTGAGCAGGTTGGTGACAGGTTTGTCTCTGCTCACTGTGCAGGGACAGACCTGTCAGAGCTCCACTGATCTCTTTGGGAAGATTGGATGAAAACGGACAACATGTTTGTTTTCATCCGATCCGCTGGATGGATGGCGATCGTAACGCTATCCGTCTGTTTTCAGCGGTTCTTGTCGGATCAGATGGCAGTCAGGTGTCAGTGGACACATATCCGCTGACATCCGCCTGCCCATACAAGTCAATTGTTGGCCCACACAGATCCACCTTAAAAAACGGACAGGCGAATCTGAGCGGGTCTATCATGTGAAAGGGGTGTAAGATTTACCCATAATTTCATGTTTTTCTCACACAGTAAAGAGAGAGAATGAGAATCTTTTGCTGCTGAAAAGGTACTGTTTGAATCAAGCTCAATCAAATATTATTATGGTATAACATATGATATTTTATGATTTATCTATTTACTGTGAAATTACTGGTTTGAAGTTATAACTTCAAACTTCAGTAATTTATCCGTTAAGACACCTGCTTGAGTACAGTTTTGAAAATATAGTAAATTACCTTAACCACTTTCCATGCTGGCCAATTTTGGCACTTTCCTCCTGCATGTAAAATCATATTTTTTTCTACAAAATTACTCAGAACCCCCAAATATTATATATATGTTTTTTTTTAAGAGAGACCCTAGGCAATAAAATGGCAGTCGTTGCAACTTTTTATGTCACACGGTATTTCCTCAGCGTTTTTGTTTTTGTTTCAGGACTTTAAAAAAACAAAACGTTTTTTTTTAGGGTCCTAGAGATGACTGGGGACCACCTGGTCACTGGAAATCTCTATACTCAATTTCTGGTGGTTACCAATTTCTTCTATGGCTCGCTGATCGCAGGGGCAAGCCGGGGGAAGCACGTCCCCTCCCATCGCCTATAAGAATGATCAAGCGGCTGAACTGCTGCTATGATTGACCCTATGGTGCACGGAATCGCTGTCTAAAAAAGATGATATCTGGATGACGCCTGTAGGCCTCATTTAGATATCCCCACTCAAAGTCCAAGACATCATTTGACGGCCTATGGGCAGGAAGTGTTTAAAAACAATATATCATGATTATTTGTATATTACTTACTTATGGTAATTAACCCCTTGCCACCCAGGTCATTTCTGACACTTCTCGCCAACAATATTTTTAGCAGACACCCTAGGGAATTAAATGGTGATCGTTGCAATATTTTATGCTACACAGTATTAGCATAGTCATTTTTCAAATGCTTTTTTTTTTTGGAAAGAAACTGATTCATGAATAATAATTAAAAAAAATACTGTGAAAGAGGATGTTACGCCAAGTAAATGGATACCTAACATGTCCTGTTTTAAAAATTGCGCACACTTGTGGAATGGCGCCAAACAGTACTTAAAAATCTCTATAGGCAACGCTTTAAAAATGTTTACAGGTTACCAGTTTAGAGTTACAGAGGAGGTCTAGTGCTAGAATTATTGTTCTCGCTCTAATGATCGTGATGTATGTAACCTGTGTGTGTATCTGGCTCTGATACTAGCCAGTGCCTTACCACACATCCCTGACTTATAGTCTCAGTAGAATTGACAGACAGTGACTCAATCCAAATGTCATCTTGCAGATAGCAGATAGCTTTAATCAAACACTTGTGCAGATCTTGATAGATGAACATAAGATAGGTCAAAAGATCATAATGTGTTTAGCCTCAGCAATTACATGGGCCCCCGAATAGAAATAAAGACACACTGAAGGAGGGTGGGACTAACTGTACAGAGCAACTCCTAGCTACAGAGTAATGAACGGACAAAATGTATTTCAAGGCAAACCAAAAACAATGCATGTGTAACATATGTACTAGTGCAATAGAAAATTATCAGATTTCAATACATAGTTGACATGTTATTGTTGCTTAACAGAGTTCTCAAGGCTGGTCAAGCAACTGTGTGCGATGCACAGAAGACGAAGGGAGGCGTCACGCATGTGTTTACCAATAATAAAAGCTTCTTGAATGAAAAAGAAAGGAGTTCCAATGATCCATATTACTCAGTGCTTTACCTTGGAGCATATCTTCTAGAGGTAATATTAATTCAAGTTCTTTGTGAAATATGATCTTACAATTTCTTTTGACAAAAGAGCATAATAAAGAAGTAAGTAGTTCTGTTAGAAAACATAGGGATTGTTCACAATTGTGCAGAGACCTATGGATTTCTGCGTTTAGCAAACCTCAGGTATGTGCTCTTTTCACATTTAACCACCTCAATACTGGCCACTTTCACCCCCTTCATGCCCAAGCCATTTTTCAGCTTTCAGCGATGTCACACTTTGAATGACAATTGCGCAGTCATGCAACACTGTACCCAAAATTTTTATAATTTTTCCCCACAAATAGAGATTTCTTTTGGTGGTAATTGATCACCTCTGTTGTTTTTATTTTTTGCGCTTTTAAACAAAAGAAGAGCGACAATTTAAAAATATATATATATATATATATATATATATATATATATATATATATATATATTTTTTTTTTTACTTTTTGCTATAATAAATATCCGCATAAAAACATTTTTTTCTTCAGTTTTGGTCGATGCATATTCTTCTACATATTTTTGGTAAAAAAAATCGCAATAAGCTTATGTTGATTTGTTTGCGCAAAAGTTATAGCGTCTACAAAATAGGGGATAGATTTATAGCATTTTTATTTTATTGTTTACTGGTAATGGCGGCGGTCAGTGATTTTTATCGTGACTGCAATATTGTGGCGGACACATCGAACACTATTGACACTATTATGGGAGCATTCACGTTTATACAGCGAACAGTGCTATAAATATGCACCATATACTGTGTAAATGTGACTGGCAGGAAAGGGGTTAACACTAGGGGGCGATCAAGGGGTTAAATGTGTACCCTAAGGAGTGATTCTAACTGTAGGGGGAGGGAACTGACTGGGGGAGGTGACCGATCGGTGTCCCTATGTACAAGGGGCACACCATCGGTCTCCTCTCCCTGACAGGATGTGGATCTGTCTGTTTACACAGCGGGAGCAGGTTGCCGGGGCCACCGTCCTGCAGTAAATGTATGTGGGGCATTCGGCAAAGGGATTAAACTAGTTGAAGAGACATACTAGCTTTGTAACACCTAGACCTGTCGGGTCTTTTACACCATCAAAACCCCCTTTTCTTTTTCGTACATCATGGAACACAAAGCCTTAATAACTAAATGGGTTATGTTCCACCTTCAGGTGATTGGACACTGGCACACCCCTACCATACAGGGAGTGCCTCAGTTTTTTGCCAGTGTCTAAGGCGTTGGTCATGGTTAAAGATGTGCTAAAAAGAAGCTCTGCTGAGGGATGCCCGTGGGATCAAGGAGCCATTTAACTGGATCCATCCAAAATACCATTAAAAGGCCAAGATAGGATGGTACCTGGGCCTCGTGGAAGAATGAGGTTTTGCCTGCAACGTCTCTCTTTGAGGACTGGACCCTGGCACCCAGCACTTTGGGCATATACCTATATGCCCAAAGGTTTTCTGGCAGAGTGCCTTACAGGTCCAAGTCCCTGAAGGTCTGGCAAGACATAGCCCACCTAGATGGGTGAAGATTGGGTCTGTCTGGTCTTCAGCAGTATCTTGCGGTGGGATAAGGTAAGTGAAGATAATCACAGGCAGAAGGGAAAATCCTTCATCCCTGATGCCTGGGAAGATGTGACAACGGATGCCAGCCTTTTGGGCTGGGGAGCAGTACTAGAAGAGGCTATGGTTCAGGGGAAATGGTCCGAAGCCGAAAAAACCTTTCTCATCAATATCCTAGAGATTTGGGCAGGTATGTCCAGGCCCTGAGGGCCTGTATTCAAATTTCATTTATGGGTTTAAAAAAGATGTTAACAATTCTACAAAATTCTTAAAAAAATACATGTACTTCTTCTCCGTATTTTGATAAAGGACTTTGATTATTATCTATTAAATTCCTGTTCGTGCCCTTTTTCTTCACAAAATTCTACAATCTCATTCGCATACTTCTACTATCTTCCGAACCCATTCACTCTACCATACCACAACAAGGCAAAAGAAAGAGAAAAAAAAGGCGGGGGGGAATCATCTTCCCCTTTGTCTCCCATTCCCTCTTTCTTTTCCTTGTATATCCCCTTAAGAGGTTGATTGTTGCTTTCCATTTATAAATATTCTATCATATTTGCCGATTACTGAAATTCTTCCCATTTTCCTATATTCCTGACATTTGATTTTTTATGTAGCCTTCTTCTCTTATCTGTCTCTCCATATATTGTATTTCATTCATTTCACATATCTATTCTGTTTTCGTTTGACTTTTCGTTTCTCTCCACTTACAAGCTATTATTGTTCTGGCTGCCATTGTCACTTGGTGAAGAATATTCGTTTTAATACTCTTTATTGAGTCTGACATCAGAGACAATAATGAAATATCTATACTTGGATTCTTCTCCACTCCCCATACTTTCTGATATATCTTAAATATTTTATTCCCTGAGGACCTGGACACACAGGTTAAGGGGTTGCCCTGTCAGAATACAATCCAACAATTTGGAAGAAGTGATCGATTGTCCTAAAAGATAAGGCACCTCATCCCAAAATGTATATCAAAGGGAGAAAAGGGTACGGGATTATTATGGTGCCACAGTAAGTCATTACCAATATATAATAAGAATTTTATATATTTTTATTAATTACATACAAAAGATTAAAAAAAAAAAATTGTATATACAATACAATTGTTTTCAATGATTAGATCTCGTAAAAAAGTACAGTAGGAGCGTATATCTAGTATATAACGATCAGGTCTTCCCTACTAGTTTCGCCAAGACATTGGCTTCATCAGGGGAGTAGGACGTGACCAATCAATGTGTAGCTCTACAATGACAAAACATATAAATTAGAAATCATCGTAATTACATGGTAAAAACTTTCATGCAAAATGACATGGTTAGATGACTGGGCCAAAAGTGCAAAATACTCCGTTCAAACACCCCATGAACCCATCCCCTATCACACTGCGTGAATATACACGCATCAAGGCCCACAGATAGTAAACTTCCACCTACCCCACCTTTATATTTTATATGAGAGTCTTTTTGGTATGTAGCTCTTATCACTTTGTTCATTATGGCTCTCCATATGGCTTACTATAGTCTCCTCTATCGCCCTATATAGCCACACTATTGGCATTGCTGGTCTGGTATCTTGTGGATTGTTACTGCCTCGATCTGATCTCGTGGAGATCTTGGGGTAGGTGGAAGTTTACTATCTGTGGGCCTTGATGCGTGTATATTCACGCAGAGTGATGGGGTATGGGTTCATGGGGTGTTTGAACTGATTATTTAGCATTTTTCGCCCAGCCATCTAACCATGTCATTTTGCATGAAAGTTTTTACCATGTGATTACGATGATTTCTAATTTATATGTTTTGTCATTGTAGAGCTACACATTGATTGGTCACGTCCTACTAGTAGGGAAGACCTGCCCGTTATCTACTAGATATAAGCTCCTACTGTACTTTTTACCAGATCTAATAATTGAAAACAATTGTATGTATATACAATTTTTTTTTTATCTTTTCTATGAAATTAATCAAAATGTATAAAATTCTTATTATATATTGGTAATGACTTACTGTGGCACCGTACCAATCCTGTACCCCTTATTCCCTTTGATAACAATTCAACCATGCCACTGGCTTATATCAACCACCAAGGGGGCACCAGAAGTCTCACCGCCCAAAAGGAAGTGAACCATATTTTGGTTTGGGCAGAGAGGCATGTACCTTGCCTATCGGCGGTCTTCATTCCGGGAGTAGAGAATTGGTAGGCGGATTATTGAAACCACCAGCAGTTGTTCCCAGGGGAATGGTCTCTCCATCCCGAAAATGTTCTGGCCATATGACAAAAGTGTGGTACCCCGAACTTGGATCTCTTGGCCTCCAGGTTCAACAAGAAACTTTTCACTGATCTATGCATTCCCTCCGGTTCAACTTTTACCGCGACTGCTTCGCAGGATCAAGGAGAAAAGAAAACCAGTGGTCCTCATAGCCCCAGAGACCATGGTATGCAGAGATAGTGAGAATGGCAATGGGGGACGAATGGGTCCTTCCGCTGCGTCCAGACCTGCTCTCGCAGGGTCCAGTATTCCATCCTTCCTTACCAAGTCTAAATTTGATGGTTTTGGCTGTTGAAACCTACGTCTTATGGAGTCGAGGGCTTTCAGGTTCAGTCCTCTCCACTAATGCTAGAAAGCCGACCTCCAGGCTCATTTATTATAGAATCTGGAAGGCATATGTTTCCTGGTGTGAATCTAAGGGTTGGCACCCTCTGAGATATATCATTGGTAGAATTCTTGCCTTTCTACAGTTAGGGGTGGAAATGAAGCTGGCCTTGAGTACGATCAAGGGTCAGGTCTCAGCCTTGTTGTTTTTTTTTTCCAAAGCCGCTTGCCTCACATTCTTTGGTTCAGGCTTTTATTCAAGGGCAATGCACTTGAATCGACCACTTAAATTCCCCTTGTGCCCCTGGGATCTGAATTCAGTCTCATCAGTTTTGCAAAAGCAGCCTTTTGAACCAATAAGTCACATTCCCTTGGTCCTTTTGACAAGGAAATTAGCCTTTCTGGTTTCTATATCCTGTGCTAGAAGGGTATTAGAGTTGTCAGCTTTCTCTTGTAAAGAGCCATACTTAATTATCCACAGGCACAGATTAGTGTTGCATCCTCGCTCAACCTTTCTACCTAAAGTGGTGTCAGGGTTCCATCTAAACCAAAATGTTACTCTGCCTTCCTTTTTTCCAGAACCACATTCTACGGAAGAGAAATTCCTGCACTCTCTTGATGTAGTAAGAGTGGTTAAAGTTTATCTGAAAGCGAAAGCTCGGATACAGAAAACTGATGTTTTGTTTGTGCTGGCAGAAGTGCCCAGGAAGAGTCAGGCAGCGTCAAAATCTACTATTTCTAAATGGATTAGATAAGTTAATATTCAGGCCTATGGTTTGAGGAGAAAGGTTCCTCTCTTTCATGTCAAAGCGCACTCTACCAGAGCAGTAAGTGCTTCATGGGGGTGCATCACCAGGCCTCTATGGCTCCGATCTGCAAGGCCGGAACATGGTCTTCGGCCCATACATTCACTAGATTCTATCAGGTGGGTGTGAGAGGGCATGAGGACGTCACCTTTGGGGCGTAATGTGCTTCGGGCGGCAGTATAGAGCCTCATGTCTGATGGCAGTCTGCCTTGATCTGTATTTCCCTCCCCTCAAGTTGGTATTGCTCTGGGACATCCCATTTAGTTATTATTAAGGCTCTGTGTCCCTTGATGTACGAAAAAGAAAATTATCATTTTTATAACGGCTTGGATGTAAAATCCTCTTCTTGGAGTACATCGCGGGACACAGAGGTCCCTTCCCTCTTGTTGGGATACTTATTGCTTTGCTACAAAACTAAGGTACAGTATATACAGGGGAACTTGCTGTCTTGGGTGTGCCAGTGTCCACTCACCTGAAGGTGGACCATAACCCATTTAGTTATTATTAAGGCTCTGTGTCCCGTGATGTACTCCAAGAAAAGGATTTTACATGCAAGCTGTTATAAAATCCTATTATCCAGTCCTCATCAAGTCCTTTATATCCTGACTTAACCCCCACTGCCTCCACCCACTAACTTACTGCCCAGGAGATTGCCTGTCATTACAAGAACAAAATAGACACAATTAATAATGAGCTCTCCAGTGTCTAACTTTCTCCTTCAACCAACATACCAGGTCCAACACCACACCTAATACTTTCCTTCCATTTTAAATAACTTACTAAAAATAACTGGTTGAATGACTTGATACCAACATCCCTGCTCCCATTTGCCCCCAAGGTTTGTGAACGCCTTGTCCACAAGCGTATAAGCTGCTTCCTCAATGACAACAACCTTCTCCGTCCCCTATGATCTGACTTCCGCCCACAACATTCCACTGAAACTGCCCTACTAAAACTCTAGTATGACCTAAAACTAATAGCTATTACTCCATACTCCTAGTTTTAGATTTTTCTGCTGCCTTTGACACAGTTGACAACCTGCTCCTCCTCAATTAAATCCACTCCCTTGGCCTCCGCAGCCCTGCTCTTTCCTGGTTCTCCACTAACCTATCCCAGCGCACTTTCAGCATCCCATACAACACCAACTCCGCCACTCCCCTTCTTTTTTCACTTGGGGAACCCCAAGACTTTATTGTTGGGCCATGATCCTTGAGAACTCATTTATTCAGGGAAGCCTACCCCACCTTCACCTAAGAACTGTATTTGGGTTACCGCCATCGAATCATCCTCTGCAGCTATCACATTTTGTACCACCACCCCCTCCCTTTGGATTGTAAGCTCCATGAACAGGGAGGGCCTTCCTATTCCTTCTGTATTGAACTGTATTGTAATTGTACTGTCCTCCTTTTGTATTGTAAAGCACTGCACAAACTGTTGGCGCTATATACATTCTGTATAATAATAATGTTGTGCATATGTGTTTTTTTTAGTGAGATTTGTGCATTAATGAAACCTAGTTTCTATAGTCTGTAAATGATACGGTATAAACCTGGCAAAATATTTTCTTTTTTATTTTACCATCCTTATATTAGCTGTTTCACTGCATCAGAAGCAAGGACAATTTAAATCACAACTCCAGTCGCTTTTAGATTGTTTTTCCCCTATTGGAAAGATTTTCTTGCCTGTCAGGACTGCAAGTGATTTGTAAATGTCTTCAACCGGGACTCATATAAAAGAAAAACAAAGTAAAGTAGAAAGAGTTAGAACTTCTGACAATGCTTTAACCTTCCTGACTGAATGATAACTCTCCCTCACTTTATTCCCTTTAGGTTTTGTCAAAACATACTTAAAATTACAACGGTTGTCTTAACCACTTCAATACCCAGCCATAGACAATTGACGGCCTGGGATGGGATTTACCATCCTAAGTGGCCGTCAATTGACGGCCTGGGTATTGCAGGCGAATATCTGGACGATGCCTGCAGCCAGAGGCATCATCCAGATATCCATCTCTTCAGCCGGCGATTCTGCACAAAGTAAGAACGATCATAGCGGCGGTTCCGCCGCTTGATCGTTCTTACAGGCCGCGGGAGGGGACATCCCCCCCCTCCCGCCGCCATCCGGTGCTTCTCCGGGCTTACCTGTACCTTCGGGGGCCCGGAGAACGAATCGTCGGCGGCGGCAGGAAGCATAGAGATGACTGGTGACCAGATGGTCACCAGTCATCTCTATGACCGTCGGAGGACCCGGGCGCGATCTGATGACGTCACGCCCGGGTCCCCGTATGTAAACAAAGCCGCGATTGCGGCTGTAAGTCACCATTCATGAGATCGGTGAATTTTTTTTTCACCGATCTCATGGTTTCCAGCCTGGAGGTGAGATGTGAGGTCTTATTGACCCCACATCTCTCCATAAAGAGGACCTGTCACACACATTTCCTATTACAAGGGATGTTTACATTCCTTGTAATAGGAATAAAAGTGGAAAAAAAAAAAAAAAAAAATGAAAAAAAGTGTAAAAATAAATAAAATATAAGTAAAAAAAAATAATAAAAGATAAAAAAAAAATGAAAACGCCCCTGTCCCCGATAGCTCGCGTGCAGAAGCGAACGCACACGCAAGTCCCGCCGACATATGTAAACGCCGTTTAAACCACACATGTGAGGTATCGCCGCGTGCGTTAGAGTGCCAGCAACTAATCTAGCACTAGATCTCCTCTGTAAATCTAAACTGTAACCTGTAAAAAATAAATAAAGCGTTGCCTAGGGAGATTTTTAAGTACCGAAGTTTGGCGCCATTCCATGAGTGTGCGCATAATTAAAGCGTGACATGTTGGGTCTCTATTTACTCGGTGTAACATAATCTTTCACATAATACAAAAAAATTGGGCTAACTTTAGTGTTTTGTTATTTTTTTAATTCATAAAACATTTTTTTTTACAAAAAAAAGCGTTTGAAAAATAATTGCGTAAATACCGTGCAAGATAAAACTTTGGAATGACCGTCATTTTATTCCCTAGGGTGTCTGCTAAAAAAAACATATATAATGTTTGGGGGTACTGTGTAATTTTCTAGCAAAAGAATGATGATTATTACATGTAGGAGAGAAGTGTCAGAATAGGCCCGGTATGGAGGTGGTATAAAAGCCTAGTATTGAAGCGGTTAAAAGCGTCCAACTGCAATACAGTTATGCCGTGTTCTCACGATCGGTTTGTCTGATGAAAACGGTCTGATAGGCACGACTGATGAAGGTCAGCTTCATCGGATATCTGATGAACCGATCGTGTGTACAGGGCATAAGACTCTCTATGTCCTTTCTCTGGTGCTGTCACTGAAGTGAACAGGCAGACACCTTGTCTGCTATATTTGCAGGTCTGTGGTAACTTTATCCCTCCTGTACATTGTAAAAATAAATCGCAGTCCAAAGTATTTTATTTTAAATGGCTGTCCCATTTTACAGTAATGCCACAAATTTTCCAGATCGATCCAGGGTACAATGAGTATCCGGGATCTCACAAGAAGGCCCCTCCCCCAGCACTAATTAGGAGTGTCTTATTACGAGATTTGGGGTCTTCATTATTCCTTGCTGGACCATTCAAATTTAGATCCATGTATGGCCAACTTTTACATACAATAAAACTGGTGTGGGGGGGTTGAGGATCCTGAACAAATGCTTGTATCAGGCATTAATGTCCACCTAGTAGAACTCGGTGAATGCATAAACAAAGGATCTGGAGGCAGTCTTGCAAACCTGGGAAACAAATACCTAATGCTCAAAAGCCCATTAGACGCCAACAGCTCTGCCGTTATGGGTTTTGATAGGAAAGGAAGAAACCTTTTTTTTAGTGGATGTATATCTCTGAAATGAAAAATGAACAAAGCATATCTTTATATGCAGTGCCTTAAATAAAGTATACATATCCCTTGAAATTTTCCACATTTTGTCACGTTACAACCAAAAACATAGACCCACACAAAGTGGCACATAATTGTGAAGTGGAAGGAAAATGATGAATGGTTTTCGACTTTTTAAACAAATATCTGAAAAGTGTGCCTGCATTTGTATTCAGCCCCTTTACTCTGATACCCCTAACTAAAATCTAGTGGAACCAGTTGCCTTCAGAAGCTACTAATTAGTAAATCAAGTCCATCAAGTGTAATTTAATCCCAGGTTAAATACAGATGTTCTGTGAAGACTTCAGAGATTTATTTGAGAACCTTAGTGAACAAACAGCATCATAAAGGCCAAGGAACACACCAGACAGGTCAGGGATAATGTCGTGGAGAAGTTTAAAGCAGGATTAGGTTATAGAAAAATATCAGAAGCTTTGAAAATCTCATGGAGTACTGTACAATCCATTACCTGAAAATGGAAAGTGTATGGCACAACTGCAAACCTACCAGACACAGGACAACTATTAGTTGTGCACTTCACAAATCTGACCTTTATGGAAGAGTGGCAAGAAAAATCCATTGTTGAAAGAAAGCCATAAGAAGGTGCTCTGGTCAGATAAAACATTTTACATTTTGGCCTACAAGCAAAATGCTATGTGTGGCTGAAACTGATACTACACATCACCCTGAACACACCATCCCCACTGTGAAACATGGTGGTGGCAGCATCATGTTGTGGGTCTTTGTATTGGTCTATCACACAAAATCACAATAAAATACATTTACTCTTTTGGTTGTAACATGACAAAATGTATAGTATTAAAAGTATTAATACTTTTTTAAGGCACTTCAGTGTGTACTTGCCTCAGTCCATAGCACCCAGTGTGGATCCTAGCTGATCTCCTACTTCTGCTATCTTTCACTTCTGGCAGTTTTTCCCAACTCCAGGCAATCCATGGTGAAGGTCCATCTGTTCCAGCACACAGCAGGTGATTGGCAGCCTCAGATGTGCATGTTTCCATTTCAGACTTGTGTAGAAGGGGGTGAGCCCATTTCCTTCATTCAGGTATCATATTGTACTCTGCTCTCTACTGTGATGTCAGATTCCAGCCTCCTGGAAGCTGATAAATACTAATTTGTTTACTTTAAGAGGAAAGAGGGTTGTGGATAGCGGGTATAGCGTATATATAAAGTTTTAGTTCATCACTGCATATCACTTGAGGCTAGTTACTTTAGTGGGCTTGTATAGAGTTTATTATCACTTTCATGGCTTTCGGAGGCAAGGTGTCCTGTACATGGACCTAATGGCAGGACATATGTGAATAGAGTCTGTTGGTTTCAGAGAACCCCAACAGCTCTGACTGCATTTAGTCAATGTAGGGAAATTTTCCTATCACGTTTTTGGGGCAGGACATAGGGAAGAGTGGACAATGTCCCTTGTGAGGTGAAAGAAGGAGACCACCATGGGCAAAAAAGAAGGGTTTTGTCTCACGCTAAAGATTAATTGATTATTGACAAACTATTGTGTGCCCTTAACAATATTCAATCAACATTTTGACAAAATGTGGCAGCCATGGCTTTGATATCTTAAAAGGGTGTAGTGGGCTCTGGAGGCTTTACCTAAATACCTTGCTTTTTATCCCTCTCTTTTTCTGGTGACAGGGTTTACTTTCTTAACTTACCTTTTGATTATATGTTAACACTTGACTTGGTGTAACTAAGACAACAGATTGGAATGTTGTTACTCGAGACAACTTTGATTGATTTTGATTGTTCTCATACCACTTGAGCATGGCAAATACAATTTTGTTAATCTTATGTTTAAATTCTGAAGCTATTGTTACTGTATAGTGCCTTGTTATAACATTGTTGCTGATGACACCCATGTGCCTGTACTATTGGGGGTCACGAGGAGTACTTAAAACAGAAGGTCAATTTTTGGCTGGGACTCCACTTTAAGGAGTTAAGCATGCCTATGTGCATTCTTTTAGTATTGGCTGAGACAGTCATGCAATAACTAGACAGTATAATGTAGAATGTTTTAAATAAATCCTTCAAATCCTAGACGTTTTTATATTTGGAAAATATCTGAGAACCATCCAGATCATTCTCTGTTTAGTGCTGAAAAGGGAATTGCTTAACAATCTTATGCTTGTTTGCCAACAGCATTCATTTTTAAGTCAAATTTCGATTTAGTTTTAGCCATGGCCATTTGACTAAAATGCCATTACAATTTTAGTCCTCTGATTTTGTTTTAGTTTTAGTCCTATTTTAGTCGACTAAAATCTGCAGTACAATTTAGCTGACTAAATTCTCTGTTACATTTTAGTTGACTAAATTCTAATGGCGTTAGTTAAATTTTAATGCATTATTTAAGCATTTCTCCAGAATTTCCAAACTCATTATATACTCCTGGAGTAAAAATTTAATAACATGTAGTGGGGATGGGGAAGTAAATGAGGGCGTGAGGGAGTGCACAAATGGAGAACTGGTCTGGGGAGGCTGCTATTTTACACAGTGCTAAGGACTGCTACCATGCTGGGAGGGGAAATCTGTCTCTGGGTAATCTTCCATGTAGTTTTAATGAAAGTGTAATCACTAGTGGCTGGATTAAATTGCTTATTTGTGCAGTATTCCATATTTCTTATGCCGCGTACACACGATCACTTTTTGTGATGAAAAAAAAACGACGTTTTATGTGACGAAACAAAACGACGTTTTATGTGACGAAACAAAACGACGTTTTTCAAACTTCATTTTCCAAAACGACGTTGCGTACACACCATAGTTTTTCCAAAATGCTCTTGCAAACAAGTCAACAGGGTCTCAAAAATCTAGTATCATATTTTTATATATACTATGATCATATTTATTTTTATGTTGTCTGTGTTTATAAGATAAAAATATGGTTGTTGCAGCTTAATGTCCTGTAAAATGAGCTGTGATGGGGATGATTGCTGTTTAAATACTCCAGGTGTAGAGATAACAGTGGCTTAACTAGGTGGCTTGGTCACTGTGTCGTCAGTGTGCTATGTAGCTAGCTATGTCCTGTACATGATTTGGATGAATGATGGCATCAGAGGCTTCACAATTAATATTTTATGGTGGTCAAAAAAAATGTAATCATCTTACAGGATCCAATTGAAAACATTTCAAGAGAAATGACTGAAGAACAGATTGCAGAGCTAAAAAGTTCCATCTGGAAACGATTTTGTATGGCACAGGTAAGTAAAGTAGAATTACTCAATAAGTTTTTTTTTAAATGTGAGACTTGCTTGTTCTGCATTGATGGGCCTTCAATGGCTTGGAAGGCACATGCATGAGTAGTGAAATGTCTTTAATATTAATAAACAAGTCCACTTGAATGTGTCTAAGGCCGCGTACACACGATCGGAAATATCTGCTGAAACTGGTCCGCAGACCAGTTTCAGCGGACAGATTCGATCGTGTGTACGGGCTAGCAGACAGGTTTCCAGCAGACAAAAGTTTTAAAGCATGCTTCAAAACTTGTCTGCTGGAAACCCGTCTGTCCGACATGTCCGCTGGTTAGTACGCCTAACCAGCGGACATAAATCCCCCGCATGCGCCGAATGGATTCGATGCATGCGTGGAAATATTTTACTTCCTGGTTCGGTGACGTGGCGGCGTCAACGTCACCGCCACCTCACCGCGCTGTCCGTCCACGGGGATTTTGGTTTGATCGTGTGTACACACATCAGACCAAAATCTCCAGGAGACATATCCAATGAAATGGGTCTGTCAGACCGTTTTCATTGGATAAATCTCATTGTGTGTACGCGGCCTAACATCTACTAGCTACACCTAGGAAATCATATATGAGTGTAACGGCTACCCAAGTAGGGAGAGGGTATCAGCCGTTGGAGACGTCCTTTTCCCTGGCAAGTTGCTATGCAAGTAAGTCCGGTATAAGCTCATCCACGAGATCCAGAGGGAGAGTCAGGTCCAGTTGTAAGACGCACAGAATAAATGTCCCATCGCATGCCCTTTCAGAAACGAGACAGGCTACGTTTTGAAGGGTCAAGTAGAACAACTTTAATGGTACATCTCTTGGTTTATATCTAGTTACAAACTTGTGAATAATCAAGGAACAATGTAACTCTCCGCTCCCTCCCTCCACAGGGGGGCCTCAAGTTAGACACCCTGGCATCAGGCCAAAGAAGCCACATTCCTTTCACAAATACAATTCAATCACAGATAATCCCATTAGTAGCTAAACATTTCGGCACCGCAAAGCCTTACAGTTCTTCTGAACATAAGTGACATGCTATTTCAGTACACTGACAGGAGACTGATAATTTGGAATACTATATACAATAGATCAATTAACCTTTGGGAATAGAGAGGTGCATTAGCATACCTACAGAGAGGTTTTAGGAGCCAGGCTGATTCAGTTCTAATCCACATCTAGACAGACAGAGGATGTTCACACCTCATATTATCCCACTGCATGATTTAGTATAGATGTACAGGCAGAAGACATAGTTCCGTTACAATGAGTATAGGAAAGAAATTGAGGGGTTGTTTAAAACAATCAGAACCAGTCAAACCACTAAATACACAAATTAAATACATATAAACGGTCTGCTTTACAATTCTCCCCATCCATTTTTAAGACTTACAAAGCAAAGTTTGGTGCGTGATTTCATTACAGGGAACATAGTGGTGTCCATTCTCTATCCCATCCATCTAGAAAGTGAAAGAGCAGCAGCAGACTGATGAGGTTATACCCATGTTCATTCTGCTCGTTCCTTCTAGCACACCTAATTGGATCCTTGGATCTTCTTCTCCCTCTTCCAAACCACTGCTGTTTATGGAGATTGCAAAAGGTTGATTCCAAGTTAACTTGAGATATAGTACTTACACTAGTTGCACTAAAAAAATCTTTAATAAATGCACAGCTGCCTTAACTTATTTATTGCAGGTATTTATACAGTGCCATCACATTGTGTAGCTCTACAATTCAATCACATCAGTTCCTGCCCTCACGGAGGTCCCTATCTCACATGATTATGTCCAACATAGGCCGGAGTCAGTTAACCTACCAGCATGCCTTTGTGGGAGGAAACCAGAGTACTCAGCAAAAAAAAACATGTAAACACATGACAAGCCTGCAAAATTCATAATGACAGTGTACTGGTTGGGATTCAAACTGGGATCCCCAGTGCTGCAAGGCAGATGTGCTATCCATGGAGCTACTGTGCTGCCATTTGTGTCTTTTATATTTGCTTGGAGTTCAGCTAATCACTTGCTAGTTGTCAGCACAATTATTACAAGTAAATTTATGGTTGTTTTCTTTCCTGCACTTGTTTGTATCATGTCGCTTAGTAAGGTAAAGTTGGCCACACACAGAGGAATCAGCTGAAATTCTAACAGTAGGTGGTTTAGGCTGGCCATAGACAGTTACCGGTAGTTTGAGTATTGTCCAGCTTAGCAAGAACCAGAAGAGATTCAAACCATGTATGGGCAGGCTGAATGATCGATCATTTTGGGTACAACCAGCCTGATTGATTTTCCATGAAATTATTGCTAACAGCTGTTATAGCCACTAGCAATATTCACTGTCTTCTCCTGGGGGGGGGAGGGGCTTCCCCCTCCATGAGAATAAATGGCTCGGTGGGAGGGATTCCACTGTCAACCCATGGTTGCAGGAAAGAAATCTGCTCCATGAATGGCCTGTCTTAGACGGTTCAACAAAAGTCAATTAATCAATTGACTTTTGTCGAAGGAGCTGGCCCAAAAATTGTTGTCCAAGCAGCGACTGCAGTCAATCAGCACTTGCTGCCTTCAGAATAAAATAACCAAACATGGTGGATGTGGATCTTTCCACGTTGTTTGTATGGATGGAGGAATCCATTTGTTTTCTATCATTCAGTTTCCAGGCTGAACAAGAGAATTCTATTGATGTATGTATGTTCCTGCCAGTCAATTTAATCAGTATATTTATTTTCATAGTAAATATGTTTTTTCTAGATATGCCGCCAAAGGTGTACAAAAAAGTTCACAGGGTTTTTCGAGAAGCTTAAGGTAAGTTTATTGTATAGTGTGTTTCTATATTGGTGAAGATTACTTTAACAATACAAAAATATGCTCTTGTTTGTTTTGTTTTGCCATTGGCAGCCATCTCTCATGGGGTTCTCTCTGCACCCTGGTTATGTCTTTGACTTGTTTTCAGTTTCCTTCACTTGTTTGCTACCCATGTACTGTTTTGCTGTTTACAGCTGGGCAGTTTCAATGGCCTTGCTCTGGCTAGTTTTTCTGCCCCACAGTTCTATTCTCATCACCAAAGACTATTATTATTATTATACAGGATTTATATAGTGCCAACAGTTTGCACAGCACTTTACAACATGAGGGCAGACAGTACAATTACAATACAATTCAATACCGGAGGAATCCAAGGTCCCTGCTCGTTGGAGCTTGCAATCTAGGACTATAATAAAAACAAGGCACTTCCAAGATCGGCATCTTGCAGAAAGCAATCCACCATGTACTGATGACACTGAATGCTCCGCTATCTTGGTTTGTCTGTACTTATGCTTTGACATCCAGTTCAGACTTTAGCTTTGCCTCAGGTATCGATCATCAGTCTCATTGCTCCAGCCATAGGACCCTCCAAGCCAATTAGCCACTATCAGCACAGAGTCACACTGATTATTACAACGGCCTTCTTTCAATTTTCTACAACTCCGCTTTCACAAACCTCCAACCTTTCCATCTCGGAGTGCTTTTCACTGTCGCAGCTTGACAGCAGCCAAAATCAGAAATCTGGTTTAGACATTGCCGCACAAGATTTAAAGTGTGCCTTGATGACCTTTGTAAAACAAAAAATAAAAAGCTATGGTTCTGCAACAGAAAATTCAAAAGGTCACTGGAGACTTTGTAACTAAACTATGAAACTTATGAAAGCTTAAAAAGAAGAGTGACAAATTCAGTTTGGACCCTATTATAGTAAAAGCACAGGCATCATGAATATAGAGCACACATACTTTGTATGCTTTAAAGCTAGGAGATATAAATAACTGTAAATAAGAGTTGTTCCCAAAGATGTCACTACATTCTGGTCCATACTGAGTACTTCCTAACTGTCTGTCCTGCTCCCTCTATAGTTGTAAAGCTTGAAGGTCACAGTTCCCAACCTCCTACTAAACATACTAGATGCTTGGCTATTATGCTGCCCCCTCTTTCTTTCTGACTTTTAATCCCTTACCTGGCACAAGTCTGAGTAAAGTATTGATGCCAGTATTAGCATTTGCATAGAAGCTAGTCAAGAGCATTTTCAGTCTGGCATGACATTGTATGTCAAAGTGGTAGTAAACCCCAAAACAGACATTTCTTATATCACAGCTTACCATTTCTTAGATGTGATGGCTGCATTCATTTTTTTATTTTTTTTTTAGGCTTTCTTTTATCTTCATCTGGTGATTCAGCCAGTAAGTCTGTAGGTTTTTAAAAGCACAAGCTCTGAAGAATGTATTACTTACAGAGATGAGACAAACCATTTAGCACTAGCAGGGGTGCTTACAATGATCAGCTTTTATTTATGTAAAATCTTTTTCACCCAAAAGGAAAAACTGTTTGCTGTAACTGCTTATAAAGTATTAGTTGGTGTTTGGCTTTAATTTGTTACTATATTTAAATATACTAGTACATCTAACACTCCCCGCCCCCCAGACTGACAATGCTGCTGTCCAAAGGTGCCCCTTGTGCTCATTGCAAAGTTTAGGCACTCTAATGCAGGGGGTGTGTTACTGGCCATATTATCAGGTAAAAACAGCAGGAAAAAAGCCTAATGGCACATTCACATGACCGTTTTAATATAAGGAAAGAGAAATGGACAGCCGCACTCCAATGGATCAAAAAACTTAAAAATAGTGCCTGTTTATTCCAGTCAAAAAATGTAACAAAAACAGCAAACAGTGGGGTAACAAAAGCTGATGCGTTTCACATCGACAACCGATGCTTAGTCATAGCTCACGACCGTTTTACATGACGAGAAAAATGCCATTTTCTAAATCAGTCATTAAAAACGACCATGAGCATTTTTTTCTATGGTAAAAATGGGCATTAAAAATTTAGAACCTGCTCTATTTTTTTCTGTTTGTGAAAAACGGTCGTGTGTAGGCTTTAACGACGGGGGGAAAAAAACGTGCATGCTCAGAAACAGGTTATGAGAAGGGAAATTGGGGGCGTGGCTTGGAGATGCTGCTGTGAGGACACGTTTGCCTCGAGCTCCGGCGCCGACACATCTTTTAACTTCCCCTACATCTATAACCGCCACTTTTCCTGCAGAAGTGATGCGCAAGAAGACGGGCAAATCTCTCCCTAAATCTGGGACACAATCCGGTTCCATTAAGAGGTTCCTAGCCGCAGAACCAGATGAGGGCGAGGATCCGGACGGACTAGGCCGCTCTCCACGAGGCGTGACTCCAGCCACTAGCTCCGCCTCCCGTCGCAAGTCTGACCTGAGACGCCATTCTCCGGCTTCATCGGCTTGCTCGGACGGAGACGATAGCCCTTCTGGCCGCTCGGAGGTACGTGTTGACGACTTACCTACCAGGTCGGAGCTGACTTCCCTGTTCCAGGGCCTAGAGAGGACTATTAAGAAAGAGCTCTCGGCGGTGCGGACGGACCTTTCACAGGTACTGGGCCGCGTGGAGGAGACTGAGCACCGACTTGACCGTCACGCGACAGCCATCCGGAACCTGCAGGCCTCCACCCGGGGCCTGGCTCTTGCCCACAGAATGGCTCTTTATAAAATAGAAGACCAGGAGAACCGAAACAGGAGGAATAATATACGCATTAGAGGCCTCCCGGAAGCGACGGGTGATGATGACCTCCTCCCCTCGGTTCGCGGTATCTTCAACGGCCTATTGGGCCTGGCGGCAGATAATCCGCTCAAAATTGATAGGGTCCACAGGGCCCTGCGTCCTCGCGCAGTGTCTTCTGACACACCCAGGGACGTTATTTGCCGAGTCCATTACTTTGAGGAGAAGGAGCGTATTATGCGAAAAGCCCGCGAAACTGCCTCCCTGGACTTTGATGGTGCTACTTTGTCTTTTTTCCCTGACCTGGCTAAAGAGACCTTGGATCGCCGCAGGGCTCTGCGACCTTTGACGGAGAGACTCAGAGAGGCATCTATTAATTACCGATGGGGTTTCCCGGCTGCTCTCATCGCCACCAGAGATGGCAAAACGGCTGTTTTGCGGTTCCCAGAAGACCTGGAAAAGTTCTGCACCGAGATTAGCATCGTTCCACCTGAGCTCCCTGGCTGGCAGGATGATATCCCTGCTCTACCGGGATCTACGGATCTGCAGTGGCAGAAAGTTGGCCGCAGGAATCGCCGTTCAACCAGTTCAGGTGTATCCCCCACTGTGGGCTGACTTGTAGATGTGGGGTCTTATTTTTGTTATTTTTGTTTTCTACACACCGACCATGCTGATTGTTGTTGACTCCAACCATTTTTTTTTTTTTTATGTCTGATTTTTGTTTTCATTTTATTTTTATTTTATCTATTTTTATTTCTTATTTTTTGCCCTGTGCCCCTACTGTGGCCTTCTTGCTGATGTCTGCCTCGCTACTGCGACCTAGTGGACTGTTTCCTGCAGTTGCGAGGCTGAGGGTGTGGCTGTCTTCGCAGTGTTAGCCTGCTGGGGCTTTCAACTCAACTTTACTTTTTGATAGCTGGTCGTTGGCTGTACCATAGGGTGTCTGTTTGATGCCCGATGTTTTACTGTTATGTTTTATTTTACATTGTGTCGGCGCTGGGGCGGAGGAACATTGGTCTGGCGAGTTCGCTACCTGATGTCTGTGTCCCAGCGCTCCCCTCTTTTGGGGTCCGGCGCTGCCCTGTCCCCCCGTGCTGCTACCTCTTCGGGGGTGGTTTGCGTGGGGGGGCCGGGCCGCGTACGTGCGCATGTTTTTTCCCTATGTGGGTATTCTCGTTCTACCAGTTTGGTACTGTATGTCTCTTTTCATTTAATCTTTTGTTTTCTTTTTCTCTTCTCCCCCCCTCTTCTCCTACCCTTCCTTGTTGTTCTCTGTGATGGCTTCCTCCGCCCCCGGTCTGTCCTCGGGTATCCTCCTCCTTCAACCTCATGGCTGCGGTGAACTTGATTTCCTTTAATGTGCGGGGACTCCATACCCCAGGTAAGAGACACCAATTATACAGAGAACTGACTCGCCTGAAGGGGGACATTGTTCTCCTCCAGGAGACTCACCTTACACACACCACCTCAGTGAAACTTTCCTCCCCACAAAACCCTCAGTGGTATTATAGCTTATCCGATGTTAGTAAAGCCAAGGGGGTGGCTATAGGGTTCCGCAGGGGTTCCTCTTTTGTATTGGACGCCATAATGTGTGATCCTATGGGCCGTTTCCTGTTCCTGAGGGGTAATCTGGGTAGTATGCCATGTACAATTGCGACCATTTATGCTCCTAATCGTAGTCAGGTTTCATTTATTTCTAATACCCTCAAAAAATTAACTGATTTTGCTTGTGGGTGTGTTCTCCTGGCAGGAGATTTCAACGTACCTTTGGAACCATCGCTAGACACATCGTTGGGCACCTCATGTATCTCATGGAGGCGCCTGGCATTTTTGCGTAGGCGTCTACATGAAACCCAACTCATGGATGTGTGGAGGATTATGCACCCACGAGTGAAGGATTTTACGCATTTTTCCCATTTGCATTCATCCTACTCGAGGATTGACTATTTCCTTATGGACCACCACCACTTATCCCTACTTTCCGCGTCAGGCATTGAGGTTTCCCCTATGTCGGACCATGCTCCGATTTCCCTCTCACTGAAAGTTCCTGATATGCCGGTCAAAAGTGCCAACTGGAAGCTAAACGATAATTTACTCCTTGAAGACGTAGATAAAAAGGTGGTCGGGGATACACTTGCTCAATACTTTGTGGAAAACGCGGGACCTGAGGTGAGCCCGGGAACGCTCTGGGAGGCCCATAAGGCCTTCATCCGAGGTAAGTTTATTGAGCTAGGCTCTAGGAAAAAGAGGGAGCATACCCATCAACAAGCACTATTACTGGGGGAGATTGAGGACCTAGAGCGTCGACACAAGGCTGGACTGTCATTGTTGGTCCTTCAGGTTCTGGTGCAGAAGAGGGAGGAGCTGAGGGGCCTCCTTCATTTGGAGCAGAAACAACGGTTCAGAGTGGTGGCCCAGGGTCTGCATGAGTGGGGCAATAAGCCTGGTAGGCTGTTGGCACGCTCATTGCAGCAAAAGAAGTCTGCCACGTTCATTGCTAAAGTTAAATCCTCCACTGACTCCCTAGTGTTTGAAACCTCGGCCATAGCCAGAGAATTTCGAGCATTCTACCAGTCTCTGTATCGTGTTCGGCAGACTGCGGAGGATGGGGATAGTAGGGCTCAGCTTATTCGAGATTATCTGGCTCAAGCCGGTTTGCCGGCACTTCCTGCCGACACATTGGCTGCATTAGAGGGCGAGTTCTCCGTCACTGAGCTGCGGGTGGCATTGAAGGACATGGCCAATGGTAAAGCACCTGGACCTGATGGCTTCACAGTCGCTTACTACAGGGCCTTTGCGGATCGTCTACTTCCGCACCTGACTAATTATGCCAACGCGGTCTCGGGAGGCGGATCTTTTCGGCCTGAAACGCTGCATGCCCACATCACCGTCCTCCCTAAACCTGGCAAGGACCCCTGTCTCTGCGGTAGTTACCGCCCTAGATCTCTATTGAACCTAGATGCTAAGCTTTATGCTAAAGCACTTGCTAATCGGCTGCTCCCCCTGGTCCCTCGCTGGGTCTCTGCAGACCAGACGGGGTTCATCCCCGGCAGGGAGGCGCAAGATAATTCCCTCCGCACCCTGTCTTTGATTGCTCATGTCCGGCGGACCTCCCAGCCCACCCTTCTGCTTTCCACGGACGCGGAAAAGGCGTTTGATAGGGTGGACTGGGGGTTCCTCATGGCTACGCTATCCCATCTTGGCGTGGGCCCCTCTCTCCTCTCCCGCATCTCGGCGCTGTACAAATCCCCTACTGCTCAGTTACGAGTCAATGGAACATTAAGTGAACCCTTCACATTATACAATGGCACCCGTCAGGGTTGTCCACTCTCTCCCATCTTATTTGCCCTATCCCTCGAGCCCTTCCTGTCTTCAATTAGACATAATCCGAACATCCGGGGAGTTGTGGTAGGCACTACTGAGCATAAGTACGCTGCCTATGCAGACGATATCCTGTTCTATGTTCAGCAACCTGTCACAATCCTTCCGATTTTAATGGCCGCTTTTGATTCCTATAGTGCTGTCTCTAATTTTAAAATCAATCTGTCCAAATCAGAGATACTGAACCTGACAATCCCCTCCCGTATGGTGCCTCATTTGAAAGCATCCTTCCCTTTTAGCTGGCAAGCCCATTCAATGAAATATTTAGGCATTTCTCTCACCGCCAACCCCGCTTCTTTATTTCGTACAAATTACATGCCCTTGTTGAACGCGATTAGGTCCGATTTGCAGAGGTGGTCGCAGTTGGCACATTCCTGGTTAGGCAGGATTAGCGTTTTGAAAATGACCGTACTGCCCAGGTTGTTATTTCTCTTTCAAATGATCCCGTACAAGATCCCAGTGGGGTATTTCACACTGTTGAGGTCCCTGTTTTGTAAATATGTGTGGAACAGGAGGCGGCCCAGGCACATTGTTGTACTTGTAGGGTTAACTGCTATAAAGGGAGACTGTGAAGAAGATGTCACAAACTGAAGCACTTTGCTAAATTTTCCACCCCAAGTACATCTTTCATAACTTGCTGTAGAGCAGGCAGATCAGGAACCTCTAACATGCAGGTTTAGGCAATCGAAAGGATCAGACTAATTTTCAAATTTGTCACTGTAGTGTAACTGCTAATGTGTAATTGTTTAATGTCAAACTTCTGTTGCTGTTAGACAGGAGACGCCGACAACTCGAACAGGCTACAGTAATAACCAAATGTCAGTGTATAGAAAGGTAACATTATGCCGCGTACACACGATCACTTTTTGTGATGAAAAAAAACGACGTTTTCAAAAACGTCATTTAACATTTTTCGAACATGCTTGAATTTTTTGTGTCGTTTTTCAAAATGTCATTTTTTGTGTCATAAAAAGTGATCGTGTGTGGGCAAAACAATGTTGAAAACGACATTTTTTTTTCATCACAAAAAGTGATCGTGTGTACGCGGCATTACTTGTAATCACCAAAATATGCATTTAGGCAGTTGAATACTTTGTCTCCCAACATAAAGCTTACCTATTAGGAGTAAACGTGTATCATGCACTTGGATTTAAAGCTCTGGATCATACAGAAGCTGGAATATGACAGGTAGGCAGTGAAAAGAAAGATACCTGCAGGCCTTTACTGGACTCATTTACATACGCACATTTTCAACTCTGAATCCTTGTATAGGTCCAGAGTTGCAGCCTGTACACAGGCCTTCCTTAGTAGTTTCAGGCTGTGGTCTTGAAGGAGCAGCAGAGGTTATTCTAGAACCCTCTTGGGTTTTCAACCTGATCATTGGCAGCAACACATTTCTCTATGTGTTGACCTTGCCTGGTAAACAAACAGAAATACCAGACTTTTTTACCCACAGTGAATATATATTTCCAAAACCATGGGTCAAACATCTAAACTAAACCTTCATAAAGACTATTTGTAAATTCTAATTCCATTGCAGGCCAATAATCTAACAACTGTTATGACACATCTTTAAACATATCTTTTGGGCTATGCTTTCACCACTCACCTTCTCTAGAACACAATGTAATCCTTAATCAGATTTTTCACAGACCGATGGAATAAAACCTCTCCCTAAACAATTTTGTTTCCACAAACTGAGATCTGCTTTCCAAGCCATAGACACTCGGCTGGATATACAATCTTTACAATGCAACATTGATGCTATACATGAATTACCCCTAATCCAAAATACAAAACAGAGCTTGCTTCATTTCTAGAATTCACAAACTTACTTAAAGTTTTTTACTTAAAAAGGATGATGAATGGCAGGACACACTATCAATTGTCCCAGCTTTCTCAGTTGGAAACTGTCTCATGATTGTAGAAGCCACATGCAGCAGGCTTCACCCTTTCCTGCTTTGTGTGAGCCAGCCAGTTGCTGTGATGTTGACCATCAGATGCTCCTTGCATTGAACTTCATGTGTGTTGTGACACTAGATGCTAGTCACTTGCCTTTGTGCATCAGTCTTCTGTCGGGGTATATACGCAGGACACTCTGGTTGAAGTGTGGGACTTTAGAGCAAGCTTTAAAGAAGGTGCTTTGCGATATGCCATTTTTGGCTAAATGTTTCTGGGGTGTGTAGTTGAATGAGCTCATCAAAAACGTCCCATCTTCCTCAAGCATGGAAGAGTAGGGATCATCCTCGTTAGGTTACACTATCTTTTTCTTCGATTAAAAGACCTTCTAAGAAGCCAAGCTCACAGATAAGCCACATATAAGCCCTGATCTACATGATGCCTGCACTTTTTTTCCCCAGTGTGAGTGGATGTATATTGGTCTTTACAGACACCTAGAAGTCTCACATATCTGTTACTTGGGTGCCAGAGGTAATTTCCAAAGGTTACACGCCCTGCTTGCTTTCTGGCTTCAAACCTTCTGGTGTCATTTACTAGCATGTTTACTAAGTCCTTCAGAGTCTTCTGGACCAAGGAGTCACTGCACGTGTTTCTGCCTAAAAGCTTTTTTAGGAGTTGTATTCCATCCTTTTTGTGGTTTTCATGTCAAAGGGTCATCTTCAAATTCA
This sequence comes from Rana kukunoris, assembly GCA_029574335.1. NCBI lineage: Eukaryota > Metazoa > Chordata > Amphibia > Anura > Ranidae > Rana > Rana kukunoris. Next base: position 128,226,582 of record CM056049.1, read on the forward strand.
AAGCCTCTACCTTGTTCATCTGTGCCCACAAGTTTATGACAGAATTCCAGCTTTCAGTCATTGCCACCTTTCATCAAGGTGACTATTTGGCCCCAGTAGGCATGAAATATGTGCACCTACAGATATTTATCTATTTTAATGATATAGTAAATGACACGGGTGACATATTCATACACCATGGGTTATAGGCACATACCTTCAGGTGTTTGGACACTGGCAACCTTTTGAGGACACACCCTCCTGGGGTGTCTGCCCTATAACCTTACCCTACTTTTCTAATTTTTTGCTCATGACTGAAAGCAGTGGATCGTTTCTCACAAAGAAATATATGCACATTTTAGATGCCGGTCTTTCCTGCTTATCTGTGTCATTTTTAGTTCACTGTAGATCCCTACAACCACCAGTTGGTCGCGCCTTCATCTGGGATTTTCACGTTTGTTTTAACAGACGATAGCCAACGCGCAGAATCCGAAATCCAAAAGATCCAAAATAAAAAAAATGAATTATTTTCGTATCCATTATATTTTCGTATAGTTGCGACAACTGTTCGATATAGATAGATGATTTGACATGACAGTGACAATAGCGATCGGTGTCTATTGAATCGGCGGTTGAATGTGCCTAACCTAATTCCACGTACACACGATTGGAATTTCTGACAAGAAATGTTCTATGAGGGCTTTTGGTCGGAAATTCCGTGTGTAGGACATTTTCTATCGGAATTTCTGACAGCAAAAATTTGAGAGCTCGTTCTCACTTTTTCTGACGGAAAAAGTTATTGTAGGACATTTCGATTGTATGCAATCCAACGCACAAAAATCCTACGCATGCTCTGAATCATTGAACTTAATTTTTCCCGGCTCGTCGTGTTGTACGTCACCGCGTTCTTGACGGTCGGAATTTAGGACATTTGTGTGACCGTGTTTATGCAACACAAGTTTGAGCCAACATACCGTTGGAAAAAAATCAACGGTTTTGTTGTCGGAATTTCCAATCATGTGTACGCAGCATTACTCTTTTAGTCCAAGATTATTCAAAATAGAGAGAAAAGATTTGACATTATAGAGACATGAAGATTTGACAAGGCAGCTAAAAACATACGATCGCCGCAAGTGCACAATTTTGATCAAATGTTCCACCCATAGGCTATAGAAGAATTCAAAGTTGTTTGACTAGTAATAATAATTATAATTATTACTAGTCAAAAAACCTTAGAATTCTATTATAGCTCGTGGGAAGAGCATTCAACAAGAAATGTACGATTGCGGCGTCGTACAGTTTAGCTGCTTCGCCGAATCTTCTTGGAACTTCCGACAGACACCATAAGCCTTCAATTGACAGATTTGATCTCAATTAATTTGGATTTTCAATAAATAAAATAAATAAAAACGAATTTCGGGAGTAACAAAATAAATAATTTTTTTCGGACAAAACCACAATTCCGAAACAACATATTTCAGTGTGCACATGTCTACTACTAAACTAGTCCAATTGTACACTAGTTCCTACAATACAGATTACTTGGATAATGCTTTTGAAGGTATTTATTTAAATGTCGATACATGCAGATGATGGGTACATTGGACTATTTAAGTTAAGGAAATACAGTATCCAAATTCTTAATTTTTTATATTTGTTTTATGTTAAGAACTAACATTAATATCATAATGTTGACTGACTTAATGCCCTTTTCCATCACATCCTAGAAACTCTTTATCTCTTTGCACCGCATGCTAGCATTAGATCAATAACTAGGCTGAGTCTGTGTATGTACTTAAAGTCATGTTTAATTATTTCAAGTGTAATGCACATGCACTGTGACAGCAGAAACAATGCAAGAATAATAGAATATATAACTGAGAGCAGCCACCAAGCTAACATGCTCAGTATGTAAATCAGCAAAACAAAAGATTAATGCTCCTTACTTTGGAGACTCTGCCAGAAGCTCATAAACACCTCACAGGAACATCAAAGGGTTTGTGTGAACAAAAACTAAATATCAAAGGAATCAGTTCCAAATAGGCTGCTACCCTTAAATTCACGCATAGTATACATCAACTGTAAGTAACAGGATTTCATGGGAACCATCAGAGCTAAGAGAAACATTGATTATATACTCAGACTTGCTTTGAGCGGAGATAACAGATGTTCTGTCTCCATATGTGCAAATATACACAGTTTGCCATTGCTAAGGAAAGCAAATCATGTTTCGTTTTGTTTCCTAATATTATTTATAGTCACATTTATACCTTTTTATCGATTTTTCAATACTGAACATACAGCGAAATTTTTTTTACCTGCTACGTTTTTATTCTCGGTCAATTAACTTTTTTTAAATGTATGATGAGAGATTTCCAGGCACATTATCACATGCCACTAAAAAGATCCTCAAAGCTGTAATGCAATGCAAAGGGAGTTCAGTGGCAGCACATCTACAAAAAAAAGTATGTCTTCACCACAGCCCTCCAATATATGCACATTCCCCCATCTTATGTCTTTTAAGACAAAATATTAAAAAAAAAACGATGATTCTGCCAGAAATGTAGGGCCAGATTCAGGTAGATGAGAGTATCTTTCCTCTGGAGTAACGCTTCTCATTTACGTTACTCTGAAGACCCTTTCAGCGCAAGTCCTGTAATTCACATAGCAGTTGCGCGTAAACTTGCGCCAGAGTAACGATAATGCGCTGGCGTAACCCGACGCAAGTGGAAGTGGGTGTGATCATATGTAAATGATGGGCGGAGCCCAGCGCAGAGGCTTACGTTCAGCGCATCATCCACGGAGCATGCGCAGTGAGTGCGGCTCCACTCGCCCCCTTGTGCGCATGCTCACAACTTCCGTCGGCACCACTTCCTGGGAAACGTCAGCGCAATGCGTTCCGCTGGGCGCTTAAAAGCGCTGGCGGAAACGCCATTCCGGCGCAAAAGTAGTTCCGTTTCCCCCCACCCCAGGGAAGATACTTTTGCACTGTAATGGCTGCTCCCGCTACCCCCAGAGAGAGGAGGAACCTCAACTTTAATGCCCAGGAGGTCTCAGTGATTATCTCGGCTATGGAGACGGATAATGAATTTCTCCATGGCAAAAAAAGCCGGAAGACCAGCCGGGAGAGGAAGCAGGGCATCCTGGAGTCGATTGCTGCCAGGGTCAATGTCCTAGGCTACTCCACCCGGACTGCTGGGGACATACAAAAGAAAATAAATGACCTGCGGCGCAAGGTGAGGGACAAGGTGGCCTCCATCAGGAGGTATGAGAGGGGCACAGGTGGTGGTCCCCCATGTCCTGTCACCCTGACCGCAGAGGAGGAGGTGGTTGCTCGCTGCCTGGAGAGGGAGCAGGTGGAGGGGGTCGCAGGCTATGACTCCGTGGAGGAAGGCACAAGGACAGGTAAGTGTTTTATAATCCCCTATTTGTTGTTTTGCATTTGGGGGGGGGGGGGACATGTGCCAAGTGTGTGGGACCACCAACATGTGTCTGCTTTGTGTCATCCACAGATGACGGAGCTGGGCCATCATCTGTCAGCCTGCATTCCACCCCATCCCCCCCACGCCATCATGTGCCCGAGCCACTGGGTGGTGAAGAGGTTGTGGAGGAGGAGAGTGGCCACACCACACCTGCCGAGGTGGTTGTGGAGGATCCTGCTGTGGCAGAGCAGGACTTTTCATTAGTCTTGTCTGTCTCCTCCCCTTCTCCTGGCCCGTCTGTCGTCCCCTCCCCCATCCTTGGAAGCCCCTCAAGGGCGACACCTTCCACCCGAGGACATCCATCTTCTGGCCCCAGGAAGGCGACCCAGAAGACCAGGGGGGTGTCTGATGGTGTCCAGGACCAGTTGGCGAGGGATCACGCCAGGCAGACGGAACAGATGGGGGCCATAGCGGTGCACTTGGAGAAAGTGGCTGACAGCCTGGGCTCCGTTGCCAACCTCAGCAACGCAGTGCAGGATGTCAGCTGCAACTGCGCTGCAGTGGTCACCACTTTGGGGGAGGTGCAGGGGGATATAAGGCACCTGACTGCAGCCGTCCAGGCCAACACTGCTGCCATCCATGGGAACAGTGCTGCCATCCGGGAGCAGGGGAGGCTGAGTCGGCGGGCCCAGCATTACCAGGTGACCCGTCAGCTCCGGATGCAGGCCCAGACGAACACATACCTTGGACGGATAGCCAGGGCCTTGGAGGGCACGCAGGCCACACCTGCCAGGAGTGGCCCACCTGGGGATCAGCCACCTCCAGATGCCCCCCCACCCCCACCCACTCCATCCAGGCAGCTGCGGAGCCAGAGAGGGGCCCCCAGAAGAAGCCCCCGGCATCCCCGATGAGGCCTTTTTTTTTTTCTTGTTTTATATTATTGTTTTTGACATACTCAGGTCATGAGTTTATTTTTTATTTTTCTCAGGTTATGAGATTTTTTTTCTTTTAATGATCAGGATATGATATTTATAATTTCTTTTTGTACTGCACACGGTCAGGAGTGCAGGGGACAGTGTGAATGGTGTGTGAATGTGAGAGGGTGGCACTCCTGAAAGTAAGGGGTGTCACCCTCGGCCGTGGTGGTGAAGTTAACCCCACGGCTGAATGAATGACGTGTGAAAGGTGTGTGAATGGACAGTGACATCATTGGGGCCTTGACGCTGGCGTTACTGCTCCCAACTCCTACATGCTGGACTTGGGCTAATCCAATGCGATGTGCATGTGGTGTGTGTGATCTAGGGACATTAGTGGTGTACACGCGTGCACTGTCTGTGTTATTAATGTTTTGGTTTAGTGTCCAAAGATGCCTACGGCGAGGACCCTCCTGACTGCTCTTCCATCAGCAGACTGGGTGTCCTCTGGCAGGTGGGGACTGTGTGGGTCGGGGGTCAGGTCATCACGTATGTCAATATGCAGGCCTTTTTTCATAGCAAAGTTATGGAGTATGCAACATGCACCGATGATCTGACACACAAAGGTAGGGGAATACAATAGGGCCCCCCCAGACTTATCCAAGCATCGGAAACGGGACTTCAGGAGCCCAAATGTTTGCTCAACCACTGCACGGGTTTTGATGTGTGCTTCATTGTATTTTCTCTCTCCTCTGGTTTGGGGGTTCCGGAAAGGAGTCATTAGATGGGGTCCCAATGCATATGCAGAGTCACCTGTAAGGTAAAAGACAGGAGAATGTTAGTCATGCATGTGCGATTTCTGTTGTGCATCACGGGAGGGGATAGTCATGCCTGACTCCCTTGTCACTCACCAACCAGCCAGCTGTCCCCATACATATTCTGGTTAAATTCTGCTGGGATGGGGCTCTGACGGTATATGAAACTGTCATTTCTGGACCCGGGGTGTTTGGCACGGACGTGCCATATGAGGCGTTGGGCATCAGCTATCACCTGTACGTTGATGGAATGCCAATGCTTCCGATTGCGGTATATGTGCTCTGTGGCACTGGGGGGCTGTAGGGCCACATGTGTGCAATCAATGGCCCCCACAGTGCGTGGGAATCTGGCAATGTTGTAGAAATCTGTCATTGCCTTCTGACGTAGCTCCTCAGTGGTTGGTCTGATGAACTGGTTGGACATGCGTCTGAGGATTGCAGGGACAACCTGGTGCACACATCTGCTTATGGAGGATTGTGACATCCCAGCCACCACTCCACTTGTACGCTGGAATGATCCACTTGCTAGGAAATGAAGTGTTGCCAGGACCTTCACCAGTGGTTGCACTGCTTGTGATCGGTGTGTTGGGCTGGTGATGTCATCCTGCAGGGTTGTGGTTAGTTCAAGTATTGCATCTGGGCTGAATCTGAATAGGCGATACACCTCCTCATCCCCCATGCCAAAGAGGTTCATACGTGTGCGGTATATCCTCTCACGTGCCCGCCTTCTTGGTTCCAGGGGACCCATCAGTAGTTCTAGGACCACGAGTGCCCCTGGCATGTTGGCACACAGAGGTGTTGTCCTTGCAAGTGGGGGTGCTCAGCTAGCTCCTATCGTCGGTAACGCTGCTGTAGCTGCTCTCCTGCTGACCTGTGACCGTCTGGAGTAAAGATAAAGCAGCCTTTTGTAGAAATAACTTTGCGCCGGACGACCAGATACGCGCGGCGCATGTAGCCAGCGTATGGTGCTAATCCGTTCGTGAATTGGGAAAAATCCCTCATTTGCATATTTGCAGGGGAAATCAATGGGCGCGACTGATGCGCCCAGCGAAAATAAACGCTGACGATACTCTGGCGTCGGAACGTTCCGCCGGTCGCAAATGAGCCGTTATTGGGCGCATCTAGTTTGGTGGGTACGGGCACATAGAAACGACGGCGCATCATCACAGTTACGCGGCGCATATCCAAATACTCCAGCGCAAGTGTTCGTGAATCTGGCCCCAAGTCTGCTTCTGATTATTTTTTAGTGGACTGACAACGCCACCTCTGCTGCACTAAAATTCCAAGCAGTGTTATGGGCCCTGCCTAAGTTCTGGATTATGTCAGCACCACCCTTTCTCATCTCAATAACTCATCCGTGTTTATATTCTAAGCACTATCTCCTCTCTCATATTAGCTGACAACTGTTTTCTCTAGTTACAGCAGCAGTGTTGTTGGCTCACTACAGGATGTAAGAGGATGACTGTATTTCTGGCAGGATCATTACGTATTTTTTTTTTTTTACTAAGACATACATAATATGGGGAAATATTCATTTACTGGAGAGTTGTGCTAAATATGTTTTTATCTTCCACATACATATACAGTACTTGAACTGTTTATTGTAGACAGACAAACCTCAGACGGACCTGTTTTTGAAGACAATCCGACCGTGTCATCGTACAAATGTTCGCTGGGTGAACAGACAAACTTTACGGCAACAAATGCCCTATGTTGGCTAATCTGATCGTGTGTACACAAGTTCATCGGACTAAAGTCCAAAGTACAACCACGCATGCTCAGAACCAATGCTAAAGATCAGACAACAATAGCAGAAGTTGCCCAAAGGGTGATGGTAAAGAGCAGAAAAACCAAGTAGTGCATCTATTACGTCACTACATTCATGTTTGTTGGCTGAAAAAGTCCTACCATGTGTATGCATACCAAGTTCAAAGACAACGCCCTTAGGAGCAAAATCCACGGAAAAGTCAGTTTGGAAGTCTGATCGTGTGCATAAGGCTTTAAAGTAAAAGACGCATGATGCGTCTTTATATTATAGTGGTTAAAATGAGTGTATTGTCTTTTCCACTTACCGTATTTATCAGCGTATAACACACACCTTTTCCCCTTAAAATCAGGGGAACATCGCGCGTGTGTGTGTTATACGCCGATCTCTGCTGTCTGAGGTAAGAGGAGCGAGCACTGCTGAATTGCCGTGATCTCCTTCCTGTGTTTCCGGTGCTCCATCATACACAGCCACGCCTCCTGGCCCCACAATGGACCACTGTACTGTCTATCATATGAGCAGGGGCAGGAGGCGTGGCTGTGAGTGACGGTGCGCCGGTTTACACAGAAAGGAGATCGCGGCTCTATGTAATTCAGTGGCGCTCACTCCCCCTCTTCCCTCGGAGACAGCAGGGATGATCTGACACTAAAAGGTGAGACTGCAGATGGGCACTGAACAGGCAGGGCATTTTGGTAAATGTATAGGCTGCAGATGGGCACTGATCAGGCTGCATTGAGGCTGCAGATGGGCACAGATCAGGCTGCATTGAGACTGCAGATGGGCACAGATCAGGCTGCATTGATGCTCAGATACCATTATTTTACTTCAAAGTGGTTTATTAACCACTTAAGCCCCGAGCCTGTTTTTCAGATTCGGTGTTTACGAGACTAAAACATTTTTTTTGCTATAAAATTACTTAAAAAACCCAAACATTGCATATTTGCGCAGCGGTCTTACAAGCGCACTTTTTTTGGAAAAAATCACTTTTTTAAATTAAAAAATAAGACAACAATAAATTTGGCCCAATTTTTTTACATATTGTGAAAGATAATGTTACGCAGAGTAAAATGATACCCAAAATGTCACGCTTAAAAATTGCGCCCGCTCGTGGCATGGCGTCAAACTTTTACTCTTAAAAATCTCGATAGGCGACGTTTAAAAAATTCTACAGGTTTCATTTTTTGCGTTACAAAGGAGGTCTAGGGCTAGAATTATTGCTCTCGCTCTAACGATCGCGGCAATACCTCACTTGTATGCGTTTGCTTCTGCGTGCAAGCTCGTTGGGACGGAGCGCTTTAAAAAAAATGTTGTTTGTTTTCGTATTTATTTTACAATTTTTAACACTGAAATAAAAAATATATATATCACTTTTATTCCCATTACAAGGAATGTAAACATCCCCTGTAATAGAAAAAAGCATGGCAGGTCTTTTTGACCCCAGATCTCATATTTAGGCTTAAATGCGAAAAAAAAAAAAATTGAAACTGTCATTCTTTCAAATGACAGAAAAAAATATTTCTTTAAGACGCTGGGCGGGACTGACGTTTTGACGTCACTTCCGCCCAGCAGAGCTATGGGGGCGTGTGAGGGACATTTTTCCCTCATTCGCATCCCCAGTCAGCAGCCGACAGGACCCGATCGCCTCCGCTGCTACCGCCGGCTACGGTAAGCGGCGGAGGGAGGAGGGCGTCCTTTTTGTTCCACAAATAGAGCTTTCTTTTGGTGGTATTTGATCACCTCTGCAGTTATTATTTTTTGCGCTGTAAACAAAAATAGAGCGACAATTTTGAAAAAAATGCAATATTTTTTACTTTTTGCTATAATAAGTATCCCCCCAAAATATATAAAATTTTTGACAATTTTGATACATTTGACAAATTTTTGGGACAATTTGGCATTTTCACAGCAAAAAATGCATTTAAATTGCATTGTTTACTGTGAAAAGCACAGTTGCAGTTTGGGAGTTAACCACAAGGGGGCGCTGTAGGATTTGTGTGTTCCCTGTGTGTGTTTACAACTGTAGGGGGTGTGGCTGTAGGTGTGACTTCATCGATCACGTCCCCCTATAACAGGGATGACGCGATCGATGCTGTGGCCACAGTGAAGCACGGGGAAGCCGTGTTTACACACGGCTCTCCCCGTTCTTTAGCTCCGGGGACCGATCGCTGCACTCTAGCGGCGATCGGGTCCGCGAGTCCCGCGGTCCCGGAGCTTTGGACCGGGTCGCGGGCACGCGCCGCGGGCGCGCGCCTGTGACCCACGGCTGGGTACTAGAACCAACGTATATATACATTGATGTGCCCAGCCGTGCCATTCTGCTGATGTAAATGTACAGTAGGCGGTCCTTAAGAGGTTAAAGTGCCGACTTTAAAAAAGCGGTGGGTGGTCAGTAACTAGTTAATAAAATAAACATTTCCTGAAACTTTGCACGTGTTATATGATGATAAATACGGTATTTAATATTTTAATATAACCATTGGTTCTTTCTAAGTCAATGTGATCAATTTTCCTTAATTTCTGACTCCATTTTAGTCCACCTTGGAATTTTTTGGTGTTCATGCTCAACTTTTTTTATGTTTCAACACCCAGCAGGGAGTGTTTAACTGCTCATAATTGTCAAACAAGGTGTTCAAAGCCAGAAACCCAAGAACAGATATCTCACCAATGGAGCCTATGAAATGTTAAAAAAATAGGAGTAGCAACAGCTAAGCAATCAAAAAGTAAAAGCATTTTTAAGTTGTTACTTAAAGCTAGTACTCATTTCCAGAACTGTGACAGATAGACTTCTCTTAAACAGGAACAGCCATAGATGAATCGAAATTCAGCTGGTCCCTGCTGAACCAGCTGAATTTCGATCCATCTGTAGCCAGCTTTAGGCTAGTGTTCAGTAAAGCTATAAAACCCAACACACAACTTTAATGAGAGACATATATTTCCAGTAAGCATCTTATATTTTAATTATTGAACAATTTAATGCTAGCCACACATAACAATTTTTCAGGCAGTTTCAACCAGAAGTGTCAAAATGGTACATTTGCAGCAACTTCTATTGACACTGTCAGTGACCAGTATACAGTACATCAACTTTAGAGCCTGTTTTCACCAGTTTTCGTGTAAGCAAATCAGTGATTCAAGCGGATTCTGATGAGCAAATACATTTTGACCATTACATTTTTTTTTATTGGCCCCACACCTGATTTTTATGCATTAGCCCATAATTACCTTATTGTATGGATAAGCTGTAATTATTTTCTGAATGTCCAATGGTTGTGACAGTTATTATGTGGATAATTGCTTTCATAAAGTTAAATCCTAAAGCCCAGTTTTGAATCGTGTAATATTTAGATAGCTTTTTTTATTGGAATCAAATTAGTGGTTTATATGACTAGATTGAGAATTTTAAGAGTTGATCATTAGCTTAGGAATGTAGCACTTCCTGAAAAGGATAGTAATAGTATGTAAGCTCTTCAGTCCTGGAAGAAAGTAGTACCTAAGAGTACCTAAGTGCATGTTTTTTTTCTTAACGATTACCTTTAGTTTTACAAAGTAGTTTAAATCTCCGTTCTGACCAAAACCTTTTTTTATGTGTGTTGGAGTTACGGCTGGGCGATTATTTTATTTTATTTTTTCAATAAAAAACTTGATTTACGATTCAAAACGATCATTTTTTTTTATGGACATCGCTTTGGTCCTAAGGAGCTGCGGGCAGGAATTTTTAGGCGAGGCAGCGGCTTTGGCCTAGTCCACGGCATCCGGCCTCGTGGACTAGGCCAAAGCCGCGGACTCGCCTGAAAAACTGACACTGCGCTGGTCCTCGGGGGCGGGGGGGGGGGTGTAATGTTTCTTTTTTTTTTTTTAAATATGAATCGATTTGACCTACCAACTCGATTTTAAAATCAAATCTATTTTTTTTCCCAGCCCTAGGTGGGGTGTAACTATTAGAATCTACAGTATGTCGTATTTTAATGTACTCTGGTGCCCTAAAAACTCAGCAGCAGTTATAATGCTTTCAAACTCCCTACCTACAATATATATATAATTTGATAAAGAGTTAAGCCCCATACACACTATAAGTTTTCCTGCAGGTTTTTCTCTTCAGGTTTACCAAAACCATGTAGTGCAAGGGCCTGCCTGATTGCATACAAATTGAAAAAAAAAAAAAAACTTTTTCAGCATCTAGAAAAAACTTTTTTTCCAACTTCATCATTAAAACGATGTTGCCCACACGATCGTTTATAAAAAATGCTCTTGCAAAGCGCAGTGACGTACAACACGTACGACGGCACTATAAAGAGGAAGTTCCATGCGGACGATGCCACTCTTGGGGCTGCTTTAGCTGATTTTGTGTTAGTAAAAGACGATTCACGCTTTTCTGTCTGTTACAGCGTGATCAATGTGCTTACTCCATTACGAACAGTAGTTTTACCAGAACGAGCGCTCCCATCTCATAACTTGCTTCTGAGCATGCACAGGTTTTTAACGTCTTTTTAGCCCACACACGATCATTTTTTACAACCCGAAAAACAACATCATTTAGCCACTTCAGCCCCGGACCATATTGCTGGTCAATGACCGGGCCACTTTTTGCGATTCGACACTGCGTCGCTTTAACTGACAATTGCGCGGTCCTGCAACGTGGCTCCCAAATAAATTGACATCCTTTTTTTCCCAGAAATAGAGCTTTCTTTTGGTGGTATTTGATCACCTCTGTGGTTTTTTTTTTCCTCAGTTTAGGCCGATACGTATTCTTCTACATATTTTTTTCCTAAAAAAAATCGCAATAAGCGTTTATTGATTGGTTTGCACAAAAGTTATAGCATTTACAAAATAGAGCATAGTTTTATGGCATTTTTATAGTTTTTTTACTAGTAATGGCGGCGATCAGTGATTTTTATCGGTACTGCGACCTTATGGCGGACACTTTTGACACATTTTTGGGACCATTGGCATTTTTATAGCGATCAGTGCTAGTCCGCAGACCAGTTTCAGCGGACAGATTCGATCGTGTGTACGGCCTAGCGGACAGGTTTCCAGCGGACAAAAGTTTTAAAGCATGCTTTAAAACTTGTCCGCTGGAAACCTGTCCGTTGGACATGTCCGCTGGTTAGTCGTACCGAAATCCCCCGCATGCGTCGAATGGATTCGACGCATGCGCGGAAGCATTTTTTTTCCTGGTTTGGTGACGTGGCGGCGTCAACGTTACCACCACGTCACCGCGTTCTCTGTCCGAGGGGATTTTTGTCCGATGGTGTGTACACACCGCCGGACCAAAATCCTGCAGGAGACATGTCTGATGAAAACGGTCCACGGACTGTTTTCATCGGACATGTCTCCTCGTGTGTACAGGGCCTTACAAACATGTCACAGTTATCAAAGGAACAATGAAACTCTCCGCCCCCTCATCACACAGTGGGGCTTCAATCACATTCTCTTAGATTATGACATTCAGGTGCGTTAATTATCCCCCAGACCTCCCGACTCTCAATAAGTGATTCACCTGCAGAATACACATTCCTATGTCAGACGTTCTGTCTCCTACAATAGGTATTCATGCCTGATCATCAATAGGCTTTAAACGGTGTTATTATCACTCAGTGAAATGTCTTTCAGGAGCCAGCCTCAATTAACACCTCAACAGCCTGTTACACAGAGGAATGAGTCACTGTTGACCGGTAGGGTCAGAATAAGCCAACGACTTGTAATATCTCAAGATATCCTGCAATACATGATTTATCAGTAATGTCCCATCTCATGTAATTTATGATATCATTTCTCAGTCACCCTATGCCCCTATTGGACATAAGGTGACCCTAGACATAAGAGTCATTGGTGATGCCGACACAGGAGCACCCCGCATTCCTCAAAAGTCTCTGGGTGTCATTCCGTTACATCTCTCCCCTTTCGGTGGGAGACTGACACAGGAAGGAACCCCAAACGGGTTGACTCCGAAGTTAGTCAATAGTTCCAGTCCTCCAATGCTGGTATCCATACCGTACCCCAAATAAATTGCTTCAAACTGAGCATTACTCACCCTGCCAACCTCTGCCTCTCTCAGAGAAGATGTCTGCCCCTGGGGAGAGGCCTGGACTGGCCCTTCTCCCTGGAGTCCTTTCAGCCGCTGGAGAGAAGACAGGGTGGCTGGGCTCAGTCCATCATGCTGTTGGGGATCTGGAAGTCCCATCCACTACCCCAGGAACTCCCCCTTCCGTTAGTTGAGAGCAGAGGCTTGTGGCACTCTGCTCTGTTGCCAGCTCTTCCGCTGGGTGGCTGTGAGTGGAGACCACAGTCCCATCCACTATCACAGGAACTCCCTCTCCTGCTAGTTGAGAGCAGAAGCTTGTGGCACTCTGCTCTGTTGCCAGCTCTTCTGTTGGGTTGCTGTGAGGGGAGACCACAGTCCTATCCCCCGATGTTGGCTCAAGCTGCAGTTGTGTGGAGCAGCCAGTAGCATCCTGCTCTGTTGCCAGTGATTCAGCTGGGAGTAAAAGCTTTACCACCTCAGCTTGTTGCTGGAGAGAGGGGCCAACTGCCCCGATTCCCTGGAACTCCACATCATCCGCTTCAGCTTTGGGAATGGCAATCTTCAGCCAGGAATACACATTTGTCATCTAAAATTTCCTCATAGTCCCAGGCAACGGGAGCCCCACCCTGCTGCTGAGCAGAGTCTAGCAGCTGTCTGTAGGCGATCTCCAGCTCCCATTCCTGAATGGCCAGGAACTCTAAATCTTCCTGTAACCAGTGCCCTTCCGAAACATTCAATTTTTCCTCTCTGTGCTCTATTATGTCCTCCAAGCGCCACTCCCGATCATCCCTAAAGTCAGGATCACTGGACATCCTCCAATACAACAATCCCAGGCCATCATTGTCATAGCCTTCTGTGGGGCTGTCATCCGCTGACCACAGGGCACCCTTGCGCTACATACCACCGGAGGGCTCTGTAACTTTCGTCCAACCGCATTTCTGCCCGAATCAGCCTGCTTAACTCCGCTGTCCACTCCTGCTTTGGTTGTTCCCTGAAAAACGGCATTCGTACATCATACTGGGCCAGTACCTTACATGGAGGGAGGGCAGGTCCTTTCCTTGGTGTTGCTGCTCCAGAGCTAGCGCTTCTTTCCAAAGTTCGCAAAGAATCGCATCTGACCATCCCAGCAGGGCCTCCTTTGATACTGGTCAGAGAAGGGGAAAAAATGTAGTCTATTGCTCTTTAATCATAGAGATGCTTAGATCTTTATATACGTGTGTATAATATATAATATACTACTGTGCAAAAGTTTTAGGCAGGTGTGAAAAAATGCTGTAAATTAAGAATGCTTCCATAAATAGAAGTGTTTAATAGTTTCTTATCAATCAGCAAAATGGAAGAGAAAGAGAAATGCAAATCAAATACATTTTTAGTGTGACCCTTTGCCTTCAAAACAGCATAAATTCTTCTAGATACACTTGCAAAAAGTTTTTGAAGAAACTCAGCAGGTAGGTTGTTCCAGACATCCTGGAGAACTAACCACATCTTCTGTGTGTGTAGGCTACCACAAATCCTTCTGTCTCTCCATGTAATCCAAGGCAGACACAATGAAGTTGAGATCAGGCCTCTTTAGGTGCCAAACCATCACTTCCAGGACTCCTTGTTCTTTACATTGGAGATAGTTGTTAATGACATTGGCTGTATGTTTGGGGTAGTTGTTCTGCTGCAGAATTACATGCCTCCCTGATGATATGGTATGATGAATAAGTATCTGCCTGTATTTCTCAGCATGGACGCCACAATTAATCTTGACAAAACTCCATTTGCAGAAATGCAGCCCAAAACTTGCAAGGAACCTCCATAATGCTTCACTGATATCACTCATTATTGTACTACTTTCCAGCCTTTTGGCAAACAAACTGCCTCCTGCTACAAGCGGATATTTTACATTTTGACTCATCAGTCCAGAGAATCTACTGCCATTTTTCTGCACCCCAGTTCCTATATTTCCAATCCAATATATTTTTATTGTGATTTATAAATTAGACCATCAACCAATACATGGATACTGTACATCCCAAGTACAAGAAAAATCATAATTTCTTAATAAATCACGACACAAAAATTAAATCCTCTCCCTCCACTTGATCATTCCTCGCTTCTTGGCATCTTTTCCTATGTTACTCTATATCTATTTACGTATCGGGCTTACAGGCCTCCAACCACCTTTTCCAAATTTTCTCAAATTTCCCTGGCCAAATGTGGAAAATTATATTTCTCTTTTTATCAGACTTTCCTTTAATTGTGTTCTCCATTCCAGTATTGTTGGGGGGTATATTGAGATCCATTTTTGTGCTATTAACTTATGTGCCAGGAAAAGGCTTCTTAATACTGAAATATAAGCTGCATCTGCAATCCTAGATTCATATATTATATTTAGCAGGCATATACCTGGTTCTACCGCTATTTCTTTTCCGAACAAACTGTTAATGGTCTCAATTACCCCCTGCCAATACCGATGAAGTTTGGGGCCTCTTCATAACATATGTATTAAGTTTGCTGGCCCTCCCTTACATCTAGGACAAAAGGGATGTCTCTACGCTTCCATTTAAATACTCAGGTGTATAATAGGACCTATGTAAAATTAATAATTGTGTAAATCTTTGCGTACCAGATAAGGAGACCCTGGGAACTGTAGACAATGTTATTGCCCATTGATCATCTGATATTGGACCCAAGTCTCATACCCATTGCACCCTTGATGGAATCTATTGATACTTGAACCTTGTTAATTAACCACTTAACGACCCCTTCACGCCAATATACGTCGGCAGAATGGCACGGCTGGGCACATCCACGTACTTGTATGTGGCCCTTTAAGCCCAGCCGTAGGGTCGCGCGCCACAGGTGCGTGCACACGACCCGGTCCGAAGCTGTGGGATTCGCGGACCCGGGTCCCACGATCGGTCCCTGGAGCTGAAGAACGGGGAGAGCTTCCCCGTTCTTCACTGTGGCGCTCGCATTGATTGTGTGTTCCCTTACATAGGGAATCGCAATCAATGATGTCACACCTACAGCCACACCCCCTACAGTTAGTAACATAAATGAGGTCGCACATAACCCCTTCAGCGCCCCCTAGTGGTTAACTCCCAAACTGCAATTGTAATTTTCACAGTAAACAATGCATTTTAAATGCATTTTTTGCTGTGAAAATGGTCCCAAAAATGTGTCAAAATTGTCCGACGTGTCCGCCATAATATCACAGTCACAAAAAAATCGCTGATCGCCGCCATTAGTAGTAAAAATTATTTTTTATAAAAATGCAATAATACTATCCCCTATTTTGTAAACGCTATAAATTTTGCGCAAACCAACCGATAAACGCTTATTGCAATTTTGTTTTACCAAAAATAGGTAGAAGAATATGTTTCGGCCTAAACTGAGGAAAAAAATGTTTTTTTTATATATTTTTGGGGGATATTTATTATAGCAAAAAGTAAAAAATATTGCATTTTTTTTTCAAAATTGTCGATATATTTTTGTTTGTAGTGCAAAAAATAAAAACCACAGAGGTGATCAAATACCACCAAAAGAAAGCTCTATTTGTGGGAGAAAAAGGGTGCCAATTTTGTTTGGGAGCCACGTCGCATGACCATGCAATTGTCAGTTAAAGCGACGCAGTGCCGAATCGCAAAATCTGGCCGGGTTCTTTTGCTGCCTAAAGGTCCGGGTCTTAAGTGGTTAATTCCCCATATATCCTAGATATAAGGCCCTGCTTAAGGACTTTCACATCCAATAAAGAGATATTATAGAATTACTGAATCTAAAATTGGAGGAGTGGGCCTGCTGCACCTGTATAGCATGTCTAAGCTGTAAATATTAGAAAAATCTTTGATTCGGAACATTATATTCAGCGGTTAATTAAAAGGTTTTAGTATGTCATTCTGGAATAATTGCATCATATACCTCAATTCCCGTTTTCCTTGTAGCTCAAACCCTTCCAATTTCCTCAATTCCTCATATCTAGAATTTTTCCATATTGAAGTATAAGAGGTATAGCCCGAAACCCTTGTAATCATTTTAATTTCTTGACAAACTGTATCGATTTATTTACCCGTTAGGAACCCCTTATCCCTTGGCATATTTCTTGACTCCAATAAGCATATTTTTGGAAATTCCCTAAATAACGGCTGTAACAGAACCTGTATAGAATCTGTGTCTGCCACTGTCGTCCAACCAGAAAAATGGTGTAGCTGAACAGCTAAAAAATTACTTTTTATATGTGGAATAGCAAGCCCCCCACCCCACCTCTTTACCTAGCATTAAAGTAGGTAATTTAATGCGTGGCTGTTTTTTCTGCCAGATAAGTTCTTGTTATCTCAATCCCCAAATCGTTCCCAGTTATCTCAATCCCCAAATATTTAATTGAATTCTTAACTTGTATTTGAGATAATTGATCTAGCAAAGGATATTAAAATCATCCTATATTTCCATGCATAGTCGAGCCGCTTAGCCTTTTTTTGTCGGAGCAATGTCTTTTTGGCTGCATTTTTTTTAATACCACTACAAGACTTCTCAAGACAGTAGATGAGTGTACCTGGCTCCCACTGGTTTCCACTAGTTCTGTGCTGATGGTACTGATGTACATCTTCCAATGTTGAAGGGAAGTAAGTATGATGTGTCTTTCATCTGCTGCAGTACATTTTTTTTGGCCGACCTCTGCATCTACAGAACTCAGTGTGGTCTGTTTTGTTTGTGTTTCTTAAAAAGGGCTTGAACAACACATCTTGAAACCTCAGTCTGCTTTAAAATGTTTGCCTGGGAGAGACCCTGCTGATGCAGTATAACTACCTAGTGTCTTGTGTTCAGTTTTGCCAACCATAATGTATAAATTGTGTCATGAAACTGTCATCCTCAACCTCATTTTAGTAGCAGAAAACAGAAAAGTCTGCGCTGTCAATAGTAAGCAGCTCACACTACCAATGGACAATGGTGGAATACAAAACAAACATAAAAAGTGTAGCGCATAAAATTAATAGATCACCCAATGAAAGGATGAATAAACAGTGCATCAAACAAATGGTAAAAAAATTATGATGACAATATATCAACCAGAAAAGTGATGTATATGTATAGACACTGGATGGTGTATATATAAAATCTAAATAAATATATGTGAAAAAAAGTCCAATGTGATGAAAATTGGTGATAATAGTCCCAATGCCTCGGAATGAAATGCAGTAAAGAAATCCACCACCGATCATTGAAAGGAAGGCTTACCAGAGATACTGTACCCTAATGAACATATGCCCAGAGGGTCAGTAAAGCAGGGTATAAACCACTCTCAGGCCTGGATCATCGGCTGCAAATCTCACGGAGACGTCTCGCACATCAATCATAGAGGAACCCAGGGATCGAATCAGGAAAAAGGTCGCTTCCAGGGGTACCCAATGTGGGCCAAAATGTAAACCAGTATGTAGAGATGTAGGATAAAAAGGGAAAGGCACATAGCGTAATACTGAAAGGTACCAATGTTTAATGTAGGTAAAAACACTTACATTATAAAAGGTTATCCGCGCTTTCAAATGTACAAAGTGGCAGCGGTAGAGTCTCCCGACGTGTTTCGCAGCAAATAGTGCACCGTCTGGGGTGCACCTTAGTAGCAGAGTTTGGCTGTTCCTTATCTAGGTTTAAGCCTCCTACACAGCTGTTTCTGTTTCAGTTGATGACTGCATTTTAATCTACATATGAAATTGGTCATCATTAGCACCTGCTTGGTATAAATGGTTAACCATACACCTGACTCCAATTCTACAAAATCCCAGACTTTGTGCAAGTGTATAAAGTGTGCAAGTGTAATAATTGATGCTGGTTCGAATGCTTATTTATGATTATCATTGATCATAACACTGCACTATTCTGGAAAGAAAGACATTGTATATACAGTATAACACAAAAGTGAGTACAGCCCTCACATTTTTGTAAATATTTTTTTATATTTTTTCAGGTGACTGAACACAGAAGAAATTGCACTCTACTACAATGTAAAGTAGTGAGTGTACAGCTTGTATAACCATGTAAATGAGAGCGAAAATGTCAGAATTGGGCCCAAAGTTTTTTCCAGCACTGCCTTCACCCTCTTGGTCATGGAGTTCACTAGAGCTTCACAGCTTGCCACTGGAGTCCTCTTCCACTCCTCTTGACAACATCACAGAGCTGGTGAATGCTAGAGACCTTGCGCTCATCCACCTTCTGTTTTCAGGATGTCCCACAGATGCTTAACAGGGTTTGAGTCTGGAGACATGCTTGACCAGTCCATCACCTTTACCCTCAGCTTTTTTTTTAGCAAAGCAGTGGACATCTTTGAGGTGTGGTTGGGGTCATTTTCATGTTGGAATACTGCCATGTGGCCCAATCTCTTAAAGGAAGAGATCATGCCTTAATGAACTGTAGCTCCCTAGTGTTGGCAGCACTTATGCAGCGCCAGGCATGCTTGACTGTAGGCAAGACACACTTTTCAGATCCTCAGAGAGTGACCAGTATTAGTGAGTAACACCAAATTTAACACACCTGCTCCCCATTCACACCTGATACCTTGTAACACTAACAAGTCACATGACACCTGGGAGGGGAAATTGCTAATGGGGCCCAATTCTGACATTTTCACTTAGGGGTGTACTCACTTTTGTTGCCAGCAGATTAGACATTAATGGCTGTGTGAGTTATTTTGAGGGGACAGCAAATTTCCACTGTTATACAAGCTGTACTTTCACTACTTTACATTTGAGCAAAGTGTCACGTCCTAAGTGTTGTCACATGAAAAGATATAATACGATTTCCAAAAATGGGAGAGGTGTACTCGCTATTTTGAGAAACTGTATGTGTGTGTGTGTATACATATATTATGTGTGAGACATAACGTGTTTAAAATTGCAACTTCACAAATTCACCATGCGTCTTACTAAATACTTTTGATTGTCTACTTTCCAAGAAGGGGTCATTTGGTGGGTATTTGTACTGTCCTGGCATTTTAGGGCTGAGACAGGTTATCAATACATCGGTTTTCAAATCTATATACCATAGTTAATCACAGTCTAACTTTCACACATAATAAATATTGTTTAGTGGGTATAGAAATGAATCACCCCTTTAAAATAATCACATTTTGTTCCCCTGCAGCCTGAAATGAAGGCAGACACAGTGATTGTTTTATCCAGCTGTATTTATTAGTGCAACGTCTAACATCCAATGAAAGATATAACACCAACATTTCAAAAAACAGAATCATTGAGTTTAAAAAAGGATCACCCCTCCTTATGTCAATATTTTGTTTGATCACATTGTGCTTCAATTCCAGCTTTTAGTCTGTTAGGTTTTGTCTCCACTAACTTTTCACATGTAGACTTTGTAATATTTGCCCACTCTTCTTTGCAGAACTTCTTAAGTTCAGTTACATTTTGTTACATAAATTGCTGCCCAGCAAAGCACTCAAGATCAATACCATAGTCCCTTATTGGAGCCATGCCACCACTAGTACTTCCTGCTTCTGTATTTGACCCAAGGAGGAATCCCCAATAAGGAGAATGGGGATACAGGATGGGGTAAAACAAGGAGAACTATGGGAGATATAGTGAGAGATTTCAAAGTAGGAGAAGAGGCAGAACAATATGATGTAGGGGAGGGGTGAAAAGGTAGTTTTAGGGTAGGTTTTTTTAATTCAAGTGAAGCTGTATTATACGAGAGAGAAATAAAGGTTTTTAGATCTAGGTTTAAAATATGCTCCCTATAAAAGTCTAAGTAAGATTAATACATCAGTACATTCAAAAATTCGCTAGGAAGTTTAACATGGACAAATTTTGCTTCAAATCCAGTGGTTCAGCATTGTTTTTTTAATATGTTTTAATAGACATTTTTGGTTTAAAAAAAAAACACTGGGCAGTTCTCTTGAAGGATGCAATCTTGGGGACAAAAACAACCTAGCTTACATGCAAGAGAGCTTCCCTTCGAGGACCAAGTTGGTATATAACATATTAGTCCACCTGAGAAAAATAATTATTTGAGGAAAAAGTTTTCTACACAAGCATTAGATGTGCACTATTTTGAAAAATGTGAAACAGTGGTGGAAGAGGAACCCAATATTCATTCAACGCTACAAAAAAAAAAATTATCGTACAAGACAGTTTATATCTTGCAAAAGTACCTACATGCTGGAATGTGGACTTCAATATGTGGGTCAGACTGCTAAAATATTGTTTCCCAGGATTGGGGAGCATATTATTATTAAAAGAGGGTTTAGTAAACATAACATGTCCAGACATTTTAGAGACCAAGAGAGTTGATATTTTATGGTATAAAGTGAAAAAACTTTGGAGTGGTTCAAATTTGAAAAAAAAAGAAAGTTTCAAAAAATGGATTTAACAAAGAACATTGAATCCGATGGGTTTGAATATAGATATAGACCTTAATTTTTTTATAACAAATTATTATTTTTAGGCCCATATTTTTAAGCATTTTGTGTTATGTTCTCTTATTAACCTCCCTGGCGGTATGATTCTTTCAGATTTTAGGTGCTGAAAGCGGTACCATTATTTTGCATGGAAATTTGGCGTTTTAGATTGCAGGCTTGCAATTCTTAGGAATAACTCACCTAAATCTGTCCAAACCAGAGTCTCTAGTAGACTATGACAAAGTTTGAAACACAAAATCATAAATTATAATATAATAAATAATAAAAAATAATTTAATAATAACAATACTTTTTATTCAATAAATTTTAACAAATAATATATTCATAAACTCTGATTTTTTGGGGGGTCAAACAAGGGTGCAAAATCATTATTTAGTAAATGTCTCGGGTATGAAAATCTTTGAAGCAAGGAATGGCGCAAAGTCCAACGTCGCAGTCGAGACAACAGAAGCATGTTTCTTTGCGTATTTTGTTTCCGCTGTTGTCGCGCTTGGAGCAGCAAACCACACACATCCGTGTGGGTGCTGATTTTTTTTGCAGTGGGTGGTACATAGTCCATAAAATGACGACCAGTCAGGCGCTCAGGATTTACAACACCAGAAGCCCGTTGTCCAGAACGGTTTACCGCCGTTGGCGTCTGGTGTTTTAGAAAGATCTGTTCTGCCACCTTCCACATAAAGTCTGCATGGACCATAGACCTGGCATTTTTTTTTCAGCAGGATGAATGCATTCCACAGACATTGCTCCAAAAGATGTCTGAAAATTTTTTTATAATATTTTTTTTGCTGCTTTCGCATAGCAGGATAAAAAGTCATGGCTTGGTCCGCCCTGTCCACACCTCCCATCGTGTGGTTGTAGTCCAATACAACTTGGGGCTTTCTCACATCTTTTCCACCTCTGGTATGGACCATGACGGTCGAGGTGTTGTGCACTGTGCTCATAAGGGAAATGTCCTTTTTGTCCCGCCACTTTAGTGCCAACATTTTCCCTTTTTGCCATGCAGCAACTTCTCCTTTCTCGAGCTTTTTATTGTAAAATCCTGCCGGCATGTCCCGCCGCTTAGGCCTCACGGTTCCATAAGCGTCCATCTTGTTCATTAGAAGGAACTCATACAGTTCTGGTGATGTATAGAAATTGTTTGTAGTAAGACAGTAGCCCTGGTTGAGCAAGGGCTCTATCAATGACAAAACTGACGCGCTTGCCATCCCAAAAAAACGAAATCTCGGGGAGAATTTGGTCCCTTTGCCAGTGTAAAGTACTGTGTTCCAAATATATCCAGAGCTGGATTCACACAGCATAAAGGATTTGATCCCAAAGCGAGCGCGCTTAGACGCAATAAATTGTATCCAACTGAGCCTACCTTTATAGGCCATCAGACTTTCGTCTATGGTGATGTCCCGCTCAGGAACATAGGTCTGCTGGAAGTTCTGCATTATCATTTGGTAAACATCCCAATTTTCTTTTAGCTTTGGAGCTGGATGAGATTGTTCGTCAAATTCCTCATTATTTGCGAAGTGCAAATAACTTCATAACCAAAGAAAATCGATATTCGGACATTACCGTTCCAAAAAAAGGTGTGGCCAATAATTTATTTGTGGTCCAGTACCACTTTTGGAGTGGTTTCCCCACCACTCCCTGTAAAATTAGGAGGCCAAGGAATTTCCAAATATCATCACTGGTCACAGGCTCCCATTTTTTGCGCCGAGAAAATAGCTGACGGGTAGCAGCTTGCTGATCTTGATATCTGTTTGTTTCCAACACTATTTTATCGATCACCTCATCCGTCAAAAAAAGCCGGAGGTATTCCAACGGATTGTCACCCTCTATGTCCACTTTTATCCCAGGTGATCCTGTGAAGGGAAACCTTGGGGGCGATACGTGCTCCGTAGCGCAATCAATTGCGCACCAAGTCCGCACATCGCTGGGCACAGGTGCAGGATCATCACTCGCATCACTTTCTTCATCTGATGATGAGCTTTCCCACGCGTTGCTGTCACTCAGCTCCTCCGCAAGGGATTCTGCATCGCTGTCGCTGTTTGGCAGCAAGTCGCATAGCGATTTGGATGTAGAGGCGCGCTTTGCCATGATTACAGTACCAGTGTCTGTATACTGAGCAGCAATCTGCAGACAGGTCACTTGAGAAAACACTGGGGGGGCAATTAAAGGTCACTGTATTTTTTTTTTAAATTTTTATCCAATTGTATCAGTGTGTTTTTACTGTGTTTTACTGTGTTTCTACTTATACGTTTGAATTTGGCGCCGTCCCCTGTAAATGCTACACTGGATGTATACATTGGACTGCTGTTCACGTTAGTGATTTTGGGGAAAAATTGCAAAAGTCATGTTACTAAAGAAAATAAATTAACTTTTAATTACTGTTCTATATAAATATTTATTATTTGTAAAAAAAAAATCTCATGAATTGATGTAAATTAAGGTATGGTTTGATAACATTGTTTATAGAGCACTTTGCATACTGAAAATTGATATGATCCGAAGGCTTCACTACTGACTTGGAACAAAATATTAGCAACAGTTTCTCAGATGTCGCAGGCTGGATGTTTGTTGTGGGTCAGGGACCAAGAATGTTTTTAAAGGCTATGTCGGCCAAATACTATGTAAATATGATGTAAAGGGGGAAGCTGTGATGTAAAAGGAGGACATGTATTATAAACGTAGGCCACTATGTAAAGATGGTTCTGTAATGTAAAAGGAGACTATTTTGTAAAGGGGGGGTATTTTAATGTAAAGAGGGGACTGTGAAGCGAAGGAAGGGGCTGCTGTGTAAAAGAGGAGACTGTGAAGTAGGGGCTGAGTAATAGTGGCAGTAGCTAAATGGAGGTAGAACATGTAATGCCGCGTACACACGGTCGGAATTTCCGATGGAAAAAGTCAGATGGGAGCTTTCCATCGGATATTCCAACCGTATGTATGCCCCATTGGACTTTTTCCATTGGAATTTACGACGCACTTATAGAGATCAGGTTCTCTATTTTTCCGTCGGAAATTCCGACTGAGTTTTGCCTGGTCAAAAGTCCGACCGTGTGTATGCAACATTACATATTCCAAAACGAGTTACATGTTTTGGGTTTAAATACAACTTAATAATTATTGTTTGGAAGGTCAAATGTATATAGAGGTAATTAATTTTTTTTTTTATTGATGAGACTCAGATGTGTTATTTTTCATGCCAGTTGGGAGAATACTGTAATTTTACAGTCCTAAGCAGGTGTGGTTTCCAACAGAACATAATACATTTTAATTGCAACTGTAGTCCTGAACAGGGCATACACTGTAGTCAGGGGAAGATATGCATTTCCCTTGTTTTTATTTTATTTCCGTTTCAGGTAGTAGGCCTTTAATAACCTATCAATTTAGGGGCCACAGAAACTAATACTGGGACACAATTTGAGGTTAGAACCCACGGTTGGGGCACATATATAGTGTAGTAAATAATTGGTAACCATTGGCAACCTCACCTGAAAATGCTGATTTTTTGTCCCTTGTGCTGTCTCACTGGCCTCAGTACTATAGGGCCCTCACGTAGAACAAATATTTTAAATATATATCGGTCTTTCCTTATCTGAATGTTTTTTTTTTTTTCTACTCTGTGGCACAATTTTGGTCTTAATTCAGAGCCCCTGTATTACTTTAATGACAAGTTGACTGGAATAGAAA
The DNA here is from genome assembly GCA_029574335.1 of Rana kukunoris. NCBI lineage: Eukaryota > Metazoa > Chordata > Amphibia > Anura > Ranidae > Rana > Rana kukunoris. The sequence continues at coordinate 128,251,584 of CM056049.1, forward strand.
ATGGCTTAATTACATGGTCTTTTGATTTCTGTTAGGTTAAGCGTAATGAAATTGGGCAATCAAGTTGGAATAGAATTGAAGAACTTATAGATGGACATTTCTTCACTGAAGCATTTGGAGAAATTGAAAATCTCCTTCCTTCATTGTTCCCTCAGAAATGTTTCATGTCCCTCCTCAAGAACTTTATTCAGGTATTTACATGCTTGCTTAATAAATCTACATCTGCATTTGTAGTTGCCTCTATTGTATGAATCAGTCTCATTAAAAATAAAAACAGTCTACATATTGACATCAGCATGTTGACCAGCTGTCACTACTGGCAAAACTACGTGGATAAGCCAACATGTAATCTTTGGACATACTTGACATTCGTGAGGGAAGATGACAGCTTCTAGATTAACTGAGTGGTCATTCCTCATCACTGGTCATCTGTGGACATCTGGATGATTACCTGACAAACCAGTGTTTTATTGTGTACACTGGCAAAATATGAACATGTATTTAAATGGACAAATGAGCTTAGTTGTACCTTGCCTCAAATTTTTAACCCACACTAAATTATATTATTTATAAGTAATGATACCATAGATTGTTTATCCAGGGAATATCCTATTGCCTTGGGGGCTCAGGAAGGATTTTTTTTTTACCCGTTGAAGTTTTAATACCTTAATTTCCTTTTGATGAAACTTGGTCAATATAAGTTTGAGACACTTTTGCGATTTTGGGTTATTGGTATATGCAGTTGACCTCCTTCTAACCTGCATTTAACCTGTGCAAAGCAGGTTTTCTTTCATGGACTAAAATTGTAATTCAAAACCCATTCAAAGCAAACAAAAGAACATTAGCACGAGCCCTAACTAACAAGCACCTTGGTTTAAGGCAGCAGAAACTGGCAGTAGATTTACTTGTGTAAAACACTCAACAGCCATGCCCCATCGGGGGAGATTTACAAAAACTGGTGCACATGGAATCTGGTGTAGCGTAGAAGCTGATCAGCTTATAAGTTTCATTGGCAAAGCTTAATTGGAAAAAAAATGTTAGAAGCTGGTTACCATGAACCGCTGCACCAGTTTCTTTGTGCAATAGTTTTAGTAAATCTCCCCCATTCTGTCAATCAGGGAAGGGAGATACTTGGAGAGGCAATGATGTCACTAGGGGATATGCTTCTAATTAGCGCTTTTAGCTCTGTCAACATGAATGTGGCAAAAATACTTCCATATTTTGATGGACCCCATAAAGACTGTTGTCTGTAAAATGTATGGCACATTGATTATAATCAAATATTAGTAGAGTTATAAAAAATGCCTTGACTTTAACGCAAAGTGTAATGATGCTATGCAGTTAACCATATTAACCAACATGGTATTAGTTTACTACAGTGAGATCACTTCAGAATTTTTACTTAGTTTTTTTCACTTTTTGCCTTAAATATGTTTGACTGAAATATTGCAGACCCCAACTGTTATATCCATTTGTAAAATTGTGAATTGCAATATATAATGTGAGGAATGTTAGATTTTTCTTTGAAATTGCTTTTAGAAGCATTTCATCTGTAAACTTCTACAATCAGAACATGCGGTTTCATGAAGATTAGATTCCTAAATCATTCTATAAAATAACATTGCCCTTGTCTGTGAATATTTAATATTAATTTAACATAATTATTATTGCCCCAGTGATTGCGTGCGTGCACAATTAAAAGAACTGTTTCAAATTGTGTTTGTTTTTTTAGGGACATGTGGACATCAACCATTTTGAGCGATTTTTCGGTGTGTTTTCCAACCTTTTGCATTATCATCCGCCTTGGGAATCTGTTTCCATGTCCCAGTTTTATCTCAATATTCTTCAGTGTCCTATTTGTAAAAAGGGGACCTGGTCCTTCATTGAAGCCCTGATACGGTAATTATTTTAAGCTGAAGAAAGAGATAGTTTATATGCCTGTTTGTAGACATACCCTCACAGGAACCAATAATTGGAAAAAGTAATCTGTTACTGGCCTGCCTCCTCTTAGATAAAATTGAATTTGTTTCTGTGGTTGCCTGCACATTATACATTAGTTTTTTTTTTTTTTTTTTCGTAAGCCCCATTGATATTTTCTGTGGATCTTGTACAGTTCTATTTAAAGCATTCTATAGCAGTCCTCCTAAAAACCCTGGAACGCAGCTTTGAATTCAGGGATTTGAAATCGACTATAGTTTTTGTACATGAATCTTAACCCAGATGTAATTGTGAGGGGGGAAGTTGGGCATTGGGTATACTTCAAACCATGGGTGCGCAACCTATGGCCCTTCAGCTGTTGTGGAACTCCAAGTCCCCTGAGGCATTGCAAGGCTGACGGTTGCAATCATGACTCCCAAAGGTAGAGACACAATGTGACTTTTAGTTCTGCAACAGCTGAAGGACAGGTTGAGGGCCCATGGTTTAAACAATAAGTTCTGAAATTGGTCATCTTTGTTAAATGTATTTATGCTTTTATTACTGTTTGCTTATTTTCTTTTGTTTATGCAGTCCACATCAAACACCCTCTGCCTCCTTGTCAATATGCCTCAATCAAATCCTTTACTATCCATCAACCTAGTCCTTACCTTGAATCACACTATCATGGAAGAAATGTTCACATCTGATGTTTTTTTTTTTTTAAAAGGCAACATTTTGGAAATGAAAGCTAGACTGTAGATCAAATACAGTGTACTAGCATAGCCAGACTTTGGTCATTTGTGCTTTGCCATCAGAGTCGTTGTAGTACAGGAGGTACTTGAACTTGTAGCTTCGGTTTTTGCAGGGCCTTACTCCGTGCCCTCAAATTACTTCCATTTTCCTAATTATAATAAAACAGTTTCACAACTTGCGGGTTTAATTTGAACTATTGTTTGTATGTGTGTGAATATTTGGGTGCAACCACATTTCTTCATGACATCTGCAGGTTCTGCTTCCTGATTAGAAGTGCTTCACAATGTTGTGCCTTGTTGACTTGAAAACAAAATACTAGGGTTGCACCGACACCACTTTTTTAAGACAAAATACAAGTACAATACATTTTTTCAAGTACTTGCCAATACTGAATACCGATACTTTTTTTTTTTGTAATGTCTTTCTTAGTTTCTGTCGGAAAATATTGTAAATAAGTACTTTTTCACCTTCATTGTTGTGCGCTATTGAGGCTGCACTGAGGGGACACTGATGTGGAGGCACTAATATGCAGTACTGATTAGGTAGCACTAATATGCAGCACTGATAGGTAGCACTGATGATACAGCACTGATGAGCACTGATAGGTTTAGGTGGCACTGATTTGCAGCACTGATGAGCATTGATAGGTGGCACTGATAGATGGCTATCACTCATAGGTGGCACATATGGGCACTGAAATGCAGAAGACTGCTGGCCTGGCATAATAAATTAAATGAATGATGAGAGGAAAGGAAGGATTTTGCAATGCTATATGTTGTGACATCCATCTTGGTACAAATTGATAACCCCATTACCGAGTCTGATGGAACATGTGGCTGCACCCCTGCCCAGGCCAGCTTGCCTTCCGCTGCTGCCAGCCTGTTGAGGACTCGGTCTCAGCTCCGCACTTTCTGCCCACTGACTTCTGGTTGAGAGCAACATCGCTTCTTCATTCCCAAGTATCGGATTAGGCATCGGGAGCATTTGTACGAGTACTCACGCAAATGCTTGGTATCGGCACTGATACCGATACTAGTATTGGTGCAACCCTACTAAATACTCCACAATTTTTAATGATATCAAATCCCTGTAATGTTCTTGGTAGCCAGAAGCTATGAAACAGCTTTTCTAATCTTTCTTAAAAACAGTTACTCCCCCCCCCCCCCAAATAAGAATGTTATTAAAATAATCATAATTCTCGTGTGGCTTATTTGTGTATATTTGAATGGAAAGTCTATTTTGATTCAGTGAATCTTGTACTCAGTAACCTCATTCAACAGTAGAAATATTGGAACTTGTTTATGTTTCTGCAATTAATGTAGTGGGATTCTTTAGGCCCCTTTTTTAAGATAAAACAATATAGCCCGATATTTCATATAGAGTGAAATGGACACAGTCTATATTTTACCTTTTTTGTTTTTAACCACTTGCTGACTAGGCCTTTTTCTGACAATCGTAATTTTTTGCTAGACAATTACTTAAAACCGGAAATAGAAAGAAAAAAAGTTGCGCTCAGAAGGCACAAAATGACATTGTGAGAAATTATTAAACGTATCAGTCTGAATGAATAAACAAAAAATAGGTAAATAAATGAATAAACCACATCTAATTGGAAAATAAAGTCCAAATATGGTGATGAAAACAAGTGTAATAAGAGTGACTTGCACTACAACCAAATCTTAGTCCATTAGAGCTGGTAACACAAAGGTGTAATTAAATGGTATAATTGGATGATAGTCCAAATTTCAACAAAGGCAATGATGATCGTAGATTACAGTATCCTAGGTGGAATTCACTATCGATCTCACAGAATTCTGCAGACACATCAGAAGGTAAGTAAAGATGTACTCTTACCAGATCCTGGTGTAATTCAGGCATATCAATCCACTGGCATCTGAAGGGGGAGATCTCCTCGACCGCTTACAGTACTTCCTCATAGGACTGATAGATTTCACTGGATCAAAATACTTCCCACTAGTGCAGACTCCTGTTTAAGCTGCAATGCCATCGTCAAGGCACGCCTTGACGATGGCATTGCAGCTTAAACAGGAGTCTGCAGTAGTGGGAAGTATTTTGATCCAGTGAAATCTATCAGTCCTATGAGGAAGTACTGTAAGCGGTCGAGGAGATCTCCCCCTTCAGATGCCAGTGGATTGATATGCCTGAATTACACCAGGATCTGGTAAGAGTACATCTTTACTTACCTTCTGATGTGTCTGCAGAATTCTGTGAGATCGATAGTGAATTCCACCTAGGATACTGTAATCTACGATCATCATTGCCTTTGTTGAAATTTGGACTATCATCCAATTATACCATTTAATTACACCTTTGTGTTACCAGCTCTAATGGACTAATTAAGATTTGGTTGTAGTGCAAGTCACTCTTATTACACTTGTTTTCATCACCATATTTGGACTTTATTTTCCAATTAGATGTGGTTTATTCATTTATTTACCTATTTTTTGTTTATTCATTCAGACTGATACGTTTAATAATTTCTCACAATGTCATTTTGTGCCTTCTGAGCGCAACTTTTTTTCTTTCTATTTTTGCTTTTTCATGTATATCACATGTTTAAGGTTGCTGCTGGATACCTTTGTTCACCTATTTATTTATTTCATAATTAATTAATTATTTAATTAAGCAACTCGTTCATTAATTTGCTGTTATTGATTTTACATTAATTAATTCATTCACCTTTTAGCGCGAGAAATTTCCCCTTTGGATAGAACACAATTACTTAAAACCACCAAACATTATGGGCCAGATTCAGAAAGCATTTACGTCGGCGTAATTTCAAATGTGCGCCGTCATATCTTTACGCCGATTCTCAAAGCGAGATACGCCAAAAAATAGCCTTCCTCCACTTGACGTAACTTGCCTACGCTGGCGTATCGTGGGCGCATAGCTACGCTGGACGCATTCAGCTTTCCCATTAGAAATATGCAAATGAGAGAGATACGCCGATTCACGAACGTAGATACGCCCGGTCGCTTCAAAGTTACCCCTGCTATATGAGGTGCAGCTAATGCAAAGGTATGGGCCAGGGAACGACGCCGTAGAATTTTACGCCGTTTACGTAGTACGGGAATAGGGCTGGGCGTAGGTTACGTTCACACGTTGTAGGCATTGCGCGCCGACGACACTTAGGGAGTTTTTTCAAAGTGATTCTGAGCATGCGCGCGCATGCCCAGTTCGAGCGGCCATTCGTTAGCATGGGGTCATGCTTAATTTAAATACATGATGTCCACCTCCTTCCTACTTTGAATTAGGCGGGCTTACGCCGGCCCATTTACGATATGCCGCCGTAACTTAGGGAGCAAGTGCTTTGTGAATACAGCACTTGTCTCTCTAAGTTGCGGTGACATAGCGTAAAGAAGATGCGCTACGCCGCTTTAAAGATATGCAAATGTATCTGAATCTGGCCCTATATATTTATGTCACACGGTTTTATCGCAGCTGATTTTCAAATGCAATTAAAAAATATATATATATATATACACTTTAATGAATTAAAAAAACATAATATATACTACAATTTTTTTTGTATAATATGAAAGATGATGTTATACCAAGTAAATAGATACTTAACATGTCATGCTTTAAAATGGCACCAAACTACGGTATTTAAAAATCTCCATAGGTGCTGCTTTAAAAAATTATACAGGTTACCAGTTTAGAGTTAGAGGAGGTCTAGTGTTAGAATTATTGTTCTCGCCCAGATGTTTGTGGTGATACCTCACATGTGTGGTGCAAATACCATTTACATATGTGGGTGTGACCTATGTATGCGTTGACTACTGCACGCGGGGACAAGGGCGCTTTAAGAAGAAAATTATATACATTTTTACACTGTTCCTTTAAAATAAGATAACAAGTAAGCATCCCTTGCGATAACAATACAGCATGACAGGTCGTCTTTATGAAAAGATCTCTCCTCCACTGCTTCTAAAAGTGATCTTGCCGCTTCTAAAAGCTAATCCGCTGCAGGGAACACTTTTTTTGGGGAAGCCGAGACTGCCTAAGTAAAAAAAAATAATAATATTTTAAGGCATCTAGTTGCAGACCTAACCCCAGTATTTAACGTCAAACTAATAACGTATATTTACAGTTAGTCGGTCAGCAAGTGGATATGCAGGAACAATTGTCTGCTGTTTGTTCATTGTACAACTGTAAAACGGCTTGCACTTGCTGTTGTTAATTATGAGTTTTCTTCTTCTAAATAGGTGTTTTATTGATGATGCTTTCTGCTTATGCCATGAAACGTTTGATCTGGAAATTGATACTAATAAAAGAAGAAAAGTTGTTGCAGCAGTCCTGAAATTTATTACCAACATAATTCAGGAAGAGGCAAAATCACTGAGTGCAAGGTGAGATTTTCTCTCTTCATGAAGCTTGACCACTTAAGGACCGGAAAAATGTAAATTTTGAAAAAAAATATATATTTTTTATTTTCTACTATAAAACATACCCAATAAAAAATTATTAAAATCTAATTTCTTCATCAGTTTAGGCCAATATGTATTATCCTACAGTTTTTTGGTAAAAAATAAGTGTATATTGAATGGTTTGCGCAAAAGTTATAGCGTCTACAAAATAGGAGATACATTTATGGCATTTTTTTTACTAGTAATGGTGCCGATCAGTGATTTTTAGCGGGATTGCAACATTGCAGCGGACAGGATTTCTTCCGTCTGCAAAGGCGGATCTTTGCTGATGGCGGACAAATTACGGGTGTCAGCGGATGTTCATCCGCTGACACCCGTAATCACATAGGGACCCATGTATGTCCCGTTTTCATCCACAAACGGACGGATGAAAATGCGGACATATGGTCCGTACGTGTGAAAGGGCCCTAAGGGGTTCTGAACTACGAGAGTTCCTGATCTATGTGACTAGCTGTCACAGCGATTACATGATCAGGAGTTCCTCCTGCCTGCCAATTATTTAAAAACAGTGATCGGGAGCTGTCTGTGACAAATCAGTTAGTGTGTTAGGAGCAATAAGACCACAAAACAGCAGTGCGCCATAGGCATGTGCAGCACATAGGCATTTAAGGCTCACCCTCACATATTAATTGGGCAAAAGTTGAAAATGGCAGCATGGGTGGCTGGACAGGTAAATATTAATCCTTTTATATGCAGGGAGGATTTTTTTTTTTTAATCCCGGTGGAATTGCTTCAAAGAAAAATTGCAGAAAGTACTGTCAATGCTAACTTTAATGCCGCGTACACACGGTCGTTTTTTGCGATGAAAAAAACGTAGTTTTTTAAAACGTCATTTAAATTGATCGTGTGTGGGCAAAACATCGTTTTTTGTCTTAAAAAAAACGACCAAATAAAAATTCCAACATGCTTGAATTTTTTGTGTCGTTTTTCAAAACGTTGTTTTTTGTTTCACAAAAAGTCACCGTGTGTAGCAAAAACGTCATTTAAAACAAAGTTTTTAAACCCGCGCATGCCCAAAAGGTAGTTATGAAGCGAGCTTCAATGGAAAAGAGTGGTGAACGTAACCTCGCTTTTTGTGAAAAAAACGATGGTGTGTATGCAACATCGTCTTTGAAAAGTGACGTTTCAAAAACGTTGTTTTTTACTTCACAGAAAACGTCGTTTTTTTCATCACAAAAAATGATCGTGTGTACGCGGCATTAGAGTCGATTTACACTGGGGCGACTTGGGATCCGACTTCAAGTCGCCTCAAGTCGTCCCAAGTCGCGCTGTCCAGAAAAGCAATGTAAGTGAATGGGAGCCGTCTTAATACACACTACTGAAGTCACTCCGACTTCAGAAGAGGTTCCTGTACTACTTCAATCAGACTTCTAGGCGATTTGTACCCATTGATTTCAATGGAAGTCGCCTCCAAGTCTTAACTGAAGCAAATTTCCAGGAAGATAACATACATTTCTCAGGCAAACCCCTCCCTCCCCTAGAGCTGATTGTTGTATTGGCCACTGGAAAGTCTCCTGTCCTGGAGACGACTTCAAGTCGTGTTGTAAATCGCCCCAGATCGCCCTGTGGTTCATGCTCAAGTCATGTTGGAGTTGCCTCTGAAAGTCGTGCTGGAAGTCGTGTCGCCCCAGTGTGAACCGACTCTAAATGTTTTCTATTTATAAGTGATTCCTTGCACACGATAGCCCTCTCCTCTTCTGGGAGTGTCCAGTTGCTATTTTGCTGCCACTGCTCTTCTGACCTTTCCTTAGCAGAGTTTTTGGATGTCTACACAAGGGACAGTTTTACAGATGGGACCCCCATATAACCCATCCCACCCCAAGCAATCCTCAGTACTTTGGTAGTGTTTTTAGGTGTTGGACGTCTCCTCTGTAATCAATGGTATTGGTTTGTAAGTAACAAAAATGTAATTCGTCAAACAACGTTCATTTGCTTCTGGTCCTCCCTGGGATCATAAGCCCCTTGGAGTCTACTGTGCACCAGCCTTCTGCTGCATTACCTTGCTATCTGGTGCCCAATCACAGCTGATGTGGGAACAGTTACCTACTGTGACAAAGAGGTGACCTTTATAATTGCACCTTCCTTGCCTCTTAGATCACAGTGAGTACCCTATTAAGACACCCATGCCTTAGTAAGAAGTATTTTTTGGCAACCATTATCGGTCAGATCTCAGGCCTTAGGCACCCCTGCTGTATAACTGGTGACTCTCTGACGTGGCCTGTGACCTCCTGCTCTGGCAAGACCAGATTGCGGATTGGCGACCTACCATCCCAAAGCATCAGTGTTGTGAATGCTGATGGCAGAGAAAGCATACCGCTGCAGAAGGAGCAGAGCCGCTTAAACCAATGCTTCTCCTATAGCATTGGCTCCTGTCCCAGGCAGAGTGACACCAAATGCACTCCTGGGACAGCAACATTGCTACAGCTGTGCGATACCTGCAATGTTTACAATACATTAAGGCTGGGTTCACACTGCAGCACGGATCGGCTCACAGCTCGGGTTCGGTGCATCCCCATTCACTGTTTCAGATCCGATTTCAGCCCGGAATTTTTGGCTTGAATTCGGTCGTGAAATGGACCAGAAGATGCACGGGACTCCTGTGCAATTTACAGTTGTGCCGCTCCAGAGATGTGTGAATCGGCTTTATAGAGAGCCGGTCACAATCTCAATTCCCAATAGTGTGAACCCAGCCTAAAGTCTATATATAGCAATGGGCATATCTGTTCTGCACTGGTTACTGGGCTGCTTTCAAACTGATCGACAGGTGCACTTGGCCATTACCTACAGGAGTTGTGGTAAGCTTTCAGAAAATGAGCCACACCTGCAAGATATAATAGCAGTCTATGGAAAAGTGTGGCTAACCTGCAGGAAAGCCAACAACTGCACTGCACTGCACTGCACCCGAGGTGCGGGTAAACTGCAGCGCATCAGTGTGAAAGCAGCCTTTAAAGTGGTTGTAAACCATTTATAACCACGTTATGCTACAGGTAAGCCTATAGTTACCTGTAGCTACCAAGGATGTCTCGTAGACCTGCACGGCTTAGGAGATATCCCCTGTCCCCTGCTTGTGCCGATGTCATTATCACATGCGCACTGGGGAAAACTGAAGCAATGGAACCTATGTGCCATTGCTTTAGTTCGTGTGCCGTTACTGGCGCCTCCCGCGCACATGGAAGTAAGTGCAGAGAGAAATGTCGGTGGCCGGAGGGGGAGACGTTGATCTGAGGTAAGTAATACATAATGAGCTAGTATGCTATGCATACTAGCTCATTATGCCTTTGTCTTGCAGGTTGCGGCCCCCCCCCCCCCCCCCTAGGGTTTACTTCCTTTTTAAGCTTTCACACTATAAGTCTGACCGGGACCCAATTGGACCCTCATTCACCTGGAGTTTACACCTACCTATCCCCAAAATGATCCGGAAAAAAACCCCAGAAGGGGACCTGTCATCCACCTGCACTGGTCATCGGGGATCAGTAGACAGATCCCCACCTAGCACGCAAACTCTGACCCGTGTGATTCTCAACCCCCCCTGCAGCATGGAAGGGCCCATTCATTATATAATTTACCACCCCCGTTCCTTTTCTGCTATTATTTGTTATGCTATTGCAAAATACATTTTTTTTAATTCTTAGCCGTTTTAATTACATTGTAACTCAAGACCTGTTCCGCAAAAGCTTGAGCACTCCTGCTATATAGTCTTCAGGCAACCAGGGTCATAAGTGATCCCCAGTGCCCTCTACACCAGGTTCTGTCTTTGATTTAGCTCAGGCAGAGATCTTGGACTCGGTAGAGGATAGTGGGGTGAATGAGAAGGGAGAAGTGGAGCCTTCGCAGCCATACACATTCTGGGTGTAGAAAATTGGCAGGCAGACTTGCTCAGCCACCAAGAGCTAGATTTGGGAGAGTGGGCTCTATTCCTGGAAATGTTTCAGGACATTTGCCAGTGATGGCCGTGGATCTCCTAGCGACAAGGTTCAACCACAAGGTGGGGAGTTTTTTGTGTCTCAGTTGTGAGATCCGAGGGCCTTTGTGGTGGACACCCCAGTGTGTTCGGTTCTTCTGTTAAATGCCTTTCCTCTTTTAAAGATCCTCCCTTGTCCCACATTGAGTCTGAAGGAATTCCAGTGATACTAATGGCCCTGAACTGGCCAAGAAGAACTTGGTATGCAGTTGTTCTTCGGCCACTTTTATCTGCTGCATTTTGGATTTTATACACACACACTGTATAAAGAGATGAAACAAGGGCATAATAAACAAATCCATCTAAAGTAGGGCTTGCTCCATTCACTGGATAAAAAAGACAAACTGCATCTTGGTTTATGCACTTTGAGTGCTCATGTTCCTCCTCGGAGCACCAAGGGATATTAGCCAAGATGCACACATGGGGCAGAGACAGTGGGGTTGATTAAATAAAACTGTTAAGTGCAAAATCTGGTACAGCTCTGAATATAAACCAGCTTCCATTTTTTTCTTAATTAAGCACACTGATGTTAGAAGATGATTGGCTACCATGCTCAGCTGCACCATATATTGCACTCCCCAGTGTGTTGTTGAAAGGGCTAGACGGTTGTGTTTTTTTGTTTATTTTTTTTCAGTGCATTGAGCAAGCCGTGCTTTGGAGGGATTTTTCGGCTTTTTGTGCTTTTGTCAGGTACTTTTGTGGATATTTTTCTTCAATTTGCCTTTTATGCCAACATTGTAATAGACTGAGGATGTACAGTAAGTAGCTAGTGTACAATTTAACTACCTTATCTTTTTTTGAGTATGTAAGTAACCTATCAACAAGACTATATTCAAGACTTATCCTAAAGTACTGACAGTTTGCATTTATTCTTATGCTAGGCTCTCTGAGCGGACAGAATCCAATAAAACATTGTTTCCATCTTTTATTGTTGGAGTCTTTTGGCCTGAGACCAGGACTATGGTGTTTCTAAACAAGAATTTGACTATACTAACAGACCTAGTAATCATGTCCTACAAGAAAGAACTTCATTCCAAGAGTGTAAGTATTTTAATTGCAACATAAAAGTTTCTTCTGTGTGATTGCTGAGCTTCTAGTTCATGATTAGATCAGGAATCTTGAAGTCAGCAAGGCATAGTGTTGTACATTGGTTATGTGTTTAACAGGTGGTGGTTAAAGCAGGGGTTCACCCAAAAAAAAACATTTTTATCATTACATTCAGCCGAGTTGTGAGAATGACATTAGGCAGTTTTTTTTATTTCATTGCCGTACATACTGTATTTTCACCGCGGCTTCCGGGTATGTAATCTGCGGGACTGGGCGTTCCTAATTGATTGACAGGCTTCCGACCAGCGCATACAGTGCGTCACGAGTTGCCGAAAGAAGCCGGACTGTGAGTCGGCTCTATACGGTGCCTGCGCACCGACGTTCGGCTTCTTTCTGCAACTCGTGACGCGCTGTATGCGCCGGCCGGAAGCCTGTCAATCAATTAGGAACGCCCAGTCCCGCAGATTACATATCCGGAAGCCGCGATGAAAATACGGTATGTACGGCAATGGAATAAAAAAAAAAACTGCTTAATGTCATTCTCACAACTCGGCTGAATGTAATGTTACAAAAGATTTTTTTGGGTGCACCCCTGCTTTAAGAAGGTTTAAGCATCCTATTTGGAGCTATACTAGGGAAGTACAGTTGAAATTGGGTATTAAGGCAGATTCATAATGGGGTGGATTATGTTCTTGGAACTCCTGCCAGTTGTCTGACAAAGATGTTAGCATGACATAGGTCATCTTAGCCTTTTTTCCCTGAAAACTACCCAAAAATGCAAGGTAAGTGCAGCTGTGTGTTTTCAGCAGTTTCACCATCAATAACTCATACATATTTATTTTTATTTTTTTCATTTTACAGTAGCCAAGCCACTGTGGGTGGTAGAAATCACACTTTAACTGCCCGGAGCTTTGTTCTTTTTGATTTCAGTATTAAATAAAATGCTTATGTGGACCCTATTATTAATTGTCCAGAATAATTTGTCACACTTTCTAAAGTGTCAGCAAGGAGTTAGCTTACCATCTAAGAAAAATGTTGCCACAAAACTTGTAATTTACTTTTGAGTGGAAAGAGAATTTTTTTTATGGTTTTCCAATCACCTCTCATGCCGCGTACACACGATCGGTTTGTCTGATGAAAATGGTCTGATGTGTGGGCCCCATCGGTTTTTTATCCATCGGTTAAAAAAATTGGAACTTGTTTTAAAATTATCTGATGGATACCTAACCGAAAAAAAACGATCGTCTGTAGGCACGTCCATCGGTTAAAAATCCATGCATGCTCAGAATCAAGTCGACGCATGCTTGGAAGCATTGAACTTAATTTTTCTCAGCAAGTCGTTGTGTTTTACGTCACCGCGCTCTGACGCGATCGGTTTTTTAACTGATGGTGTGTGGGCACGACTGATTATCAGTCAGCTTCATCGGATAACTGATGGAAAAATCCATCAGACCGTTTTCATCGGATTGACCGATCGTGTGTACAGGGCATTACAATAATGTGCATAGGTGAGGGTTTCCCTTTTTTCGTCAATAGTTGTGTCTATGATAACTATTTGTAAATCCTTCATAGTAAATTCTGTTATGGCTGGGGGGACTTCAGATCAGATCTGCATACTTGAGTACAATTGTACAAGCTCCATTCAGAAATCTATAAATCATTTTGGGCAGCGTTTTAAATGTATTTTTCATTATAACAACATTGTATAATCGGATGCAAAAATGTATTTCTTTTGAGAACGCTAGATAGCAAAAGTGTCAAATCTGAGGATATGTCTTTACTTTACTGAAACTGATGCAGTGAACTGCATACACTGGGGCTTCTAATGAGAAAAGACTTAGCAGTTGCAATTAAGAAGTACACAAATCAGGACACAACTGAGTAATTATTGTACCATTGGGTTATACATCCCTTTCAAGTAATTGGTCACTGGCAAATAGCAAGCTTGTTTCATTCTTGTCTAACCTCTCTATCTCCCAGCATTGGAGTGATGAACCCTATTCTCTTTCGTACTTTGATACAGTTCATGAGGATTTACATGTGTGTTTTGCTGCTTATCCTCAGTGTTCCAGAGTAGCTGCAATTATTTGAAAGCTTTCCTTTGGATTTTCTTTGAATAACTGTAACCAAACCCTGGTGTGAAGAGGCGTGTCAGCCTGTAAGCAGCTTAGAGCTCTGGATCCTGCCACAGATGCTCACCTTGGTGGGCAGTGGCATCTCGAGAAGTAGCATTACCGAGTTGCTATACAGGTCCAGGCATGTGGTCTGCTGTGGCGGAGCCCAGTCCTTGAAGCCCCTGTGCGTTATGTCTGACCTGGACTGGTGAAGATTGAGCCATAACGGCTCTCTGATGTTCAGATTAAGTTGACCCTATCTGGTGTCTCCAATGCTGGTTCCTGCCCCTGGAGGCTTTGAGACACTTGGGGCATGGTAATGGCTAACCCCTGTGGTGCCCGAAAGCGGTGTGCTGACTACATCAGAGAGTGTCCTAGTAGCACTGTGCAGGCGCTTTGAGAGTCTCTGTTGGCAAAGGTGCTGGGCATGCGTGTGCGCTCCCGATTGTAATGTAGTGGTGCAATTCAGATGACGCACTACGCATAAATAGCGATCATTTTTATTTGGCTCTTTCTGGTCCTGCTACTGACCAGGATCAGAAAGGATGCACCTACAGCATCTCAACGAAATGTAACACTGGCCACCTTGCAACAGGAGGATTTTGGGACTCTGCATGGGACACTGTAAGGCTGTTCTTACATTTGATTGGCACTGTGAGTATTGCACCCTTTGCAGGCACAGCAAGCATGGCAGAGTTGAATAGGGGAGGGGGGGGGGGCAGGGATCTTGTGGACTTAACCCCCAAAATACAATTCCACTGTCTTATTTCTGGGGCAACAATCTGGCTCTGATGCAGCATCCTTTTTTCTTTTTTTCTTCACTCCATCTGGGGTTCCTTTATCAGAGACTTTAGAATCTAAAGAGGAATTTTCTGCTGCCTTTACCACAATGCTGGAACAATTAGCAGACATCTGCAAGAATGTATGGTAGAGTGACCAAAGGCATTCTAGGTCTTCATCACCACAGGAGCTACCTTGCGAGTTTCCTCTCCCACCCTTTCTTGGGTTGGAGGAAGAGTAAAGGTTTGAGGAAGTAGACCCTCATTAACATTTCCTAAACGCAAAAGTCCACAGTGAGTTTGCTCACTGTCATTGCTAGAACCATCTGGACCTAGGGCAACAGGGTGGGGTCTTGGAAAGTGCCCAAACTAGCCAAATTCTTTGCTATGTACCCCCACAATGAAGAGGATCTGTACTAGGCATAGCCCCAGACACTACGTGTGCACCAAAAGTGGTTTGCATAGTAATGGCTAAAGGAAAACAGCTGGCGCAAAATGTGGATGGTCTCAGCAGTGGTGTCTTATTTGAATAAGACAAAAAATGTCTTATCCCACTATTGTTTTCATGGGGATTTGTCAAGCCTTGCTGGTTGCTGGTCAGGGCCAAGTGCATAGTAAAAGAACCCAGAGCCCTAATACAGTGCCTTAAAAAAGTATTCATACCCTTTTATTCTGTTTAACCACTTGCTTACTGGGCACTTAAATCCCCTTCCTGCCCAAACCAATTTACAGCTTTTAGCGCTGTCACAATTTTAATGACAATTGCACAGTCATGCAACACTGAACCCAAATTACATTTTTTATATATTCACACAGATAGAGTTTTTTTTTGGTGGTAAAAAAATACCAACATTTTTTTCTCCTTCATTGAAGTGCACTGATGAGGGTGCACTGATGGGCACTGATGGACACTGATGAGGCGGCACTGATATCATGCACTGAAGGGCACTGATGGGTGGCACTGGTAGGGGACACTGATGATGAGGCACTGGTGGGCATTGATAGGCGGCAGTGGTGGGCACAGGTGAGGCAGCCGCTGCTCTCTGTGTGAGGGACCAATATCCCCCTGACAGAAGCCATTAATTGGCTTATTTGTTTATCCTACACTACGGGACGCAGAGCCTTTAATCGTTACATAGTGGGTTGTATAGTTCACCGAGGTGATTGGACACTGGCACACCCAATGAAGACGAGTTCCCCTCTATATAACCCCTCCCATAAGGGGAGTACCTCCATTTTTGTTTGCCAGTGTCTAAGGTGATAGTCGCGACTAAGGGTGTGCTAAAAAGAAGCTCTGCTAAAAATCCCTCCGGGGGTCAAAAGAGCTGCGTCAACGGAACCATCCAAAATGCTTATTGTATACGCCTAAAATGGTTGGTACCCAAGCCTCGCAGAAGACCAAGGTTTTGCCTGTAATGAGTAAGGCATGTCTTACCTGTATCCGCCACTTGAGGGAGTAAAGAGCTGGTAGTTCCTTTTACAAGAACTTACTTGTCAGCAGCTCCATTGAGAGCATTCCTTCCGCTGCAGGCTCTGCTGTGACCAAGGGCAAAATTCTCATATTTTGATGCCTTGCTGGGTCCCAGGAGAATGTTCGTTCCTCTCCCCCTTCCTGCATGACTGCCACCATTCCTCTAACGTGCGCGCACGGGGGCGCGCTTTTGGAGTTCACAGCCGTTAAGTGGGGAAAGGGGGCGTGGTCACGCAAGCGGGCACGCCGGTGCATGCCCCTCTACTGCACATGCGCGGAGCTGGATTTTTAAACAAAACCTCAAATGTCTGCAAAACGGTGACACAGCAGCTTTGGAGGTCACGTACGCTCTCTATGTGTGTTGGTTACAGGCACCCTGGACGTCTACTCAGGCTGTACAATTAGTTGCTATTATTATCATTGCTAAACTAGTACAGTACTGTATGCAAGTTTTTTTTGTACCTCTGCTGTGGCACAGGACTATGTCTTCCCATAGGAGAAATTCAGGGACAAAAAAGGGGCGCAAAAGCATCACCAACTGAATCGGGGAGGGGGGGGGGTTCTAGCCATTCCTGCCTAGTCCCATCCTCCCCTGTAAGACCGGAAGCACATGCACAGGATGAGCCATTGCCGTTGTCTGGTATAGCAGCCTCTCCTGTTGTGCCAGCCCCTGCATATGTCACTGAGGACACTTTAGCAGCAACTTTGAACAACTTAGAAGGGAGAATTGCTACTTTAATCGCAGCATCCTCTCAGAGGGATAAAAAGCAGAGCAAGTCTCCTTCTGTTGTGTTAGGCCCTTCTCCTGAAAAATCTGATGTGGAGGATGAGGATTTATCTCCATCAGAGGATAAGGATGAGGAGCAGTCGGAATGGATCCAGGGTTTTAGAGGAACATTTTTCTGCCTCCCAGGTTCTTAAACTGCAGGTGCAATTTTATGCTAAAGAGTGCATTCAACATTTAAATTGCCTTCTTCACCGTTAACAGAGTCATCTGTCTCCTCCTTGGGTTCATTAAAGTCCCCACAGGCTGCATGTTCCTTTCCGGTTCATCCTCTATTAGAAAATCTTATTTATGCAGACTGGTTACATCCAGATAGGCATTTTTCTCCTCCCAGGAATTCTGAAGTGCTTAATCCCATAGAGGAAAAATTTACCAAGAAGGGAGGCTGCCTACAGTAGATGCGGCCATCTCTTGTGTAAATAAGAACCTAACTTGTCCTGTAGACAATGCTCAGGTGTATAAGGATCCTTCTGAAAATAAATTGGAATCTTTGCTTAAATCCTCCTTTCTTATGGCTGGTTCTGTAACCCAACCTGCTGTGGCAGCGGTTGGTATGTGTCAGGTCCTAAAGGAGCAAGTGAAGCAAGGGCTTAAGGATCTTCCTCCAGATCAGGTTAAACTATGGGAGAATCTACATAGGGCCTAGTGTTTTTACAATGGATGCCATTAGAGATTCTATTCAGCAGGCGTCCCGTCTCGCGCTCCAGCTGGTGCACATGCACAGAATTATTTGGTTAAAGCATTGGTCAGCTAAAGCCCTGTGTAAAAAACTTTTAGCCGGTTTTCCCCTTCCATGGGGAATGACTCTTTGGGAATGATCTGGATAAATACATCCCAAAAATTTCAAGTGGTAAAACTACTTTTTTACCAGATAAGAAAAGGAGTAAGCGCCCATGATTCAAGCGTTCTCTCTCCCCGGTTCCCGAAACCTCAGCCTTCAGGCAGTGGTGACGGCATCCTCAGCCAGCCGCAAAAGCTTAGACCCAGAGTCAAACACAGGGTCAAAAGAAGCTGTGTGGGCGCGGCTTCAGAAATGTCTTAGCAGCTTGGCAGATGGAGATCCAGGACAAGTGGGTAGTATCCACAGTATCCCTGGGATACAAACTGGAATTTTGAGAAATCCCACCTTTTCAGTTCCTAAGCTTGAACATCTCCAAAGATCCATTAAAATTAAGACCCTTATTTAAGGAATTTGACCACTTGCTGTCTCAGGGGGTGATTGTGGAAGTCCCCCTGGTTTTATTCAAACCTCCTTGTGGTTCCAAAACCAAATGGAGATGTCAAACCTATTCTGGATCTAAAGGCTCTGAATCCGTTTCTGAACGTTCGCCATTTCCGAATGGAGAATTCTTGGTGTCAATAGACATCAAAGATGCATACTTACATGTGCCTATCCATCCCGCTCACCAAAAGTTCCTATGTTTAACAGTAAAACACTGCCGCTACCAGTTTGTGGCTCTGCCTTTTGGCTTGGCTACTGCACCCTGGGTATTTACAAAAGTTCTGGCTCCGCTTTTAGCAAATCTAAGGGTGCAGGGCATAGCGGTAACAGCCTATCTAGACTACCCACTACTGGTAGAAGGGTCAGTAGCATGATTAAATCACAGTGTGCTCAGTACAGTGAAATACCTAAAGCATTTAGGGTGGGTCGTAAACCTACAGGCTGGAGTATTTGGGCATGATCATAGACACAGTCCAAAGCAGAGTATTCCTTCCAGAGGCAAAGATAAAATCTTTAAGGGAACTGATATGCATGGTCAAGGCAAAGAGGGGTCCATCCAATCGCCTCTGCATGAAGTTGTTGGGAAAGATGGTGGCCTCGAAGGCCATCCCTTATGCCCAGTTTCCTTCCAGACTGCTGCAGAACAGTATCCTGGCTACCTGGAACAGTGGTGCGCCAAAGCTTCAGTTGGTGGTTAAAAACCAATAATTTACGAAGCGGAAAATC
This sequence comes from Rana kukunoris, assembly GCA_029574335.1. Classification (NCBI taxonomy): domain Eukaryota; kingdom Metazoa; phylum Chordata; class Amphibia; order Anura; family Ranidae; genus Rana; species Rana kukunoris. The sequence continues at coordinate 128,270,809 of CM056049.1, forward strand.
CTTCCTCCCGGTCACCTGGAAAGTGGTGTCTACGGGTGCCAGCCTTTCTGGCTGGGGGGGGGGGGGGTTTAACTCTGGGAAAGGCCTTGGCCCAGGGCACTTGGTCCAAGTTTGAGAAAAGCCTGCCCATCAACATATTAGAAATTCGGGCAGTATATCTAGCCCTCAGAACCTGAACACGCAGGTTACAAGGTTACCCTGTTTGCATTCAATCTAACAATGCTACAGCGGTAGCTTATATCAATCAAGGGGGCACCCAGAGTCTGGATCCTCAGAGAGAAGTGAACCAGATATCGGTATGGGCGGAATGTCATATTCCTTGTCTTTCTGCAATCTTCATTCCAGGGATAGAAAATGAAGCAGCTGTTACCAAAAGAGTGGTCTTTCCACCCCAATGTTTTTCAGGCCGGAAATGGGGGACCCCGTATGTTGACTTACTAGCTTCCAGGGTCAATAAGAAGTTGGACATCTTTGTGTCAAGGATTAGAGATCCCCTAGCTTTCGGAACGGATGCACTAATGATTCTCTGGGATCAGTTTTTACTGATCTATGCATTCCCTTTGGTTCCGCTTTTGCAGAGACTACTTTGCAAAATCAAAAAAGAGGGAATACCAGTTTTCCTGGTGGCTCCAAATTGGCCCAGAAGAGCCTGGTACACCGAAATCATAAGGATGGTGGTAGGGGAACCTTGGATTCTTCCACTCCGCCAAGACCTGCTATCTCAGGGTCCAGTGTTCCATCCTTCCTTACGAAAGCTAAGTTTGATGGTTTGGCTGTTGAAACCTACATATTAAAGAAACGTGGGCTCTTAAATCCAGTTCTCTCCACTCTCATTAACACTAGAAAGCCAGGCTCATCTATTCTAAAATCTGGAAGGCATATGTTTCCTGGTGCGAATCCAGAGGGTGGAACCCTCAGAAGTATGCCATTAGTAGGATTCTGGGCCAGATTCTCATAGAATTTCGCTTGCGTATCGTAAGCCATTTACACTACGCCGCCGCATCGTACTAGAGCAAGTGCCGTATTCTCTAACCATTTGCTCCGTAGTTTGCGTTGGCGTAGCGAAAATGGCCCAGCGTAAGCCCGTGTAATTCAAATGAGGCGGCTTGTATTTAAATTAAGCGCGCCCCCGCGTCGAACGAACTGTGCATGCGCCGGCCGGGGAAAAAGCCCAGTGCGCATGCTCCAGCTCACGTCGGAAAGCGTCGTTGAAAGCGCCGTCAAAACGACGTGATCGTCACTACGCAATGCCCCTATTCGCGAACGAGTTAGTAAAAGGACGTAAGCGACGGAAAAAGCCCACGCTGACCCGACGCCATACTTAAAATGGCATCCGACGGTACTTCGAAAGGTTACTCCACATAGAAGCTGGGGTAACCTTACGCGGACGAAAACGACGTACGCGACGACGGGGCAGCGTAAAAGCGATCGGGAATCGGCGTACTAGCCTCATTTGCATATGCAAATGAGAAAACAACGTAAAGGCCACCTAGTGGCCGGAGTTGTCATTACAACTACTATCCGCAAGTGTAATGGTTTTACACTTGTCGGATGTTGAAGTGTATCTATGCAAAAGTGATGCTAAGCATCACGCGCATATCCAAAAAAAACCGATACGTCAGAACTCCTCCCGTGGCCCTCTGGCTTTTTGTCAATTGGGGGTAGATATGAAACTAGCCCTGAGTACCATTAAGGGTCAAATCTCTTTCAATTTTCTTTCAGAGACCGCTGGCATCTCATTCCCTAGTCCGGCCATTTATTCAGGGAGTACTGTGGGTAAATCCACCAGTCAAACCTCCCTTGTGCCCTTTGGGATTTGAATCTAGTTCGGTCGGTCTTTCAAAAGCAGCCCTTTGAACCTATTTGCCATATTCCGTTAATTAATTTGAGTAGGAAATTGGCCTTTTTGGTTGCTATCTCCTCTGCTAGGAGAGTTTCTGAATTAGCAGCTCTTTCTTGTAAAGAGCCTTATTTAGTTTGTCACAAAGACAAAATTGTGTTATGTCCCCATCCTACCTTCCTTCCTAAGGTGGTGTTCGACGTTTCATTTAAATCAAGATGTTTTGGTAAATCTGAAGACCAAAATCTTCAGAAAATCTAATAGTGTGTGGGGCTTTAGAAATGAACACAAACTGTCAGTTGAACATATTTTATGGAGAAGTCCACTGTCAGGTAGTAGATGTGCGGCTTATGCCTGGATGGTCAACTTCTTTTTGTCTCTCATTGGTCTATAGGCAGCTTTTAGTTAGAATACGTTTTTACTTTTTTTAGCTTTTGGCTATGCAAGTGTGCACAAAACATTTGAATGACATCATTGTGTTTTACTTACTGTATTGTATGTTGTGATTTTACTGATATGATTTCATTATGTAAAGGTGTTATCTGAAGAGATTGCCACACTATTGAATGTGATGCTGGCAGCTACCGTGGACTTCTGGATACTGCTTGGATTCTACCTAAACAAGAATTTGCTGCATCAGGTGGCCAGTGATTTTCTATACTACATCTGTGTTTCATGTGAAGGTATGGTAATTTTTTCCCCCTAGACATTTGCATTGCTCCTATGTGTATAGAACCTGCAGGGGCAATGGTGCAACAAGAACCTACAAAGAACATCCTCTTTGGAAATAATCTAATTTGATTACATTGTTTACTTAAAGCTTAACTCAATTTAAATATAAAAAAACAAAAACAAATTAATGTAGTAATGTATTTGTTAAAAATGTGTTAATTATGAATGCAATTCATGCAAATTTAGAAATCTGTCTTTATATCGGCCTCTGGTCATCGCCTGTATGGTAGCACCCACAGGATGTGAGAGGAAGGAGTAGCATTGAGGAATGGTTTCATAAGTGTGCTTTATTGCCAATCAACGGGCTATGGGTGTGCTTTGGACCAAGCTGGGTTGGAGCTTCAGTGTAAAGTCAACTACCGTGTTTCCCCGAAAATAAGGCCTACCCCAAAAAGCAAGACCTAGCGCTATTTTCCAGGGGGGCTGCAATATAAGCCCTACCCCAAAAATAAGCCCTAGTTTGAAGTGCTTTCCGGGGGAAACACGGTATCTCTGTTACGGCAGTGTGCTGTGTGTGTGTGTGTCTATGATCTCCTAGCTGATGGTGCGGGATCTCCGGCCCCCTTCCCTGCGGTGTTCAGAGTAAAGAACACAGCTTGGGGTAACCGATGGAAGCACCGAGTGTCGGCTGGGGGTCTGGGGGGGGGGCCCTGCAGGCGATGGAAGCGCCGAGCAGCGATATACTGTAAGGGTGTTTGTACAGTTGTATTGCAGCAGCACCTTTTGCATTATATGATCCTTTTAATGGTATGTTCATATTGGGGATTTCTGCATGGCGAGCCCTAACCCAAAAATAACCCCCGGTGTGTTTTTGGTGTCCAAAATTAATATAAGACCTTATTTTCGGGGGAAACACGGTATATGACAATGCAGTTTGGGTAAGAGGGGGTCAAGGTTATAAGACAGGTTGAACAGAATTGTAAAACAATTTACATATTCATAATTCATCTGAATCATTTGCCGCTTGCCATGAATATAGTTTTAAGAGCTTAATACTTGTATATTAAAGTATAGTTGTGTGGAGAGCATTTGTTTTGTTTAAAGCCAGCATTGTATAAGCTGGAAATTTCCTTTTCATTTGTAAAGTCAGGCCTTTGCTTTTATTTCAGAGTTTACTCTAGAAGAAAAAGAACAGTTTGTTTGTTCTATTGCTTCATCTTGGCTTCAGATGTTGGTCTCAGAAATGATATTCAAGAACCTTTACCTAGAGAACAGTGTTAACATGCCCTCTGAGCCAATAACTTTGGAGAAGCTGGTAAGCAGGCACAGATATAGATATGCATACAGGTGGACATGGTACTAACAAACTCACACAAACTTACGCAGCAGTGCAGTGAGGAGACTTTTTATGGAGAGTGAATTGTGTTTTAAGGCATTTTTTTATTCTTACAATAATGTGTTATGCTTGCCTGTTTGCAAAGAGCAGCCCAACACCTCCTCTTCTGGGGTCCCCCACCAGTGCTGTTGACCTGTGGTTGACTCGCTCCTGAGCCAGACTGTATGCATCTATAGATACACATAATGTGGCTCAGCCCCGTCCTCCGCTCGCTCTTTACAGGATTTGACTGACAGCAGCAAGAGCCAATGGCTTTCAAGAGCAGAGAGAAGTGAGAGAACAAATGCAACCGGGCACATCATTGGATCAATGGTGGATTCAGGTAAGTATTGGGGGGGGCACAAAGCGGTAGAATTTTTTTTACCTTAATGCAAGGAATGCTTTAAGGTTAAAAAAAACATCTTACCTTTTAGAGCCTCTTTAAATTTACTTGGTCTCAGCATTTAATGGATAACCATTAGCAGGTAACATAATTATTTCATGTTTTTAATCCATATCTAATATTCCCTGTTATGTTGTAAAAAAATAAATATATAGTGACAGTGAAGGCTGATTTTGGCCCCATAGAATCTGCAAAACACAACCAAGTCGGACTACAAAATCACAGTGAAAATTGGATAAAATCTTAGGCCGCGTACACACGATCGAATTTGTCCGCTGAAAACGTAATTTCAGCAGACATCTCCGAATGGGCTAGCGGACAGATAGACAGATTTCAAAGCATGCTTTAAAAGGGTGGGAGGCACATGTCTGCTGGTTAGTACACTTAGCAGGTCGTCCCGCACCACCGCCACTGAATGGATTCGGCGCATGGCGGATTTGCGGTGACGTGGCGGTGTCAACTCACCGCCACGTCACCGACACGTCAGCGAGCAAACCAAAATCCCAGCAGACAGATTTGTTCAAATCTGTCGGACGGACAGATTTGAACAAATCTGTCCGCTCGTGTGTACGAGGCCTGAGATGCAGTAATGTGAACCTAGCCTAAAAGTAGGCAAAGGGGATGCAGGATTTGCATAACTGTTAACTGGGGGACTCTGATGTATCAATTTTGAGCAGAGAAAACAGTTCACAGCTTTCTCTGGATTTTGGTATTCCCGGATTGCACACCATCATTTGGAGGTTTTGAAGTGCTTTGGGAAAGGAAGAGATCTCTAACCCAGTGTCCAGGTCTTGTTGAAGACCAGCAGGGCGTGTGTCCCTTTGTAGGTGGAATGGAGAAAGTTTTCTCGGACATTAGACTATAAGCTTGAGGGGGATTTTTGGATGTGTTCTGTACTGATGCTTAAAAGATAAGCAGAAACTTTGGCAAGTAGGCCACGTGTGTTATTTATACTAGGGGTTACTTTTTAGTTTTCACTAAATTTGACATTTAGCTTGTCACAATTTATACACGATCAGTGCCCACAAATGGGCACTGATTGGCAACATGGATGCATCAGTGCCACACCACAGTGTCCATCAGTGCCACCCTACAGTACCAGTCCATGCCCAGTGCCCACCTATCAGTGCCCATCTGTGCCACCCATAAGTACCCATATGTGCCACCCATAAGTACCCATATGTGCCGCCTATGAGTGCCAATCAGTGCCGCCTATCAGTGCCACCTCATCGGTGCCCATCAGTACTACCTTATCGGTGCCCATCAGTGCCACCTCATCGGTGCCCATCAGTGCCGCCATATCAGTACCCATAATTGAAAGAGAAAACTTACTTATTTTAAAAAAAATAACAGAAACAAAAAATGTATTATTTTTTTTTCCAAATTTCCAGTCTTTTTTTAGTTGTTGCGCAAAAAAAATTGCAGAGGTGATCAAATACCACCAAAAGAAAGCTCTATTTGTGGGGGGAAAAAAGGACGCCAATTTTGTTTGGGTACAGTGTAGCATGACCGCGCAATTGTCATTCAAAGTGCGACAGTGCTGAAAGCTGAAAATTGGCTTGGGCGGGAAGGTGCGTGAGTGCCCTGTATGGAAGTGGTTAATATTGATTCAATTTCCTCTCAGTATCTATTTGAGGTAATTCACATTTTTTTTAGCTGTTGGTGGTTGCTGATATCTTCAGATATCAACAATAAACACTTTACCTTATAAATATTATGTTACTTCCCCACTCTCAGGGATATCAAAATTCTTTTCCTCCTGCAACCACTTGCAATCGGACTTCCTAGGTGGGGTGCCCTGTACACTTATGGGACGTTTAAATTGTCCATTTTCAATCAAGTTTCTATATAGTTTAACGGTGGCCTAGGTAAGATTTGTTTCCCTCCCACATGTATATATCTTTGTATCATTATTTGCCCTTTAATGTATTTTTTGAATATTTACGCACTGGCATTATTGCCAACATCTTAACATTTAATTTGTTTATTTCTTTGGTTACTTAACTTAAACAATTATCATGAGGCTTCACCCATATCTTTTTGTCGTCCCTAGCATAATATACACAGATCGAAAAAGAAAAAAAAGACGCATGTGGGAATGTTCAAGTTCCCGCTATGCAGAGATGTGAATGGGGCTTGACAGCTGAGTGCACTCCCTCCTATGTAGTTGTATAAAGATTGCCATACACTATGCAATCTGATTGTATAATATGTATTTACTGAGAAGGGGAATCAATGATTGATTGCATCTCATTTAAAAACCGTGCACCTGGAAAAAAAAGGTGGGTGGATGCTGCAGGGTGTGTTCTATTGGGATCAGCTGATCAAGTCCTTCCTGTGTCATGATCTAAAGTCTGTAAGGAAGTAAGACAAAAGCAATAGATAGGTTTGGAATCATGGATGGAGGACAGTAAGGTATATGTCTGTAGATTTTATGGAAAGCGTTGATATTTTTGCAAAAAAAGTACATGAATGCTCTATTGCAGCCCTCAAAGATTCCACTCGCCTACTAGCATTTGGCAAGTGGATTTAAGCTGGGGGCGAGTGATGACAGGGATGCATGACCAATCTCCCTCCAATCTGTGCCTACACTTAGGCGGCGTACAGACGATCGGATATATCCGATGAAAACGGTCCGCGGACCATGTCCATCGGATATGTCCGATCGGGAGTTTGATCCGATGGCGTGTACACACCATCGGATCAAATTCCCCGCCGCCGGACGGCGCGGTGACGTAGTGGTGACGCGGCGGTGACGTTGACGCCGCCGCGTCACCGCCACGTCACCGCACCAGGAAGTAAAACACTTCCGCGCATGCGCCGAATCCATTCGGCAGCGGCGCGGCGGTGGTGGGAGCCGACATGTCTGCTGGTAAGTGTACTAACCAGCAGACATGTCGGGCGGACAGATTCCCACCGGATAGATTTCAAAGCATGCTTTGAAATCTGTCGGGTGGAGAAATCTGTCCGCTAGCCCATACACACGAGCGGAGATGTCTGCTGAAACGGTCCATCGGACCGTTTTCAGCGGACATATCCCCTCGTGTGTACGCCGCCTTAGAGTTCTGATGAGATTGGTGGCCGAAGAGGAAAGGTGCATGCTCGGGGAAAAGTAGTCTGGTGAGCCGCGCACAGGCAGAGCAGTACACAGTGGTTCTTTACAATCCTCATTAGGCCATGGGACCTAACAGTTTGACCTCTCTGAGCCTGCCCCCTCCCCCTGACCAATGTAGCTGGAGAGCAGAGAGCAGGAAGTAATGAGTGAGGTGGAGGATTGCGAAAATTACCACTCCGTGCAGCGCTCACTGAAAGTTGCCCTGACATGAGAGTGGCAGCCTTCCAGTTTGTACAGTTTTCTTCTCCTTGTGCCCTATGTAAGTGTCCAACAGTTCAGCCTGAGCACTGTGAACAGACTGGGCTCAATGTGTGCTGTGCAGTGTCAGTGTGCGCTGTGCTATAGTGTCAATGGCTGTGCAGTTGTGTGGATCTCAGCTCTGGATTGTACTCCCTACCGCTGTGCTGCAGCTCCTCTCCTCACTGCCAGCCTGAATAAAAGGGGGAAGTGGGGACATGCAAGCGTGGAGCCGCACACACAGGCTTCTGATGATGAGATGAATAAGAGAGAGAGAGAGAGAGAGAATGGATGGGAGTTGCAGAGGAGACGGCAAGAGAATGGGGAAGAGACCCAGTTCTAGTGCCCTGTCCCTCTGATCTGCCCCCAGTGCCCTGTCCCTCTGGTCTGCCCCCAGTGCCCTGTTCCATTTTGTTAAAGTTGTTGTTGGTAATATTTAATTGTGTAACTTCTATGAGATAATCTATATGGGAGCGTGTTTACAGGTGCAATTAGGCACAGGGCAGTGTATGAATTAGGTGGGGCAACTGGTGGCAAGTAACTCCTGAGGCCTGGCTAGTAGCTCAGGACTTGACATTTTGAGCCCTGCTCTATTGGTACATAGGGGAGCTGGAATTGTTATAAAAAAATGTAACTCAGTTTTTAAAGAACAAGTGATATGGTGAAAATGTTCCTAAAGCCGGCCATACAAGGACCCAAATTTGGTTGTTTCTTTGGGGTTCAGACACATTTAAATTCATGTATGGGGAAGGTGGTTGCAAAGAAGTCGATCTACTGAATGTACAACCGTCCTGTTGAATTTTTGCTGCTCAATAGCCAGCAGTGCTGATCAGTGTATTCTGACAGCAGGAAGTCCCCCTACTATCAGAATACAATGTCTCAGTGGGGAGGATTCCCTCATCTACATCGAGTGTGTGAATGTGGGCATCAAGTTTTTTTTTTTGCTCAACCAACTGGTTGGAGGAAAAAAATTGACTCATGTTCAAGCTGCCTAATTGTTATAGTAACAAAACCAATTCTTTAAACCCTTCGCACCCGCTCAATTGCCAGGACGTCCTCCTGTTTTCTAGTTCCCTGCGCACTGCTGTGGGCGCGCATCGGGGAAAATCCGTGCCTGCTACATCACACGGGGGTACCCGCAATCACCATTTACAGAGCCAGGGACGTGGCTCTCTGTGTGTAAACACAGAGAGCCACATCCTGTCAGGGAGAGGAGACCGATGGTGTGTCCCTTGTACATAGGGACACTGATCAGTTCCCTCCCCCCACTGTAAGAATCACTCCCAGGGAACATGTTTAACTGCTTGATCGCCCCCTAGTGTTAACCCCTTCTTTGCCAGTCACATTTATACAGTAATCAGTGCATATTTTCAGCACTGTTCGCTGTATAAATTTGAATGGTCCCAAAATAGTGTCAAGTGTCCGATCTGTCTGCCACAATATCGCAGTCCGGACAAAAATCACAGATAACCACCATTCATAGTAAAAAAAAAAAAAATCATACATGTATCCCCTATTTTGTAGGCGCTATAACTTTTGCACAAACCAATCACTATACACTTATTGCGATTTTTTTTTTTTTTTTTTTTTTTTTTACCAAAAATATGTAGATGAATAAACTGAGAAAAAAAAATCAGATATTTATTATAACAAAAAGTAAAAAATATTGTGTTTTTTTTTTCAAAATAATTGTTTTTTTTTGGTTATAGTGCAAAAAATTAAAACCGCAGAGGTGATCAAATACCACCAAAAGAAAGCTCTATTTGTGGGGGAAAAAGGACGTCAATTTTGTTTGGGAGCCACGTCGCATGACCGTGCAATTGTCGGTTAAAGCGTGACGGTGCTTTTAAGCTGAAAATTGGCCTGGGCAGGAAGGTGGTGAAAATGCCCGGTATTGAAGTGGTTAATTCACCCTTTGACTACAAAGTAGTTTATTGTTTAATACCAGAATGTAATGTTTTGACCATGTTCATTACCCAAAAATTATTTCCTTTCTAGGGCAAAAAATAAGTCATCCCTAGACTCCACCATGGTTATACAGTTGACAAGTAAACGTTCCAGTTGTGTTGCCATCGTTAAGGCATTTTAAAGCACGTTTTGCTGTTGTGTATTTCACATAGACTTTATCAAGCAAATCTGCAAAGAACCTGTAGGGATATTTGTCCTTACTCACCTCCTAATTAGCTCTGACTGCTCATACTAATTTTTCAGGTCAGGTCTTGGCAGAGGGGCAGCTGTTATCACTCAGAACTGTCCCTTTAGCTTTAACACATCATTGCACAAAATTAACCCTTAGGGCACATACACAAGCATAGTCTCAAGTTTCTATCTAAACATATTGCAGCTTCAAAAAAAAAAATTCAGTAAAGACGGCACAAAGCTTAGATCTCTCCCTTTTATACTGAATAGACGGAAAACATTAATATTTGTGGTGAAAATCAACAATCTTGCTTGCATCCTCAAAGCTATGTAATGAACGTGTGTCTGTTGTTTTATAGACTAGACTACATCTAGTTTTACATAGTTGTCCTGTGCTCCAGCAAAGTTCTGATAGCATTGTAGAGAAGAGAATTTATCCTAAAGTGTAATTCTAGTCTTCTATTTTAAATTGTATTATATTTGTACTATGTTGAAGGGTAACTCCACTGTTGTGTGAAAAATAAAAAATATCACACATAAAAAAAATATAATAATATACTGTAGCATATACAATTGCAACACAAGCCATAGGGGTTGATTTACTAAAGGAAAATCCACTATGCACTACAAGTGCACTTGAAAGTGCAGTTGCTGTAAATCAGAGGGGAAGATCTGAAATAAGGGGAAGCCCTGCTGATTTTATTATCCAATCATGTGCAAGCTAAAATGCTGTCTTTTATTTTCCTTGCATGTCCCCCTCAGATCTACAGCGACTGCACTTGTAGTGTAAAGTGGCTTTGCCTTTAGTAAATAAACCCTATAGTGTAATATATTAATATGAAAAATATTACCTTTCCTTTTAAATCTGCAGCACTGTAATTTTCTGTAAAATGCAATTTAATATGATGCTGTACAGAAAGAACGACTCCCATAAATCTAATTTCCTGCATGTGTGATTGGCTGACTGATTATCCCATAAGTCTGCACCAAGTCCCCTTTCACACTGGGGCAGTAGGTGCGGTATAGCGCCACTATTTTTAGCGGCGCTATACCATCGGAACTGCTGAGGAACTGAGGCGGTATTCGGTCGCTAGCGGTGCAGTATTTACCCCCGCTAGCGGTCGAAAAAGGGTTAATACTGCCCGCAAAACGCCTCTGCAGAGGCGCATTGCTGGCAGTATTACCGCGGTATCCTAACGTTTTCAATGGGAAGGAGTGGTATACACACCACTCCAAAGATGCTGCTTGCAAGATTTTTTTTTTTCTCCCGCCAGCGCATCGCCTCAGTGTGAAAGCCCTCAGGGTTTCACATTGAGAATGCTGGGGCAGGAGTATTTCAGGTGTTATCTATGCACCATTTTTAGCGCTAAAATGTCTGAAATACTCCTCAGTGTGAAAGGGGCCTAAGATACAAATTTTAGGCCGGAATCACACTAGTGCGGTGCAAATTTTTAGCTCTGTAATCTCTGCAGATAGATAAGGGAATTATTCAGCAGATCCATTGCGTTTTAGCTTTGAATTTGAAGACCTGGGAGAAGTTCCAGGTGAGAGGAGAGTGGGGGAGAAATGTATTGAGCTGAATGAGAGAAATTCCTGAAGAGAAATGAACACATCTGTGAATCAGCTGCGTACCCATAGAAGATAATGGGACTGAATTTGCACCTGAGCCGCACTGCAAGACATAAAATCCGCACACGTTTTTACTGCAATGCGCAGTACGAATGCATCGCACATATGTGAACCAGCCTCATTAAAAACAATGTATTTAGAAATGTTCTGCATATTAGATGCGGTTTAAGCCGCAACCAATTCGCATAGGTGTGAATTCGGCCTTAAGGCATCCTCTGCAACATACATTTCAGTTTTTATTGCGATACTCCCAAAGGATTAAATTGGAGTTCCACCCAAAAGCAGAAGCTCCGCTGATCTGCTCCCTCCCTCCCTCCAGGGCCATATTTGGCACCTTGCAGGGGGAGGGGGTACCTGTTTTTGACAGGTACCCATCCCCACTTCTAGGAGACTGCGCCGTAGGGCCGTCCCTCAGAAATTTAGCTTCCTTCCTCTGCCGCCGGACCAGTTTGAAAAGCGCTTTGTGGATGAGCAGTAGGGAACCACCTGTGAAGTCAAAAGGGTCCTTATATTCAAACTCGGCAACTACATTATTTGTAGCTGCTGACTTTGAATCTTTTTTTCCTTAGCTGAAACACCACTTTAGGGCTCTTTCCCACAGAGCGGATCCATATTGGGCCGCCCCATGTGTGTCCATCTGCTCAGCGGGGATTATCCGTAAAACCCCGCTGAGCTGTCGGCGGACAGGGCGGTCCCCGCACAGTGCGCAGGGACCGCCCTGTCTTTCCTCTGCTATCCCCTATGGGGAATTGTATGAATACGGACCGTGTGTCCGTATTCATCCGATCCGCCAAATGAAAGAAAAATAGGATTTTCTTCCGTCCGAAAAACCGGATCTTGACGGAGGCGGATGATTACAGACCTTAGCGGATGCATAATGCGCTAACGTCCGGGATCCCATAGGGATGCCTTGTGAGTCCGTAAACGGACATTTGAAAAACGGACCGTTCGTCCGCCCGTGTGAAAGGGCCCTTAATGATGTCTAAAGTGATTGAGACCCTTGCCACTTCCCTCATTAGAACTCTGCAGATGCAGCAGGTGATTAATAATGAAAAAAGTCACTCCTATTCACATAGACACAGAGAAACAAACAGCATTTCTTCAGAATAACAAAAGGTAGGAATTTGTAACAATTGGTAAAATCCTTGCAATGCACATTGATCACCCGGGGGGTATTTTTATTTTCCCAACAAAAGTTGAGTTACTTTTTAAGATCTTTGTCAATATATATAGGCCATGGTATGTCAATGCCCACCTTTACCCAGGACAGTTATGAAAGACTAATGCACTGTACACACGATTGGAATTTCCGAAGGAAAAAGTCAGATGGACTTTTTCTATCTGATTTTCCGATCGTGTGTATCCCCATCAGAGTTTTTTCATCGGAAATTCAGATGAATTCCATCGGAGTTTAGATATAGAACGTGTTCTGTATTTTTCCGATGGAATTCCGATGTGATTTGGCCGGGCAAAAGCCTGATCATTTGTACGCGGCATTAAAAGTGAGTGACCACGCACAACCTCAATTTTATTTACATGTTTATGACTTTTGCAGGCATGGGATTCCCTTAAACCATAGGGTTGTACTTTTTAAATATTTTTTTGACTTAATACTTTGTTCTCAGTTTAAGGTGTAAAAGACCCTTAATTCTTTAATAGTCACAATTACTCAGATTGTGTTTTTTATCAAGAGTGTACATGCAATCTGTTATTTTTATTGCCCACAATTTATTCATCTGTTTGTGTATTTTTCTCAATACAACGCCTCTGCCATCAGACCTGCACGTATATCCCAGCTCTCTGGAAAGCAGGGGCAAGGAGCAGTGAAAAAGTCCAGAAACTCCAAGGAAAAAGGAAAATAGGGCAGCGGCCTTGCCTGGAGTCTCAAAGGGCTTTGCTGATGCTAAATGGTGAAAATCAAAACCAAGGTGATGTGCTGCTTGATCTGCCGTAAGTAATACCTATAACATCACCATTTTTCTGCTTTGGGGGACAGCTTCTGACCTGACACATATCCTGAACTTTGTGTGACCTTTGTTGTTGTCTGAAAATGAATCTGACTGTCAGAAAGCCTTTTTGTGTTTAACCTACAACACATCTCGCTGCTCTCTGGTGATTTGCTCCAAACAAGCCTGCAGACCTAGTAAGGGCGCATTGTTCAATTGAATGCCAGTTGTTACAGTTTTTCTGCAAAATGCTTCATTTTTTTAAAGTTTGCATATCAATAAATACATTTATTTTACATAGTCCTTTGATTTTATAGATATATATATCTTGATCGATCGATCGATATATACCGGTGTGTGTGTGTGTGTGTGTGTATATATATATATATATATATATATATATATATATATATATATATATATATACATACAGTTGTGCTCATGAGTTTACATACCCTGGCAGAATTTATGATTTCTTGACCATTTTTCAGAGACTATAAATGATAACACAAAAACGTTTATTACGCTCATGGTTAGTGTTTGGCTGAAGCCATTTATTATCAATTTTTAAATCACTATTGTTAAATCATAATCATCATCTACCAGGAAATTATAGAGCACTTCAAGCTTCCCTCTGCTGACCAGCTTTATGGAGATTCTGATTTCATTTTCCAGCAGGACTTGGCCACACTGGCAAAATTACCAATACCTGGTTTAGTGGTCATGGTATCACTATGCTTGAATGATTGACCAGCAAACTCGCCTGACCTAAACGGCCGCTATCAAAGCAACCTGGGCTTCAATATCACCTCAGCAGGACCACAGGCTGATTGCCTTCATGCCACACACCGTATTGATGCAGTAATTCATGCAAAAGGAGCCCCAACAAAGTTTCGGTATAGTGCAGGGGTCATCAAACCCCGGCCCGCGGGCCACATCCGGCCCGCTTGGATGTTTTATCCGGCCCGCAGCTCATTCAGAGACTGTCTGCTTCAATTCCAGTGGGATGGAGCAGAAGGCAGGCGGAGCGATGTATGTGTGCCGCTGTCAGAGCGGATCCAATGAGGCAGAGGAAGGTGGAGAGGTGGGCGGATTCCCATGCATGCAGGGAGGAGGCGGGGCCCCGCTGTCGGGCAGCATGGATATGGGCTGGCTGTGCGTGCTGGAGTCAGGCTGGGGGAGTGGCGGCAGAGGAGGAGGTTGGGCTGGGGGAGTGGCGGCAGAGGAGAAGGTTGGGCTGGGGGAGTGGCAGCAGAGGAGGAGATTGGGCTGGGGGAGTGGCGGCCGACAATGAGTTTGGAGCGAAGGAGACTCCCGCTCTGTGCAGCTGCCAGATTTCTATGAAGGTATTGTGCCTGTTCTAGTGGCAGCTAACCCACCTTGGTGTGCTGCAGATTCCTGTGTGTGTGTGTGTGTGTGATGGTGGAGGGGTGTGTTAGGAGAGAAGTATGAGGGGGGGTGTGATCAGGGTGCAGAGATTTAGGGCGGTGTGATCTGGGGTGGTGGTGATCAGGTATCTGGGGGGGTGGTGTTATATTGGGGGAGGATATCTGGGGGTGTAATCAGGATGGGGGACACAGACAGGCGGAAAGGCTCTGATGGGGATACAGATGTGCGGAAAGGCTCTGACGGTGACACAGAAGTGCGGAAAGGCTCTGATGGTGACACAGAAGTGAGTAAAGGCTCTGATGGTGACACAGATGTGAGGAAAGGAGCTGACGGGAACACAGAAGTGAGGAAAGGAGCTGACGGGAACACAGAAGTGAGGAAAGGCTCTGACGGAGACACAGAAGTGAGGAAAGGCTCTGGCGGGCAGACAGACGTGCGGAAAGGCTCTGACGGTGACACAGATGTGCGGAAAGTCTCTGACACGATTATTTACATTTTTATTCATTTATTTCTAAATACACTTTTTTGGCCCTCAAATATTTATAAAATCTTCAATGTGGTCCTCGGGCTAAAAAGTTTGGAGACCCCTGGTATAGTGCATACTATACTGTAAATGGACATACTTTTCAAAAAGCCAACATTTCTGTATTATAATCTTGTTTTTGTTTTTTTATTGGTAGTATTTAAATTTTTGGAGATACTGAATTTTGGGTTCACTTTCTGAATTGAATTACTAAAATAAATAAACTTGTTGATGATATTACATTTTTTGAAGATGCACCTGTGTGTGTGTGTGTGTGTGTATGTGTATATATATAGCCATGTAAACTGAAGAAATTGTTTTCTTATGCCGCGTACACACGGTCGTTTTTTGCGATGAAAAAAAACGACGTTTTCTGTGAAGTAAAAAACAACGTTTTTGAAACGTCACTTTTCAAAGACAATTTTGCATACACACCATCGTTTTTTCACAAAAAGCAAGGTTACGTTCACCACTCTTTTCCATTGAAGCTCGCTTCATAACTAGCTTCTGGGCATGCGCGGGTTGAACTTTTTGTGAAACAAAAAACAACGTTTTGAAAAACGACACAAAAAATTCAAGCATGTTGGAATTTTTTTTTGGTCGTTTTTTTTAAGACAAAAAACAACGTTTTGCCCACACACGATCAATTTAAATGACGTTTTAAAAAACAACGTTTTTTTTTCATCGCAAAAAACGACCGTGTGTACGCGGCATTAGAGCTTGCTTATGTGCTACATTACAGTGTGTTCTAAAAAATAATCAGAGAATGCATTAACTTTTTTGTTTTTCGTATATCTATAATAAGACAACCTAGTGATTGAAAAAGGGCCATTTACGATACAAAACATTCCTTTTTTATGAAAGATCTTTGACTTTGTACTGCTGTATTGTGGCTATATATTCTTTATAGAAGTTTTGCTGAATTCAGGTTCTTTGACTTGCATTTGAACTCTCTCTGACCTGCATGTGACCTCTCTCTGACTTGCATTTGACCTATATCATGTTGGTTCTGCATTCTCATAGACTCGTGTGAGAAATCTGTTTAACCACTTAACCCCCGGACCATATTGCTGGTCAAAGACCAGAGCACTTTTTGCAATTCGGCACTGCGTCGCTTTAACTGAGATCTGTGCAATCGTGTGACATGGCTCCCAAACAAAATTGGCGTCCTTTTTTTCCCACAAATAGAGCTTTCTTTTGGTGGTATTTGATCACCTCTGATCTGGTTTTTAGTTTTTTGGCTTGTGATCATCTTCTGCACTTGCACTTTTTTTCACTTGGTGTATCCTCATCATTGTTGTTTTATGTTGAGCATGTCACAATATAGTTACTGTGTTACATTGTAGTCATCAACACGACATATATTCTGCCTTTCCCTGTGTACATTCCTTCGCTTCAGTGTTAGCGCTTATCACTTCCCCCATTTATTTAAAGTTAATGACACCCCCGGTTTAAATTCGGACAGGAATTGGAACGCATGGGTGTCCCCAACCAATGCGATCCGATTCCAGTGCAGGGGAAAAAATGGTTCCTGCACCTTTTTCGTGTGAACCCAATGCGAGTTCAGCCATACTGCTGTATGGCCGAATTTGTATTGCACAGATATTGCATGTGATCTGCACAGCAATGCAGTGCGAATCACATTTGTTGTCTGTGTTTGCAATAGTGTAAAGCCAGGCTGAATAGCGTGAACCCAAGGAATATGTCTGATAATTGTGCTGTAGAGAGTTCCTGCCTTTTTTTAAACGGTTTCTTGTCCAATAACTTATTCTAGGTTTAAAAGAGCTACACGGTTGTAATTACAAGGTCTTGTAATTCTGGTTTTTCCCAATGGAAGAACATTTGTAACATTTTCCAATGCAAGCTGCACATTATTTTGTATGCTCAAATGCCTATGGCTGCATTCACACCTGAGCGGCAAGTAACGCCGCATACGCGGCTTTACTTGCCGCGCTTCGATTTTTTTTTTTTTTTTTTTTTTTTTTTTACAAATCTTCCCATTCATGTCTATGGGCGAACGCCAATGTCGCTTGAAAAAAAGGGTCCGGGACTTTTTTTCAGGCGACAGGCGTTCGGCGTCTCAGAGATGTGAACCATCTCTATAGACATGAATGGGAAATTTCCCCTCCAGCGGCACGAGCGTCGCGCGACAGGCGTTTTGCCGCTCAGGTGTGAATGGGCCCTAAAAGTGCACAGTAAAGCGATAACAGGGAGTAGAAAAGACACGTGTCTGGAGCCACAGTAAACAGGGTTACCCTGCATTACCTACCAAATGAAGCACAATATAATGCAATTGAATATGTCCAATTATTACATTTAAAAAAAAAAATAGCATTTTAGCTTACCAAAAAGACTTATGGAATGCCCATGCTCTATACACCAACTTGTTCACCTTAAACTAGAAACTAGATAAAGTACAACATGCCCTTAAAAATATGTAACCACCTTATACCCACACCACAGCTGAAAGATGGCTACAGTGTGGCTCTCTATTTCTGCGAGGGCACGCTGTAATCCAAGTGCACGCTTCCCCCTGGGGTGTGCTTCGGGTGCACTCTGTGACTGTTGTGTCCTTTGGACACAGCTGATTACAAATTGAGGTAAAGGGCCAATCACAGCGGCCCTTTACCATGTGATTAACTGTGTCCATTAACACTGATCACATGTAAACAAACTTGCCGGTAATCCCCATTCCTTTCCTCATGCACTGTCACTGTGTGAGGAAAGAACTAACTAAACTAAGACATTTTCAGTTTTCAGTTGTTTTTTTTTGTTTAGTAAAAAATAAAAATACCACCAAAAGAAAGCTCTATCTGTCTGAAATAAATAATTAAAAATTAATAATTTGTGTATAGTGTTGCCTGGCCGTGCAATTGTCATTCAAAGTGTGACAGCGCTGAAAGCCTGGGCAGAAAGGGGGTGAAAGTGCCTGGTATAGAAGTGGTTAAGGGGCTTAAACATTTTATTTGAAAACGGACACATTTAACAATAAAAAAAAAGAAAACGGTGAACAAGTACCAACATTCCAGCCTGAAACACTTCTTAAACTTGCTAAGCTTGTCCACTGAAAAAAGTTACCTGCTTTCAGCAAGAGAAAGTGACCTGTCTACATTTTACACTTAACCATTCACTTTACCTGAAACAAAGGGATTAATCAGCTGCAAAGTGTGCACAGTGCTTGTGTCCCTTTTGCAGGTTAAAGCGGCTGTATAAGCTCATGGATTTTCACCTTAATGCATTCTATGCATTAAGGTGAAAAGCCTTTTATGCTGCAGCTTCCCCCAGATCCCCCCCCCCTTTCTTACCTGAACCTGATTGTTCCAGCAATGTGCACAAGGCCAGCGACTCCAGCTGCTCTCTCGGGTCCTCATTGGATAGATTGATAGCAGTGGGAGCCATTTGCTCCCGCTTCTGTCAATCAAATCCAGTGAGCCAGTGGCGAGGCCGAGTCTTGTTGTCTGTGTCATTGGGCACAGCAGCGGGAATCGTGAGCACGCCTGAACGGGTGCCTCCTGGGAAAGTGGCTCTCCATGGGGGCACCCAATCAAGAGGAGGTGCCAGGAGTGCCACCGAAAAGGAGGATTGGGGCCACTCTATGCAAAACCCTTGCACAGAGCAGGTTAGTATAACATGTTTGTCATTTTAAAAAGACACAAACCTTTACAATCACTTTAGGTCGCAAACACAAACTTTTGCACATCAATGTTTTGTGTATAAATATGCCTGGGATGTCTTTGGGGTAGGAGAATGTTGGTAAATTAGGTTTACTTAAAAAAGAAAAGTTATAATAAAGAAACAAGCTAAAATAACACATGCCAACACATTTACCATTCGGCACTGAAGCGATTTAGCCTCAGCCTCGTCTGAACATGCTGAACATCCTGGTGTTTTTTTTTTTTTTTGTTTTTCATATCTACATAAGCAGTAAACTACTTCTAATATGACTGATGTGAATGTACAATGAGGGTTATTTATGAAAGGCAAATCCTTGTTGCACTACAAGTGAACTTGGAAGTTCAGTCACTGTAAATCTGAGGGGAACATGCAAGGAAAATAAAAAGCAGCATTTTAGCTTGCACATGATTGGATGACAAAATCAGCAGAGCTTCCCCTCATTTCAGATCTTCCCCTCAGATTTAAAGCGACTGCACTTCCAAGTAAATTGACAGCGCTATATAAGTACCATAAATAATAATATGTCTGTCTGGATATGTGTACTTGGTGTGTAAATATTGAAAGTATACATATGCAGTGCGTTTTGCTGTCTGTGTTGGAACACACTACAGGCACTATAAGTTGTAATAGATTATCTGCTAAATATGGTTCTAAGCGCTAACCAGTAACCAGAACACTTTTTTGTGATTAATGTGTTGGCATTCTTTCTATTTTGCAGTCCTCAAACAGGATATGTAACCGAATCAATGAGTGATTATCCCTTAGATTGGGAGTCAGGTGTAGGCAGGTATCATGGTTAACAGGTGTAGGTCTTTTCAGATGTAATAATTGTACACGAGACAAAGAAAATTCTTGATGCCTCCCAAGATATACTACCTGTCTCAGACCCTTAATGACCCCAAATTAATATCCATGCCTGCAGGTGTGTTTCTGAGTGAAAACAATCCCAAGGAAACCCTACACAGCTTTCAGGAGTGAAGCCACTGTCCCCTTTCAGGTTGGGTAGCTCAACAGTTACATGTTTTATTTAAGGACCTTGTGATATACTTTTCACATTAAATTTAATGTATGAACACAAGAACTACTAGAACACAAGAAGCAATTAATTTGAGGCCAACCTTTTATTATTATTTAGGATATAATTAGCATTTTTTTATTTTTGCAGCACTGTGATATTTCACGTCACTTTGGTGAACAATGAACTTACCTACAATCATTTTAGTAGAAAACTTGGTAGAAGGCATTTAAATCTAATGGAGAGTTTATACAAAAGGTATATATAATCTTGATATACCAAAATATAAAAAAAGATTTCATGGATACCATAACCACTTTAAGCCCTATAGCAGTTTTACTCCAGTTTTTCTCCTTTGCCAAATCGTGTAACCAAAAGCATGTAGCAGAATACATATTGGCTTAAATCTATGAAGAAATTTGATTTTTAGAATTGTTTTATTAGATTTTATTATTAGGTTTTACAGCAGAAAGTATAAAATATTGTTTTCTTTTTATTTGATTTATTATTTATTTAATTGTCTGTCTTTTTTTGGTTATAAAGCAAAAAAATTAAAAAACGCAGTGTTGATCAAATACCACCACTACTTTATTACCAAAAGTATTGCAATGCCTTCCTTTACACACATGAACTTTAATGGCATCCCCGTCTTAGGCCGTGTACACACGGCAGAGAACCTCGACGGGCAGAACACATCGTTCCGCCCGTCGAGGTTCTCTGCCGGCCGTCGAAATCGGCGACCCGCCCGTCGGGAATGGCAACCAGCCATTCATCCAGGCGGGCCGTCGAGCAAAAAGAGAGCGTGCTCTCTTTTCGCTCGACGGGATTCCCGACGGGCGGGGCGAGCCAAAAGCGTACACACGGCCGAGGTCCTCGCTGGAATGCGGCTTCCAGCGAGGTTCTCGCTGGTTTCCAGCGAGAACCTCGGTCGTGTGTACGCCGCCTAAGTCTGTAGGGTTTAATATTTAGTTGGCTCATCCTTTGGAGCTATAACAGCTTTAGCTCTTCTGGGAAGGCGGTCCACAAGGTTTAGAAGTGTGTCTATGGGAATGTTTCACCATTCTTCCAGAAGTGCCTTTGTGAGGTCAGGCACTGATGTCGACTGTAAAGGCAGGCATCCCAATACTTTTGGTAATATAGGGGTTGATTTACTAAAGTTAAATCCACTTTGCACTACAGGTGAACTTGGAGGTGCAGTCGCTGTAGATCTGAGGGGGACATGCAAGGAAAAAAATAATCAAATTTTAGCTTGTACATGATTGGATGATCAAATCAGCAGAGCTTCCCCTCATTTCAGAGCTCCCCTCAGATCTACAGCAATCTACAGCGATTGCACTTACAAGTGTACTTGTAGTGCAAAGTGGATTTGCCTTTAGTAAATTACCCCCATAGTGTATACGCAATTCTGCACTTGCGCCTGCAGGGAGGCGCTGTCAGCCACCTGCTACTGCTGTTATTATTTACAGCAGAAGCCGATCTGCGGTGCCGGGGACTGGGTGTCTTCTGACACCCGCTGATCATCAGGAAAACACACAGAACTGAGATCTGCCTATGCAAACAAGGTAGATCTCTGAAAAACAGGAAACAAATAAATCTCTTCCCTTAGTAAAAACACTAGCTAGACACACAATTAACCCTTATATCACCCTAGATGTTTAACCCCTTCCCATCCAGTGTCATTAGTTCAGACATATTTTTAGCACTAATCACACTATAGTAGTGAAGTAAATAAATCATGCAACAACCAACTATAAGCACCTATCCTTCACTGTAACTCGTGATACCTATATATAAGTTATTGCATCTGTATTAACATGCATGAGTCCTGTATTTGCTACTGTATATTAGGCCAAAGCGTGCTCTAGGCCTGAGGCTAAGCGTTAGTTAATGAGACAGACACCTTTTGAAATCAAACAATTATATTTATTCTAACAAAAAGTGTCCATTGTATAACAAACAATGACGTAACATAGAATGCCTATTGCACAATATACAAGCACTAACAACAATCTATGGCCTATTACAGTAGTACGATACAGGTATACTTAACGTTCTAAGGTCCGTTCCTGGCTGGCTCAAGATGGGAAAAGAGAATTTTTAGCCTCTGCTACTTAGTTTTGTCCATTCACATTTCAATCACACACACCCCTTACTGCCCCCTTCTTCCGATCCAACCAATCCTGGCACTTCGTGTCTAATTCCTTCTTCCTGGTTGTTATGCCATACCTAGCCTCTGGGGGGCGATCTTGACCATACCACAATCACTTCCTTTAATTCTTGTAATCATGTTGCCCTAATCAATGTCCTTTTGTTTGTTTGTTTGTGGAGACTGCCCAACAGCTGTCCGGTTTCCTGGACCCATTGAAGTCTCGTGCAAGGAGTGTGAGATTGCCTTCCTGCTCTTCTTTGAAGCTTCCAGCCTTTGTTATGTAAATTCTGACATGCTACACAGCTCCTAACTGTAAATTCCAGACATGATTTTAAGCCATTTTTGCTTCTCCAACAAGTAGTGTCACTGATTGCTGCAAAGTGTCAGTTAGTGTCTGACTGTCCACCGCATTATTGCAGTCCCACTATAAGTAGCCGATACAAGTATAAAAAAAAATTCCATACATATACATGGTTTGTAGACACTACAACATTTGCGTAAATCAGTATATGCTTAGTGCCATTTTTTTTTTTTTTTTAACCAAAAAGATGTAGCAGAATACATATTGGTTTAAATCTATGAAGACATTAGATTTTTATGATTGTTTTATTAGATATCTTTTACAGCAAAAAGTAAAAAATATAGCTTTTTTTTAAATTGTTAGTCTTTTTTTTTTGGTTATAAAGCAAAACATTTTTTTTTTAATTGTCTTTTTTTTGTTATAAAGCAAAAAATGTAAAAACGCAGTGGTGGTCAAATACCAGCTCTATTTGTGGGATTTTTTTTACATAAATTGTTTTTGGGTAAAGCATTGCATTTCAGTTAAAGTAACGCAATATTGCAAAAAAAAATTACTGGTCATAAGGGGGGTGGTTAACTGAGACCTAACCTGTCACCTGTTGCCCAAAACTTGCCTAAAACTTTCTTTGATATTTGTTGACTAAATGAACATGATCAAATAGATCAGAGAAGATAGGAATATGCCATAAAGGCTAAATAAAAATATCCATGTTTCTGTTATATATGCAACTTGAAAACCTACCCTGTCTAAATCACTAATTGACTCGTATAAGGGTTATAATTTGTAAATTACATGACTTTGCTTTCCGCTGTGTACACATTTATATTTTACCTTATAAGAGATATAAGGAAACGGCAGTGCTTAAAAAAACATACAAGTACTACCTGTGTGCAAAAAAACAACCACAATACTTCAAGATAGAACCCACAAAGTTCCAGTTAGCCAAACCGTAGTTAGACCCCTTTCACACTGAAGGCATATTGCAGGCGATATATCGTTAAAAATAGCGCCTGCAATCCGCCCTCAAACAGCTACTCCATTGTCTCCAGTGTGAAACTGGACGGTAAAAACAGTCCTGCTAGCCGCATCTTTGGAGCGGTGTGTTTAGAGCTCCTCCACCACTGCTGCCCTTTGAAATCAATGGGACAGCGCGGCTATACTGCCCACAATGCGCGGCCACTAGCGGGGGCCAAAATGCACCACTAATCCGCCCATAGCATCGGCGGTAAAAATAGCAGAGTTTTACCGCCGACGCTATGGGCGGCTCAGTGTGAAAGGGGTCTTAAGCAGCCCCTGTAACATGGATTACATTGGGTAAAAGGTATCCTAAATCCTAATGATTTTGGTAAATGTTATGTTCTTTGCTTATTTTCTTTAACCACTTGCCTACTGTGGACCTACACCCCCTTCCTGCCCAGACGAAATTTAAGCTTCCGGCACTGCGTCGCTTTAACTGACAATTGCGCGGTCGTGCGACGTGGCTCCCAAACAAAATTGGCGTCCGTTTTTTCCCACAAATAGAACTTTCTTTTGGTGGTATTTGATCACCTCTGCGGTTTTTATTTTTTGCGCTATAAACAAAAATAGAGCGTCAATTTTGAAAAAAATGCAATATTTTTTACTTTTTGCTATAATAAATAACCCCAAAAATATATAAAAAAAATATTTTTTTCCTCAGTTTAGGCCGATACGTATTCTTCTACATATTTTTGGTAAAAAAAAAATACAATAAGCGTTTATCGATTGGTTTGTGCAAAATTTATAGGCCCAGATTCACAGAGCGATTACGCCTGCGCAACTGGTGTTGCGCGTGCGTAAGTCTAAATGTGCGCGTGCGTTTAGATGCGCGCGATTCAGAAAACGAATTACGCCAGAAATCTACTTTTTTTTGTCCGGCGTAATTTCGTTAGACAGACGCATCCGTCCGCGCAAAATGCGCTAGACACACCATTGATTTGCTAGTCAAATATGCTAATGAGGGAGTTGCGGGGATCCACAAAAAAACGCAGTTGCTGCGCAGGCTACGCGATGTGCGCAACAGCAAAATGTCCTGTCTAAAGTTAGAGCACCTAAAAGCTGGTCTAAAAAATGAAAAAAAGTCTACTTGTCAGATAAAGCAACACTGTTAGTGAGGAGTTCAGCAGTCACACGTGTTGCCCAACAATCTGTATGCCAACATGCCAGGGGCATCGTCGCGCATAGCTATACTACTGACTTTAGATGAACAAAGAAGGAGGAGGGCACGGAGGATGGCACTAAGGAGGGCACGGGAGATGTTTTTTTTTTTTTTTTTTATTTGCTTATATAAAATTTACAATTTAAATTAATCTAATACAATATTCTTATCTGATACAAGCCCCTCACTCTTCACTTGATATATCACACACGCATAGACATCTTTGGCATGAGTGATTCTGAGGTGTCTCGCATCTTCAGATTCACCCCTCATGCCATCCTGGAATTACCACAACCTTGCAGGAGGACATCAGCAGCCCAACACATGGCACTACCCATGACACCCATGACAGCTACATATACAATCAGAGACCCATCCCCACAGATTTCGAACAGAACATGTATGGGGACAGCTGGCTGGTTGGTGAGTGACATGGGTGGCAGGCATGACTATCCCCTCCCGTGATGCACACCTCACAAGTGGCACATGCATGACTAACATCCTCCTGTCTTTTCCCTTCAAGGTGACTCTGCATATGCACTGGTACCCCATCTCATGACCCCATCTCATGCCAGCTCACATTATGCATCTTTGCACGTTAAACACACACATTAATCATGGCACAATGAGAATGCATGCATGCACACCACTGTGGTCCCTAGCACACACACCCCACATCCTCATCACATTGGATTGGCACCAGTCCACCATGCAGGACTTGTGAGCTGCAACGCCATGCCACGGCTCCAATTATGTCACTGTACATTCATACACCATTCACACAGACCTGGGGATCACTTCTCCACCACAAATGAGGGTGACACCCTTTTCCCGCAGGAATATCACCCCCACATTCCAAAATCATACACAAACAGAACCAAAAAAATTAAATAAATGACGAGCAAAAATAAAAAATGCCCAGCAAAAATATAATTTAAACAAAATAACAACAAAGAAAACACAGAAAAGACAAAATCACTCTGCAAAACAGTCCTCAAATATCTCAAAGACACGTCACAAACAAACAAAAGCACCTTGCTGTAGAGGGAGGGATACAAAGGGATGTATTTTTGCAAAGTAAGTGCATTTGTGTCTGTCTATTTATGCTGTCTGCGTAGTTCATAAAGTTGCCCTAGTCCATTTCCAATTTCACTGATTGCGCCGCTCCCGAGTTGTGAGCATGCGCACATCGGAGCTGACCATGGTCTCCTTCAAGCGCGCATGCGCGAGCCGGCCGGCCCTTCATTTGCATGGGGTCACGGCTCATTTCAATGTAACACGCCCACGTCCCTCCCAATTTGTATTACTCCTCCTTACGCCTCTGGAAAAAATCTTACGCTTGCGCAATTTCCTGCGCAAAAGCTACGTGAATCGGGGGATTACGCGGCTAGATGGCGCAAGTCTAACGTAATGGCGGTGCGCTACGCCGGACCGATAATGCGCCGATGTACGTGAATCTGGGCCATAGTGTTTACAAAATAGGGGATAGTTTATGGCATTTTTTTTTTTTTTTTTTTTTACTATTAATGGCGGCAATCTGCGATTTTTTTTATTGGGACTGCGACGTTATAGCGGACACTTCGGACACTTTTGTGACCAT
Organism: Rana kukunoris; assembly: GCA_029574335.1. Taxonomy (NCBI): domain Eukaryota; kingdom Metazoa; phylum Chordata; class Amphibia; order Anura; family Ranidae; genus Rana; species Rana kukunoris. The sequence continues at coordinate 128,296,993 of CM056049.1, forward strand.
TTACATTTATACAGTGAACAATGCTATAAATATGCATTGATTACTGTATAAATGTGACTGGAAGTGAAGGGGTTAACCACTAGGGGCGGGGAAGGGGTTAAATGTGTGTCCTATGAGTGTTCTGACTGTAGGGGGAGGGGGGGTGACTGGGGGAGGTGACCGATTGTGTCCCTATGTACAAGGGACACAACCGCTCTCCTCTCTCCCTGACAGGGACGTGCAGCTCTGTGTTTACACACAGAGCTCCATGTCCCCGCTCAGTTACTGGGCAATCGCGTGTGCCCGGCGGCGATCGTTGCCGCCGGGCACTCGCACGGGATCCCCGCAGAGCGGCGGGTGCGCGCACCCGCCCGCGGCTTTAAAAAGACATCACGTCATATGACGTGATGTCAGAACAATGGAGTCCTCCGTCCGCCGTCATTTGACGGTGGGCGGTGGACAGGTGGTTAAAGCAGTATTAAACCCAAAACCAAAAATGTATTATATTGCAGCTTTACCAATAGAGGTGGTAGCTGCATCAGTTTGTTTTTCTTTGGCTTTTTCCCTGGTGAGTAACACACCTCCTGTATTAATGAGATACAACACCGGTGAACATGAATGAATGCAGGAGGCACAGCTGACAGCAGCATTGTCAGTCTGTGTGTGGGGGGGGGGGGGGGGGTAGTGTTCAATGTATTAGCAGATTTAGATGCACCAACAAATTAAAGCCAAACTCCAGCTATCACTTTATAATCAGTTACAGCAAACAGTTTGTTTTCCTTTTAAGGATAACTGTTTTGCATGAATAAATAAAAGCTGATCATTTTATACACCTCTGTCAGTGTTGCATGGTTTGTCTCAACCATGTAAACTGAGACTGTTGGAAACTGCTGGAGAGCTTGAGCTTGTGAAAAACAGACTTACTGGCTAGGTGCCTTTCCTGCACTGCATTGCAATCGTGCTGTGTTTGTGATCTGCTGCGGGTGTGAATACAAAGTTAACTACACCCCAAACGCTTTGCAAACACAGTGTGGCTTGCCTGCACCAGATCGCATGCTCCAAAACAATCATGCGATCTGGTTGCAGTGCGGCTCCGAAAAACTGTACTTCTTTGTGTGCGATTTGAGCCCATTCAAATTGTGAATTGCAGAATAATGCGGTGCAGTTCGTGTGCGATTCACCTGCAGGGCCAAAAAAGGAAACGAATGTAGCCATCAGATGCTGGAACTGGCAAGTTGCAAAATAATAGATGTTTGCTTTTGGGTTAAATACTTCTTTAAGCCCCATTTCATTTAAGCAGGCTACTGGAGTCTATTGTAAATACAATTCAACCCGCGCTAAATGTGCCTGTGCCTATACACTATTCTTGTTGCTGCTGTTCATTTTGTAATTAAATTGTATAGAACAAACCTGTGCATACACCATAAAAAATAAAATTCAATCACTTTGTGGGTTTCAAACCAAATACATCAAAAAAATCCAATGTCATATAAGCTAGAAAGCGGGTAGCTAGTGAAAGTCCAAGATAGACTAGAAAAATTCCAAAAGTCCTGTGCAAGAATTCTTGAAGTGCTGTAGTGCTCCAAAATATCACGCAGTGAACTGTGTTCCACACACCCCCTTGTGCTTTTATTCACCAGATGGTATGGACCCCTTAGCAATACTGCATGTGGATCTATTAAGCTTATACTGGTGAGCAGGGAGCTGTATCTTCCTATGTAGTCACCACTCATACATGAAGGAAAGAAAATCCATATGTATACCTTTGGTCTTGTGATAACGCCATGTGGGAGGGGCGTAACGCATTGATGTCGATTCCGGTTCCTTAGTGACATCACGTCCGGCGAGCTGTGGAACGCATGCGAGGTCACGATAACCAAGCAAAATTCTGGAGCGAGCAGACTGCCCTGCTATAAGTATTTATGTACAAAGCGAACACCGCAATGCCTTGTACACACAAATCGGAATTTCCGATGGAAAAGGTCAGATGGAATTTTTTCAACGGATATTCCAACCGTGTGTGTGCCCCATCTGAGTTTTTCCATCAGATATTCCAACAGAAACGTTCTCTTTTTTTCCAACAAAAAAAATTGTCAAAGCCAGGCTTGTATATAGTGTACCTACTGTACATACTTTACCATTTTTATAAGGAAGATATTTGGCCCCTTGTTTATATATGTGTATGTCTTTGTGAACTTTTTTCAATAATAAATTATATATTTTCAATCTTGTGTTTATATTATACTTGTCTGGAGATGACCATTCAACGCCCTATATCCATTACCTACTTTTCTTATATTTCAATACCAGGGTTGGCACTCCATGACAATCACTATTTAAAATGATTGGTGGGTCTTTACTATATATTTACATATATGACTCCATTATATATATTTTTTTTAAGGTTTATAAACATACTTTAATAGACAAGGTGTTTAACCACTTAACGCCCGCCGCATGTATATGTACGTCCACAGAATGGCACGTACAGGCAGATGGGCGTACTGGTACGTCCCTGCCTTCCCGCGGGTCGGGGGTCCGATCGGGCCCCCCTTCGCTACATGTGGCGGTCGGTAAGTGTCTAGGAGCGATCCGGGATGAGTGGTGGCTGTTCCTTTTTGTCCACCCCCTCGCGATCGCTCCCAGCATATCGGCTTCCCCCCACTCTGCCCGCCCTCTGCCTGTGTAATGTAAACACAGGCAGAGGAAGTGATGTCACCTCTGGAGAGAAGACATCACATAGTAAGTCGCACCAACAGCACACTGACACCATACACATAGGCACATTAACCCCTTCAGATCACCCCAGCCCCCTGTCACAGTGTCACTGATTGCAGTGATCATATATTTACTGATCACTGCATTTAGTGTCAGTGTGACAGGCAGTTAGTGTTAGGTCCAGGTTAGCCCCATATCCCCCCTAATAAAGGTTTAACCCCTTGATCACCGCCCTAGTTAACCCTTTCACCCCCTATTGCCAGTGTTCCTAAGCGATCGGTTTTCTGATTCGCTGTATTATGCCGCGTACACACGGTCGTTTTTTGCGATGAAAAAAAACGACGTTTTTTAAAACGTCATTTAAATTGATCGTGTGTGGGCAAAACGTCGTTTTTTGTCTTAAAAAAAACGACCAAAAAAAAATTCCAACATGCTTGAATTTTTTGTGTCGTTTTTCAAAACGTCGTTTTTTGTTTCACAAAAAGTCACCGTGTGTAGCAAAAACGTCTTTTAAAACGACGTTTTTCAACCCGCGCATGCCCAGAAGCTAGTTATAAAGCGAGCTTCAATGGAAAAGAGTGGTGAACGTAACCTTGCTTTTTGTGAAAAAACGATGGTGTGTATGCAAAATTGTCTTTGAAAAGTGACGTTTCAAAAACGTCGTTTTTTACTTCACAGAAAACGTCGTTTTTTTTCATCACAAAAAATGATCGTGTGTACGCGGCATTAGTGTCACTGTTGCCGCTAGGTAGCTATTTTTTTTTTTTATATAGTGATTTTTTTTTACTAAAGACATGTGGCTGAATACATTTTGCCCTAAATGTTTGACTAAAATTTAGTTTATTTAATTTTTCTTATAACAAAAAGTAGAAAATATCATATTTTTTTTCAAAATGTTCGGTCTTTTTCCGTTTATATCGCAAAAAAAAAAAATTGCAGAGAAGACAATCAAATACCATCAAAAGAAAGCTCTATTTGTGGGAAGAAAAGGACGCACATTTTGTTTGGGAGCCACGCCGCACGACCGCGCAATTGTCTGTTAAAGCGACGCAGTGCCGAATTGTAAAAACACCTTTGGGCATTTAGCAGCATATTGGTCCAGGGCTTAAGTGGTTAAAGATACCAGATTTAGTAGTTTTACTTAAAAATAACAGGTGCTGACTTGTGTTGTAGAGCCTGACATCGAAATAAATGTAGAGGAATTTTATTTATGCATGTTACAAAATGTTAACTTCTTTGTTATGGCCATTTATTATTTATTTGTGGTTTGAACAGGATTGCCTCAAAGTTGAGGAAGAGGACTCAAGGAGGTGCCGATGCTACAGTGGGACTAAAATCCAGCTGCCAAAACAGGAAAGGTAGACACCATTCTATATACGTATCTTGCTATAGTTTATATATTAACTACAGTAATTTAGAGAGCATTTTAAAGATTACTTTACAAAAAAAAAAATCCACCCTCCCTAGCCCCCATTACTATACATACCTAGAAACCCCCCCAAGCGCTTGCGTACCTCTGCTTGGTTACCCAAAATCTTCACCTGTACAGTAATTCCTCATAAGCTTGAATCAAAGTCTGTTGGGAGTTATTGTATAGACATATTCTGAGTCTGTTCTGAGGTTTTCTTCATTAGAACAACATTTCTCAACCAGTGTGCCTTGGCACACTGTTGTGTCGTGAAGAGTCCCCAGGTGTGCCGCGGCAAAATGACCCCAAATATTGGCAGCTATGGCTGCTATCTGATGTAACACTACTGCTGGGCACTTTGTTATAATTTGTCTTTACAGCAGTGGCGGTCCTCTGTGTAAAACTCAGTTCCAGACACTCGGGAAGCTGTGCGGGCCTCCCGACCGTGTCTTGCCAACCGAATACGTCATCGGTTGCTATGGGAGGGTCGGACGCATGCACTGCTTCTGTGACGTGAGAGCCGCGGGTACTGTCCCAAACTCTGCCTGGCGCGCTTTTCCCTGAGGGGGAAGAAGAAAGAGTAGAGCCACCGTGACCGACACTGCTCCCCTGCCCGCAGACATGGCCACCCGCTCAGAGAGCGAGAAGGCCCTGAAGCTGAATGAGCAGCACCAGGCCATCCTGTCTCGTATGCTGAGGGAGGAGGACAACAAGTACTGCGCTGACTGCGAGGCCAAGGGTAAGGTGGTAAGGGGGGGCGGGGGCTCTGCTATAAATAACCAGCTGTCACAATCACTGACACCCCACATCCTCCATTCATGGCTACAGCACTCTGGATCTGATTGGTTGTTGTGCAGCTTCTTTCAGTGTATGTGTGCATGTGTACACATGTCTGTTGCAAAAGTAGTTCTGATGGTACAGGAATAGGGGGGTCAGGATTAAAAGTAACATACATACAGACAGATGCGCACGCACACAAACAGACACACGTACAAACACACACATGTGTGTGTTTGTACGTGTGTCTGTTTGTGTGCGTGCGCATCTGTCTGTATGTATGTTACTTTTAATCCTGACCCCCCTATTCCTGTACCATCAGAACTACATTTGTAGGGCTTGTTCGAGATAGCAGCAAGGACTGCTGCTCTTCTGAAAAGATTTTGTGTTCATATCGGTTTTCAGGGGCATTTGTCAGCCAGTAAAGAGGCATATCTTGCCTCCTAACCACCTGTTTTAAGCCTGTTAATGCAATGCACACAGTTGCGGGGTAGTTGCAGTGCAGCCCCATTATCCCTGAGTATACCTCCAGCTGCAGCCACAGCATGTTTACACCCCCAGCTGTTGCCTCTGCAGCTAAAGGGGCAAAAGTTGGGGGTGGTAAAAACAGCTCAACCATTTTTCACGTGTTCCGCAACACACAGCGACGTGAACCAAGTCTTGGACAGGGGTGCCTCAAGACTGAAATTTTTTTTCAAGGGCGCCCCAACTGGAAAAAGGTTGAGAAACACTGCATTAGAAGACTAAAGAGGACATTTTTTTTTTTTTTTTAGCTAGGCATTTTTTTTTAAAAGTTCATGTTAGAGGTACACAACAAGTGCCCAAGTGCCAGAGGTTTTACTATCAGTATTTAGGTATTTTCAGAGTCCAAACCCGGCTGAGCTATCCATCCAGGAAGCTGTCAAAGCGCACAAAGGTTGTGGAGGAATGCCCAGCCCCACAGCCACATATATACAAGGGGCATGTATACACCCAGGGCAGGGAATATCTCCAACACCTATGATTGGCTGTCCCCTTTGACAGCTTCGGGGCGGGATAGCTCAAGCGGGTTCAGAGTCATGGCTGAACATGCCTAATAAGTTCATACATGTCAGTATTATTGGAATAGCCCGCAAAATAACAGCACACAGAAAGCAGGTGATGTGTACATACTATATTCTTTATTCTCATATGTGTTAAACTATTTATGGCATCCTTTTTATTTGGTCAGTTTTGCAATATTGATTTATTTAGCCATTAAAAAACATAATTTCTGTACAATTTGTGTTTTGGCCATACATCTGTTCTGTTATTAGTGTAGCTATCATCTGATTTGGTAGTATAATTCTGCCTGTCTGTCTGTTTCAGACCTAGACATTTTGTGAACAAAGGCTGGGTCTCGTTAGTTTGCACAAATTTCAGCATATGGACTGTTTTACTCCAGGCACAGAGCCCAGACTGCATCACCCTTGGCTTCATTTAAAACTGTATTTAAGCCCAAATATTTTACAATGAAGTCCTGTTATATTTCCCTCATCCCCCACACACAAGTTAGTAAAGAAAACACTGCTATACTTGTTACAGATTAGTAAACACATTTTAGATTCTTTAACAAATTTGTTTACAAGTTAGATTAACCACTTCCATAAAGGGCATTTTCACCCCTTCCTGCCCAGACCAATTTTTAGTTTTCAGCGCTGTTGCACTTTGACAATTGCGCGGTCATGTAAACACTGTACCCAAATGTAATCTTTATGTTTTCCCCCCACAAATAGAGCTTTCGTTTGGTGGTATTTGATTATCTCTGCAGTTATTTTTTGCACTATAAACAAAAGAAGAGTAACAATTTTGAAAAAACACCATGGGCCAGATTCACAAAGCACTTACGCCGGAGTATCTCGAGATGTGATATCTAAATTTGCTCCGGAATATTTTTTGCACCGTACCCACAGAACTAGATACGCACCAAAATAGGCTACTCCCGACCGGCCTAACTTGCCTACGCCTGCACATCCTAAGTGCACATTTACTCCGTCCACACCATTGATTTCCTATGCAAATATGAAATGAGGGAGATACGCCGATCCACAAAAGTAAGTTTGTGCGGTGCAGTCTACACAATGTGCTTATCAGCTGCACGGAAAGTCTAAAATTAGACCATATAAAAGCAGGTTTAAAATTAGACAATCAGTCTACATGTCAGCTAAAGCAACACCGTTAGGGACGAGCTGAGCACCCACACTTGCAGGACAACAATCTATATGCCAACATGCAGAGCTGCCATCAGGGGGGTACAGACATTACACCTGTAAGGGGCCCGGATGGCAACCCCCTCTTTTTTTATTTTTTTTATATAAAAAAAAACATTTTTTTAGATATTTTTATTTCTTATTAAAGGGCCCCGAGGTCCCTGGATGGCCACCCCCCTTTTTTTATATCTATTTTTCTTTATTTCTTTTTTTTGTAAATGCCCCCCCCCCCCCCGCTTCTCAATTGCAGGTGGCAGCACCCACCCCCCCAGTTCTCTGCTCCAGGGGGCCCATGCCTGAAGCTGTGTAAGGGCCCCATAATTCCTAATGGAATATACTACTGACTTTAGATGAGCACAGAAGGAGGAGGTCACGGAGGAGGGCACGGGAGAGGATATACCGCACACGCATAGACATCTTTGGCATAAGTGATTCTGAGGTGTATCGCATCTTCAGATTCACCCCTCATGCCATCCTGGAATTAACCACAACCCTGCAGGAGGACATCACCAGCCCAACACACCGCTCACATGCAGTGCAGCCACTGGGCAAGGTCCTGGCAACACTCCATTTCCTTGCCAGTGGCTCTTTTCAGCGTACAAGTGGAGTGGTGGCAGGAATGTCACCCCCACATTCAAAAATCATTCACAAACAGAAAAAAAAAAAAAAAAAGCCCAGCAAAAAAACAGCAAAATAAAAAAAAACACAGAAAAAAAAAAAAATAACTCAGCAAAAAACTCCAAATCACTCCAAAAATCTCAAAGACACGTCACAAACCAACAAACACTAACAAGCAACAGAACAAAAGCACCTTGCTGTAGGAAGGGAAAAAAATTGGATGTACTTTTGCAATGGAAGGGCATTTCTCTCGGTCTATTTAAGCACTGTGCATAGCTCACTAAGTCTGACAGGCCTAGTTCCTATCTAACTGATTGCGCCGTGAGCATGCTCAGAGAGGTGCTGACCATAGTCTGCTTCATGTGCACATGCCTAGTCTGGCCGGCCCTTCATTTGCATGGGGTCACGGCTCATTTCAATGGAACACGCCCACGTCCTTCCCACTTTAAATTACACCGCCTTACACCTCGGAATTTACATTGCACCGGTGCAAATTTGGACGAAAATACTACGAGGATACGGCACTTGCGCCTCGAAATTCAGCCGGTCTAACTTAAAGGAGTTGCACTACGCTGGTCCAAAAATGCGCCGATGTACGTGAATCTGGCCCCATATTTTTTCCTCAGTTTAGATGGATACGTATTCTTCATATTCTTCTTCATATTTTTGGTATAAAACAAAATCGCTATAAGCGTATATTGATTGGTTTGCGCGGAAAGTTATGGTGTCTACAAAATAGGGGATAGATTTATGGCATTTTTTTTTCTTATTTTTTTTTTTTACTAGTAATGGCGGCGATCTGCAATTTTTATTGTGACCGTGGCATTGCGTCGGACACTTTTGACACGTTTTTGGGACCTTTCACAGTTATACAGCGATTAGTGCTATAAAACTGCACTGATTGAGTGGATGGGGGGGATGGGACTGACTCGGGGAGGAGACTGGTCATTATTTTTATATACTAGGAACCCACAATCTGTCTCCTCTCCCCTGACAGGACGTGGATTTGTGTGCTTACACATACAGATCCTCGTCCTCGCTCTGTCAGGAGTGATCGCAGGTGCCCGGCGGAGATCGCATCTGCCGGGCACGAGCATTGGGTCCTTAGGGTGCATGCCCCCTATACTCCTTAAAGCGGGCGCCGTACAGCTACTGTAATTTGCGCAGGCGTGCCATTCTGCCAATTTGACAGCAAGCAGTCGGCAAGTGGTTAAGTAATGCCACAGATGCAAACAGGTTCAATATACACATTTAAGACTGTAGATTAAAACAAGAAAACACATTTCAAGGGTATTTCAGTAAAATAAGTGTACAAGGAAAAGGTGCCGTAACACATAAGTGATTTGCACATATATTTATTTCCCTTTTTACCATATTTTGTGCTGTTACAACATGAAATGTAAATGTTTTGAATTCTACCATTTGATTTAGGCTTCATTCACATGAGCACAAGTATGCATATACCCATGTGAAAGGGTGTCTATGCCTGCATTGAATGCACAGACGTGCCATGCATTCATGTGCAGGCTGTCCCATTCCTGTATATTAGGAAGCAGCGGCTACATGGACACAGCCGCTGGTGCCAATTTGACAGTCATGCAGGTTCATGTCCCCTAATGCTCACTGTCTGTGTTTGAGAAAACACATTCTCACAGCTGTAAAATTGAGACCCACGGCTATGTCCATGCAGCCACTGTTTCCCAATAAACATAAATGTGACTGCTTGTATGCAGATGCACAGAATATCTGTACATCCCGTGCAGGCATATACTGCCCTCCACACACATGTAAACATAGGTATGCCTGTTTGAATGAGGCCTTAACAATTTCAAAGGTGCAAAATAGTTTTTTATTGTCACACAACAAATACAGACATTTGATGGTTTTTACAGGTAAAATATGGAATGTTCACACACCAGTACAATATCAGAATTTTGCTTGACCATAAAAAACAACCTGGTAAAAAAAATGTTCAACACTCCTGCATCTCTCTTGGCAATATCAACAGTAAGAATATTAATCAGTCAATATTTGGTAGAAGTCCTTCTAGCATTGCACGTCTTCTAAGCAAAATGTCTCTCCAGATTGGATTGGGACTTTTAGTGAACAGCAGTTGTCTTGTCCTGCCCCATATTCTCTGTTGGGTTTAGGTCTGGGCTTTGGGCCTTCCAAGAAAGTTCAGCATCTTGTTTTCAAAACACTACAATGTAATTTTGACCATATATTTAGGGTCACTGTCCTTCTAGAAGTTACCCTTTACCACAGAGTCAGTTCTTTGCTGAATGAACTATGTTTTCCTAGGTTTTAAATTGCCTTGTGTTTGAGTCCATCCATCCTGCCCTCAATGCTGGCCTGTTTCTTAGTCCATGCCAATGAAACACATTACCACACTGTCATTGCTGTGCTTCATCATGGGGAAGGTGTTCTCAGACAGATGAACATTGTAGGCTTTTCATCACATACACCTTTGGGATTAAAGTGATTCTAAAGGTTAAAAAAAAAAACCTGTTATACTTTCCTTCATGCAATGGTTTTGCACAGAGTAGCTATGATCTCTTCTTTTTTGGTCCCCGGCCAGCAATTCTGGCTCCTTCCCCCTTTCGAGTGCCCCCAATAGCAAGCCTATGGGGGCAGATAAGCAGGCTTATTCCCAAGCCTGGCTCCTGTGAATGGACATTGTCCATTCACACACACAGACCGCGGCTCGACCCCACCCCTCACTCTCTCCTTGTTATTGGCTTGCTGGCTGTGATTGACAGCAGCTGGAGCCGATGGCCAATGAGGAGAGGCCCGGGAAAAAAAAACATTAATGTAAAAAACCTTCTGCCTTTAGAACCACTTTAACCACTTCCATACCAGGCACTTACGCACCTTCCCGCCCAAGCCAATTTTCAGCTTTCAGCACTGTCGCAATTCGAATGACAATTGCGCGGTCATGCTACACTGTACCCAAATTTTTATCATTGTGTTCCCACAAATAGAGCTTTCTTTTGGTGGTATTTGATCACCTCTGTAATTTTTATTTTTTGCGCAACAACTAAAAAAAGACTGACATTTTTGAAAAAAAAAAAATGTTTTATTTTTTTTTTCTGCTAATTGTTTTGTAAATAAGTACGTTTTCTTCTTCAATTATGGGCACCAATGAGGTGGCACTGATGGGCACCGATAGGCGGCACTGGTATGCTGCACTGATGGGCACTCATAGGCGACACTGATGGGCACTCATAGGTGGCACTGATGGGCACTCATAGGCGAACTGGGCACTCTTTGGCGGCACTTATGGGTGGCACAGATGAGCACTGATAGGTGGGCACTGGGCATAGATGGGCACTAAGAGGTGGCACTGATGAACACTGGGTGGCACTGATGGACACTGGGTGACACTGAGGGGTGGCACTGATGGCATTGCTGGGCATCATTAAGTCAGTGCCCATGTTGCCAATCAGTGTCCATTTGTGGGCACTGATTGGCATCGCTTGTATTACATTTTTTTATCTATTTTTGCTATTTGGGGGGCACTCCCTGGTGGTCCAGTGTGGGGAATCCGAGTGGGGGCTGCGATGATAAACAATCAGCGCGACCCCCCCCCCTGTCAGGAGAGCCGCTGATCGGCTCTCCTCTACTCGCGTCTGTCAGGCACGAGCGAGGAAGAGCCGGCCGACGGCTCCTCCGGTTTACAGGGTGATCAGCTGGTATTGGACATGGCTGATCACGTGGCAACGAGCCTCCGACGGAGGCAGGGTGTCAGACTGACACCCTGCATCACCGATCGCCACACTGCATGCCCCCACGGGCGCGTGCTGGCATGAAATACTGCAGGACGTCAATAGACGTCCAGTCAAGATTTCAGAACCACTTCCCGCCTGGTTAATGACATCCGGGAAGTGGTTCTGAAATCTTGACTTGACTTGAATAGTTCCAATTTAGCTTCTTTAGACCGGGAAAGATTTTTACACATTTCCCATTTGGCATACCTCAACAGTACCTAATATGGTTCCATCTTTTGTAGAGTGTATGACTAAGAGAATTCCTATGGACCGTTTTTACCTACCTGGCCTGTGAAATTCAACTTCTTCTTTAGCGTTACCAGACTAGACGAGCTAGTGTCTTTTTTTTTTTTTTTTCAACCAGACTAACTATGTAACTATGTAACGTGTTTAAAAGTTTACAATTTTTTAACCTAATTCTGATTGGTGCCTCTCTAAAACTTTATCCCAGAATTGTTTTGACAGTGTATTGGTTATCATAATACTACTTGTTTCCCTTTTTTCCTCGAACAAATCCTAGTGCCTCCCAGAGGAAGGTGGATTTTTGGGAACATGTAACACTTAAAAAGCAGTTGGTTGTAACGGCGCTTATTTAGAAGTTTCAGGGTTGAATACTTATGCAGTCGATACTTCTGATTTAGTTTTTATTTGAGACTAGGAAGACTTTTTTTCTACTTTAGCATTATGTACTGTTTTATTTTGAACAGTGGTACACAATGCCAGGTATATGTATTTTTATTACAGGTTATAACCATACAAAATGTGAAAAAAATCCAGGGGAAAGAATACTTATCAATTCTATATGATGTTAGGAGTAGTTGTGGTCTAATCTGCCAGGTTGGATTGAACTTTAGCAATTTAATCCTATTATGCAGGGTTCATACACTCTCCGGACAGTTTATTAGGTACATCTGTTCAATTGCTTGGTAACACAAAATTGCTAATCAGAAAATCACATGGCAGCAACACAATGTATTTAAACATGGCAAAGACAACTTACTGAAGTTGAAACAAAGCATCAGAATGGGGAAGAAAGGGGATTTAACCCCTTCCATACAGGGCATTTTCACCCCCTTCCTGCCCAGACCAATTTTTAGTTTTCAGCGCTGTTGCACTTTGAATGACAATTGCGCGGTCATGCAACACTGTACCCAAATTAAATCTCCCCCACACAAATAGAGATTTCTTTTGGTGGTATTTGATCATCTCTGCGTTTTTTATTTTTTGTGCTATAAACAAAAGAAGAGCGACAATTTAAAAAATATATATTTTTTTTTTACTTTTTTATTTAATAAATATCACATTTAAAAAAAAAAAAAAAACGTTTTTTTCCTCAGTCTAGACAGATACATATTCTTCTACGTATTTTTGGTTAAAAAAAAATGCAATAATCGTATATTGATTGGTTTGCGCAAAAGTTATAGCGTCTACAAAATAGATGATAGATTTATGGCATCTTTATTTTTATTTTTTTACTAATATTGGCGGGAACATGTAACACTTAAAAAGCAGTTGGTTGTAACAGCACTTATTTAGAAGTTTCAGGGTTGAATACTTATGCAGTCGATACTTCTGATTTAGTTTTTATTTGAGACTAGGAAGACTTTTTTTCTACTTTAGCATTATGTACTATTTTATTTTGAACTGTGGTACACAATGCCAGGTATATGCATTTTTATTACAGGTTATAACCATACAAAATGTGAAAAAAATCCAGGGGAAAGAATACTTATCAATTCTATATGATGTTAGGAGTAGTTGTGGTCTAATCTGCCAGGTTGGATTGAACTTTAGCAATTTAATCCTATTATGCAGGGTTCATACACTCTCCGGACAGTTTATTAGGTACATCTGTTCAATTGCTTGGTAACACAAAATTGCTAATCAGAAAATCACATGGCAGCAACACAATGTATTTAACCACTTAAGACCTGGACCAATACGCTGGCAAATGACCCAAGGGGTTTTTGCGATTCGGCACTGCGTCGTTTTAACAGACAATTGCGCGGTCGTGCGACGTGGCTCCCAAACAAAATTTGCGTCCTTTTTTTCCCACAAATAGAGCTTTCTTTTGGTGGTATTTGATCACCTCTGCGGTTTTTATTTTTTGCGCTATAAACAAAAGTAGAGCGACAATTTAAAAAAAAATGCAATATTTTTTACTTTTTGCTATAATAAATATCCCCCAAAAATATATAAAAAAACATTTTTTTTTCCTCAGTTTAGGCCGATACGTATTCTTCTACATATTTTTGGTAAAAAAAAATCGCAATAAGCGTTTATCGGTTGGTTTTCGCAAAATTTATAGCGTTTACAAAATAAGGGATAGTTTTATTGCATTTTTATTAATTATTTTTTTTTTACTACTAATAGCGGCGATCAGCGATTTTTTTCATGACTGCGACAATATGGCGGACACTTCGGACAATTTTGACACATTTTTGGGACAATTGTCATTTTCACAGCAAAAAATGCATTTAAATTGCATTGTTTACTGTGGAAATGACAGTTGCAGTTTGGGAGTTAACCACAGGTGGCGCTGTAGGGAATGTGTGCCCTAATGTGTGTGTTTACAACTGTAGGGGGGTGTGGCTGTAGGTGTGACGTCATCGATCGCGTCCCCCTATTACAGGGATGACGCGATCGATGCTCCGGCCACAGAGAAGCACGGGGAAGCCGTGTGTACACACGGCTCTCCCCGTTCTTCCGCTCCAGGGACGGATCGCCTGGAGCTTCGGACCGGACCGGGTCGCGGGCGCGCGCCCGCGACCCACGGCTGGGTACTAAAACCAACGTATATATACGTTGATGTGCCCAGCCGTGCCATTCTGCCGACGTAAATGTGCAGTAGGCGGTCCTTAAGTGGTTAAACATGGCAAAGACAACTTACTGAAGTTGAAACAAAGCATCAGAATGGGGAAGAAAGGGGATTTAACCCCTTCCATACAGGGCATTTTCACCCCCTTCCTGCCCAGACCAATTTTTAGTTTTCAGCGCTGTTGCATTTTGAATGACAATTGCGCGGTCATGCAACACTGTACCCAAATTAAATCTTTGCCCCCCCCCACACAAATAGAGCTTTCTTTTGGTGGTATTTGATCATCTCTGCGGTTTTTATTTTTTGCGCTATAAACAAAAGAAGAGCGACAATTTAAAAAAAATATATATATTTTTTACTTTTTTATTTAATAAATATCACATTTAAAAAAAAAAAAAAAAAACGTTTTTTTCCTCAGTCTAGAGTGACCGATACCTATTCTACGTATTTTTGGTAAAAAAAAAACTGCAATAATCGTATATTGATTGGTTTGCGCAAAAGTTATAGCGTCTACAAAATAGGTGATAGATTTATGGCATTTTTATTTTTATTTTTTTTACTAGTATTGGCAGCGATCTGCGATTTTTTTTATTTTTTTTGTGACCGTGACATTGCAGTGACACTTTTGACACGTTTTTGGGACCATTGACATTTACACAGCGATTAGTGCTATACAACTGCACTGATTACTGTGTAACTGTGACTGGCAGGGAAGGGGTTAACACTAGGGGGCGCTGAGGGGGTTAAAATGTTCCCTAAAGTGTCTTCTAACTGTAGGAGAGGGGGACTCACAAGAGGAGGAGACCGATGTGTGTTCCTCTGTACTGGGAACACACATCGGTCTCCTCACGCTGACAGGAGGTGGATATGTGTGTTTACACACACAGATCCACACTCCTGCCGTAATCGCGGGTGCCCGCACGCGCTCCCTAGATCGCCGGGAACAAAGGACGTCATATGACGTCCACCCGGATCGAGGAGGGGTTCCTGCCGCCGTCATTTGACAATGACGCCGTAAGGAAGGGGTTAAGGGATGTGGCGTGGTTCCAAAACTGCTCTTCTACTGGGATATGCACACACAGCCATCTCTAGGATTTACAGAGAATGGTCCGAAAAGAGAAAATATCCAGTTGTGTGGTTAATATCCAGTTGTGTGGATAAAAATGCCTTGTTGATGTCAGATGTTGGATGAGAATGAGCTGTCTGGTTTGAGATGATAGAAAGGCAACAGTAACTAAAAGTAACACTCCTTACAACCAAGGTATGCAGATTACCATATCTGAATGCACAAAACATCAAGCCTTGAAGCAGATGGGCTACAGCAGCAGAATACCACACTGTGTGTCACTCCTGTCAGCTAATGCCTTGTACGCGAGAACGATTTTCCCGGCGGTAAAAAGTCTGCCTGGAAAACCGAGAACCTGCTCGGTAGCTTTTTCCCCTACACACAGCCGGGTTTCCCGACAGGAAAACTGCCATGAGAGCTTTGGTCGGGAAAACCGGCCGTGTGTATGCTCCCCTGCAGGTTTTTCCCATAGGGAAACTGCCGGCTTAAAAACCTCCGGTAATCCCGGTGGGAAAAAGAACATGTTCTCTTTATTCCCAGCGGTTTTCCTGTTGCGAAAACTGTGATGGAGCATACACATGGCTGGGATTCCCAGCCAAAAGCTCTCATAGCAGTTTTCCTGGCAGGAAAACTGGTCGTGTACGAGGCACAGGAAGAGGAAACTGAGGCTACAATTTGTACAGGCTCACCAAAGTTGGACAATAGAAGAATGAAAAAACGTTGCCTGGTGATGAGTCTCAATATCAGCTAAGACATTCAGATGATAGAATCAGATTTTGGCATATACAACATGAAAGCATGGATCCGTCCTGCTTTGTATCATTGGTTTAGGCTGGTGGTGTAATAATGTGAGGGATATTTCCCTAGCACACTTTGGGGCCCTTAGTACCAATTGAGAATCGTTCAAATGCCACGGCCTGAGTATGGTTGCTGACCATGTCCATCCCTTTATGACTACAGGGTAATCATCTTCTGATAGCTACTTCTACTTCTTCGAAATCATGGATATGCAGCCGACAAATCTGCAGCAACTGCGTGGTGCTATCATGTTAATAAGAACCAAGATCTCGGAGGAATGTTTCCAACATCTTTTTGAATCTATGCCATGAGGAATTTAGGCAGTTCTGAGGGGAAAGGGGGGTCCAACTCGGTACTAGCAAGGTGGTGTACCTAATAAAGTGTCCAGAGAGTCTATATTTCCTGAATATGTTTGGGTCATTTTTGTTAAAGTGGGAGCTCACCCGAAAAAAAATTTTTAACATTAGATTGGGCCTAATTACGAGAAGCAGAATCGGGTGTTTTGTTTAAAATCAATGCAGTACTTACCGTTTTAGAGATCAATGTTCTCCGCCGCTTCCGGGTATGGTCTTCGGGACTGGGTGTTCCTATTTGATTGACAGCCTTCCGACAGTCGCAAACAGCGCGTCACGAGTTGCCGAACCTCGGTGCGGAGCTATACGGCGCCTGCGCACCGACGTTCGGCTACTTTCGGAAACTACTGACGCGCTGTATCCGATGGTCGGAAGGCTGTCAATCAAATAGGAATGCCCAGTCCCGCAGCTAATACCCAGAAGCCGCGGGAGAACATCGATCTCTAAAACGGTAAGTACTGGACTGATTTTAAACAAAACACCCGATTCTGCTTCCCGTAATTGGCCCCAATCTAAATTCATTTTTTGGGTGAACCTCCACTTTAAATGAACAGGTGCAGTGTATTACCACGGATAGTATCTGGGTAGATGTATAGGATAATCAATGTCATACTGTGAAATTACAGTTTTTAAACCAAGGAGTTAAATTATTGAAGAACCTAAATGTATGTCTTCAGCCACATTTTCTTGAGAATGTTCTTTTTAAAGGGGTTATCAGAATCCCATTATGGGGTAGGTATGCCAAGGCTGTCTTCTTTGGACCACAGCTCATCAACTGCTGCCCGCAATGTATGTGCAGCTCTTTTACTAGTGGTGGCCCAGTCTTCTGCGTCGTCTTCTTCCCTCTTCTCTTTCACCGATGTTAACACAACGATCTCTCCCGCTGTAAAGCCGCGTGCGTGGTGTGCAACGATTTATATAGGCATGGGGCGTGGTCACCAGGTGATGTCACCTGGTGACCCCCGTCCCTTATGGTGTCACAGTCCCATCATGCCCTGGGACTGTGACAGAGGAGCCCGGCAGAAGGCGGGAGAAGAGAGCGGAGAAGTTGGAAGACCCCCAAAGTCGTAAGAGACGCCCTGGAGCTGCCTAATAAATTACTTTAACCACTTCAGCCCCAGAAGGTTTTACCCCCTTCCTGCCCAGGCAAAATTTCAGCTTCCGACACTGCATAGCTTTAACTGACAATTGCGCGGTTGTGCGACATGGTTCCCAAACAAAATCGACGTCCTTTTTTTCCCACAAATAGAGCTTTCTTTTGGTGGTATTTGATCGCCTGTGCGGTTTTTATTTGTTGTGCTATTAACAAAAAAAGAGCATCAATTTTGAAAAAAACACAATATTTTTTTTACTTTTTGCTATGATAAATATCCCATTTTTTTTAAAAACAAACTTTTTTTCTCAGTTTAAGCCGATACCTATTTTTCTACATATTTTTGGTAAAAAAAAAAAATCGCAATAAGCGTATAGTGACTGGTTTGCGCAAAAGTTATAGCACCTACAAAATAGGGGACATAATTATGATTTTTTTTTTTTTTACTAGTAATGGCGGCGATCTGCCTTTTTTTTTTTTTATTGGGACTGCGACATTATGGCGGACACATCGGACATGTTTGACACATTTTTGGGACCATTCACATTTATACAGTGATTAGTGCTATAAATATGCACTGATTACTGTATAAATGTGACTGGCAGGGAAGGGGTTAATCACCAGGGGGCAGGGAAGGGGTTAAATGTGTAGCCTAGTGAGTGTTCTAACTGTAGGGGAGGGGGGTGACTGGGAGAGGTAACCAATCTGTGTCCCTATGTACAAGGGACACAGCATCGGTCTCCTCTCCCTGACAGGACGTCCCTGCTCAGTTACTGGGCAATCGCGCATCGAGTTCCCAGCAAAGCGCCCCCTAGTGGCTTTAAAAGACGAGGACGTCATATGACGTCCTGTCGGAACAACTGAGCAACAATTGACGGCGGCTGGTAGATAAGTGGTTAAAAACCTTTGTAGTGTGTTTTTTTTCTTGCCACTTTTTCCCCCAGGTGAATGGTTTGGGGTACGATGTACCCCATACTCATTCACATAGGGCTGGGGGCCCCTCCCAGATTCCGATAAGCCCCCCGCCTGCAGACCCCGACAACCAATGGCCAGGGTTGTCGGGAAGAGGCCCTTGTCCTCATCAACATGTGGACAAGGTGCTTTGGGGTGGGGTGCTGCAGGGCGCCCCCTGCCCCAAAGCACCTACCCCCTATGTTGAGGGCATGCAGCCTGGTACGGTCACCCCTTTTCTTGACCGGCCGGGCTGCGTGCTCGGATAAGGGTCTGGTATGGATTTTGGGGGACCAAAGGGCCTGGTATGCTCTTGGAGGGGAACCCATGCCAGTTTTTTATTTAAAATTTGGCGTGGAGTTCCCCCTCATGATAAGCCACTGGAAAAGTCCCGTCCTGGAGGCGACTTCAAGTTGCGTTGTAAGTTACCCCAAGTCGCAATGTGGTCCACGCTCAAGTCGTGTCCAAGTTGCCTCGCAAAGTCGTGCACAAAGTCGTGTTGCCCCTGTGTGAACCGTCTCTTATTCATTGTATTTTGTATACAAGTATACGGTTGTAAGTCGTTCCACTATTTTTCCAAGCACAAAATAAAAAAAGTTTTCATCATGCACTTCAACAGGAATCCATTAAATAGAATCTATTTTTGATCAGAGTGTATTTATGGTAAATAATGTGACGGGCCTTTCGCTTGTATTTCTGTTTTGTAAATTACCCATACTTTGAACTGAAAAGGCATATTGAGCAGAGTTGTTCTAAACATGCTATCTCTTGGCAAAGCATTCACTTTGCTGCATCAAAGCACTATGTCGTGTTTGCGGCACCTGAATGCTCTGATGTCGAGGATCTTTTAACTTCAATGGCTGCTCCAGAATCGTACCTGTGAAAAAAAGTCGTACCTATTGGGTTTTTTCTTTTCAGTAAAATAAACTGTAAAAATCAACTGCAGGTCACAAGTTGAATCAGTTGGTGAACTGTTGTAGCATTTTGTATACTATTGCAACGGAACTAAAATTAAAAACATCTGCTGCTCCACTCAATTTGTCTTTATTTCTAGAGAGTTAAGAAAGGGTCTTATGATTAATAACTTCCATGTAAAACTTACCAAGTCATTCTACTATCACTGCTAATGTGTGTTATTGGTTTTCAATGAATCCTGAATTGATCAAAGTGGACAAGCCTGTGATTTAGCAACAGAAAGGATCACCACCTCAATCTAGAGACATGCCTCTCTTTGATAGAGGACTGGATGACAAAGAGTTATCTTAAACTCAACGGAGCGAAAACAGAACTTCTCCTGTTTCACGCCAAGAGCAGGAATCAACTTTCAACAGCATGGACCCCCCCACCTATTTTGGGCAAACTCATCACCCCTAGCGCCAAAGTCAAAAGCCTAGGGGTCATTTTTGACTCCTTTATGACAATGGACGCACAAATAGGGTCAGTAGTCAGCGGATCTCACCATCTGCTGCGCCTACTACGCAGACTCACTCCGTTCATCCCTAAAGAAGATTTAGCGGTCGTGGTGGGAGCAATTGTAAACTCCAGACTGGACTATGCAAACGCCCTCTACCTCGGACTCCCCAAGTACCAAATCGCTCGTCTGCAAGTCGTTCAGAACACGGCCGCCAGACTTGTGACTGGGAAAAAAACCTGGGAATCCATCTCACCTTCACTGAGAGCCCTTCACTGGCTTCCAGTTAAAGACAGAATTGCTTTTAAAGCCCTCTGTCTTACGCATAGATGTGTCCATGGGAATGCCCCCCTTTATTTATGCGAAATAATAAAAGCTCATAACCCCAATCGCGTTTTGCGATCCACTAATCAGAACCTGCTCGAGGTTCCGAAAGCCAACTTCAAGTCCAAAGGAGAAAGAAGATTCGCGATCCAAGGTCCCAGACTATGGAACGCTTTACCAACCAGCATTCGGTTGGAGGAGAACCACCTAGCATTCAGGAAAAAGGTCAAGACTTTTCTCTTTTGATATCAAAGGAGACAGGAACAACAAGCGCCCAGAGGCGATTCAGTTCGCATGTGCCGCGCTATATAAGTTTTCATTCATTCATTTATCATCTAGGGCAGCAGCTCTGCTTTTGGTCCCATTTTTTTTTTTATCAAAAGAAAAAAATTGATCTTTATGTTAGGAAAGATGAAGTCCGCACACTATCTGAACCACTGCTGAGATCCAGAATGGACTTACTAGAGGTTCAGTCAGACATGGACAGAGAGATGCAGCAAGGTACAAAGTGCTAAGTTGGCCACACACATTAAGATTTCTCTTGAATCAGTCCATTCCCTAACCACAATACAATAAACAGCGTCTGCAATGCTGACTATTGTGTTCTGATAGCCGGCACCTGTGGCTATCATAATACCCAAACTGAAAAATCAACTTTTATCAAGCCAGTTGGTGCCAACATGGTTGTCCACTGGACAAATTTCACCCAGTACCTGCCGCTTAGGCCAAAATCAATCTTTGTATGGCCAACTTAACATTGGTAAACAGGATGCAGAATGTGTGATTACATGTCGACAAACATTAAAAAGGTTATTTTATTTAAGCGTGTTTTATAGACATCACCCCATGTTTATTGAAAAATATACTTTCAATTTACATGAATATATATACTAATGTAAGTATCGATCTCTCGCTCTCTGTTTCTGTAAATGTGTGTGTGTGTGTGTGTGTATATATATATAGAGATAGATATAGATAGAGATAGATATATATAGATAGAGATAGATAGATATAGATAGAGATAGAAATATATAGATAGATGTATGTGTGTGTGTATTTGCTGTTAGAGTATAAAGATGCCAGTGACATTTACATTTTGTCTCCACAAGTTTAGATGCTGTCTCCACTCCGCACATTATTCTCTCAGTGTCTCTGTAGTCAAGACAGCTTACCGAGGAGCAGCAAACCATCTGCTAAAGGATTTGAAATTGTGAATTATCCTTTACTGTGTGGAGGCACTCGTGCTTGGCCAGGAACATTCATTTGAATTAAGCTATAAATGCAGTGTAAAAGGACGACTTGTGTAATGGAGGTTCATGAATAATTTTAAGGGAAGGGCAACTGCACACTCTAAACTTTTATTGCCTGAAAACCGAGTGTTTTTGGAGTTCACTGTTCATTTTGCGTTTTTATTGTAAGCCATAGAAGCTTTAAAAGTGAAAGGAGGGGGATTAGGCGAGATGATTCTCCTGCTAGGGATAGAGCAGAATTGTCTGACTGCTCTCTTTGCAATACACTGCTAGGTTTGTGCAAAGTTTTCTTTTATTCCCAAGCCGAGTTTGGGTGATTGTTCTCTCTTTCTCTATAAATGCAGTTTGTGGTATTAGTAAAATCTTGGTGCACAGCTTGACAGGATAACTTCCAGGCACCCTGCTGCTTATTCTTACATTGCTTAAATATTTTTTTTCTCAATTTTCCTTGGTAGGAGAAACTGTCCTTCATAGAATTTGCAGAAGCAACAATGTCATAAAGCTG
This sequence comes from Rana kukunoris, assembly GCA_029574335.1. NCBI lineage: Eukaryota > Metazoa > Chordata > Amphibia > Anura > Ranidae > Rana > Rana kukunoris. The sequence goes on from CM056049.1 coordinate 128,319,057, forward strand.
ACTGAACAACTCAGCCTTCCAGGAGTCAGCGTTAATGCCAAAGGTGAGTTTTTTTTTTTAAATGTTTATCTTTATTGCTACATGCATTTCTCACAAAGAACAATTATGTAGTGATTCAGGTTGGCAAAACTCCGTTTTTTTAGGCTCGATCCATTTGTTCCAATATTGACTTTGACAGTATTGATTTTATTTATTTTTTTGTTCTTTTCCTTCATCATGCTTATGAGTATTTAACACAGATACAGCACACAATGGAGCTTTGCCAAGTTTTTTTTCTTTTTTTTTTACTGTGGGATGTGTATAGTGTTCTAGCTGGATTCTTTTTTAATTGTTGCTGATTTATAACTCAGACAATGCTGGCTGGACGCCTTTGCATGAAGCGTGTAACCATGGCAGCACAGAATGTGTCCGTGAAATTTTGCAGCGCTGCCCAGAAGTAGACCTGCTCAGTCATGTGGATGGTGTGACTCCCTTACATGATGCTCTACAAAACAGACACATTGATATTGGCAAAATACTACTTCAGCATGGGGGTAAGCAGATGAAAAACGTTTTTACTTTAGCTTTACAGTTATTCTATATGTTTGGTTAATGTCTTAACCTGTTTTACTTTTACTGTGATACTTCCCTAAGAACCTCCATAAATATGAACCTCCAAAATTTGGGCATTTTGTTTTGTAGTGTTGTAAACATATGTGTATACTTATTATTTTAAGTTGTAATGGTGCACAAATTAAACTGAAAGAATTACATGCATGATAAGTTTTTTGGAAAAGTTTTTGTTTCCTTTAAATTAAATTTGAATAAGAAAAATATTTTGTATATTTGGTGTGGTGTATGATTTGTTACATTAAGTAGTAACCAGCAGTCACACTCACGGTGAATATAGCTTCCTAATTTCTACTTCTCTCCTTTTTGAAGTGGCAAGAATTAATTGATCAATACAGCCTAAATTTCCTTAGTTAAAATATATTTTATACTTGGTGTAGACTACTGTACAAAGCTGTGAACAGCAGGATTAACTACTAAAGATTTATTGGTGTTTTTCGAGCTTGTACATAATATTGTTATTATGCATTTTAACCTAAAATAAAACTATATATGCAGTGGGTCAAAATCACCAATAGACTCCCATATGCTACATTTTAGCACATTTAAATGACTTCTGTGGGGATACTGCATGTGTTTCGCAGGCTTCTTCTGCCCTCTAAAGGCCACTTAGTGTCTTTATTGAAGACACAAGATCAGTGTCTGTCTCTCTTGTTCCTCGTCATTCCTGCACCTTGTATTTATCGAAGTGTGTTTGCCTCTCTCCTAGGTGTTTTATTTACCAGCACAAGCATTGCCAGCCAATATCTGGATGCTGTGCAATCAGTCTAAGTCATGCAGCAGCCAATATTAGATTAGACTTTGCTCTAGCTTAAGAAATGGTTGAGCTTTTAAAGTGTTTGGTAGGGATGATCTTCTTGTCCTGTGGGAGGAGAGCCACTCAAACTTGCATTCATCAACTACTTCACACACCAATGCTGGCAGTATGCAGACTCATCTTTGGCTTTGTCACAGTCTGGGGACTGGCCTGTCAAGTGATCTGACACCAACAGGCTGAAAACTGCATTAGAAATGCACTGCTGATTTCACATGCTAGTTCTTGCTATAATTTCTTTGGTTCTGTGTATTTTAGTTCTGTGCTTGTTATGGAGAAGCAAGTTTGGTCAAAGAATTTCAGCCTTTATAAAAAAGAAAGAAACAAAAAAGAAAATGTTGCTTTTGGATATTCTTCTGTGTGATGCCTCTTAAAATAAACCCATACATTAGGATATTGGATCTCTTGCACAAAAAGCAGTTATCCAAACAGTTCAAACATACAAAATAACAGCTCTTATCTCACTTAAAATACACTTAAAAGGACCATAGAATTTATTTATTTTATTATTCTTTTATACTGCAACGAAAAAATTAAAAAGACTGTGGCTATTTAGTGCTTTCTTTTAAAAACCTTTATGTGCGACACCCCTGTTCTCATAGTGGTGATTAGTAGGGTCGGGCCAAAAATACATAGGTTCAATTAAAGGCAGTGTGTAACATTCTGGTGCAGAATCTGAACCCCATAATAGTCAATAGGAACCCAAAGTTCATAAACAGTAATGGACATTTTCTGTGCAAATAGGCAATGGTTTGGTAAAGAAATAGCATGGGGACTGACAACTGTCCTGGGGTATATGTACTAAAGCAAAAAAAAAAAACATTAAGAGTCAGTTCACACTGGGTCGACAAGACTTCCAGCACGACTTTCAGAAGCAACTTCAACACGACTTGAGCATGAACCACAGGGCGATCTGGGGCGATTTACAACACGACTTGAAGTCCTTTTCAGGTCAGGAGACATTCCAGTGGCCAATAAAACAACAATCAGCTCTGGGAGAGGGAAGGGGAGGGAGAGGTTTGCCTGAGAAATGTATGTTATCTTGCTGGAAAGTAGCTTCAATTAAAACAGTGATCAGACTTGGAAGCGACTTCCATTGAAATCAATGGGTACAAATCGCCTAGAAGTCTGATTGAAGTAGTACAGGAACCTCTTCTGAAGTTGGAGCGACATGAGTAGTGTGTATTAACACCGCTCCCATTCACTTACATTGCTTTTCTGGACAGCGCGACTTGGGAGGACTTGAGACGACTTCAAGTCGGATCCCAAGTCGCCCCAGTGTGAACCGACTCTTAGGGAGTAGCGTTTTTATTTGTGCTTTAAAGTGGTTGTAAAAGTTTAATTAAAAAAATAATAACAAACATATCATACTTGCCTTCACTGTGCAGTTCATTTTGCACAGAGTGACCCCCGATCCTGTGTTCTCGGATCCCTCGGTGGCCGTCTCTGCTCCGCCCCGCAATAGCTAGCCCCCTCTGGGAAGGATGCATCAAGGTGAAAAAACACAAACCTTTACAACCCCTTTAAGGGCAATATTAAAATTGCAGTATTCCTTTAATTAATTTCTGGGGAATGCCCTTAGCCTACCTGTGCATTGGCACATCTGTACAGTGTATACAACCTACTACAGCAAAATTGATATTTACAAAGACAAAAAAAAATAGCTGTTTAAATTGCTGGCAATTAACATCTTTGGTCCCTTTACTTCTGCCCTAGAGGGTCTTGTATAAATGTCAATAGGGCATTTACACACACACACCAAACAAATGAAGTAGAATTACCTCTGGAAAATAAATACTAGGCCCTAATCCTTGATGAGGGTCTGATATGAAATTGAAGGGAGAAACCCATACAAAAAAGAAAAAAAAATATAGTTGGTTTTCCCCAAACAATTATTTACCAGACCCTTATCAGTGCATGTATCCTGGTAGTCCAAACAAGCGCTGGGTGAGCATACCCCCCCTTCCCTTCCTGAACCAAGGGATTACCTTTCCAGGGGGGACCCCCTGGGCAAAACACTGTGTCCTTATGTTTAAGAGGACTCTTCCCAACAACCCTGGCCAGGTCATTGAGAAGGCCTGTGGGCTTATTATAATTTGGAAGCCCACTATAGCAAAAATAGGGTCCAAATTCCCCCTATGTGACTGAATTTGGACATGTCCATATTTAGTTATTGACGTTATCCAGTAGACCCTGGCCCTCTGTTTAATTTAGCAAGGAAGGGAAAAATACTTTGGCACATGACAGGTGTCTCTGTCCACTCCCTCCTATGTACTTGTATAAAGATGGCCATACACTATGCAATCTGGTAGTACACTCTCTGTACAGTTTCCTTTAGATTTACCTGATCTATGGAATAGGTGGACACACCTGAATTATCCATTCAATTTGTATCAAATCAGACAGGCCCTTTGAGATTGTATAGGAAGTGGGTGGAAGGTAGATATGTAATGAGGGAGGTGTGGTCCAGAGTGGTAAACGCACCCTATCACACCCTCTTCTGTGATGCAAAAAGGAAGTGAAGGCTTCTGGGAAATGACCTAACAGGAAGTGAACATAATGCAAACAAGTCTTTCTAAGCTTAACCCGGGTACACAGTAGCCGAATGTCGGGAGACTTTGACCGGTTCATGTGTACGTCGGACTACACGCTGGAAAACCAGCAGCCAACCGACTCCCGCTCAGCGCTTTCAGCCAATAACAGAGCACTGATCGGAGTGTTCTGGCGGGGGGGTCCGAACACAACAGCTCAGCGGGGGAGATCGCTGCACTCATGTCGGATCATTAGTACAGCATCTCCAACCAGGGCTGACAGTTTATTTTTCCTCAGGAACAGAGGGGAAGATAATCCGATCGTGGGGCTGCCAGTGCCTTCAAGGCTTCAACACAGGTGTGCTTTGGGGTTGTCTAAATAGACGACATTGCACTTTGTCTCTCTGGCATATTAGTCATAAGTTAACAAAATTAGAACCCAGCAGCCATGTTATGTGACACACTGAGACAGAGCCATGATAGAGTGTCTGCTCCAAAATATACAATAATGGTGCACGCTGACATTAGAAGATATAACACATTTCAAGTAAAAGTCCTTTGAGCAACAAGCTCTGAAGTGAGATAGCAGTCTGGAAGATCTGGGCTGCCTTGTATGGGGAGCAGAAGCCGAACTTCAAACATGTAATAAGGAAAAACAACAAAAACAAGCGCCTGTTTTTGTTGTTTCTCTTTATAGAGTGTCTGCTGCCTGTGAGTTATCATAATGCTGATGATGTTAACCAGTTGCCGATCCCCCGATAGCAGATTTACTGCTACAGGACGGTCATGCTGCGAAGGATCAAGTATATACTTGTTCCTGCATTTCTGGGTCCACCGGTACCCGCTGATCGCTATGTGCACAGGCGAAACGGTGGTCTGCCTATGTAAACAAGGGAGATCACCATTCTGTCAGTATGGAAGACTTTGATCCTGTGTTTCTGCAAAGCAGGTACAGGGATCTATGCCTACTCTTAGTAAAAGCACCTCCCCCACAGTGAGAAAACATGTGTTAGGTACACATGTAGCCCTTTGATTGCCCTAGATGTTATCCCCTTCCCAGCCAGTGTCATTAGTACTGTGACAGTGCACATTTTTAGCACTGATCACTGTATTAGAGTCACTGGTTCCCACAAAGTGTCACTTAGTGTCTGATTTGTCCACCACAAATTTTGCAGTCCTGCTAGGAGTCCCTGATTGCCGTGATTACTAGTAAAAAAAAAAAATGTCCCTGGATTTCATTAAAAAAAACTGGTCACCTTACCCTGAAGCCTTCTTCACAAATAAAATGGAAATGTTTTTTTATAGGATTAAGTTAATTTTTATGGCAAAGGAGGGACTTTGCAATTATTTCATCTCATCACTCTTCATAACATTCTGGAGTACAGTGGAACCTTGGATTACGAGCATAATTCATTCCAGAGAATGCTTGTAATCCAAAGCACTCGCATATCAAAGCTAGTTTCCCCATAGTCAATCAAAACAAAAATAATTTGTTCCACATTGACTTCTATGGCATGCAATACTGCAGAGTTGGGGGGATCGCCGGAGAGACTATACTCGACTGCCCTTGGAAACCCCTGGAAAGGCTCGGGAACAGAGTATTTCCAAAGGGCTCTGATAGGCTCCGGCGCCCCTGTACCTCTGGCCACAAACTGCAGAGGCTTGAATCCTGCTCGTTTTGCGAGACAACACTCGCAAACCGAGTCAGGATTTTAAAAAAAAAAACATATTGCGAAAGCTTGTTAACCGCGTTACTCGCAATCCGAGGTTCCACTGTATTTGCAAAATGCCATCATAAAAACTGAGGTATCAGACTTTGTGAAAATTTATATTTGTGTCATTCTCAAAACTTTTGGCCACGGCTGTACAATACATCTCTCAAATGCAGACATCCGTGCATTCTGTAGAAAGCCGAATGTGGAATGTTCGTTTCTTACTCTGCATCAGTCAAAGCATGTATACAAGAGGTACAGTTAAAGTTGGTCTAAAGGCTGGATACTGATACTAAATACAATGTTTAATTTACAGTATCTCTTCTCTTTCTGTATGTGGATGGCATTGTAGTTATATTAATAAAAAATATCTACAGCTGTTACGTGACCCAGCTCTTTCCAAGTCCGTCTGTAGGGAAACAGGAGGAGGAACTTTCAGTACTCTGCTGCTGCTGATGTTCAAAAAAAAGAAAAAATCCCGCCTTTGGTATACACAGTAAAAATAAATAATCTCAATCAACGATTTTAAATCATACAAATATATATTTGAAATCAAATCTTCATTTTTTAACAATAACATGGTGTGGATGGATTTCTGTGTCATACCCCTCCAGCCTATGTCTTATGCCGCGTACACACGGTCGTTTTTTGCGATGAAAAAAAACGTTGTTTTTTAAAACGTCATTTAAATTGATCGTGTGTGGGCAAAACGTCGTTTTTTGTCTTAAAAAAAACGACCAAAAAAAAATTCCAACATGCTTGAATTTTTTGTGTCGTTTTTCAAAACGTTGTTTTTTGTTTCACAAAAAGTCACCGTGTGTAGCAAAAACGTCGTTTAAAACGACGTTTTTCAACCCGCGCATGCCCAGAAGCTAGTTATGAAGCGAGCTTCAATGGAAAAGTGTGGTGAACGTAACCTCGTTTTTTGTGAAAAAAACGATGGTGTATATGCAACATCGTCTTTGAAAGTGACGTTTCAAAAACGTCGTTTTTTACTTCACAAAAAACTTCGTTTTTTTTCATCGCAAAAAACGACCGTGTGTACGCGGCATTAGAACAACAGGGAGGAGAATCCTCCATCACTCAAGATGTATTATCCATCTCCCGTTGTCTTTAGCTAGTTAAGGGGTATGAAGAAGGAGAGAGTGGGCTGTCAGATGTGATGGGGAGGAAATGCTTTGCATAGAAACTCACTGAAAACGGAGCATGTGCAGAAGCTGAATCTCCAATTGCATTGAGGACATGATCAAAAGGGGGAGGTAGAGAGCGGCAGGATTAACCAGGATTTTTGCAGAATACAGAAAACAAATCTCATAGTGGCTGAGTGAGTATGAACATAGCATTTATTGATAGTTTTTATGTTATGGGTTTAGTGACACTTGAAGGCATTCCCGACATTATAGCTGTCTACAGTGTGTACTTATCTCAATCCAGAGCACTAAGTGTCATTTCTCTTTGTTGACTGCTTCATCCGCTATCGGCTGCTATCATCACTTTTGGCAAGTTTTCCCGACACCAAGAGAGAAAAAAAGGTCACTGGAAGGGATATCCGGTGCACAGCCTGTAATTGACAGCTTCAGCCCTTCCTGTGTGCTGTGTAAAGGGGGTGGGTGTCTCCCTTCCAATCAACCTTCAGAGCTCTTCTCGCTGAGCTCTGGCAGATTGTAATTTCAGCTCCCCACCCCCTGCTTTCTGGACAATCGGACAAACTGTATCATTTATACACTTTGAACAGAATGTAGAGGAGAGAGTACTGAAGACAAATAATTACAACTTATTTAGAAGGATCTCTTTAATCTATGTAAATCAGCTGAGGCTAGCCACTTCACTTGGTTAGGGTTTACAACCACTTTAAGGTGAAAAATGTCCCTGTATTTGTATCACCCCCCTGTGTACTTACCTGAGCCCTATCTCGATGTAGCGTTGTTCCTCTCTGTAGTAGCACTCTCTCTTTCTGCTCACAGAACCAGTAGCGGGAGCCATTGACCATGTAGCTGTCAGTCAAATCCTGTGAGCAGGGGGTTGGGCTGAGATGCTCTTGTGTATGTTAATAGACACACTGCCCAGTTCAGAAGCAAGTCTGCACAAGCCACCCTATAGGAATCGGCTATAACATATTTGTTATTGAATATATGAATTATATTACGTATAACATGTTTGTTATTTCATTTCAAATTAAATACGCTTACAATGATCTTTAATTCTATATACTTAACGGAAACCTGTGCTGACATACGTAGTCTGACATCACATATCTGATGATAGCATAAAAATGTCAGGTTGATTTGTGATTCTAAATTTAGGAAAATGTGCAGGATTGTTGTCCTAAAATAGAAGACCATTGTGTAATTAGTTCCAACACTTTTTTTCTTTTCAGGACCAGTCCTTTTGCAGCAGATGGATTGTTTCGGGAACTTTCCATTGGATTATGTCTGTTCACCACATCTGAAAAATGAACTTTTTGCAGTTGTCCAGGTGGAGGAAACCATTGAGGAGTTTCACAATAAGACTGTTTTAAAATCTGAAGGCCATAAACTCGAATTTGGTGCCTTTCTCCTAACACGAATGTTATTAAATTTCATTTGTCTATATGGTCTGCCTTCAGATCTTGGTACTGCCAAGATAGTTTGCCCTAATTCTGCTTTTTTGTTCAGTTATACAAAAAAAACACCTTCGTCATTTAGTAACTCTATAGTAGAGTGCTATATTGGAGCTGTAGCTACTATGCATACTTTGAGTGATTTTTTACATACTGTTCCGGAATCTTTGTTGCAGAACCCTGGTTTCAATGTGCAAGTTCTGTTCACTCTTCTACGCACCCTGGCCTCTTGTTCATCAGTTCCTATAATGGAATAATGTGACCAGATATGCAGTGTACAAGGCTCACTGTACATAATAACACATTAAGGACAAACTTACATGACATTGCTGCCAAATTTGTGCACTAGCATACACTTTTCCAGTAGGGAAAATGTTTTTGTTTTTCCCAAAATCTCAAAGTTTATTATACAACTCTGTTTTCTGACATTAAGTGGTTGGTAAATATATATATTGTACGTAACAAAATGCAGTTCTGCTCTTACACTGACAAAGGCCAAACCAGTACTGCCAATATTGCAGTAACACTGGCAACACTTACTTGATCACGTCTAATTGTTGGACAGTCCTCAAAATTTTACAAAATCAAAAGAACTAGAAATGTGTTATGAAGCTATAGAAGGTATATCTTTACACGCACTGGTAAGGTAATTTAAAGGAGAAGTCCAGCATGAGCTTTTTAGGCTAGGCTTCTCCTAAGGGTCACAGGAGTGCAATTAGTTTTGCACTCCTGTGACCCGGTTTTAGCAGAGAGCAGTCTGAAGTCCGCTCTCTGCTGACGTCACGGCCAGTAGAGCAGAAGCGATGCTGACTGACAGTCACCATTGTTTTGTCCGGGGAGGAGTGAGAACCGAGCTATTGGCTGTGTTCGTGGCTCAGTTCTCCATGCAGAGATGGTGGGGGGCAGATGCGGCATCGGTCTGATGCTGCATCCACGAGGTAAGTATATCTAGGGGTAAAAAAAGCCCAGACTTCTCTTTTAAATATCATAGCTCAAAATTGGGTATAGTTGCTTGTAAGAATATTAGATACAGGGGTTGATTTACTAAAATAAGAAAGTACAAAATCTGGTGCAGCTCTGCTTAAAAATCAATTAACTTCCAGTTTTTGTATCCAAGTTTAAAGTGGTATAAACTGCAGCATTACAAAAAGAGAAGATAATGGCATAATGTGCTAGTATGCATCACATTATGAAATGCTTACCTTAGAAGGAAGCCCTCCATTGGTGCACTCCCACCACTGACCTTCACCTGGTCTTCCTTCCAGGTTTGGAGGCTCCAGCAGCTAGAATTGCCGGGCCACAACGAGGGTGCACAGCACAGCTCTCTAACGGAACGGCACAGTCATCCTTTTCTTTCAGTTCACATGCGCCGGTGACGTCACTGGTTGAAAAAAACGAATACCTCTTAAACGGTGCACATTTAGGAGATATCCATTTTACCTACAGGTAAGCTTTATTATAAGCTTACCTATAGGTAAAAGTCACAAAGCGGACTTTGCCCCTGCTTTAATTGAACAAGCTGAAGTTAAAAACTGATTGGCTTTGCACAGCTTCACCCGATTTTTGCACTCTCCAGTTTTAGTAAATAAACCCCACAGTCTTGGAATAAAAAGCATGCCTTGTGGCTTGAGAAAGTTATTTTTTTTATTTTCCGAGCTACCCCTTTTTTATAGCAGGACCTGACTGGACTCATGGTCAGTTCTGTGTCACCTGTCAGGTAACAGCCCCCTGGCCGCTTGTCTGAAAGAGCTCTAACTAGCAGAGTGATCTTCCTGACTGCCACGTATATGACTAGAATGCCAAAATTACCAATTCTTAGGTAAAATGTTAAATGTATGTATATAGCAAAAATTTTTGTTTGCCGATGTTCCACTTAAATTGATGTCAGGCAGAAGAGAAGGTAGGCCAGCTCTTTCTATGAAAATAAGCTCTCAGGATCTCATAACATTTTTGTCAAATATGGTAACTTACTTTAAAAAGGACAAGTCCAAAATAAGGCCTGCAACTAAGTATTTCTTTTAAAATTATCACGTATGCATTACTGACGTTTTCTGCTTCCCTAATGTGATGCTGATCACAATTTCTGAATTGTTAAAAATAGTGTTCACAAAGCCTTTGATAACGTTAGTTACAGAGTCCTGTAAGTGTTGTCAAATGTTTCTGCATGTTTTAATGGGACTCCTTGCTGTGTCTTTGTTGTTTTACATTGTTAGGGGTTTTTACCTGAATGTATTTTTTATAACCTAAGACTGTATTTTTCCTATTATTTGACTGTTATGCTCTGTCTTTGCACTGTATATAAAGATAAACTATTAAATGTTTGTATGTTAAAGGTTTGTTGGACATAATATAACATAAATATGTAGACATGAGATGGCTGTTTAGTCTTTTTGGGGGGTTACTTACAGTCAGTGTTACAGTGCCATGGATTCGTTTTCAGTGCTTTAGTTTTTGTATGACACACACCATTGGTTGGAATCATCCAACTACGTACACACGGGCCAAATATCGGACTGCATCAGCCGTTCAATAGAATCTAGATGACACGTGTGCAGTAGTCAGTCCGACAGAAGCCGGACAACTTCTGTCTAGGGGGCATGACCAGAAAAGGTCTGCCGATCAGCACCCGATCAGCGTGCTCCCTGTCAGAACACAATGGCTCAACAGGTGAGATCGCTGTACTGTCATCGGATAGTTAGTACAGAGGCTCCTCCTAAACTCTTTTGGGTTTTTTTTTCCTCCAGCCCACTGGGTTGAATGAAAAAAAAACTGTTAGTGTGTACCAGGCTTATTGGACACCAGTCATAATATTTTTTTGATTCTGCTCTTTTCAGAGACATTGTTTTAGTGGTGGAGTTACCATTTTAATGGGTGTGCAGGTAAGTGGAAACCACGACACTCGCCAAGGGATATAAGGAACCACCAAACAAAACAATATTGCGCCTCCATAACCCCACTCATAAGCTGTAGCTTGTTTTAAGTTTCTAAAAACCCCCAATGGTCCTCCCAACAGCTGTTATCCCAGTTCTCCAATCTTCAAGGATGAAATGTGGGATGGTACCTCTAGCAGCTACCATGCCCTATGCTGATAATGTGGCTGTTGGTCGTGTACTGGTTATAGTACATACATGATTACTTCGGGAGGGGCAGCAACAAGACCAGAACCTATTAGGAGGAAGTTCACTGAACTGCAGATTACAGTAATTAGGAGTGGCACAGTGGCTTATTTTTTATACAGGACTTACAGTGTATAGCACCAACAGTTTTTGCATACAAAATTAAGGGTGACAGTTAGTTACAATCCTTTCCAAAAAGAGAGCTCTGCTTGCAAGAGCTGGGAGAGGCACATGATACAAAAGGTAATGACCGTGGGGGGATGAGTTGATGGAGGAGGAAAATTCCAGTAGTTAGGTAGAGGTGGTATAGGCTTGCGTAAAGAGATCAGTTGTCATGTTTTGAAGGTACGCAGAGTAGGAGTTACCTGGATTGACTAGGGTAAGGAGTTCCACAGGAACAGGGAGGATCTGAAGATATACTGGAGACAAGCATGGAAGAAGACAATGAGGGCACAAGAGCAGGCAGTTTTGGGAGGAGTGATAAAGACGGTTTGGGTGATATTTTGAGATAAGGCTGGTGATGTAGCTTAGGACAGAATTGTGGATGGCTTTGTATGTTGTGTTTGATATTTAGAATTGTATGCATTGGGTACACAGAAGCCAGTGAAGTGATTGGCAGAGAGAATTTGCGGACAGTGAGCAATTTGTTATGGTGGATTAGTCTGACAGCAGCATTCATGATAGTTTAAAGGGGGAATAGCCTGTGTAAGGAAAAAACAACAAGAAATTTGTTAAAATAGTCCAGGTGAGAAATAACAAGGGAGCAAACGAGAAGCTTTGTGCCATAATTCTTCAAGGAGGGAGTTGCAATAGTCCAAGCGAGAAATAAAAAGGCACTGAATTAAAAGCTTTGATGTCTCATTTGTTAATCCCTTATATCCCTTAGAACAGGGGTGCCCAACCTTTTGAAGCACGAGGGCCACTTAAGCAACTTGGTAACCGGCCGTGGGCCACAATAAACAGAGCGGGCAGATGGCAGGTCCATGCCTGCTCTGCATATGCAGAGCGGACACGGACACAGCCCTCTATACTTGGATTGGAGGTAGGACACAAGTCTGTTTTTCATCTGCCACTCCTTAGAGGTGAATGGAGGGTCCAATTGGGTTTGACTGACCATGTGAAAGGGGCCCAAGGCTGCTTTCACACTGATGCGCTGTGGTTTACCAATGCAGTGTACCTTTGGCTTTCCTGCACTTTGCAATAGACTTCTATTATTTTCTGCAGGTTTGGTGCATTTTCTGAAAGCTCACCAAACTTGCAGTTGATATCAGAAGTGTATGGCTTAGTGCAGGTAACCCGCAGGTGCACTGCTCTGCATCTATGGAACAGTTTGAAAGCAGCCGAGTAACCACTGCAGAACAGATATGCCCATATATACACTGTATTTTAGTAATAAACTGACTTTTAATAACAGTATTCTATTCTAATCCATCCCAGATCATGAGGTCCTGGGCCACATCAGATGGCTCCACGGGCCACTGGTTGGGCACCCCTGCCTTAGGATGTACCCATATGTCCTCGGGTAGAAGTGGTCCTTGTGGACTAATTCCCTCGATATAAATAAAATAATAAAAAAAAAAAAAAAAAGAAGTGGTTATAACAGGATCATGGCCGGGGTCCCGCGCGTGTGCCCGGCGGGTACGATCGCCACCGGGCACACGCGATCGCTCGGTACAGAAGGAGGACCGGGAGCTATGTGTGTAAACACACAACTCCCGGTCCTGTCAGCGGGGGAAACGCTGATCTTCTGTTCATACAATGTATGAACAGAAGATCAGTGATTTCCCCTAGTGAGGCCACCCCCCCATACAGTTAGAACACTCGCTATCGCTATAAAAATGCCAATGGTCCCAAAAATGTGTCCGCCATAATGTCGCAGTACTGAAAAAAAAACGCTGATCGCCGCCATTACTAGTAAAAAAAAAAAATATTAATAAAAATGCCATAAAACTACCCCCTATTTTGTAAACGCTATAACTTTTGCGCAAACCAATCAATAAACGCTAGTTGTGATTTTTTTTACGAAAAATATGTAGAAGAATACGTATTGGCCTAAACTGAGGGAAAAAAATGTTTTTTTATATATTTTTTGGGGATATTTATTATAGCAAAATGTAAAAAATATTGTTTTTTTTTTTTAAATTGTCGCTCTATTTTTGTTTATAGCGCAAAAAATAAAAACCGCAGAGTTGATCAAATACCACCAAAAGAAATTTGTGGGGGAAAAAGGACGCCAATTTTGTTTGGGAGCCATGTCGCACAACTGCGCAATTGTCGGTTAAAGCGACGCAGTGCCGAATCACAAAAAGTGCTCTGGTCATTGGGCAGCAATATGGTCCGGGGGTTAAGTAGTTAAAGTGAATGTAAACCCTCTCCCTACATACGTTTTATATATATCTGCTGTCTTAGGAGATTTTCTCTTCCTGTTCAACACTGTGAGTGAAGTCTGGGCCTACAGGAGAGCCGACCTGCTGCTGTAGAATGACGGCGGCTGGTCGGCAAGTGGTTAAACTGCGTGTGCCACATTCTGTGTCTGTACCAAGGCCAAACATTCCAGGGTATGTAAACTTTTTATGAGGGCCATTTGAGCGATTTCTGTTATGATTTAAAAAGGATCCAAAAAACGATGTGATAATAAATGGCTTCATGTGATGACTGTAGTTTTGTAAAGCTGTGATTGGCCCACAGCTATCACCTGACCCAATCACAGCACCCTGTACCATGTGATATAAGTGGACCAATCACATATCACAATAGTAATCACAGCTGTTATGAATGTAACATCACTGTAACAGCAATCAAAGTCTTAAAAAAAATGGTGACACTGAACTACTCATCATCAAGTAAAAACATAAATAGCATGCAGAAACAGCAGGACTGTGGCTCCTGCTCACTTCCAGTTTCGACTGTCAGTCACCCGGCTTCGCCCAACGTGTGTCATCACGCGACAACATAAATTTTTTCATGCTATTTACGCCTTTACTTAATGTAAGTGCACTACATTTTAAATAAATTGGTTTTAAGAAGTTTGCTGCATTATGGGGATCCCTTTTGCTTCATGAGTCCACTGTCACAGTATTTTAAAAGGCAATGCACCTATTTAACCACTTTCCAATGTCGCCGCAATGTCCACTGGGTGCTCGGGATCGGCAGTTACAGAGCCAGAGACATGGATCTCTGTGTGTAAACACAGAGATCCATGTCTTTTCAGGGAGAGGAGACTGATGGTGTGTCCTTTGTACATAGGAACACTGATCGGTCACCTCCCCCAGTCAGTTCGCTCCCCCTACAGTTAGAATCACTCCCTAGGGCACACATTTAACCCCTTGATTGCCCCCTAGTGTTAACCCCCTCCCTGCCAGTCACATTTATACAGTAATCCGTGCATATTTATAGCACTGTTCGCTGTATAAATGTGAATGGTCCTGAAATAGTGTCAAAAGTGTCTGATATGTCCGCCGCAATATAGCAGTCCTGACAAAAATTGCAGGTCATAAATCAATCCCCTATTTTGTAGGCGCTATCACTATATGCTTATTGCGATTTTTTTTTACCAAAAATATGTAAAAGAATACATATCGGCCTAAAAAAATTGGGATATTTATTATTGCAAAAAGTACAAAATATTGTGTTTTTTTTTTTTTTTAATTGTCAGAGATGATCAAATACCACCTACTTGTGGAAAAAAAAGGACGTAAATTTGGTTTGGGAGCCATGTCGCACGACCGCGCAATTGTCATACAAAGCGTGACAGTGCTGAAAGCTAAAATTAGCCTGGGCAGGAAGGGGGTGAAAATTCCCTGTATTGAAGTGGTTAAACAAGATGTGTTGCACAGTATCTAAAGTGGAAATTGGAGGAGAAAATTGAAGTGTGATTATAACCAAGTGAAATTACAACAACCCTTAAGTGGGAAATGTGTTATTTAACTTGACACTGGGCAGGTCCAGGACATAAAGTGAGCACATAAGTGAACGGCGGTGGGATTCACAGTGTATATAATCTTATTGGATCACCAGAGGTGGGCGATAAGAAGAAATACTTTATTTGGACTAACATAACATTATATTTCAATTGATCGATGAACATTTTAGTAGTATTGTATTATATAAGAAGGCCAGTATGGTGGCCTGAGTTTATGGGAGGAGCCCAGAGTTTATGGGAGGAGCCCGGAGGGTATTTAAGCAGCCCGCTCACACATGCTCTTTGTCGGTTCAGTGTGCAGTACTACACGTCACTGGGCCGACTCTTCCCAGCTCACCTCATGTCCGTGAGTCTGCACATTCAATCGCATTCGACACCCTCCTGCCCTTCCCTTTTTCAGGCCACTTCTTAGCATATCCTTCTTCAATTAACTACCCATTACTTACTTTGGGTATGCCCCCTTTTCTTGTACAAAGAGTTTTATTGAAGAAACACATCAACAGAAAAAAGAAAGGAATACAAATGAAAAAGCAGTGGTGGACACACCATGAGCTATCACATAAGACATCAGAAAAGGTAGTCCATAGATTTGAAGTCAACCTAGCACTTAGGAATCCAGAGGCGAATCTGGAGGACCAGCTATAGAATGTCACCATCTCAAGTGGCCTTCTAAATCAAACTAATGCTGGTTTAGGTAACATACCGGTGAACACACCGGAGTAAATGTATGACTTAAAAACAAAATAATGATTCGTACATAACAAAAAAAAAAATCAAATAGGCACATAGCAGAGGATAGCAGTATTCAAAATGTAAAATATACAATGCGTCATGTGTCCAAGACCAACAGGACCAAGCCCGTGGGTCCGAGCCACAAAGAACGAAGAAAAGGAGGAGGAGAGAAAAGAGAACCAGCTAGAAAGATAGCATGAACAATTAGCATTGAAGAGAAAGGAAAAAAGAAAGAGAAAAAAAGAAAAAAGGGGGGGGGAAGGTCCACGGGGCGGGGGGAACAGAGGCTAATCAAAGAGAAAGTAGTGTTGGATCAAATCGGGAAGGGTGGTTGTAGGTCACCCATGGCTGCCATACCCGGAGGAATTTATCGTGGGTATCCGCTAACACGGCAGTAAGTTTCTCATTAACCATAATATCATTAATGCAGTTTTTAACTGCTTCAAAGCTGAGGGCCGGGGTCTTCCAGGCCCTTGCTATGGTCAATTTAGTTGCAGTAAAAACATGTGCCGTCAACTGGCGTTCAGGGCGGAGAAGCTCCGTGATTGGTTTCCATAAGAGGGCCTCAAAAGGGTCCCTCCTTAAGTTGGCATTAAAGAGGTTGCGGAGCAATGCATAAACTCTAACCCACAATCTGGATACCCTGGGGCAGGTCCACCAGACATGTGCCATTGTACCCTCCCGAGAGCATCCGCGGAAGCACAAAGGGGAGTAGGATGGTATAAAACTCGCCAGCCTGGCAGGGGTATAGTACCACCTATAGAACACTTTATAAACATTCTCCAGGAAGAGTACGTTTGTAGAACATTTAGACAATGCCGTGGTCATAGCCTGCCAGTCTTCTGGATCGAGTTGCTTCCCAAGCTCAGCCTCCCACTGCAGATGATAAGGTCTCAATGGCGGCTTTCTAGAGTTGATAATTGCCGCATAAATCAAAGATATGAGACCCGGTGAATGGGGGCGCGATCTACATAAGCTTTCGAAGGGGGTCATAGTATAGGGGGTGGGTTGAGATCTGATAAGGCGTTGAAGGAAATGTCGGAAGTTGTAAATAACTATAGTGTTCCCTAAGGGGAATGTCATAGGAGGAACGTAAAAGTGTAAAAGAAATAAACTTGGTTGGGGAGAGCATAGAATGGACGTCTATAAAGCTATGTTCAGTCCACCATGCAAACTGTAAGGGGTTGTCCCGACCCGGTTGGAACAGCGGGCTATGGAGGAGGTGAAGTAGCGGAAGGTGAGGGGAAATCAGACCCGCAGAATATTTGACCGCATCCCACAACCGAAGGGAATGGGCCAGACAAGGTCCTATAGAAGGCGGGCGGTGTGCTCGTGGGAGCCATGGGAGAGAGGCTAAAGGTGTCGGGTGGGAATCCACTAAATCAAAGGTAGCCCATAGTGGCATTTGTTGTTTCTCGTGAAGACGAGCCAATGGAGCAATACCTGCCGCAGTATAAAAAGCGTGTAAATTGGGAACCGACAGGCCACCATTAATTTTGCGTGCAAAAAGCACCTGCCTCTTTATCCTGGGCCTCTTAGGGCCCCAGATAAACTGCATAATTTTACGCTGGTGTATTCTAAGGACGTGAGAGGGTACCTGGACAGGTAGAACTCGAAAATAATAAAGCAGCTTCGGGAGATAGGTCATACGAACCGTCGCCACTCTCCCGAACCAAGAAAGTGGATTAGTGGACCAAGAGGCGAGCATAGCTGTCAATTTCCCAAACAAAGCGGGAAAGTTGGCTTGATACAATCCTGAGTACTTCGGGGTAAGCTTAATCCCCAAATAAGGCAATGAGGTCAACCATTGGAAAGGGAACGCAGACCGAAGGGAGTCTAGATCCGAGGGGCAAAGATTGATAGACATTGCCTTTGATTTTGCCTGATTAACTGCTAAGCCTGAGAACGAGGCAAAAGAATCCAAAAGTAACAACAAATTGGGAAGGGAGATTCTAGGTTTGGTGATGGTCAACAAAATGTCATCCGCAAACAGTGACAATTTGTGTGAAATGCCCGCCACCTCCACCCCAGACACATCCGGATGGGATCGCACGGCTTCAGCCAAGGGCTCAAGAGCCAGGACAAACAGGAGCGGGGAAAGCGGGCACCCCTGCCGCGTCCCCCTCCTAATGGGGAAGGTAGATGACTCAAAACCGTAGTACCGAACCTTGGCCTGGGGGGAGTCATAAATGGCCGAAATCCAGCTCAAAAAGGAAGCGCCAAAGCCGTAATGACGAAGGACCCGTGTCAGATAAGGCCAAGACAGCGTGTCAAAGGCCTTGTTGACATCAAGGGACAAAAACATTGTTTCCAGGGATCTGGCGTGTACAATATGTTGAATTTGGAGGAGCCATCTAATCGCATCCCCCGCTTGTCGGTGAGGGACAAAACCCACCTGATCCTTTTTTATCAGGCGTGGGAGAAATGAATTCAAACGGTTGGCCAAAATCTTAGTCAAGATTTTCATGTCAATATTAATTAAGGAGATTGGCCTGAAATTAGCCCAAGAAGAATGGTCCCTGTCCGGTTTTGGGATCATTACGATATTGGCAGTCAGCAGATCAGGCGTGAACGACTGACCCTTCTTAATGGAATTATACATGGCCGCCAAATGCGGGGCCAGGACATCTGCCAACTTCCGGTAATACAAAGCCGTGAAGCCGTCTGGGCCCGGTCTCTTGCCCACCTTCAATTCTTTAATACACTGAAGAACTTCCTGAACCTGAATATCTCGGTCCATCAGAGACGTATGTGTTGCAGATAGGGAAGGCAAGGACAAATTGGACAAAAAGGTATCCAGACCATGAGTAGAAGAGTGAGTAGGGGCAGAATAAAGCTTTGTAAGTCGGTGGCGAAATTCATCCAATATTCGCTGTGGGTTACCCGTAAGGATGTTGTGGCGGGTGCGGAGGTTTATGGGAGTAAATTTCGGGGCGAAGGTTCGGAGCCTATTAGCCAGCATCACGTTAGGTTTGTTCGCCTTGGCGTACCACTTTTGACGAGCCCAACGCAAAGTGCGTTCAGCTTCATCAGTTAAACACAAATCCAATTCCGTACGAGCCGCATCCAAGAGTCTGCGGTTAGTGGGAGAGGGAGCCTGCTTGAAGGCCGTAGACAAGGCCTCCAAACGCTGTTCCAGAGCATGACGAGCTTGGATACGCTCTCTTTTACGCCGTGACGCTATGCGAATCACATGACCCCGAAGGACCACTTTATACGCTTCCCACAGCGTCACCGGGGATGAGACAGTCCCCGTATTGAGTTTAAAATAGTCCTTGGAAGCTTCGAGAATATCACTAAGAATCGATTTGAAGGACAGGAGAGAGTCATTCATAACCCAAGGGGCATGTTGCGGTTTGCTAAGAAGAGAGTGGCACACCGTCAGCACAGGATCATGGTCCGACCAAGGGGCCGCCAAAATAGAGACAGAGTCGAGCAAAGGAAGGTGTTTCCGGAGAACAAACATATGGTCGATCCTGGAGTGGGAATGATGAGGGTGAGAATAATGGGTATAGTCCCTACCACGGGGATGAAACTCGCGCCAAAGATCCACCAAGTCGTGGTTATGCAAAGCCTGTAAGAACTTTTTAGCAGCGGGGGAGGGGGGCTTATGCTCCGATGGATACCTGTCAAGAGAGGGGTTCAACGACACATTGGAGTCACCTGCGAGCAGGAGAGTACCTTTCTGATGGGCCTTTAACAGAGAGCAGACATGAGTCAGGAAGGGCCCCGGATTATCATTCGGAGCGTAGTAGGTCATGATAGTGACCTCGTTGTCCTGAACAGCACCCTGCAATAGGAGATATCTACCATCTGGATCAGCGATGTATTTACTGCAAATAAATGGGACTGAATTACGTATGGCAATAAGAACCCCTTTCTGCTTAGTGGGACCATTAGCTAAATAAACTTGGGAGTAGCGTGCATCGAAATACTTAGGACAAGAGGAAGCAGAAAAGTGAGTTTCCTGTAAACATGCTATATCAATATTTTGCTGTTTAAGATATTTAAAGACATTGACCCTCTTTTGGGGGGAGTTCATACCCTGGACATTCAGGGACAACCAACGAAGGGTCATTGGATCAGGGGGACAGTCTCGCGATATACTCTGTCCGCACACCCCGGGGACCAGAAAGGAAAGGGGAAGAAAAGGAAAGAATGAGAGACAGAAAGAAAGAAGAGAAAAACATAAATCAGAGAAGAGCAAAGTAGAGCTCTGGGTAGAGCAAAGACTGGGTACATAAATGTACCATGTCGTGGATGCTGAGGCCCACAATGGGGTGGGACCGTGACCAAGACAGCCGTCTCAGTCAGGTGCCTACACATGGGGGGAGCAGTGGTCCGTCGGAACCACCAGCCTACTGTGGTAGAAAAAAAATAAAAATCAGATGACTTAAATAACATTAGCACAGGAATTAAACAGTCAGTAAAAACAGGGTAAAATCAAAAGGCAAAACAATATTCAAACAACGACAAAATTGGAGACTACCATAGGCAGCCATCCTATATGGAAGCAAGGCGGACCAGTCCCCCAAGCCCCCAGAGACGACCGACACGGGGTCGCCAATCTCAGGAAGCCGGAGAGGCCAGAGCACCGCCACCATACCCACGACCCCACCGCCCCGCAGGGCAGAAGCGGAGGGCCGTGACATAACTAACCAAAACATAACCATTCTGTCAGATAGTGGGAGCGCCCCCCACCCATGTAACCCCCCCTCCCCGCAACATCTCAGAAAATCACATGAACAGTCAAAAGAAATAAGATAAAAAACAAAAGCTAAATTATAGCCCGAACCGCTCGGGCAAAATGCAGGAGCACTAACGGGGAGGGGGAAAAAAGATTCACTCAGGTCAGGACCCCGCGAGGTAACAAAGGGAGGGCAATCAGCGCCCCAGACCACCATCTCACAAGCGGGGCGGCCAACAGGGCGACCCCCCCCCCAGCCCCGCAGTCCTGGCCAAAGCAGGGTGAAGTCACAGCAGGGGGACACAAACCAAAACTCGCCATCCCGATCCATGTGTGGAGCTGGCAAGAGAGCAACGGTCAGATGGTGCGACACAGGATCAGGTAGCCTTGAAAAAACAAAAATTGGGTTAGTCAAAAAGGATAAAACAGGCAGATTTAGCCATTGTTGGACTGCTGAAAACGGTGGGTCTGCAAATCTCGTAGGGCCTGGGATCCAGACTGAGACCTCTGAGAAGCCCGAGAGAGCTGACGGGGTGGCCCGGACGGTCCAGGCCTGGAGGACGAAGATGAAGGATCACGCTGAGATGGAGGGAGGTCCAGTTGAAGATCCAGGAAATGGCGCTTCAGATCAGCCGGGGAGGTGGCGTGGAACTGGCGACCCAGATGAGAGAAAGACAACTTGAACGGGAATCCCCATCTATATTTTATCCCGTGGGACTGAAGGATTTGAAGGTAGGGCTTGAGGCCCCGTCGCCTTGCAATTGTGGCCGGCGAAAGGTCAGCGAACAGCTGGAGGGGATTACCCTGAAAAGATAGGTCCTGACGTTCCCTTGCAGACTGCAAAAGCTTCTCCTTGGTACGATAATAATGGAATTTGATAATAACATCCCTCGGGGGACCTTCAGAGGGCTTGGGGGCCAAGGACCTGTGGATGCGATCAAACTCCAGCCTGTCCGCCGGTATGCCAGGAGCCAATTCCTGGAAAAAAGCAGTAGCTGTTCCCTGTAAGTCAGTAATGACCTCGGGGATACCGCGGAATGCGCAAATTGTCTCTGCGGGCCCTATTTTCGGCGTCCTCCAACTTGTCCCTTAATGCTTCCAACTCCTCTGATAGCCTGCAAACCTCCTCCTCATGGCCATCTAACACAGTGGTGGCCAAGTCCATGCGTTGTTCCAACTGGTTAGTGCGATGGCCTATCTCTTTAAGGCCCCGCACAAAATCTGAAGAAAGCTTACGTGAGGCAGTAGTAATCTCATCCCTCACTATGCTGCGGAACTTAGCCAGCAGAGCCTCTGAGTCAGTATGGAGAGCGCCCTCCCCATCCATGGGAAACAAATGCAGACTGTCAGCAGGGGATCCCGAACCAACAGCAGAGAGCCGGGTCTCGTCATCAGGCTCCGGAGGTTCAGGCGCCATCTTGCTCCGGCCCCTGCCTGAGGCTGGGGAAAGCTTACCGGGCTGCCGCTTCTGCTGCTTACTTTTTGCGGCATAGCCGCCGGCTGCCCGGGATACTCACAAGGTCCCGGAGGTGAGTAAACAGCGTCCCCGCTCACTCTGTGCTGTGCTAGGCTGGCTCGTTGGTTCCGACGGCGCGGAGCAAAGGACTCAGGCAGCCATCTCCTTCACTCGCGCGCATGCGCCCCGGGTATGCCCCCTTTTCTTGGCATACTGACCAGACCACCAAGGCACACTTCAGGTCTATTTATGTTGTAAGTCTTGTCGCGTGTTTATGTGATCCACATCACTCTCGGTCAGAGGGTAACGACCATAAATGTTTTTTATTCATATGGTGTTTATCACATTTCAAATTCACACTGTGCTAATTGGCACAATTATGTAGAGCTGGTAGGTAGATGCAGCAGTGTTTCAAATTTGGATTTTTATTGTATACACGCAGGGTGTGGAAACACACATTACTGCTATGACTAAGCACTGAAGCTACAGTGCGAAACGTTAGCTTTTGTCCCAATTTATGCTGTGACATGTTTATTTTGTGATCGTTTTTAATTAAAAGAACATTTTTAGAGTGTGGCTGTCCAAGCTTCTTTCGTATTTTTACACATTACTGCTTGCAGCCACCTAAACATTGTTTTAATATTATTTTATTTGGCACTACTTATATATATTTTTTGCACATTCAATGCAATCAAATATCACCAAAAGAAAGCTTAATGTGTGTAAAATAAATAAAAAAATTAATTTGCGTAGTGTTGCCCAAGCAATTACCAGTAAAAGTAGAACAGTGCTGAATAGCAAAAAATGGCCTGATTATGAAGGGGTAAAACCTTCTGAAGGTCAGGTGGTTAAAATGTACACACATATTGTACATACAAGTGAATGAAGCACCCACTCTGCTTACAGAGAGATAAAAGCTGTAATGTGGCGAGGCTCTGCTACTCGCTGCAGGCATTGGGGAAAAAAAATCAGCTTACCCCTTTTATTTACCTTATCCCTGGTCATGTGATGTGTTGGGTCCTGGGTCTTCATGCTTCTGGTCTGCAGTGTCCTTCTTTGGTTGTCCACGTTGCTGCTGGACAGTGGTGGGGTCTTCCCAGACTCCAGAAGACCAAAGTGGTGTGATGACATCACGACATGGGGCAGCAACATGACTGGTTAGTGGTGAGCCAAAACTGCAGCAGATCAATGTTATAAAGTTAGTTGGTATACATTATCATTGTAATATCTTGTGTGTCAGTTTGACCTGAACCTAAAAATGTGGAACAGCCTTTGAATTAAAGTTCATTGAAAGTGTAAGAATAAATAGTGTGCCGGTATGCATAAAATTCATAAGGTTCAAAGAACTAGAAAGTGTTTACCTTGAACTCTCCTGTACCATTCATAAATGTTCTAACCCTAAAATGTGTCACTTTACATCATGATGATTGGACTGCTTTTCATTTTTCCAGATTGCTGTGATTCATGAAAAGCTGTTGATCTTGCCTGGTGACAGCACCCAATTAATGCTAGTAAAACACATTTGGGTTTTATATCCTGAAAGTCTTAGTATGTTCTGTAATACTGCACCAAATATTCTTTCACAACAGAAGCCCACTCGAGCATCTGTGCACCAGAATGTCTAAAAGGACGGCTGGATTGTTCTTCATGAGCAGAATGTCTGACACAGATTCTTCTGAGAAAAGAGTTTTCAGTGAAAGACTGACTGTGGTGTCATCCAAATGTCATAATGATCAGGAACAGCTTACACGTGCAATCTCCGCTAGGATTTCCTTTAAATCTTGGGCCAGCAGAACATGCCTCATTGCAATTACTTCCAAACAGTAGCAGGGCAGATTTTATATACGTCCTCCTCATGAATGTGTAGATAATAGATATGGCTTGCCTTTTTAGCTGTACATACTGCAGTAGTTCTATTAGTCTCTGTATGCAGCCTTATAGCTTTATTGTGTACAGTACAGGACACCGGATGGATATTCATAAACTCTGGGTTATAGACTGCTACTTTCAGGTGACTGGACACTGGCCAAGCTTTTGCACACAATACCCTAGAGCAGCCTTCATTAAATGGCGGACTGCTGCCCGGACTGTGAGCTTGCCAGTCTGCAGCCAGATCCCTGCTGCACAGCAGTCATTGGTTGCTAGGTCCACTGGTGTCCTAGAAGCCAATAACGTCATGTGTGTGCCCTGCCCTTGCAGCAAGCCCCTATTGCTAGCTCCTGCCCCCTGCAGCAAGCTTCTCTGCCCAGCTCCCACCCCCTGCAGCATGCTTTCTCTTCCATCTCCTGCCTGGCTGGCTACAGGAACATATGCGCTGATGGGTCACAACTGATATTAACAATACTCTAAAGGGGAATCCTGATGTAAAGGGGAAAGTTGATGGAGACACTTGATATAAGAGGGCACTCTGATGGGCACCCCTGATGTGAGGGGGCACTCTGATGGGCACACCTGATTTAAGGGGGCACTCTAATGGGCACACCTGATGTAAGGGGACTCTGATAGGGACACTTGATGTAAAGGGGCACTCTGATGAGCACATCTGATGTAAAGGGGACTCTCATGAGCACACCTGATGTAAAGGGGACTCTGATGGGGACACATGATGTAAGGGGGCAGTCTGATGAGGACACCTGATGTGAGGGTGCAGTCTGATGGGGATACCTGATGTAAGGGGACAGTCTGATAAGGACATCTGATGTAAGGGGGCAATGATGATGCCATGAATGCAGGATATGGATGCTTCAACAACACCCCATTATACTGGAAAACTGATGCGTTTTGGGGACGTATCCCTATCTTCAGAGCCATGCTGACCATCGCATCAATGTTCATGTGCATAAATACAGACAGGCATGCATTCAAAGCCCTTCCTCTTAACAGGAAGGGCGGAGCCACAAAAAAAATATATAAAATAAAAGATTCTTAATACACTGAAATGGAGTACCCCCCAATGCAACAATTATTATACTAGTCTTACCCTTTATAAAAAAAATTGTACCAAGCCATACATGAGCCCCAAATGATTCTGATAGTTTCCTATTGTTGTTATAGCTGCTAGATGACAGCCAGCGGTCCTTGGAGCACAAACCACATAGATCCGAGATTCAGAATTGCACTAAGCACAAGTGAAGACCAATGCAGTGAGACAGTGCACATGGGCATCAACCTGCCAAAATGCAGATGCCACAGCAGCATGGCCGCCAAAACACTGATCTCAACAAAAAAATGCAGACGCCTCACCAACTGGAAGTGACTCCCCTCGTAAAGAGCACCACATGACCATTAAGAGGACATCCCCATGTGAGATGTCACAAAAAAAAACAGGGAAAATGATATATATAAAGTAATAAATATAAAATACATACTGTAAATAAATATATAATATATACTGTATATACTCGAGTATAAGCCGAGGTACCTAATTTTACCACAAAAAAAATGGGAAACCGTATTGACTCGAGTATAAGCCTAGGGTGAGAAATGCAGCAGCTACTGTAAGCTGATAAGGGGGTCAACAATGCCCATTTTCAGATTCACTGTGACCATTGCAACCTCACTGTGCCCATTGCAACCTCACTGTGCCCAACCTCACTGTGCACATCCTCACTGTGCCCATTGCAACCTCCCTGTGCCCAACCTCACTGTGCCCATTGCAGCCTCACTGTGCCCAAGTCAGTGTACCTGAAATTATTGACAGGCTGCGGGCATCCATTCATTGTTTAAAAGTCCTCTTGTCCGAGGATGAAAGGACATCCGTGATTCGCGGAACACTGAACACAGTGTCTGCTGGGAAACTGAGCCCGAGGATGAGAGAACGTCCGTGATAGACGGAACTGTGTCTGCTGAGAAACACCTATCACGGAAGGGATCAGGAGGAGACCGCGATTTTTAAACAATAGATGCTCGCAGCCTGTCAATAATTTTAGGTACACTGACTCCAGTATAAGCCGAGGATGGTATTTTCAGCCTTAAAAAAAGGGCTGAAAAACTTGGCTTATACTCGAGTATATACAGTATATATAATTCCACCTGTATTGAATTTTATTGTAACTGTACTTTTTCCCTAATGTAAAGTGCTGCGCAAAATGTTGGTGCTATGTAAATCCTGTGATAAATAATTAAAATAATAATAAAAGTAAATGAGAAGTGACTATATTTTGTCCCTGAATATAGGTGCAAAAATATATAAAAAAATGTACATTGTCAGCATGAACTGTAAAATTTGATCCCATGAGGGTTATTCCGGTTATACCGGCAATGTGCAAAAAAAGATTCTAACTGAGTGTCACTATCATCCCAAATGATTAAAATGTCATCAATATAAATGAAGGTTTTTATAAACATTCAGTTCCACTTCATTTTATACAAAAGCACAGTTATGCCGCGTACACACGATCACTTTTTGTGATGAAAAAAAACGACGTTTTAAAAAACGTCATTTAAAATGATCGTGTGTGGGCAAAACGTTGTTTTATGTCTTCAAAAAAACGACCAAAAAAAAATTCCAACATGCTTGAATTTTTTGTGTCGTTTTTCAAAATGACGTTTTTTGTGTCATAAAAAGTGACCGTGTGTGGGCAAAACATTGTTTAAAACGACGTTTTTATACCCGCGCATGCTTAGAAGCAAGTTATGAGATGGGAGCTTCAATGGAACAGAGTGCCGTCGAAAGTGTCTTACGTAACCGCGCTTTGCAAGAGCATTGTGGAAAAATGATGGTGTGTATGCAATGTCGTTTTTGAAAATGAAGTTTGAAAAACGTCGTTTTGTTTCGTCAGATAAAATGACGTTTTTTTTCATCACAAAAAGTGATCGTGTGTACGTAGCATAATAACCCCTCCGGTCTTAGGATGTTTAAATTGGAAACCATCAATGGTAAAGTGGATTCGGGGAGACGGTTCCATAGGCCCTGCAGAAAGGAAACCTTATGTTTACATTGGCTATAAACTCTGACCCCAAGGGGCCTAAATATCATGCTCTCCTTCAGGACTTTTCCAGAGCCTCTCCAATCCTTTGGGACCCCTCAACCCAATTTGTCCGATTATCTCCTAGCTTTTAGACAGTCCCTGAAAACCCTCCTCTTCAGATAAGTCTATCCTACCTAACAACTTAGGCCCAGATTCACAGAGCGATTACGCCTGTCTAACTGGTGTTAGACAGAAGTAATTTTAAATTTCGCGCGCCGTATCACTAGTTTGAATCCTCAAACCATGATACGGCGGCTTCGGGCTTCGATCCGAGAGGCTTACGTTTTCGTATGCCTTCGGATCTACGCTGCGATCTTTTTGCGGCCGCTGGGTGGAGTTCACGTCATTTTCAGCGTCGGGGTATGCAAATGAGCTTTTTACGGAGATCCACGAAGTTACGAGCGTCGTTCGCAATTGCGTACGTCATTTTTTCGCCACGTAAAGTTAAACCAGCTTTTAGCTGGTCTAACGTTACGCGGCCCATGTTAAGATTCTTGCCCGGGCCATTAGCGAGTATGGGCGTTACCTCCACGGCCCAGAGAGTGCCAACACCACCCCGGCCAGGAGGAGGGAGATTTTGGATAGGATCACTGACCAGGTGAATTCTGCGGGGCAGGGGGAGACACGGACCAGGTCTGGGATTGACAAAAAAATCAATGACCTCCGGCGTCTGGTCAAAAAGAAGTTGGCCTAAATGCATGCCCATGCCAGGGGCACAGGAGGGGGCCCACCATGCCGTATTAGCCTGACAGCGGAGGAGCGTGCGGTGGCCCTGACCTTTCATCGGCATGAAGTTGAGGGCCTGCCCGGCTTTGACTCCAGTCCCCAGCCCGTGGTGCCAGGTAAGTTGTTTTCTTTTTTAATATCAGGTGTGTAGCATGTGTGGGGGAGGGGGTGAAAGGGAATATGTGGCAAGTGTGTGGATCCTCCAACCTGTGAATGTTTTGTGTCATCCACAGATGTGCAGGAGGGTGCAGGGCCATCTGGCCTGACCGCACCAACCCCAGGACAGCAGCCTAATGAGGCCCCCCCAACAAGGCCGGAGTCCGCGGAGGAGGTTCAAGAGGAGGAGGACAATCATGAGGAGCAGGACAATCATGAGGAGGAGGAGAATCATGAGGAGGAGGAGTCCATGTCAGGCACTGGACGTTTGGGTTTTGAGGACTCCTCCCCTCTGGCTGCCAGCAGGCAGGCCTCCCTAAGGCGGAGCCCCCCCCCCTCCTCCCCCAACATGGCTCCCCTCACAAGGGCCTCCCCTTCTCCCCGGCCACAAGCATCAGCTGGAGGCAGGATGTCATCCCAGACCACCAGGGGGTTGGTCGATCTCCTGCCCGCCACCCTGAGAAGGGACCAGTTCCTCCAGACCCGCCATCTGGGACAGGTCAGCCAGACATTGGTGCGGATGGAGGAGAGCCTGTCCTCCATCAAGGATACGCTGGGGAACCTGGACTCCCACTCCCGGGCTTTCACAACCTGCCTAAATGAACTGCAGACGACATCAGCAGGCGTTGGGCAGGATGTGAGGGCCCTTACCCTGGCTATCCAGGCCAACACGGCAACAGTTGGTGCTGCCCTGGACAGAATTGCCGTGGCCTTGGAGGGCAGGCCACCAGGTGGGCAGAGATCAGGGGCTGATCCTCCTTCCCCGGTTTTACCCCTTCCCCATGAGTCTCCCCTGAGAAGCCGGGGCCGTGGCCGGGGGCGCCCCAGGCGTGGCTCACGCAGAGGGCAGTAATTTGTTTTTCCCCCCATTTTTTTTTTTTTTTTTCAAATTTTTTTTTTTTTTGTCTTTTTTTTTTTTTTTTTTTGCTGGAAATTTTTTGATTTTGCAAGTAATTTTTTTTTTTTTCAAATTTTTTTTTTTTTTGTCTTTTGCTGGAAATTTTTTGATTTTGCAGGTCATTTTTTTTTTGGGGGGGTTGTGAATGCTGTGTGAATGTGGGGGTGACATTCCTGCCGGAAAAGGGGTGTCACCCTCAATTTTGGTGGAGAAGGGTTCCCCAGGACCAGGGAGAAGTGATCCCCAGGTCCGTGTGAATGGTGTATGAATGTACAGTGACATAATTGGAGCCTTGGCGTGGCGTTGCTGCTCACAAGTCCAGCATGGTGGACTGGTGCCAATCCAATTTGATGTGGATGTGGGGTGTGTGTGCTAGGGACCACAGTGGTGTGCATGCATGCATTCTCATTGTGCCATGATTAATGTGTATGTTTAACGTGCAAAGATGCCCAATGTGAGCTGTCTCCTGGCTGCTCTTCCCTCAGAAGACGGGGTAACCTCGGTTAGGGGGGGATTGTCTGGTTCAGGGGTCAGGTCATCACGTAGGTCAATCTGCAGGCCCTTTCTTTCTGCAAAGTTGTGCAGCATGCAACATGCACCGATGATCTGGCACACAAAGTTTGGGGAGTACAAGAGGGTACCCCCAGACTTATCCAGGCAGCGGAAACGTGACTTTAGGATGCCAAAGGTGCGCTCCACCACTGCTCGTGTTTGAGCATGTGCTTGATTGTATCTTTCCTCTCCTGGAGTTTGGGGGTTCCGGATAAGAGTCATGAGATGGGGTCCCAGTGGATATGCAGAGTCACCTGGAAGGGAAAAGACAGGAGGATGTTAGTCATGCATGTGCCCCTTGTGATGTGCATCATGGGAGGGGATAGTCATGCCTGCCACCCATGTCACTCACCAACCAGCCAGGTGTCCCCATACACGTTCTGATCGAATTCCATTCGGATGTGGCATTGATTGTATATGTAGCTGTCATGGCTGGACCCTGGGTGTTTGGCACGGACGTGCCATATAAGGCCTTGGGCATCGACTATCACCTGTACATTGATGGAATGCCAATGCTTCCGATTGCGGTACATGTGCTCTGTCTCCTGGGGGGGCTGGAGTGCCACATGTGTGCAATCAATGGCCCCCACAGTGCGTGGGAATCTGGCAATTCTGTAGAAATCTGTCATTGCCTTCAGCCGCAGGTCCTCAGTGGTGGGTTTGATGATTTGGTTGGCCATGCGTCTGAGTATTGCAGGGACAACCTGGTGCACACATCTGCTCATGGAGGATTGTGACATCCCAGCCACCACTCTACTTGTACGCTGAAAAGAGCCACTGGCAAGGAAATGGAGTGTTGCCAGGACCTTGACCAGTGGCTGCACTGCATGTGAGCGGTGTGTTGGGCTGGTGATGTCATCCTGCAGGGTTGTGGTTAATTCCAGGATGGCATGAGGGGTGAATCTGAAGATGCGATACACCTCAGAATCACTCATGCCAAACAGGTCTATGCGGGTACGGTATATCCTCTCCCGTGCCATCCTCCGTGCCATCCTCCGTGCCCTCCTCCTTCTTTGTTCATCTAAAGTCAGTAGTATAGCTATGCGCGACGATGCCCCTGGCATGTTGGCATACAGATTGTTGAGCAACACGTGTGACTGCTGAGCTGCTCACTAACAGTGTTGCTTTATCTAACAAGTAGACTTTTTTTCTTTTTTTAGACCAGCTTTTATCAGCTCTAATTTTAGACAGGACATTTTGCTGTTGCGCACACTGCGTCGCCTGCGCTGCCCCAACGTTGTTTTGTGGATCCCCGTAAGTCCCTCATTAATATATTTGACTAGCAAATCAATGGTGTGTCTATCGCACTTTTGCGCGGACGGATGCGCCAGTCTACCGAAATTACGCGGGACAAAAAAAAAGTCGATTTTTTGCGTATCTCGTTCTGGGGATGCCGCGCAACGAAACGCACGCGCACATTTAGACTTACGCACGCGCATCTCCTGTTGCGCAGGCGTAATCGCTCTGTGAATCTGGGCCATTGTGTTTTTTTTTTTTAATTTACACTTTTAATTTGTTTATAGTGCAAAAAATATAAATCGCAGAGATGATCAAATACCACCAAAAGAAAGCTCTATTTGTTGGAAAAAAAGGACAAAAATGTTGTTTTGGTGCAGCTTTGCATGAGCGCACAATTGTCAGTTAAAGCGACGCAGTTCCGAATCGCAAAAAATGGCCCGATCATTGAGCAGCCAAATCTTCTGGGGCTAAAGTGGTTAAAACATATTAAAAATGTAAACTGAAAGAAAAAATAAGGTAATTTTGAAATTGATGGTAGAAACACGGGGCCAGATTCAGGTACATCTGCGCATTATTGGACCGGCGTAGCGCACCGCCTTTACGTTAGACTTCCGCAATGTAGCCGCGCAATCACCCTATTCTCGACGCTTTTACGCAGAAAATTGCGCATGCGTAACGTTATTTCTGAGGCGTAAGGCGGAGTAATACAAATTGGGAAGGACGTGGGCGTGTTACATTGAAATGAGCCGTGACCCCATGCAAATGAAGGGCCGGCCGGCTCGCGCATGCGCGCTTGAAGCAGACCATGGTCAGCACCGCTGTGCGCATGCTCACAACTCGGGAACGGCGCAATCAGTGAAATTGGAAGTGGACCGGGGCAAATTAGTAAACTACGCAAACAGCATAAATAGACAGAGACAAACGCACTTCCTTTGCAAAAGTACATCCCTTCGTATCCCTTCCTATAAAGCAAGGTGCTTTTGTTCTGTTGTTTATTAGCGTTTGTTTGTTTGTGACGTGTCTTTGAGATATTTGGTGACTGTTTTGCAGAGTGATTTTTGTCTTTTATGTGTTTTCTTTGTTGTTATTTTGTTTAAATTATATTTTTGCTGGGCATTTTTTATTTTTGCTGGTCAAATTTTTTTTTTTGGTTCTGTTTGTGTATGATTTGGTAATGTGGGGGTGACATTCCTGCCGGAAAAGGGGTGTCACCCTCATTTGTGGTGGAGAAGTGATCCGCAGGTCCGTGTGAATGGTGTATGAATGTACAGTGACATAATTGGAGCCGTGGCGTGGCGTTGCTGCTCACAAGTCCTGAATGGTGGGCTTGTGCCAATCCAATGTGATGAGAATGTGATGTGTCTGTGCTAGGGACCACAGTGGTGTGCATGCATGCATTCTCATTGTGCCACGATTAATGTGTGTGTTTAACGTGCAAAGATGCCTAATGTGAGCTGGCTCCTGGCTGCTCTTCCCTCAGAAGACGGGGTAGCCTTGGTTAGGGGGTTTCCGTATAGGAGTCATGAGATGGGGTCCCAGTGCATATGCAGAGTCACCCTGAAGGGATAAGACAGGAGGATGTTAGTAGTGCATGTGCCCCTTGTGGTTTCAGCATCATGGGGGGGGGGGCAGTCATGCCTGCCACCCATGTCACTCACCAACCAACCAGCTGTCCCCATACATGTTCTGTTCGAAATCTGTGGGGATGGGGCTCTGATTGTATATGTAGCTGTCATGGGTGTCATGGGTAGTGTCATATGTTGGGCTGGTGATGTCCTCCTGCAGGGTTGTGGTTAATTCCATGATGGCATGAGGGGTGAATCTGAAGATGCGAGACACCTCAGAATCACTCATGCCATAGATGTCTTTGCATGTGTGATATATCCTCTCCCGTGAAGAGTGAAGAGTGAGGGGCTTGTATCAGCTAAGAATATTGTATTAGATTAGATTAAATAGTAAAGTTTATATAAGCAAAAAAAAAGTAAAAAAAAAAAAAAATCCTGTGCCCTCCTCAGTGCCCTCCTCCTTCTTTGCTCATCTAAAGTCAGTAGTATAGCTATGAGCATGGATGCCACTGGCATATTGGCATACAGTTTGTTGGGCAACATGTGTGACTGCTCAGCTCCTCACTAACAGTGTTGCTTTATATGGTCTAATTTTAGACAGGTCATTTAGCTGTTGTGCACAGCGCGTAGCCTGCGCTGCACCAACGTTCTTTTGTGGATCCCCGTAAGTCCCTCATTAGCATATTTGACTAGTAAATCAATGGTGTGTCTAGCGCAGTTTTGCGCGGACGGATGCGCCTGTCTAACGAAATTACGCTGGACAAAAAAAGTAGATTTCTTGCGTATCTCGTTCTGGGAATGCCGTGCATCGAAACGCACGCGCACATTTAGATTTACGCCGCGCATCTCCTGTTACGCAGGCGTAATCGCTCTGTGAATCTGGCCCACGGTGTGTGCCATGGTGTAGCATCCCCTCTTCTTTTAACAGCTTTCTTTTATACTCTGTAGCTCCTGCTGGATTTTGTTTCTAATCTCCTTTGGGGAGGCTTCCATTTTTGGATGGATATTTTATGGTTACACAACCTTTTACATTGCTATAATCTTTTTCTGTGGACTACAAACTGAAGGACCTATGAGTAAATGGTTGTGGAATGAATCATTTGAGTTTTCATTGTTTCTTTTGGGGAAATTTGCTTTGATATACAAGTTCTTTGGATTACAAGCATGTTTCTGGAACAAATGAAGGTTTTACTATATCTATCTATCTATATATATATATATATATATATATTTTATTTTTTATTTTTTTCTTAAATGGTATTTTAGCTCCCTGTTGGTCCTACCAATATACTGTTTGCTAGAGGGACATTGTAGCAAGTATACTACATATCTCGTATCCGCATATGCAGTATTCACTTTATCATGTATTAGTAATTCTCATAATTACTTTCATTTAATATTTTTATAATTTTCATAGATTTATTTTTTAGTTGGCTGATTTATGAGCTTGCAGCTTTTTAGTTATTTATAGTACATCTGAATGCTGCACATACCATTTATTTATGCTGTGAGGGTGGAGTATATTGGCCTTTTGTTGCTATTTATTGTCCTTTCCTCAGTGCTGACTTTTTTTTTTTTCTTAACCACTTGGTGACCAGGCCTTTTCTGGAACTTTTTGTTAAAAAAATTTTTAGAAACCCCAACCATTATATATATATATATATATATATATATTACCCTCTTTAACCTGTGTGTGACACCTTGTGTGTCGGTACCAAAGCCAAACATTCCATGGACACTTTTGATCAGGGTAATTTGGGTGAGTTATTTATGATTTAAAAACAACTATGTGATAATAAATGAATTTTAACATCAATGCCAACATTTCATGATTTCGCCCAGGGTATGAAAACTTTTGAGCACAACTATACATTGCATTGCTCCTATTTCTGAACAAAAAACTAAGTATTTGAAATAAAATATGGCAGCAGCCTACTGTTCTATGTTATCAGACACTTAAAGCAGAAGTAAACCCATCGATTTAACAGTTTCAAAAAGCAGTTAAATTTCTGGCATGCCGGGATTGCCAACTGTCACATTGGTTGTGCTCTCAACCAAACTGTCAAACCATCCAATGGCTGGTGTCATAACTGATCACGTGTGCAGCACTACGGCAGTTGAAGATTAAACAAAGGCCAAGATGGCAGCTTCCTTGGCTGAAAATGATAGAAGGGTTTACTTCCACTTTAAGGCTAAAATAATTACTCTTCTGTGTGATTATAGTGCAGGAAGTCTATTGCATATTGCAACAAATATCATCACCCCCCTGGAAAATCATTAATAAAGGTACTCTTCCTTTAATCAAATTGTCAGTTGGCTTCTACTTATGCACACTAACTTTTAGTATAGTGGTTTGAAAAATAAGAGTTTAGGCAGCAATGGGAATGTGAATAGCACTTGGCTAACTCAGTTTTCTTATTATGTATGAGCTGAGAAATGCCTGAGGTTTTTGTAAGTGAATGCGATGGACAACCAGAGGCAGTGCCTAAGGTGGTGTGACCATTGCAAGAGTCAAAGTGCCTTAGGTATATTACAAAGTTGTACAATTGAGTTGCTATTGTAATATGGCAGCACTGCAAAATAAGGTTATAGATGAACTCCAGGATAAACAAATATTGTCTAAATACAAGAGGTATGTGTATTCTTCTAAAATCGTGGCGTGCTTTGTGTATTTCTTCCAGTAATCCGGTGTAAAACTCTGACTCGTACACACGACGGGATATGCCTGCTGAAAACGGTCCGATGGACCGTTTCAGCAGACATCTCCGCTCGTAATACCCGACAGATTTCAAAGCATGCTTTGAAATCTATCTGGGAATCTGGACTGTCTGCTCTTACCAGCAGACATGTCGGGGTGGATTCTGCGTCTTGTGCGGTGACGTCAACGTCACCGCCGCGTCACCGCCACGTCTAATTTGATCCGATTGTGTACACGCCATCGGATCTCCCGATCGGACATATCCGATGGAAATGGTCCGCGGACCGTTTTCATCGGATATGTCCGATAGTGTGTACGAGGCCTGACTCTGATCAGAAGCTTCCTGTAATAAAGACCAGTCACTGCTGGACTCTTCTTGTGTGGGGTGACTGGTCTTGTCTTCACCCCCTCTGGTAGTTTTGTACTGCTTGTGTTTGCAAATGCTTGCTAACTAAACCCCAATTTTAATGTAGACTGTTGGAGAGGTTAATTTGGTTGGTTAGCAGACTGGTTGGTAAGTTGAGCTAGGAATTTTCTCTGGTTTTTGCTTTTATGCATTTGCCCACCCATGTACTCCTTACTGTGAAGGCCAGTTATAGGTGGGGGCACTGGCCTTTTCTTTGTTTGGTGTTCACTGTGCCCCATGTGCCTTTAAGGAGGACTGGGCGGCCTCCTGGCCCATTTGCCCCTCATCTATCCATTAGAATGCATGTGATCCCACTGTGGATATGCTCATAAATTTAGTAGTGGTAGGACAGTAAGCTATACACAGAGTGCCTTGCCGAGGTCTTGCAGCTTATGCATGTGTTTGCAAATGTGTGCTAACTAAACGCCTGTTTTTAACATAGACTGTTGGACAGGTTAATTTGGTTGGTTAGCAAACTGGTTGGTAAGTTGAGCTTGGCATTTTCTCTGGTTTTGTCTTATGTACATCTAGGGTTGCCATCTGTCTGGGATTGTCCCGACCAGTCTGGGTTTTTAAATCATATGTCCAGGATTCAGTCCACCGGAAACCCAGACACATTATTCAGACAGGAATGTGGCTTAGAACAGGGCCTAACAGGAGGGTAAGGGGGCACTATGTGTGCCACATTATGATTGTCTTTGGAGTGCCCAAAGGAGTCCCAGGTCTGTTACAATCCTATGTACGCTAAAAAGAAAAAATAATTGCTGTGCTCCGCTAAAGTGTATGGGTTTGGCTTGAAGAAAAAGTGGCAACCCTATGTACAGCAATGTGATGATGTCACTACTACTTTTACAAGGTAATAACTAGATTTACAATGACATTTGATGCACACAAAGTGGATTTAAATCCTTTATGTCTATTAATGAATATATTTAAAGTTTTTGTGCCTGGAGTTCAGCTTTAAACACCTCTTTTAAAGCAGTCTAATGTGATGACTTACAATAACACAAAAGTGCATTCATTCACAAAGGCAGAATAATTACTCTTTTTAATCCATTTACTGGCAGGTCAGTGTACGTGTCTGCAGCCACCTGGAGTGTGTGTATATCTGACAAGCTGACTAACGACGGTCAGATGGAATAGATCCGGTGGCTGTACAGCTGCCAGATCACTTCCACACACCTCCAGTAAAGCCCACCCAACCAGAGCCTGCGCTACCCCCCCACCATGTATCATGAGCTTTGCGCTCCTGGGACCGGTATGGCGGGGAGAGGGGAGGGAACTGAGTGGACATCTATTTGCTCTCCCCCCTTTTTGCTGACCTGGAAGCAAGTGTAAACCGGTATTGAAAGAACGGAGCTAATCGGGTATTTAGAGGCTTTACAATGACAGTGACACAATGTAGGAAGGATCTATGAAAAGGGGCTGGCAGTGATTTTTTAGCATATACTGGCAGGGCTGTCTCCTGGAATGTAGGGGAATATGCATTGTAAAGGGTGCTGTATAATGAAAAGGGTTGGGTACTGTGCAGGGGGAGGGGGCTGTGTAATGTAAATGGAGCTGTGCAATGTATAGGGGGGTTGTGTAATGTAAAGGGGGCTACATAATGTGAAGGGGGTTTGTGTAAAATAAAGGGGTCTGTGTACTGGTGTGGAGAAAGCCTCTTGAGGGGGAGGGGCGAGCAGGGAAGTCAGAACACTCTCTACTTTGCAGATAGAGAAAGGAGCTGTGTGTTAGTGGCGTCATGACACTCCTGCTCACCCCCTCCCCCCTCAAGAGGCTTTCCTCCACACCAGGGAGAAAGCCTTGCATTACTGTGT
Source organism: Rana kukunoris (assembly GCA_029574335.1). Lineage (NCBI taxonomy): Eukaryota > Metazoa > Chordata > Amphibia > Anura > Ranidae > Rana > Rana kukunoris. The sequence continues at coordinate 128,356,265 of CM056049.1, forward strand.
GTAGTTACAGACAGAAGAACAGAAAGTTATTTACCTTATAAGTGGTATAATTCTGAGCTACCCTTATTTTGCTTCAAAATTCTTTATTTAAAATGTATTTTTTTCCTTAAAGGTCCCTCTTAAAATTAGGGTGTGTGTTATATGCCATGCCATAAAAACTGTATTTCCTTGACATGACCTAATCTTTTATATTTTACTAAACAATTGGATAATTCATTGTGTTTGTGTCTGCTTTCAGAAAATATATAACAGTTTTATGGGTTTTATGCAATCTTCAGGCCTAAAATGATTTTTAAACATGTATGCAAAAACCACAAAAATGCCTCTGGCAGCAAAAACTTTACCTTTTTTTGTTTTGTTGTTTTTCTCACAAAAGGGTTTATAGAATACATCTGCTGAATTTACTCTGTTCCTATTATGTTTCTTTTGACAGTATTTTGTGTGTATGTAAAGATTGCCATACAGTTTTCTTCTCTAAAAAATACAGCTATCTTTTGGCGAGTAAAATGGAGCCCTACCAGGTGGAGATAAATTACTTTTTGTTGATAAAATAAAAGAATATTAATTAATATTTTAATGTAAAAAAAAATCAATGGGACATTTAAGGGGGTCTTTTATTCTTTAACCACTTCCTGCCCAGTGTATTGTAATATGACGTCCGCAGGAACCTCTCGTCCCTCCGGGTGGACGTCATATGACGTCCGGGGATTCCCGGCCATCTCGGGACCCGATGTGCATGCCTGGCGACCGCCAGGCACCCGCGATTGCCTGCAATCATGGAAGGACCATGGATCTGTGTGTGTAAACACACAGATCCATGTCCTGTCAGAGGTGAGGAGACCGATGTGTGTTCCCAGTACAGAGGAACACACATCGATCGTGTCCTCCCCTTGTGATTCCCCTCCCCCTACAGTTAGAAGCACTCACTAGGGAACATATTTAACCCCCTCATCACCCCCTAGTGTTAACCCCTTCCATGCCAGTCACATTTACACAGTAATCAGTGCAGTTTTATAGCACTAATCACTGTATAAATGTGTCAAAAGTGTCTGATATGTTCGCGGCAATGTCACGGTCACAATAAAAATCGCAGATCGTTGCCATTACAGGTAAAGAAAATGAAAATAATAAAAAATGCCATAATTCTATCCCCTATAATATGCTTATTGTGATTTTCTTTTTTTACCAAAAACATGTAGGAGAATACGTATCGGCCTAAACTGAGAAAAAAAAAAGTTTTGTGATATTTATTAAATGAAAAAGTAAAAAATTTTGTGTTTTTTTCAAAATTGTGTACAAAAAATTGTTTTCTGTGTAGTATAACACTTTATGATCGCTGCTTTTTTGTCACATTAACGAGTGCAATATTGTTTTCTCTACTGTTTTTTTCAAAATTGTCACTCTTCTTTTGTTTATAGCATAAAAAATACAAACCACAGAGGTGATCAAATACCACCAAACGAAAACTCTATTTGTGGGGAAAAAAACATAAAGATTTTATTTCAGTACAGTGTTGCATGACTGCACAATCATTCAAAGTGCGACAGCGCTGAAAACTAAAAATTGGTCTGGGCAAGAAGGGGGTGAAAATGCCCTGTATTGAAGTGGTTAAGCTGTGAACAATCAACAAACATTTACAGGTTGTGAATCATTCCCTGTAATTGAAAACACATGCACCAGAAGGTAGTGCAATGAATTGTTGTTCAATGGAACATTCACTGCTTTCTGAATTCCGGAATTTAACATTTTGATGCAAAAAATGATCATAGGATAAAATAACGTATGCATTTAAAATACATCATGCAGATTTATGAGTTGATGCTAATATGTAAAATAGACATGTGCCTTTTTATTACAATCAATTAACTCTTGTAATTGACAATTCTGAATGGTTTTTAAGAACAATATTAATTACATAACATATTTACATTTAAATGAATTCCTGCCACGGTCCAATGTGCCCACGGCGCATTCAAGACAAATGACGACATAACAAAATTTGGGGCTCATTTAAAAAGCCTTACCACTGTTTAGCAAATAAACTCACATTTGTAAAGTGCCAGTGAAAAGCAACAGAACTGAATGACCGTTCTGTAAAAAAAAAAGAAAAAAAAATTGTGAGGAGAACCTAGTGATATGATCTGTCTGAATCATATGATCTGCTGTCCCACAATCACTGACCATTGAGCACAGAGTGAAGCTTGGTCGGTTACACATTATGGCCCAATTTTGATAAGTGAAATACTGTAAGTCCATGGTGCACATGAAGACCAGTCATGCATAATAGAGAGCAGACAGCTAGATCCACTACCAGCTAATAATGAGTTCATAAATAGCAATTTCAGCAACTTTCAAACAGCTTTTCTTCACAAAAATAAACCACCAGATCAAGGCAATATGCCACCAAATTTTACTAATGGAACCGTGAAACAACTAAAGCTTTTGGTGGTATGCTGGCTTAAAGCGAAGTTCCAGGCTTTTTTCAGTTTATTAAAAGTCAGCAGCTGCAAAAAGTATAACTGATGACTTTTAATAAACAGCCACTTACCTGTCCCACAGCCCCCAACAGCCTCACTCCTCTCCCCCTCCTCACCCCGGCACCTTCATTGCAAGCTTGGGTACCCGCATGTGACAACTTGTGGCTTCACGGCCGGGTGCACACTGCACATGCGAGAGATGTGCTGTGCTCTCCAAGTGAAAATGCAATCTTCTGGGACCTGTGACATGTCCCAGAAGATTGCCTAGCGCAGTGGTCACCAACCCTGTCCTCAGGGCCCACTAACAGGCCAGGTTTGCAAGATAACTGAAATACATCACAGGTGCTACAATTGGCTGCTCAGTGATTGCAGTATTCTAGTCTGCATCTCCCCAAGGTAATACATAAAACCCGGCCTGTTAGTGGGCCCTGAAGAAAGAGGTGATAACCACTGGCCTACAGGGAGGGGTCGCCTAGGCAGCCTGAAGGTAGAACAAGGAAGTCCTTCTCTAAAGTAAGTATCCACCCCCAAAAAAATTACATGCAAAATGTGGCATGTTTGGAAGCAAGGAGTACTTAAAGGGGAAGTTTCCACTTTTCGGTGGAACTCCACTTTAACTAGCTTTGATTGTTCTTGTAATATGAAGCTAGTTGCAATTGCCACACAATTGCCCAGTGTATGAGCTGCAAAAATACTGACAATATACACAGCAGTTTTTCCTTAACAATTAAACCAACACTAAAGCCATAGGCGTGTGTACTGAGTGTGCTGGGTGTGCCTGGGCACACCCTGATCAACCCATGTGCATGTCTCCTGACTGCCTGGTTCATGTTCTGGCACTCATGTTCTGTGTCTCCCCTGCAGCTGTGCTTCTCATAGACAGCTACAGAGCAAGCATGTTTGCTTATATCGAGGGGGCAGGTACTAAAGGGCGGCACAGGGAGTCAGGAGGTGGGGCTATGATCGATTGAGATTGGCTTCATACCAGGGAAGGGGTGGGTGCTAAAGCTGGCATGGCAGTGGTGGCAGGTCTATAAGCCAATCACAGTCAATCATAGCACCTCCCCCTACTTCTGTGCTCTCCTTTAGTACCCACTCCCTCAGGGACATAAACAAACAGTGTTTCCCCTGCAGCTGCCTGGAACAAGCACAACTGTAGGGGAGACAAATAAATAGGATTTACCTCTGTTCTTCTCCCTGGATTTTCACATTACTCAGAATACTGCAACTCCAGCTCCCCCCTTCTCCCGTACCCAGGTCCAGTAGGCAGGGCTATGAGTACCTGTAATTTAGCTCCATCCTACAGGACCAGCAAATAAGAGAAGGGGCAGGGGAAGATCTGGAGTTGCAGTATTCTCAGTAATGTGAAAAAAACAGGGATAAGAAGAACACAGGTAAGCAATGCAGAAGTGAGAGTGAGAGAGGGTCACTTACTTCTGAACTCTGTAGTAAGTGATGCAGAGCTCAGAAGTGACTCAGGGCATGGTAGTAAGTGACCCAGAAGTCAGTAATATATGAGGCGGAGTTCAGAGGTCAGTAGTAAGTGAGGCAGAATCCAGGGGTAGGTAGTAAGTGAGGTGGAGTTCACGGGTCAGTAGTAATTGAGGTGGAGTTCAGGTGTCAGTAGTAAGTGAGGTGGAGTCAAGAGATCAGTAGTATGTGAGACAGAGTTCAGGGGCCGGTAGTAAGTGAGGCGGAGTTCAGGGGTCAGTGGTAAGTGAGGCACAGTTCAGAGGTCAATGGTGAGGCAGAGTTTTGGGATCAGTAGTTATTAACAGAGGTCAGCTTGGCTTTCAGACTAATGTAGTGCAGTTTTCCCACACCATGGGTGCACCCGTAGTTTTCATGTGGGTTAGCTACACATTGCCATAGACTTCTATTATGTCCCATGGTTTTGATGTGCTTTCTAAAAGCCTGGGAGGAAGTGGGAGCTGGATGCCTCTAAAAAGAGGGTATTCGTTCCTCCCCAAAAAAAGACATGCCAAATGTGGCATGTCATGGGGTCACCGCAGGGCCGGCCCTATAATGGGACCGGGTGGTACCATGGGTACCAGGCGGCACTTTTAGGGGGGCGGCATACGCCAGCCCGCTCCGCTGCCTGAGGAGCGCGGAGTCGGGCTGCCAGCGTGCTCCCCTCCCTCCTCCTCCTCTCCTTTCCATAGGTGGCTCTCTTCTCCGGTCACCGCAGCCACTGGAGTTCCCTGTCGATGTCCATCCCCACTCCCTCCTCCTGTCAGAGGAGGAGAGCAGAACACCCGAAGATCGGAGCGGCTGTCTCTGTGTGCAGAGAGACCAGCAGGCAGCTGCGCAGTGATGGGGGGGCGGTCCGTGCAGTGCCGTGCCTGAAGTGTTCCAGTTCTCCTCGTGTCCAACTGCTGCCCAAGCCTAACATGACATGCTCTTTTCTCCACTGTTCTGTCCTCTACAGCCGCCGCCTGGGTGTTTTTAGTTAGCCAGATAGTGGGGGTGGTTTGTCCAAGGGGGGTGTCTGTACTAACTGAGGGGGGGGTTGGTCCAAGGGGGGTGTCTGTACTAATTGAGGGGGGGTGGTTTGTCCGGGGGGGTTGTACTAATGGAGGGGGGCTTTGTTCTGGGGGGGTCTGTACTAAAGGAGGGGTGGTTTGTTGTGGGGGGGTCTGTACTAATGAAGGGGGGGTGGTTTGTCTGGGGGGCTGTACTAATGGAGGGGGCTTTGTTCTGGGGGGGGTCTGTACTAATGGAGGGGGGTGGTCTGTACTAATAGAGGGGGGTGGTTTGTTCTGGGGGTCTGCACTAATGGAGGGGTGGTGGTTTGTCCTGGTGGTCTGTACTAATGGAGGGGGGTTTGTTCTGATGTGGCAAGTGACAATCCGCAGCGTGTGGCAGGTGACTTGGCAAATGACAACCCGCAACGTGCGGCAGGTGACGTAAGTGACCATCTCCAACATGTGACAAGTGACAATCCGCAATGTGTGGCAGCCTGGCAGGTGACAACCCGCATCTGGTGGTGGAGTCTGAAGCAAAACTGTAAGTACAAACACACATCACAAGTTGTATGAGACATGAGAGCCTGAGAGAGACTTGCCTTGCCCAGCCCTGATCATCCACTTAAGGACCGGAAGAATTTGCCCACTTAATGACCGGGCCATTTTTTGCGATACGGCACTGTGTGGCTTAAACTGACTATTGCGCGGTCGTGCGGCATTGTACCCAAATAAAATTGATGTCCTTTTTTCCCCACAAATAGAGCTTTCTTTTGGTGATATTTGATCACCTCTGTTTTTCTTCTTTTTTGTGCTATAAACAACAAAAAAAATACAATTTAAATATATATATATATATTTTTAACTTTTTGCTATAATAAATATCCCCAAAATTTATATAAAAAAAAAATGTCTTCAGTTTAGGCCGATTCATCTACATATTTTTGGTACCAAAAAAAAAATACAATTAGCGTACATTAATTAGTTTGCGCAAAAGACATTGTTGCCGCCGGCAATTCACAGGTCCCTTTATACTCCTGGATACATATAGAGCCCTGACAGGTCCTTTTATACGCCTATATACATATATAGAGCCATGACGGGTCCCCTTTAGTTATCATGATATAAAATAATGAATGTGGGGGCCTTTTGGTTGGCGTGATTTTTTTTTTTTTGGGGGGGGGGGGGCAGCATTTCATTCTTGGTCCCAGGCAGCACAATGTCTTGGGCCGGCACTGGGTCACCGTCACTTAAAGCGGAAGTTCACTTTTTGGGTGGAACTCCCCTTTAAGGAGATGTACATCATGGGCCAGATTCAGGTAGAGTTAGGCTGGAGTATCAGTGATACTCCAGCCTAACTGTCACTTTAAATCGGCATTTTTGTTTTCTGTAACCAGAAAACAAGAAACGCCGGGTTGGAGTTCCGATGCAAGCGGCGTAATCGAATTTCGCCATCGCATCGCAACTTTAATTTAAAAATGGCGCTGGGGGGCGTTCCCGCTGATTTACGGCGAAAAAATATGTTAATCAGCGGGAATCGGCAATTCACGATCGTATTCGGGCGCGACGCAGTGACTTTCCGACGTTTCCGTAAGAGATACGCGGCGTAAAGATAAAGCAGCCCCCTATTGGAATATCCTATGATAAGTATAGCAGTTGTCATCGCGTCGAAAAAAAAAAAATTGCGTCGCTTGCGTAAAACGTCCATGAATGGGGATTTGACCTCATTGACGTTCACTGACAGAATTTGGAGCATGCGCACTGGGATGCATTGACAGTCGACGCATGCGCAGTACGTTTGCCGCGGGATCGCGCTTAGTTTAAATAATACACGCCCCGTACCCGCCCAATTTGAATTCCGCCGGCTCATTTTCGATACGCTGCCGCAACTTTAGGAGCAAGTGCTTCATGAATAACAGCACTTGCTCCTAAAATTTCGCCAGAGTAACGTAAATGAGAAGCGTTACTCCAGATTAAAGATTCGCCCATCTACCTGAATCTGGCCCCTTCTGTTTTTTAGATTTCAGAAGAAGGTAGAGAAGAGAGAAAGCATTCTAGGGATACAAGATGTTTCAACAGCAACAGGTTGGTGCAAGGAGAGATTAAGTAGGGGTATGCTCCCCCTGTGGCAAAATATAATAAGAGGTCCCTAATATCAGAATGAAATCAGTAAAGAGGTAGTTTAAATATACAGGTGAAGGGCTCAGTGAGCTTAAGGAGGAAAATTATCATACATAGTAGGTTCGAAAGTCTTGTGTGTATGTGCGAATGACTTGTCCCATTCTGTGTAGCTAATGGATAATCCTAGTTCTGTTTACCTTTTATTTGCATAGGCTGGACATTGAGAAGACTTAAATGTAGGTGTGGGGGAACAGGGGTCACACACAAATCCTCCAAATACTCATCAGTGATCTATGGGCACCAGAGCATGAGTGTAGAAACTCTTGAGCTTACTGTAAGCTATCTATAGGCCTTTAAAGTGTGAATGCAGGGGTTGAAGTCCATCAAAAGGAAGCAAGAAATCATTAGAAATTATGTGTGGTAATTGTGGTCAGAAAGTCCTCTTCCAACCCAGACAGAAGAAGAGTGAAAGTCAACTGGATTTGCCAGATTATCAAGCAGAGGGGTTAAAAGGCTTGGTATGGAGGAGTAAGCGAAAGTGCAGTAGCTCCTAACAGTGATAAAGGTGGGTCAGGTCCAAATGACATGACACAGGGGGACTCAGGTAACCGCTCTAGAATGAATGGGAAACCCGACTGATCTTATCTCTGAAGCCGGCTTACTATTTATGTTTAAGTGTACCATTGCAAGTTACAATGCCATGCAATTGCAACACTTTTATTTTTCATCGTGTATGGATGTTCTGTAGTGAACTTAATCAGAGGTCCTTGTTTGATATATGTACTCTTTTTTTTATTATTATTTTTATTTTTTTTTGCTGTATTTTGAAAAAGACCTAATACAAATTGTCAATTAAAAGAAAAAAAGAATGAATGGAAAAAGTTTTGAATTCTAGCTACATCCACTGTGTATTTTATTTTCTCCTAATGGAACCAATTCAGAATCTGAAAGAATGAATGCCTTATGCCTCATACACACGATCAGGCTTTTGCCCCGGCCAAAAGCACATCGGAATTCCATTGGAGTAAAATAAAACATGTTCCATATTTAAACTTTGATGGAATTCATCGGAACTTCAGATGGAATTTCAAAGATGGGGCATACACACGGTCGGAATTTCCGATGGAAAAAGTCCGTCTGACTTTTTCCATCGGAAATTCTGATCATGTGTACGCGGCATTAGGCTCCATTCACACTAGCATTATTTTTAAGCTTACAAAAAATGCTGGAAAAAAACACTGGATAAAAGAAGCTGATAATAAGTGTTTATTGATAGCGTTTAGGAGAGTTAGTGATTTAGTACGTTATTCTTGCATTAAAAAAAAAAAAGTTCTAGGAGCGTTTAGGTGCATTTCTGCTGGAAAAAAATTCCAAGAAACTCTACAAAAACATATTTCTTCTCCTAGACGATGATGCTCAAAATAACGCTAATAGCCTAAAGTAGTGTGCATGGACACATAGGATAACACTATGTAGCTTCTAGAAGCAGAAAAAATGCTAATAACAGCTTCTAGGAGCTTAAAAAAACACTAGTGTGCATGGAGCCTTAGGCCGCGTACACACGATCGAACATATCTGCTGAAACTGGTCCGCAGACGAGTTTCAGCGGACATATTCGATCGTGTGTACGGCCTAGCAGACAGGTTTCCAGCAGACAAAAGTTTTAAAACATGCTTTAAAACTTATCTGCTGGAAAACTGTCCGTCGGACATGTCCGCTGGTTAGTACACCTAACCAGCGGACTGAAATCCCCCGCATGCGTCGAATGGATTTGACGCATGCGTGGAAGCATTTTACTTCCTGGTTTGCGGACGTCGCAGCGTCAACGTCACCGCCACGTCACCGCGCTGTCTGTCCGCGGGGATTTTGGTTTGATCGTGTGTACACACCATCAGACCAAAAGATCTCTGGAGACATGTCCGATGAAAAACGGTTCGTCGGACTGTTTTCATCGGACATGTCTCCTCGTGTGTACACGGCCTTAAAGGTAGTACAGTTCAAAAGCAAGCAAACCTATTCCTCTTTACTCCTTCTGATCAATGCTTTTTAAATGAGTCTAATGCCGCGTACACACGATCACTTTTTGTGATGAAAAAAAACGACGTTTCAAGTGATGAAACAAAACGACGTTTTTCAAACTTCATTTTCCAAAACGACGTTGCATACACACCATCGTTTTTCCAAAAGGCTCTAGCAAAGCGTGGTGACGTACACCACGTTCGACGGCACTCTGTTCCATTGAAGCTTTGTCTCATAACTCGCCTCTGAGCATGCGCGGCTTTAAAAACTTAGTTTTCAACATCGTTTTGCCCACACACCATCACTTTTTATGACACAAAAAACGACGTTTTGAAAAACGACACCAAAAATTCAAGCATGTTCGAAAAAAAAATTGGTAGTTTTTCTGAAGACATAAAACAACGTTTTGCCCACACACAGTGATTTTAAATGACGGTTTTGAAAACGTCGTTTTTTTTCATCACAAAAAGTGATCATGTGTACGCGGCATCAGTCTATAAGGCTCAGTTCACATATATGCAAATTAGATGCGGTTTGCACCGTATTAGATTCGCAAGACATAATAACATTAATTTCTATTTCCATATATGCGGTGCATCCACTGTGCAAATTTAAAAAGAGTACTGTGTATTTTCTGAGCACTGTGGTGTAGTTCAGTTGCAAATTCCAAGCTTATTGAGTTCTATTGGAATGCTTCTGAATCACAGGTGTTCAGTTGTGTTCAGGATTATTTTCAGGATTCTGTTCAGGATTTGACACCCTTTATCTACTATGAATTGGCCAGCACTGAAAACGCAGCAAAATCTGATCATGAGCCTTGCAAACTTGCATCAAAAACCCACCTGAACAGCTGAACAAACGCTTTTATTTGCAGTAAAAACAGACATACTGTTTACACCTTATGCCGCATACACACGATCATTTTTTGTGATGAAAAAAACGAATGTTTTCTGTGAAGTAAAAAACAACGTTTTTGAAACGTCACTTTTCAAAGACAATGTTTGCATACACACCATCGTTTTTTTCACAAAAAGCGAGGTTACGTTCACCACTCTTTTCCATTGAAGCTCGCTTCATAACTAGCTTCTAGGCATGCGCGGGTTAAAAAACGTTGTTTTAAACTACGTGTGTGCTACACACGGTGACTTTTTGTGAAACAAAAAACGACGTTTTGAAAAACGACACAAAAAATTCAAGCATGTTGGAGGTAGGAGGCAGACTGCCTCCCCTGTGTATCTATCACTCTCAGTACCATCATGGGGCCCCCGATTTCGGGGCAGAGTGGGCTCAAGGACCAGCTGCTTTGGGGAAAGTGCAGGGGCCCCCCATGCAGCTGGGGCCCCTGGGCAGTGACTAGGTGTGCCCTCTCATTAAGACAGCCCTGCTCATACCGTGTGTACGGGGCTTTAGTCTTTGTCAGAAAATGGAGATAATTGAATAAATACAATGGGTGCAGGTCTGTTCATTCTTGAAAAAACCCTAAATTCACAAGAGGAAGACATGCATGTGGATTAACTAAACCGCCATTTAACACGCCCTTTCACAATGCATAGCTAGAAGGGAGACACTATTATTTTATTTTTTTATTATTTCAGCAGTCCAGCTGTCTCTATCAACTTTCTTCTCATTGAAGTATGGATAAACATCATTACACTGCTGGGGAAAGGCACTGCACATCTCTCTTCATATAGGCTGCCTAAACACATCGGCCCAGATTCATAAAGCAATTACGCCTGTCTAACTGGTGTTAGACAGGAGTAATTTCAAATTTCGCGCGCCGTATCACTAGTTTGAATCCTCAAACCATGATACGTCGGCTTCGGGCTTCGATCCGAGAGGCTTACGTCTTCGTAAGCCTTCGGATCTACGCTGCGATATTTTTGCGGCCGCTGGGAAGAGTTTGCGTCGTTTTGATGCGTCGGGATATGCAAATGTGTTTTTACGGCGATCCACGAAGATACAAGCGCTCATCGCAATCGCTTACGTCTGTTTTTTTTACGTACTGTTAGACCAGCTTTTTGCTGGTCTAACGGTGCGTAGCCCATGTTAAGTATGGCCGTCGTTCCCGCGTCAAATAAAATTTTTTTTTTTTTTTTTTTGCGTAACTCGTTCAGGAATATAAATGTCCGTAAACGACGATACTCAAACAACGAATGACGTAACGACGTGATTTCGCGCAATGCACGGCGGGAAATTTGCGAACGGAGCATGCGCAGTTCGATCGCCGCGGGAACGCGCCTATTTTAAATGCTTCACGCCCCCTACTCGTGTAGATGGATTGCGACGGGAGAAATACACTACGCCGCCGTCGTTTACTGGACAAAATCTACCTGGATTCCACGTAGAGCCAGGTAAAAAACGGCGGCGTAGTGTATTTCTGATACGCTACGAGAATCCAATTCTCTCTGAATCTGGGCCATCTTCTTCAGCTACTAGAGCCTGCGCCTGGTTGGCTGTGTATCACTCTTCACATGGGCTGCTGGCACATTCCAAAAACACAATTTAAAGATATAATTCTGGCAGTTACATTTAAAATGTTAGATTTTTTTTTTTTTTTAATAACTGAACAAAACTTTTTTTTTCTTTGTTGAATATTCATCTGAAGTTCCATTTAAACCACTTGCTTACTGGGCACATATACCCCCTCCTGCCCAGGTGAAATTTCAGCTTCCGGCACTGCGTCGCTGTAACTAACAATTGCGCGGTCATTCGACGTGACTCCCAAACAAAATTGATGTCCTTTTTTTCCCCACAAATAGAGCTTTCTTTTGGTGGTATTTGATCACCTCTGCGGTTTTATTTTTTGCGCTATAAACAAAAAAAGCAACAATTAAAAAAAAAAAAAAAAAAAAATGTTTTACTTGTTGCTATAATAAATAGCCACATTTTTTTTTAAAAAAAAATTTCAGTTTAAGTCGATACGTATTCTACATATTTTTGGTAAAAAAAAAAAAAATGGAATAAGCGCTTACAAAATATGGGACAGAATTATTATTATTTTTTATTTATTTTTTTACTAGTAAAGGCGGCGATCTGCGATTTTTTATTGGGACTGCGACATTATGGCGGACACATCGGACACTTTTGACACATTTTTGGCGCCATTCACATTTATACAGCGATCAGTGCTATGCACTAATTACAGTATAAATGTGACTGGCATTGAAGGAGTTAACACTAGGAAGGGGTTAAATGTGTACCTGTATTGTGTTCTAACTGTAGGTGTAGGGGGGTGACTGGGGGAGGTGACCGAATGTGTCCCTATGTACAAGGGACACAGATCGGTCTCCTCTCTCCCCTGACAGGACGTGGAGCTCTGTGTTTACACACAGAGCTCCACGTCCCTGCTCTGTCATTGCCGATTGCGGGTACCTGGCGGACATCGCGACTGCCAGGCACGCGCATCGGCATCTCGGGCACGCGCCGGGCACGCACGCGCCCCCCCAGTGGCCAGAGGAATCCAGGACGTCAATTGACGTCCAGTTGGATTTTCAGAGCCACCGCGAGGCCGTCAATTGACAATGGCCCGGGGCTCAAGTGGTTAACCCCTGATGACAATAAAGAGTTCACCTTTCATCAATTTAGAGTAGCCAGTAGCATTGTTGAACTGGTTTCTAAGGAAAACTGTGACGTTTTTTTCCCCTTTAGATATGACCTTAAATGAATGATACTTACGTGCTGTCATCCTTAGTAAATGAATGACTTCACTTTTATTCTTGATTAAAATATATAGCAGGCTGAAAAGCATTGTGAAACCAAGACTTGTACTAGAGAGGTCTTTAAACTGAGAAAAAAAAAATCATGTCATCGGCGAGGAATCTGTCAAGTACCTATGTCACATTCCATCAACTTTATATACAGGATAAAGGAGGTGGGTGCATATGTCACTCCATTTGATGGCCCTGATAAAAGTTATTAATCCAAACACTCTCTGTAATCTGCTTTTGCATTATAATTCTCATAAAAGACAAGAGCCACTGTATAACTCAAAGGAAATGTGGCATTTATAATGCATCCTTTGATAGTCTGGTAATTGCACGCATCTACGCACGACATAAATCTGTTCTGTAATATTCTTACTCTGCACTGTCTTTCTGGTGATCGGGTTAATTCCATGCAATATAACTTACAGGAACTTATCCTATTAAACAGGATGACTTTTGGGGAAAGGGCATTTTATAAGCACAGGTGATGGTGATGAATAGACATCTGTAGAAGATACACCTTTACAAACCACCTGGCATATTAAATGACTGTTTGTCAAAAGGCTTTTCATGCCTGTCACTCTCACGTATTCTGCCACACAGAAGGGTATGCATTGGGATAGATAGGTTTATTAAAGAAACAAAAGGTGCATATTTCCCACACCATACTTTCACATTTGTTTTTTCAGACTTTTTATGGTTATGCAGTGCATTCATAAAGTATTCAGACCCCCTAATTTTTTTTGAATTCTATCATGTTGCAGCCTTATATTGCAGTGGTTCAAATTTCATAAATTTTTCTCATTAATCTACACTTAGTACCCCTATAATGACGAATTGAAAACAGAATTGATTAAAAAGAAAAACTGAAATATCACATGCACTTAAAGGATCACTAAAGGAATTATTTTTTTAGCGAAATAGCTTCCTTTACCTTACTGCAGTCCTGGTTTCATGTCCTCATTGTTTGTTTTTGGTTTGAAATAGCTGTAATCCTTCTCTGATCTCCACAATTCCTGCTTGTCTGGCTCCTTATGAAAAAACTCATGCTAGCTTTTCACTGTGGTCCATGAACAAAGAGGTGTGATTACTATGTGTCTAAAACTCCTCAGATTCATTTTAAAATTAAACCTTGCCCTGTATTTGTTTGTTTTTGTTCTGTGTGTCTCTTTACTTCACAGAAACATGAAACCAGTTTAAAAGTGAAACTAAAACTGTAGACACATTATATGATTGATTTTTAATCATTTTTTAAAAGAATCAGTTAACTTGTATGTCTCTATACCCTGTAAACAGTCATTTCAGCAAAAAAATGTTTTTCCTTTAGTGACCCTTTAAGTATTCAGACCCTTTGTTCAGTACTTTGTTGAAGCCCCTTTGGCAGCAATTACAGCCTTGTGTTTGTTTTGGTATGATGCGACAAACTTTGCACACCTAGATTGGGGGATTTTCTGAAGTTCTTCTTTTCAAGTCCTCTCAAGCCCAGTCAGGCTGGGAGGGGAAAGTCGATGGACAGCCATTTTCAGAGATGTTCAATAGGGGTCAAGTCAGGGCTCTGGCTGGGACACTATAGGGCATTTACAGAGTTGTTCCTAAGCCACTGTTGTGTTCTTTTGGCTGTTTGCTTGGGGTCATTGTCATGTTGGAAGGTGAACTTTTGGCCCAGCATGAGGTCCTGATCATTGTGGAACAAGATTGAATTGAAGATATCTCTTCTCTTTTGCTTCATTCAGCTTTTCCTTTACCCAGTCTCTGCTGCTTAAACACACCCCATAGCATGATGCTGCCACCACCATGCTTCGCTGTTGGGATGGTATTGGGCAGGTGATGAGTGGTGCCTGGTTTCCTCCAGACATAAACTTTTAGAATTGTTAAATCACAAGATTTTTCTCTCACAATTTTGTATAGTAGAAATGGCAGACAACAGTTACAAGGAATCATCAGTTTTTATTGCATCCATTATTATAAACAAGAAATGTGAATACAAGCTTTAAATGCCAATCAGCTGCAGTAAACAAAGATAATAGAACACTTCCAAATTCTTTTATATATACTGTAGAGTTCAGATGACCCTTCGGGGTAAGATTGCGATATATTAGGATACCTCTCAACTCAACTCAACATATACAACCTACTGTAAAACATCCATACCTGTGCAACCTGTTTGTTAGAATGTGACTTTACAGGCTACTGGACAGAGACTTAACTCCTGGGATGATGGGTAGTACATCTATATTCCTGACCTTACATAGGAAGATTTTCATTTGTAATTTCAACCAGTCATATCAACATCCATGTATTATGAAACAATACTATAGTGGTTATTTAGGTTTTTTGATGATTTTTTTAAATGGAACGGTAAATAGAAAATGGTTAGAAATGAAAATTCAAGGTACCATTTCAGCACATGGAACTTTAGTTGGTATAAAAAATAAAATTAATTAAACCTTGACATGCATGTGCAGAGCACAGCCTGTCACTCGTACTCAGTACTTTGTTTTTTATATATAGTATAGGCATTGCTGTAATGCACCACTCCTTTTCATTCCCTTTTTGTCAGTAATTTGGTGATCTGGGAACCCCTTTTGTAGTATAAGAGACTTGTTCCCAAGCACAAACCCACATAAAAGACTCCTTAAAGGGGTGTTCCAGCCCAAAATTGTGTTTATTAAAAGTCAGCAGCTACAAAAAATGTAGCTGCTGGCTTTTAATAAACACTCACTTACCTGGTCCTGCGTTCCAGCGACATGCCGACCGGGGCTCCGCTCCTCTCCCCCCCTCCCCAACCGGCGTCTCCATTCCTACTGTGGGCACCCAGCCGTGACAGCCTTCGGCTTCACGGCCGGGCACCCACTGCGCATGCGCGAGCCGCACTGCGCATGCGCGCGCGGCGCGGCTCGCCGCTGATTGGAGAGGCGATCACATGGGACCTGTCATGTGTCCCATGTGATCGCCTACAGGGAGGGGCTGGTGTAGGCGATTAAGGCTTAATCGCCTAACCAGCCCTTCGGCGGAAGCAGGAAGTGGGACAGGAAGTCCCCCTCCTACTGAAGCCCCCACTCCCCCCCAAATGTGGCATGTAAGGGGGAGTGGAGTGGATTAAAAAAAAAATATTTTTTAGGTGGAACTCCTCTTTAATCTCACTCACTTACAGAAAGAAAACTCAAGGCAAGTGATTCATCACAAGCACCAGTCAAATGTAAACCGGCCTTGAAGTCTGATTCTGATTGGCTAATAAACTGAGAGCGCAAATATGTTACTCAGCACATATTAAAGAAGCAGGCTTATTGACCTACATGTCAGGAGCTCTTTCGATTCCAGTAGGATTTCTGACTTTAAGGTACACTACAGTACCAAAAGTATTGGGACGTCTGCCTTTACACACATGTAAACTTTAATAGCATCCCAGTCTTAGACTGTAGGGTTCAATATTAAGTTGGCCCACCCTTTGCAGCTATAACAGCTTCAACTCTTCTGGAAAGGCTGTCCACAAGGTTTAGGAGTGTGTCTATGGGAATGTTTGACCATTCTTCCATAATCCCATTTGTGAGGTCCGGGTGACGTGAATGAGAAGGCCTGGCTCACAGTCTTCGCTCTGACGCATCCCAAAGGTGGTCTATCAGGTTGAGGTCAGAACTCTGTGCATGCCAGTCAAGTTCCTCCACCCCAAACGCACTCATCCATGTCTTTATGGACCTTGCTTTGTGCACTGGTCCAAATCATTTGGTGGAGGGGGGATTATGGTGTGGGGTTGTTTTTCAACGGTTTGGCATGGCCCCTTAGTTCCAGTGAAGGGAACTTTTAAGGCGTCAGAATAACAAAACATTTTGTACAATTTCATGCTCCCAACTTTGTGGGAACAGTTTGGGGGTGGCCCCTTCCTGTTCCAACATGCACCAGTTCACAAAGCAAGGTCCATAAAGACATGGATAAGAGAGTTTGGGGTGGGGGAACTTGACTGGAGTACACAGAGTCCTGACCTCAACCCGATAGAACACCTTTGGGATGAATTAGAGAGGAGACTGCGAGCCAGGCCTTCTTGTCCACATCAGTGCCTGACCTCACACATGCACTATAGCTGTAAACGGTGGGTCAACTCAATATTGAACCCTAGGGACTAAGACTGGGATATCATTTGCGTATAGAGGTAGGCGTCCCAATACTTTTGGTAATATCGTTTTACATTTATAATTCCCTTGCTAGCATTAGCAAATCAATTGATGCCAGGAATCCCTCAGTATTAAAAAAAAAATGGAAAGGGAAATTTTAAGGGAATAACCAATCAAAATCTTCAGTGTAGTTTAGGATTATCAATATATGGCTTAGCAATATGTGCAAAATAAATGCCCTAGTAAGGAAACCAATATATAGAGACAATCCATTAACAATATATTGTACATCAAAGTAATATAATTTTATTACAGTGTCTTCAGAACACTTGTGACATAAGTCCTTTAAATAACCCTAAAATAGCAGTTTTATAAATGTTTTTATTGTAAACCATTCATAATGTTATATAACACACACACAAAGACGTATTTGACATCAAAAACCATGCAGCATACAGGACCATAAGGTTGGCGCTAGTACATGGATGTAGAATGGCATTCTCAGCTAAGCAAACTAACACCATCCATTTTTTTATAGTTTGTAGTAAGCATCTATTTATTGTGTCACAACAGATATAATCTTGCTGTATATGTATGTGATCTGCTACGCATTGTGGATTTATGTACTGGATGTATGTATCATGGTGTTGGAGATTACTCGATCAGTAATATAAAGTGCACTTATTTTAATGTTTATGGTTTTGCCCAGAAATATGGATCATCTGTCTGTTTATTTGAAGGTTTGCCCCATCTTCCCATTAGCTGTATGTTAAATTAAATTCAGTAAGTGCAGCTTGGCCAAGGACAAATGTCACTATCTTGCATTTGACTAAATGGGATCTATCTCATGGACAGGGCAGATCCTAGAACTCATCATGGAAACAGTTGTCAAGAGATGTTCTGGCATGCAGGCTACAAAAGCCCACTTAGATTGAAAAAAAAAAACGATACACCTGAATTAAGGTTTCCCTAAGACCCCTTTCACACTGAGGAGTTTTTCAGGCGGTACATCGCTAAAAATAGCGCTGCTATACCACCTGAAAAACTCCTGCCCAGCAACCTCAATGTGAAAGCCAGAGGGCTTTCACACTGAAGCCCCGTACACACGGCCGAGGTTCTCGGCAGAAACCAGCGAGAACCTCGCTGGGAGCCGCATTCTGCCGAGAACCTCGGCCGTGTGTACGCTCTCGGCGAGCCCCGCCCGTCGGGAAACCCGTCGAGCAAATAAAGAATAGGTTCTCTATTTGCTCGACGGCCCGTCGAGATGAATGGCTGGTTGCCTTTCCCGACGGGCGGGTCGCCGATTCTGACGGCCGGCAGAGAACCTCGACGGGCGGAACGATGTGTTCCGCCCGTCGAGGTTCTCTGCCGTGTGTACGGGGCCTGAGGCAATGTGCTGGTAGGAGAGAAAAAAATCTCCTGCAAGCAGCATCTTTAGAGCGGTGAGAGGAGTGATATGTATACCGCTCCTTCACCACTACTTCCCATTTAAAATAATGGGAAACCGCAGCAATACCGCCCTCAATGCGCCTCTGCAGAGGCGTAATGCGAGCGGTATTAACCCTTTATCGGCCGCTAGCGGGGGTTAATACCGCACCGCTAATGGCCGAATCCCGCGGCAAATCTGACGGTATAGCGCCGCTATTTTAAGCGGCACTATACCACCACCACGGCTCCCGCCCCAGTGTGAAAGGGGCCTTAAAGTGCTAACATCGGGGATCTGCTAAGGCCAAATCTTTTTTGCTAATGAGCAAGTATAACCACTTCCAAAAAAATCGATTAACTTGCCCTCAGTCAGTAATATCAAACATGTCGGCATACTTCAAGGTATGGAATTTCAGATACAGTAGAAAATGTTAGCATGTTATTGAATGATTTTTAAATATCATACTATATATTTCAGGTCTAAATGAATTTTGATACCATTTTCATGACATCGTTTAAAACAACCTCCCATTGTTTATTAGACTGCGTGTGTCCATTGTAACCAAGTTTAGACGTGAAACAGGTGATTGCATTTCTCTATACATGTAATGTTCGTAACAAGGAGTAAACAATACAAAATAAGGACCTGCAGACATTACATGACACAGTAATATGTAATAAAGTTATAAATGGTGATAAAAAGTAAATAAACATTTTTTTTCAACACTGTATTACAAAAGATTAATGCAAAACAATAATGAAAACTTCCTTATCACGCAATACATTTCTAGTCTGTGTTACACATTTTTTTCTGTCCAGTGAAATGTCATTACATATTATGGTATAATTTAAAATGTATGCACATTAATGCAGAGTTGTATTTTGGAAACTGGTTTGGCATGCTACTTTCAAGGGTGATGTACAAAAAAGGGATTTTTAAATACAGCTTACCTGTAAAATCCTTTTCTTGGAGTACATCACGGGACACAGAGCGGCATATTCATTACTATGTGGGTTATATGGAGTACCTTCAGGTGTGGACACTGGCAATCTTCAAACAGGAAGTCCCCTCCCTATATAACCCCCTCCCCTAGAGGGAGTCCCTCAGTTTTGTAGCAAGCAGTATGCCTCCCAAAATGGTCACCCAAAAGAGGGGTGGGAGCTCTGTGTCCCGTGATGTACTCCAAGAAAAGGATTTTACAGGTAAGCTGTATTTAAAAATCCCTTTTTCTTTCTCGTACATCACGGGACACAGAGCGGCATATTCATTACTATGTGGGATGTCCGAAAGCAATGCTTTAATGAGGGGAGGGAGACATCTTCCAAAGAAGGATTCAATTTTAGAGCTAAACTCAAATCATAATAATATTTCCAAATTAGTCAAGAAAGAAGAACCTTTTTCTTTTTTTTTTTTTTTTTTATATAACCAAGGGTGTTTCTGATCCCGAGGATTTCAAACTGCAGCCTGTAGTACTGCCTGACCAAAGGCAGCATCCGCATTTCTTCTCACGTCTAGTTGATAAAACCTTGTAAACGTGTGGACTGATGACCACGTTGCCGCCTTGCATATCTGAGCCATAGAGATCTGATGGTGTGCTGCCCAAGAGGCGCCCATGGCCCTGGTAGAATGGGCCTTTACCGACAACGGAGGAGGCAACCTCTTCAACCCGTAGGCTTGAATGATTAATTGTCTAATCCATCTCGAGATGGTGGATTTTGCAGCTGCCTGCCCCTTCTTGGGGCCATCTGGTAGAACGAATAACACATCTGTTTTCCGGATCTTTTCTGTAGCTTTAAGATAGGCCTTCATGGCCCGGACAATATCCAAGGTATGCAGCAACCCCTCCTTTCTAGATGTAGGTTTTGGAAAGAAGGATGGAAGTACCAAATCCTGGTTCAAGTGAAATTTGGATATAACCTTTGGTAGAAAGGAAGGATGGGGCCGGAGAACTGCCCTGTCCTTATGCAGAACGAGATATGGTTCCTTACACGATAAGGCTGCTAATTCTGACACTCTCCTGGCCGAAACTATGGCGACCAAGAAAACCAACTTTCTTGTCAGTAAGAGTAAAGGAATCTCAGCCAACGGCTCAAAAGGCTGTTTCTGTAGAGTGGACAGGACAAGATTTAAGTCCCATGGACAAATTGGTGACTTGACAGGAGGATTAATACGCAAGACCCCCTCCCTATCAATAGTATATTTGCGGGAATTCCATCTTTTGGATTCACACCAGCCTACGTAGTTCCTCCACACCCTGTAATAAATCACCCTGGAGACCGGCTTCCTAGCCCTAATCAGGGTAGGAATTACCTGCCTAGACAGGCCTCTATCCCTGAGAATCAGGGATTCAGCCTCCAGGCCGTCAAATTTAGACGCTGTAATGTAGGGTGGAGGATCGGGCCTTGTGAGAGTAGGTCTGGTTGTAGAGGAAGAGTCCAAGGGTCTCCCACTGCCATCTTCAGGACTAGTGAGTACCAAGTCCTCCGGGGCCAAGCCGGAGCTACTAGAATGACTGGCTTGTTCTCCACTCTGATCTTGCGCAACAGGCGCGGGAGTAACTGTAGTGGAGGGAATGCATATAGAAGTCTGAATTGATGCCAAGGGCAAACCAACGCGTCGGTTCCGCAGGCCATAGGATCCCTCGCTCGCGACACGAACCTGTCTAGTTTCTTGTTGAACCTGGATGCCATTATATCTACGTCCGGCATTCCCCACCTCTGGCAGATTGTCTGAAAGACCTGGGGATGCAGAGACCACTCCCCTGGCAACAGACTCTGGCGACTTAAGAAGTCTGCCTGCAGGTTGTCCACTCCGGGAATGAATATCGCTGAAATGCAGGGTACATGAACCTCTGCCCATTGAAAAATCAAGTTCACTTCCCTTTGAGCGGCCTGGCTCCTGGTTCCCCCTTGGTGGTTTATGTATGCCACCGCCGTGGCATTGTCTGACTGGATTCTCACCGGGAACCCCTTTAATCTGGAGGTCCACGCCAACAGGGCTAGGCGAGCAGCTCTGATTTCCAAGATATTGATGGGGAGCTGCCTCTCTGCTTTCACCCAAGTTCCCTGGCGGGAGAACCCCTCGAAGACCGCCCCCCAGCCTGCCAGGCTGGCGTCTGTGGTAACTACCTTCCAGACAACAGGGCTGAAGGATCTTCCCTTTAGAAGGTTCTGAGGGTTCAACCACCAGGCCAGGCTTTGTCGGACCCTTGATGATAGCGTCAAAGGGGACTCTAAGGCATGTGCCCTCTTGCCCCAGGCTGCTAGAATGGCTGCCTGTAGGACGCGAGTGTGGATCTGAGCGTATGGTACTGCCTCGAATGTGGCCACTAGCTTGCCTAGTAATCGCATACACAGGCGAATAGTTGGTCTTTTCTTGTTTACAACCAACTGAACCAACCCCTTGATCGCCTTGATCTTTACAAGGGGCAAGAACACCTTTTGATGTTCTGTGTCTAACCTCATGCCGAGGTATTCCAACTGCTTTGTAGGCTGGAATGCTGACTTTCCCTGGTTTAGGACCCAGCCGAATTCTTCGAGGTACCGAACCGTGAGGTTTACTGCCTTTTGCAGACCCGTCCGTGAGTGATCTATGATTAAAAGGTCGTCCAAGTATGCTAGGACTGTGACTCCTTGGATCCTTAAATTGGCCAGAACTGGGGCTAGAATCTTCGTGAATACCCGGGGGGCCGTGGCCAGCCCGAAAGGGAGCGCCCTGAATTGGAAGTGTCGCTGCCCCACCGCGAAGCGTAAAAACCTTTGATGCGCCTGAAAGATTGGTACATGAAGGTAAGCATCTTTTATGTCTATGGAGGCCAGAAAATCGTCTTTCTGAAGCGCGGCGGCTGCTGACCGGATGGATTCCATCCGGAAGGAACGCACCCTTAGATAACCGTTTAACCTCTTTAGGTCCAAGATTGGCCTGACATCGCCGTTGGGCTTTGGTATGACAAAGAGATTGGAATAGAAACCTAGGCCTTGCTCTTGGGCTGGCACTTCTATAATTACGTCCTGGCAAAGCAGGTGATCCAAAGCTGCCAGCATTGAGGCCTTCCTTGCTGGATCCCTTGGTAGCCTTGATTCTTGAAAATGAGGCGGAGGATATCTTAGAAACTCCAGTCTGTAACCTGTGGTTACAGATGCCCGGACCCAATTGTCGGGGATCTTGGCTTCCCAAACTTCTGAGAAGAGACGAAGCCTTCCCCCCACCCTTGAGAGTGGGGGCGCCCCTTCATAATGCAGACTTAGGGGCTGTCTTTGACGGCTTGCGATACCACGGCTTCTTACCCCCAGGGGTCTGTCCTTGCGATCTACTGATAACGTTGGATCGTGCAGGCGGCCGTCGATACTGCCTGGAATTAGAGGGCCCCGAGACAGGAAAAAACTGCCTCCTAAATGTAGGAGCCCGGAATGTCTTTTTGACCGGTAAAAGGGTACTCTTGCCATTTGAAATAGTCTGAATATATTTATCCAGATCTTCTCCGAAGAGTCGTCCTCCATGGAAGGGAAATCCTGCCAGAAGCTTTTTGCATGGGGGCTCCGCCGCCCAGTTCTTCAACCATAAGAGCCTTCTCATGTGCACCAAACATAGTGATAAACGAGAAGCCTGCTGGATGGAATCTTTTATAGCATCTACCGCGAAACACAGAGCTCTGGGAATGTCAGCAAACTCCTCTGCTTGTTGGGTAGGCATGTCCTTTAACATCTCTTTTGTCTGGTCTTTTAATGCCTGACAAACTCCAATTGCAGCTACCGCTGGCTGCACCACTGCTCCTGCCGTAGCAAAGGATGCTTTTAAAAGTGTCTCTAATCTTTTATCAACCGGATCTTTAAACATATGTATGTTTTCCACCGGGCAAGTTAGTGATTTATTCACACATGAGATGGCTGCATCCACTATTGGGAGCCTCCACTTCTTGGAGAATTTTTCCTCCATGGGATAAATGACCGCAAATCTTTTCGGTGGCAGAAAAATCCTGTCCGGCCGTACCCAATCCCGAAAGATCAATTCCTCCAAGAGAGGATGGACCGGAAAAACTGCGTTGCTTAACGGGGCTTTCAAAGAGCCCAGAGAGGATACCGGAGGAACCTGAGGTTCTGGCAATGGTAAACTAAATGCCGAGCGGACCATGTCCGTCAAAGACTGTACCCACAGTCTCTCTGTCTGGGAGTCTGAAAATGGTTCCTCAGAGGTAGACCCCTCCATCCCTGAACCCTCTTGGTTCAGGTCCAGTTGATCCTCCTGTGATTCTAATTCCTCCGGAGAGAGAATCTCAGCATCTGAGGATACACCCCCTGGTGATGGGGATCTAACCCATTTCTTACCAGGAATAGCTCTAGCGATCAATGCCGCTATTCTCTCTTCTAGCCCCCCTAGGGATACGGCTAGCATCTCCTCTGTGATAAACACAGGGCTGGGCTGATCTGGGCCAGCCTCCGCACCAGATCCCCCTAATGGCTCATCCAAGGCGCTCCTTAAATTAATAAGCTGCGGGGAAAGAATCGGCATATCAGAATCAGAAAGGGAACCCTTTTGTTTTTTGGTCTTTTTTGTACCCTTTGACCCCGAACCCTTGGAAGCCATAATACAAAATCGAGGGACTCCGCCCACACAACAGACTGTAGTGGGCAGGAGTACAAATTTCAGAGTTTAGGGGAGAATAGATCACTTAGTGTCCCCAAAAACTGATGGGCCCGTATGTTGGTTTTTTTCTTTTTTTTTTTTTTTTTTTTAAATAATTATATATTATATATTATATATTTTCCTTGACAACATACCGTGACCCTAATTTAAGTTTGCCAGCCTCCAACCTGCTGCAAAATAAGGGGGATTCTTGGCTTAACAATAAAGGCATTGGAACAAAGTCCACATGTACTACCCCTCTTCCGCCACCGGGAGTCACTGTTCTGCCGCTCTGCGTCCTCTCCTTGAAAGATCAGCCTCAGACTGAGCACTGACAAAGCCTGCTGTCTATAACAGCACAAAGGCGCGCCCCTGTATGACGCCGCAGGCCCGCCCCCCCCCCGCCCTCCTGTCTGGACGGCGCGAAAAACGTCAATAAGACGTGCGCGTGCACGCGCGCGCGCGCGTATGCCGGAAACAGGAGGAACATGGAGGAGCCGCGCTGCTGGAGATCCAGGCACGCAGAAACAGGCGGCAGATTCAAACCCCCGGCCAGGTAGGACTCTCTCAAGGCCCCTAGGGATCCTTACTAGCCCTAGGAAGAAACAGCAGGTTAGCTAGCAACACATATTTAAACAGGGGGGCCTAGTGATGGGGGGAGAAAGGGTGTCATCCTGTCTCTTTTAGACATAGTGATCACGGTTGCCCATGCAGAGCATACTTAGGCTATCCCCCCTTTTAGGTTACCCCGGGGAGCCTGCTGTCGAACCAAGTCCCGCAGGCTCCCCCTTACCTGCTCCATGCTGCAGGATGTTTGACCAGCAAACTGATCCAATCTTCTCCCATCTCCGTGGGTAGCGTAGTAGACCTTCAGGCCCTGGGGTCCTATGAAGGTACCCACTGTCCTGGACCTATATAGCACCCTGGCAAACAGGAACTTTATGGTTTTGCAAACTCCAAGTCCTGGGCCCAGGGTCCAGCCCTCCAAAGAGGAGCATTATAGGCAAAACCCCACGGTTTGGGGCCCGGGTACTGTCCACTTTGGCACTGAGGCTCCTTGGACAGATCCGGTTAGCCCGCCCTTAATCCCAAGGATGTGGAGCAAAGCTATTCCGTGACCAACACCTAAGACACTGGCGAAAAAACTGAGGGACTCCCTCTAGGGGAGGGGGTTATATAGGGAGGGGACTTCCTGTTTGAAGATTGCCAGTGTCCACACCTGAAGGTACTCCATATAACCCACATAGTAATGAATATGCCGCTCTGTGTCCCGTGATGTACGAGAAAGAAAGGGGTATTTTTTTCAGCTGTGTTAACTATAAACAGCCAATCAGGAGCAGGTTAGATTAAAAAATACAGAACCTTGCCCAGGACATGATTTGATGTCTGAATACTGTTTTAGTAGGTTCAACAATATTCCTTTCATAAATCCAACTCAATATTGCATTAGCATTATCTGGAGGATATTTAAGGTCCAAATGCAGGCCAAAAAATTCTGGATAGACTTGGGACTTAACAGTAATATTTACTTAAGTTATTTTTTTGGTATTTTTTGGGATTCACGATCTCAGGGCTCCTGGAAAGGTTTACCCTCACTTCCTGTGCCGGTGTCACTGGGAAAGGAAGTCACATAAAGTAATAATAACCTAATATAGATTATAACCCTTCTCCATTTTACCCAAAAAAAAGTTTTGCAGTCATTATACCAACTATAGATATTTTCAATTAGATATTTTCAATTACTTTCTGTATCCAAAACTATATATTTTTTTGCCTGAAGTTGGACTTTAAAGGGACACTAAAGGTTCCCGTTTTTATTTTTTTAATAACAAACATGTTTTACTACCTCCACTGTGCAGCTCATTTTGCACAGAGTGGCCCCAAATCCTAGTCTTCTGGGGTCATTTGGCGGCTGTCTCGGCTCCTCCGTGCATCAGCTAACCCCCTTTAATGGGAAGCTCTCTCCCAAGGGGGTTAGCTTGCGGGGGCACTCCCGTTAAACAGCCGCTGGCTATAGCTGCCAACTGTATCACTCGGCCCGCCCCCCCTGGCACGTCGCATCATTGATTTGGTTGACGGCAGTGGGACCCAATGGCTGTGCTGCTATCAATCAACCAATTAATGAGCCAAGAAACCAATGCGTTCATGGCGCGGGCATTTCACGGGGTCAGGTAAGTAAACAGGGGGCTGGGGGGCAGCCAATCCTCGGATGTTTTTTCATCTTAATGCATAGAATGCATTGAGGTGAAAAAAACCTGTACCCCTTTAATGTGAAGCTTCCCTTACCTTTTAATGCACTCCCAGGTCCACGGGGCTGGCACCTCCATGTAAATGCTCACATTCTTGTATTTTATTCAGAGAGCCCCAAAGTCCTCATAAAGCTTAACAAGCAGCATGCAACACCAGGAATATAGAATGGTTGCCAATAAGATAAAGAGTCGTTCTTTTCTTTGTTTCCAAAGTGTGTAAAGCACAATGAAACAGTTCATGGATGCTATAAATCACCCCCTTTTCTACAAGGACTTGTTATGTAGGATCTTTTGAATTTAGAAAGTTTACAGCATTATATTAAACTTGGAATTCCAGAGAAATACTTTAATAGAAGGTACTCCACCATGATATCCTATATTTCAACATCCCAATAGAATAGCAATTCAAGACGGCAATTGCACTCCTGGTGATTTTTTCACCAGCTGGACTGCAAAACCTCCTTAAAACCCACTAAGGAAAAATCCACACAAACCTGATAGTGCTGTAGAGAGATAGGGGGGCAGCCATAAATAGAGGATTTTAAACAGCCGAATATCAAAGATGATTACAGTATGTATATACCATATATTAACTTTAATGTAAACTGTATTTATCCATTTGTACATTCATTACTTATGGTAAAGATTAAGAATATAAAAATGTTTCATTTTCATTATGTTGTATAAATGTACCACAAATGTATTTTAGTCACTCATTTGTGAGTTACATTTGACCAGGCCTTGATCGATCAGACAAAGTTCTGATAAACTTCCAACTTGGATGTACCTAGTGACAATAGATTTATATGTTTAAAAGTTTCTGCATCACTTTAACCCTAAAGGCTGCCATGTGTTAAATTAATTAAATCAATGCAACAGCTCCACAGAAATTAGGCCTGATTCACACCTATGCATTTTTAGTGCGATTTGCACTACAGTCCATTTAACCTCCCTGGTGGTATGATTCTGTCTGGAATTACGTACCAAAAGCGGTACCATTATTTGCAAGGAAATTTTGCGTTTTATACTGTAGGCCTGCAATTCTTAGGAATAACTCATTTAAATCTGACCAAACAAAAGTCTAGTAGGCATCCCGGGTATGATTTGTTTTTTAAAAACAAAATTATAAATTATAATATAATAAATAATTATAAATAATTATAACAAATAATAATATAATTATAATAAAAATTATTCAATAATGTAATCAACTCAAAATCATTGAAATTTGCTCAGTTGCAGAATTGTCGCTGTCATTACTTTTATTTTTTTTATGACGAATTTCCCCACAAATCGATATCGCTCAATTCTGCAAGTGTATATAATTTATTATCGCTGTTTTCTAGCTGCTCTAAAACCATTTTTGACATAAAGGGACACTTTTGGTTGCTATGGACAATCTACAGTTTGCAGGCAGAAAGAACAGTTTTTATTATATAAAAGAACATGCAGGGCACTGGGCAGACCACTAGGGACAAGGGGGGTGTGTATTTTTTACATACAGTACTGTAATCTATAAGATTACAGTATACTGTATGTAATGTGTTTGTTTACTTTTTTTTAATTTGGTGCCGTTCTCCGCCCCCGTGCGTCGTAACGTCGCAGGGAACGAAGATCGGCGGCACACGGGGACACTGTGAATTGAGCGAGGACCCGCTCGCTCACACAGCTGGGATGCATCGCTGGATCCAGGGACAAGGTAAGTAAACCAAGCCTGTCAATTCAGCGAGAAGGTAAGCCGCGCCCGCGCCCAAGCGTGACACGGGGATACCGATCCTAGCATGGAAAAACCACCCCGGGTCACGCTCGGGGATACAGCCAAGGAGGTTAACAGGGTTTCCTATGGAACAAGTTCTGTACCCCAGACCATTTGGCTAGCCAAACACCAGAGCACTTTTTGCGATTCGGCACTGTGTCGCTTTAACTGACAATTACGCGGTCGTGCGACGTGGCTCCCAAACAAAATTGACGTCCTTTTTTCCCCACTAATAGAGCTTTCTATTGGTGGTATTTGATCACCTTTGCGGTTCATATTTTTTGTGCTATAAACAAAAATAGAGCGACAATTTTGAAAAAAAGCTATTTATCCCTGATTTATTTTTTTAAAACAAAAGCAATTTTTTTCTCAGTTTAGGCCGATATGTATTCTTCTACATATTTTTGGTAAAACAGATCGCAATAAACATATATTGATTGGTTTGCACAAAAGTTATAGCGTCTGCAAAATAGGGGGTCGTTTTATAACATTTTTATTATTGTTATTTTTTTACTTGTTATGGCGGCCATCTGCGATTTTTTCGCAACTGCAACATAATGGCGGACATATCGGACACTTTTGAATGAATGAATGAATGAAAAACTTATATAGCGCAGCACATGCGAACTGAATCGCCTCTGGGCGCTTGTTGTTCCTGTCTCCTTTGATATCAAAAGAGATGTGTCTTGATCTTTCTCCTAAAAGCTAGGTGATTCTCCTCCAACCGAATGCTGGCTGGTAAAGCATTCCATAGTCTGGGACCTTGGACCGCAAATCTTCGCTCTCCTTTGGCCTTGTAGTTGGCTTTCGGAACCTGGAGCAGGTTCTGATTGGTGGATCGCAAAACATGATTGGGGTTATGAGCTTTTAATTTTTCGCATAGATATTGGGGAGCATTCCCATGGACACATCTATGCGTAAGACAGAGAGCTTTGAAAGCAATTCTGTCTTTGACTGGTAACCAGTGAAGGGATCTCAGTGAAGGTGAGATGGATTCCCAGGGTTTTTTCCCAGTCACAAGTCTGGCGGCCGTATTCTGAACGACTTGCAGACGAGCGATTTGGTACTTGGGGAGTCCGAGGTAAAGGGCATTTGCATAATCCAGTCTGGAGTTAACAATTGCTCCCACCACGACTGCTAAATCTTCTTTGGGGATGAACGGAGTAAGTCTGCATAGTAGGCGCAGCAGATGGTGGGATCCGCTGACTACTGACCCTATTTGTGCGTCCATTGTCATAAAGGAGTCAAAAATGACCCCAAGACTTTTGACTTTGGCGCTAGGGGTGATAATTTTGCCCAGAATAGGCGGGGGTGTCCATGCTGTTGAAGGTTGATTCCTGCGCTTGGCGTGAAACAGGAGAAGTTCTGTTTTCGCTCCGTTGAGTTTAAGATAACTCTTTGTCATCCAGTCCTCTATCAAAGAGAGGCAGGTCTCTAAATTGAGGTGGTGATCCTTTATGTTGCAGATGCGGAAATAAAGTTGCGTGTCGTCTGCATATGAGTGATAGAGCAGTTTTTGGCTGCTGATAATCTCAAAAAGAGGACGAAGGTAGATGTTAAACAGCACCGGTGACAGAGGCGATCCTTGAGGGACTCCGCATGTTACTGTGCGTTTCTCAGATGTGAAATGTCCTAGCTTCACTGTTTGCGATCGGTTTTCCAGAAAAGAGGAGAACCAAGATAAATCGCCTTCTGCGACTCTGGCTACTTCAGCAAGCCGCGTCAGTAACAGTTTGTGGTCTACAGTGTCGAAAGCTGCGCTTAGGTCCAACAGAACCAAAAGACAAGATTCTCCTTCGTCTGCGGCCTTGAGAACATCGTCCCATATTTTGAGCAATGCGGTTTCAGTCCCGTGTCCGGGACGGAACCCTGATTGTAATGGGTCAAGTAGCTTGTGGGTATCCATTACCTTTGAGAGTACATTGAGGCTTGTTATGGGCCGGCGGTGGAGTGGGTCCTTGGGGTCCAGGGAGGATTTCTTCAGGATGGGTTGGATTATACC
Source organism: Rana kukunoris (assembly GCA_029574335.1). Taxonomy (NCBI): domain Eukaryota; kingdom Metazoa; phylum Chordata; class Amphibia; order Anura; family Ranidae; genus Rana; species Rana kukunoris. The sequence goes on from CM056049.1 coordinate 128,386,212, forward strand.
CTCTTTCAACTGTGAGGGTACTATGCCCTCCACGAAAGACTGGTTGATAAGCTGCGTGATGGGAGGAGCCAGGATGTAGGCGCATTCCTTCAGCAGTTTTGTAGGGATAATGTCATTTGGCGCTGTGCCATTACGCAGAGTACAAATGACATTCTTAGTGGTCTCAATGGAGATGGGTGCCAAGGTGAACTTACCTGATATAGGAGAATTACTATGGGTGTTGTGTGAGAGGCTGCAGGGGGGACTGGGGGGGGAATTATTTTGCTGAATGCTTTCACGGATCGCCTCGATTTTATTAATGAAGCAATCCGATAGTTCATTGCAAAATTCTTGTGTGTCTTCATTGGGGGCTTCAATACATCCTGGGTTCATGGTCTGAGTGACCAGCTTGAAGAGTTCGCGGGGGCGGTTTAAGGCACCGTTGATAGCCTCAGAAAAGTATTTTTTCTTGGCTTGGAAAATTTCTTTGTGGTATTTACTTGTCGCCGCTTTGTAGATGGATAGGTTTAGCTCTGAAGAGCTTCTTTTCCAGGCAGATTCGGCCCTTCTGCGTTCTTGCTTCAGTAACGACAGCTGGTTGTTAAACCAGCTGCGGTTGTTTTTCCGGATGCGGGTTCGTCGTTTCGGCGCTACCAAGTCGGCTGACTGTAGCATGGCCGAGTTTATGGCTTCCAATGTTTCAACGGCCGTTTGATGCGGCTGAGTTGTTTCTATTTTTTTCCTTAAAGTGGTTTTGAAGAGTTCCGAGTGGAGCTTCTTCTGACATCTAGTCCAGTGTGTTGTCACTGGATTTGATGTTTTTGTTGTGGGGGGGATTGTGGAAATGAATTTAATTGCATGGTGGTCTGTCCATGGCAACTTTTCATTTTCCAAAATTTTTATTTCCAGATCTTGTCTGAAAATAAGATCAAGTGTGTGGCCTGAAGCATGCGTGGGCCCACATACTAGTTGCTGTAACCCTAAATCTTCCAGGTGGTCGATACAGGCATCAGCAACGGTGTCTTGTGAGGAATTGGCCCAGAGGTTGAAATCCCCGAGCAGCAAACAGGTGTTTGCTGTTGAGGGTGTAAGTGGAGAAGAAATCCGTCCATGGTGATAGCAGCTGCGATTTTGGGCCCGGTGGCCTATAGCAGAGCAGAATGTGGACGGTCTCCTTTGAATTTGTCTGTAGTTGCAGAGTAAGGGTTTCCATGAATGGAAGAGGGTTTTGAAGGGCTGGTTTTGTGATTGCAAGATGAGTCTTGTGGATCACCGCCAGGCCTCCCCCTCTTTGCCCTATTCTGTTTTCCGTGATAATACGGTAGTTTTCTGGCACCAGTTCTCCTAGAATGGTGTTGCAGTCGGCTGCGAGCCAGCTCTCTGTAATAAAGAGGCAGTCTAAATCGTGTTGTAGAATGAAATCATGGATTTCAAGTCTGTGTTTTACTGCCGATCTTGTGTTGATCAAAGCACATGAAATGTGCTTAGGCTGGGGTAAACGGCTAAAATTGTTGATGGTCGATCGTCGATCGATCCTCAAAAGTTGCTCCATTCTTAGGGTCTTTTTGGTGATGGCTGGCAGTATTGCGGCGCAACTCCTCAGATCCCAAATGGTTTCTGCAGAGTACCGCAGATTAGCCATGGTAGCCATTCACCGGGGGCAAAGTAGTTATTTTTTTTGGTGACGATGGGGGGGAGGATTCAGTGAATCCTCCCAGCTTGATCCAGAGGAAGGCAAAAAAAACCTAGCCGTGCTGTGCCAATTTGCTTTGGTAGGGGAAAAAATTCCTTCCTGATCCCTGAACGGCGATCGGGCGAAACCCCTGGATCAAGTGTTATTAAGTTATGAAACAGGGGGTGAGAGCTGTCACTGCTGCTGGGGTGTACCAAGATGGCCGCCGACCGGGAGCAGGACAAGGGACCCAGGCTGGTGTGTAGCCAGCTGGATGGACTGGGGTGGGGGTGGACTGGTTGTTGAGGGGTGGATGAGTCCTGCAGGGGGCTGGGGGCGAACTCCTGGGAGGTTTCTGGTGACTTGGAGGGGATTCTGTGTGTGAAATGCGGCGCGGTGTTAGGCCGCAGGTGAAGCCGCGGACTTTCCTGGATCGCGGCCCCGCGTTTGAGAGAGGCCTGGCGCGGAGGTCCCGAAAAAAGTCCTGGAATGGCGAAAATTGCCGTGGAGAGGTGGCAGGAGGGTGCCTCTGATGGTGATGGCTGTATGGGGGGCGTATGGAACAGAGTAAAGGAGCGGGGGAGCGGCTGGTTGTTGGGGGGGGGCCGGAGCTGGAGGAAGCGGATCGCGGGGGAGTTGTTTCTCCGCTGGGGGAGATTAGGCTGCCGCCGTGGCTGTCCTAACAAGGACGGCCACCTACGGGTCCTGGGGAGGTGTAGATCGCCCTGAGTAGCAGGGGCTTACCTGGAGGGTGAGAAGCGGCCAGGGAAGGCGGATGAGAAGGCCTGCTGAGGCGGGGGGGTGGAAAACCCTGCCTGTCTGGAGCCCAGGAGCCACACGCCCTACTGGTAGGTACGTGCGCCGATTACTACTGGGACAGTTCTCGCCCTGGGGGAGGGTCACTCTTTCAGACCCAACAGGAAGAGCTCCTGGAACAGGAGGAGTGTGGAGCTGATGTCCGATCGTGTGTGACACTTTTGACACTATTTTGGGACCATTTCACATTTATGCAGCGATCAGTGCTATAAAAATGCACCGATTACTGTATAAATGTGACTGGCAGTGAAGGGGTTAACCACTAGGGGGCAGGAAGTAAAGTGTGTCCTAGGGAGTAATTCTAACTGTTAGGGGGTGTAGTTTGCCGTGACACATCACTGATCACTGCTTCCGATGAGAGGAAACAGACGATCAGTGTCCTGTCACCAGGCAGAACAGGGAGATGTGTTGTTTACAAAGGCATCCCACCATTCTGCCGTTCCATGACCCGATCACGGGACACAGGCGGACATCGTGTCCCACAGGGACGGTCACAGAGACCGATCCGTGAGCGCACGCGCCGCCGGCAGAACATGTGCGCAAACTAGGAGGCAGGTTTAAAGCAACATTGGTTTGCCTGCCCGTGCCATTCTGCCAATGTATATCTACGTAAGACAGTCAGCAAGCGGTTAATTTATCCAATGGTAAGAAATGACTTGACATACACAAGTATACACAACTTAAAGCAATATAAATTCCAAAAACATAATTGTAATATATTGTAGCTAAACAATTCTTGATGTGTCAACTGCTTCAGTTTTCATTTTAAAGTTTTATTTTCTCCTTGTGATCCGGCCTGTAAGTCTTTTACATTTTTCTACTCAGCACTGCTCTACTTATATAATTATCCCAAATCCCTTTATCCAAAGAATGAAAAAAAAATATATATTGCTGTAACTGTTTAAAAAATGTTAGCTGGGATTTGCTTTAATTTGTTAGTCAAGTCCATCTAAATATGATAACGCATCCACCCTTTCCCCAGACTCAACACTGCTGTCCAATGGTGGCTCAGTTACCCATCCAGTGGAGTGGAGACACCCTAAGACAGGAAGCGTGTTATTAGCTTGATCACCAGGTGAAAACAAAGGAACAAAAAAAATTCTAAAAGTAGAAAACTAATGTGACCACTAGGCCTCGTACACACGACCGAGGAACTCGTAGGAAAAGACACATCGTTTCGATGAGTTCGACGAGTTTCTTGTTAGGCTTGTCGAGAACCTTGACAAGCTGTCTTTGCGTACACACTGTCAAGACAAAATCTCCTTGTTCTCAAATGCGGTGACTTCAATACATACAACAGCAGGGGAAGTTCGATTCCACTGGCACAACCCTTGGGGCTGCTTTTGCTAATCTCATGTTACTGCGTGTTAGGTAAAAGTTTGGTAAGAGACATTTGCACTTTTCAGTCTGTTACAGCGTGACAAATGTGCTATTTCCATTACAAACACTACTTTTACCAAAGGTGCACGGGTTTCTAAGCATACATACCAACGTGTTTCTCGTTGAAAAGCAGCCCGACGAGGGACACGACGAGGAAATAGAGACTCCCGTCGAGGAAAAAAAGAACTTGCTCTTTTTTTTTCCTCGTCGAGTTCCTCAACGGTTTTCTCGATGAAAGGCATACACACGACCGTTTTCCTCGGAAAAAAATCTCTCACACCAAGTTTCTTCATGGATTCTGTCAAGGAAACCGGTCGTGTGTACGCAGCCTTACACTTAAGTATTGGTAAGCTGCAATATAGAAAAAAAATGTTTTGTGGTTTAATAACGCTTCAAAATGTGAATTGATACAGTAGTGCTGAAACCTCCACGTTTTAAATATAAATACAAACTTTTGACAATCTATCCACTAGACTAGTGTTTTTCAACTCCAGTCCTCAAGGCACACCAACAGGTCAAGTTTTCAGGATTTCCCTCAGATGAAATGGCCGTGGTGATTACTAAGGCAGTGAAACTGATCAAATCACCTGTGCAAAATAATGGAAAGCCTGAAAACATGACCTGTTGGTGTGCCTTGAGGACTGGAGTTGAAAAACACTGCACTAGACAAGTACTGATTTAATGAACAATTGCAGCATTCCTTATTCCTGTTACAGCTTCAAGCTACTTCTCTGTGGCTTAGCCGACCTTCCAATTGTGGGTAGGCACTCTTAATGTAAAAAAAGTGCCTGCTGATTGACCTGTTCTGGGCTACAAATCTCATCATTCATAGGGCTGTTGAACATACACAGCCACTGTGGATTCATTCATGCTATTAATTTGAGCTGCCTGTGCATGTTCATTGCCGGCAGCATGGGCATGTATGTTGTGAGGGCACATGTAAGGGTGGCTTTGGTCAGACTCCATGAGTTAAGGGGCCACCTTTACACCAAAAAATGTGAGCAGTTGGTGATTCTGAAGACGATGAAAAACAAACTGCAGAAAAAACTGAACACAAATAAAGTCCTACACTTTAATACAAGCACCTCACTGAGGTTAGTGTGAAAACGGTATAGAATTGCAAGGATAAAAATAGTCATTGGGGGTTATTTACAAAAGGCAAATCCACTTTGCACTGCAAGTGCAAACTACAAGTACAAAGTTCACTTGAAATTGCACTGGAAATGCACTTGGAAGTGCAGTCACTGTAGTTCTGAGGGGTAGATCTGAAATGAGGGAAGGCTCTGCTCTGCTCATTTGCAAGCTAAAATGCTGTTTTTTATTTTCCATACATGTCCTCCTTGGATCCACAGCGACTGCACTTCCAAATGCACTTTCAGAGCAATTTTAAGCCTGCCATCCAACATTTGTTGGCTGAAAGTTTGACAACAATTGTCAGAAGGAGCGTACTAATGGTCAGAATTTAGGACAACAGTCTGTCAACAGAAATCCCCTTCCAACATTTGGATCGTGTCTACGAGGCTTAAGACTCATTATTGGTTCTGTCAAGAGGTGCAGGGTGGTAATAACCCCCATATTGTGTTCCAGTAGATACTAGTCAGTGTGAGTAGATTTACTGTATTCTTCAGTATACACATTTCCATGCTGTTTAATGCATACGGTTCAAAGGCCCGCAGTTACTGTATGTAACTCCTGTTAACACCCACCTTAGTGGGTAACCCATGGAGTTATATTAACCTTATATTATATTGTATCATTATTAGCTTCACATTAGTGGTAGCTGGATTATGCTGTTTGGACTACCTATGTATGGTTAAATTCCAGACAATTAGATGACCAAAACAAAACAATTGGCTTGTGTGATTGGTGCAGAAACGAGAAAGTAAGTCCAGCTGTTATTAACTTACTACCACTAGAACTACCAACTCAGACAAAATAGCTAAGGTTTTCAGGTTCTTAAAGTTGAGTTACTTTGGAAGACTGTAATGGGAATTTATTAAAACGTCATCAGCCAGAATCTTGAACAGCTGTTCATACAAACCAATGAGCTGCTATCTTTCATTTTCAAAGCTTAACTGAACAAGCATAAGATAGAAGCTGATTGATTGCCACGCACAGATACTCCACATTCTGTTTGCTCCAGTTTTGATAAATTCCCCTATGTGTAGTTTCACTAAAATATGGGTGTGTTTAAGATTTCTGGGTTGGCATTCAGTGTTGAAGCTTGCATCTGCCCCCATTAATACATGTGAAAGTGGGAAATATTTGATTATCAACTCATTATATAGTACCTCATCATGTCTTTTAAATTATGGCACTACTGTTTTACGAATTTTGGTTTATACCCCCTAATTGTACATTACTAATACACTAGTATATTCTTTTAATTACAATTGTTTGCCTTACAGAAAAAAGTTTGGGCTGGAATCAATCTTTAAAGCATACCTGATTCCAAAACTTTTTTTTTTTATTCTTATTACAACTTTTGTCATGCTTTATTGCTGCCTATGTTTCGCATTTACCCATCCTACTTGTTACTACCAAATGGTGGGGAGGAGGTCGTTTATTCCAGATGCACACACCAATTTTTTTTTTTTTTTTTAGTAGAATGTAAAGAAGTATTGTCAGGGCTGTTTTGCAAAATTGTCTAAAGGATCCAACCATTTCTCACTCAACTTGGTTGAGCCATGGCTGCAATTTATGGTTTTAAATGTTGTACTTCTGACACTGGCACCTGGGTATCTATAGGCACTGAATCTAAAAGTGCATATTACTCTTCTTAAAACTAAAATAGTTGCTCTATGTAGTAAATATAGTATTTTTGGCAAAAGCATGTGCATTCAAACATGTACAGCCTTTAAACAACTTTCCCAGCCCCTATCAGAGCAGACATTGCTATGTCCTGCTGTTTACACAGCATGTACACTTCTCTGAATGCTGCTAAACAACATCATTTAGAGCATTGTGCCACTGGCCCAAGCAAAGCATTCACACATCAAGAGATAAACTCCCAAATTATTATCAAATTAGTTTTGTACAATGGTATCTGCCTTTATACAATATTTACAATTTTTCTCTATCATGATAAAAAAATACAGTATAAGGTAACATAAACAATGGAAATGCATGTGAGGCCACAGGGCTTCCCTTTATCTGGGATGAGCAGATGCTATTGTCTGTAATGCGTAGCGTTGGCTAACCAAGATTATTTTTCTTCCGCTTGCTTGGACTGTGGTTGGGGTCTGGTTTCAGTTCACGATACTGCACCTGTTTAAACACACAAGTACAAAAAAAAAATGGTTAAACGGACACACTCTTGTAAAAGGAAAAATATAGAGAATATTTTTTTTCTTCCTGAGAACAAAATCAAGGTCTTACAGAACAGTGAAAGTTACAGCTTGAATGGAGAAATAATAGATGGAAAGATGAAAAAGGAAAATGTGTCAACAGAAAGTAGAATTTCAAGGAAATACAAGGATGTACACATAACTCTTTTTCTACCACAAGGATATTTACTTTTTTTTAATTGATTCAAATTCGTCTATATTTTTTATTTATTTTTTATCTTTTAATGGACGTGTGCCATTTCTCTGATATTAAGCAAATTTTTGTAAAAGGAGGGTACTTGGGTGCTAAATGCCCCTGGGCACTCCTGGGCACTTCCGGCATAGAAAAATAAAGCTGCAAGCAGTGGACTGTGTAAAATTAAAGAGCATTGTTTTGGCTATAATGTACTAAAACACCTGCCAGGGAGATTCACTCTTTTTATCATATAGCACCGTGGAAAGAGCTAGGAAATCCAAAACTTTACAAGTGGCACCAGAACAGGAGCTAAAATCTTTAAAGGTAACACCTTTTTGAGTGATTGTCAAAGAGGGGATTTCTCATAATTTTTTGTTGATTCCCCTGGACAAGAAGTGAAGGAAAATCTCAGCAAACAAAAGCATAAAAAACCGAAGGGGGTATTAACTGTTTCCTAAGGTTAAGTATAGCTAAAATTAAGAACAGAAAAATCACAAAACTTACAGGTAGGATGTGTCAAAATCAAGTTTGTTACTCTTCTTATAGTTTAAATCCTTCTCAGTTTCCACAGGCCAACTTTTTGAGTTTCTGAGGCCAAATGAAAGGATTACAACCAAAGAATCAGTATCAAAGCCAACTCAATAGCTTTTTCTGAGGGAAGTGAACAATGGCAACCAACTGCTTTTCTTTAAGTCTAATACCACGACCAAACTTCATCAGTTCAGGGGTGAGTTTGTTAAATAATCATCATTGACCCAGGTTATATGAATTGCATCAGCTTAGTTGGGTTGAGCAGCACCTCAACACAACTAAATCTAATGCCGATCGTGTGTAGGCAAAGCCGTTTTAATGATCAGGTTGAAAAAAACTTTGTTTTTTCTAGACCATTAAAAACAACATTTTTTACAACCCGAAAAACGGTTGTGTGTACGCGGCATAACTGAAGAAACATCTTTTGATCTTTTGTAATTTTGTCTCTCCTACTCTCCAACTATCTTATCTTAGGTCACCTAGTGTCCCTTAAACTTGAGTTAGCTTTTTAAAGATCATGTCCTTTGCCTTTACAGCACAGAGTAAAATAGTTGTTTAACCCCCCCAATTGCAGCAGCATATACTCAACTTTCTTTATTACTGTGACTACTGTGTTAAGCTGAAGGAAGTACAGCTGCATAAACCCGCGACTCCAGCTCTGACCTCTCTATCCTGCAGCTATCCTGGGTCCTTTCTCCTGCCGACCTACTCTCCAAATTGTCCCTTATGCTCCTGTCCAGGCCCCAGCGCCCCTGCTTTACATGGGAGACCTTAATGCTGTTTTGAACCCAGCTGTGGATCGCTTGGGAGTGGGGGTAGATCCGTCACTTAATTTACTGATTGGTTACAGGTATATGACCTCACTGATATATGACGGTGGAAGCATCCGAATGTCTGCCAGTACGCCTTCCATTCTGATTCCTTCCACACTATGTCCTGTATAGACATGACGTTTGCCTCAGATGTTACACGTCCTATTGTTTTGAAAGTTTCTTATTTACCTAGAGGCGTATCTGACCATGCGTCCCTTTCGGTGGACCTTCTCATCCTCCTGGGCTCGGTTTCCACAATTTGGCAACTGAATTCCCAGTGGCTGGAGGATAAGGTGGTACAGGGGGAACGCAGAAAGAGTATTTTACAATATTGGAATTTGAATCTGGCCTCAACTGATTCCGTTAACAGAATGAGAAGCTTTTAAGACTACGCTGAGGGGCACTTTTATGTCAATTACAGGTGCTTTGCGTAAAAATACCCAACAACGTACGAGGAACTAGAAAATACCATGCTGGCAGCAGAATCTGTCTATGTCCAAAACCTTGACTCTAATACACAGAACACTTGGTTATACAGCCGCAGAGAGTATGAGCTCAGTTTGTTTGACCTCAACTAAAATGCATGCTCCATATTGGCCAAAAAACATTTAAACATGGTAACAAAGCTGGGCGCCTGTTAACCTATTTAACTAGACAAGAATAAGTGACATCCCTTTAAGATATTGTGGAGACCTTTCTAACCTTTTACAAAGAACTCGATGCTACTAGAGTATGCTACTCTGAATCCCAACTAAGCAAATATTTAAAAACAAAATATCTCTGCCCTCTCTGTCAGTTGATACCCGTGAGCACCTAGAGGAGCCACTTTTCGTTTGAAGAAATAGCCCTGGCTATTTTGCAGCTACCAGTACGAAAGACACCAGGCCTGGATGGCTTCCCGGTTCAATGGTACACTCACTTTAGACATTTACTGTGCCCACTCCTTCTTTCTACATATAACAAGGCCCTAGAAGCTAGAATTCTTCCTCCCACTATGCAAGAGGCTCTGATTATCCTGTTTTTAAAACCCTGTAAAGATCCTTTTTAAATGTGACTCCTACTGCCCGATATCTCTCATCAATATGGATGTTAAGATCCTAGCTAAAATTTTGCCCAGCTGTCGGAATACTGTGGTTGTGAATATTTGCAGGTCATTCCATAATTTACAGTATCCCCATGATTGTTCTCCCACTTGCGCTCCCTGGATACATGTAAGGTCTTAGATAGTGTGAAATGGTCCTACTTGTTTTAAGTGCTAATCCCTTTACTGATTTGGCCCTCATAATATAGCTTGGACAACACTCCTTCATACATCACCACTGGCCTGTATACAAGTTCATTCTCATGTTACAGATGCCTTCCCAATAACTAGAGGCACTGGGCAGGGGTGTCCATTGTCACCCCTACTATTCGCCTTGGCTATGGAACATCTTGCTATATGTATTTGTTTTTCCCATTTAATTAAAGGCCTCCCTGTTGGTACCATAGAGGAGCGTGTTTCGCTTTACGCAGATAACACCCTAGTTTACCTCACTGACACTCAGGATTCCTTAAAAACTCTTCTGTCTGAAATTACCACCTTTGGTGACTACTCTAGCATCTGGATGATTTGACATAAATCAAATCCTTTACCCTTGGATCAAGCGGCAATACCTATGATTCACCTGAACTCCAGACTACAAATTGTGTCTTCCTTTAGATACCTAGGAGTTATAGTTCAATTACGTTTATCTTCTTATATTAAAAACAATTTGTGCCCCCTATGAATCCAGTTGCAGACTCAGACTAAGCAATGGATGGATCTACCCCTGAACCTTATGGGAAAGGCCAATGTCCTTAAAATCATCTATTTGCCTACGTTACTATACATTATGGCTAATTCCCCCTGCAAAATCCCCAAATCCATTTTTAAATGTATTGATACAATATGCACAGCGTTCTTATGGAATGGCATTCCTCCTAGGGTGGCACTTGAAACATTACGTCTCCCCACACACTTGGCGGGCTTAGCATTCCCCAACTTCTTTCTCTATTATTGGCATCCCAACTGGTGCACATCCAGGACTGGCTACACCTGGTTGTGGCAATGCCTGCACCACTACAGAGGGGGCTATCGCCTCCTCCTTCAAAACCATCCACAATTTTGTATATAAGGAGCATGTCCCGGATCACCCAGGCACGCCAATATTATGTACTTCCCTCTTCTTATTTCAATTTGTTGTTGTAAAACTTTCTAAAGACTCATGGTCAAACTTCCCCAACAACCCCTTGTGGTTTAATCCAAACTTGCAGGAACTATACTCCTTGCCTGACCCACAGAGATGGTACTCTAAGGGGATTAAATATCGATGTCACTTATATACCGCACAAGGTTTTAAGTCCTTTTGCCACTTGCGTCCGGACTTTTTCCTACCACGCATTTACCTGTTTTAATATTATCAGCTCCGACATGTTTGTCCATGCACAATTTGGTTCTCTGGAAAACCCTATCAGAGTGCCATCAATGGAGAAAATGATGCGACACCCAGATCCCACCAAACTAATTTCCACATATTATGCTGCCCTCAACACAGACTGTAACCTTAGATTCCGGTTTGCTCAGACAAAGTGGTCCTCCCCTGGACATCCCTCTTATAGAGGCAGACTGGTCTGAATTTAGTGATACATACAAGTCCTCAGTTATATCTCTCCACAGAATGTTTTAGAGGATGTGGCCAAACTGCTGACTTTATACACTGCTTCTGGACCTGCCCCATTGTTCAGGACATTTGGATAGATATAGGTTCATTTGTTTGCTCGGCACTAGGTTTGCAAAATATCATGAAACCTAACAACTGCCTTCTAGTCATTTTTGGTGACACATTTAATGCTAACAAAACTACTCTGCATCTTATATTTTCATGTGAAGAAGTCGATATTACTACCATGGAAGTCCCCAATAAGACACATATAGCTGAAACTAATTAACGACTCTCTACAAATATATAAACTCACATTTGAGACCTGAAAAATAGCTAAATTATTTCAGAAAATTTGGGGCAGATGGACAGCTAGACCTCTGATTCTTATCCCTGTGTCAATCTGCTAGCTTTATAAATCTTTGGTTGTGCTAACCACCTTATTCATTTTGATTCATATTTACTCGACTCAAACTATGTTATTTGTATAGTGCCTTGTCATCATATATTCAATAACCACAAGGGAAGTGTGTGATGATATTTGTATATTATTGTTTAATGTTTAATGCTTGTTGAGTGCATAGTCCCTTTCTGTGCACTGAGATGGGCAACAACGTGGTTGCTTTTTTCTTGTATGTAAGTTTGTCGTTAAACTCAATAGAAATATCTTTAAAAAAAAATAAAGAAGAATATCTGGCCCTTATGGGTGTGGATGAGCATGTGGCTCACCCCCCCTCTCACACATTACAATGCCAAATGCCTTTTGATTGACTTAGACCTGTTACATGGAGGTATGAAAGGAGCCCATAGCCCTGTAGGAACTTAGACAAGTTAGTTTGGAACTTACACAGGGCTTTTTTTCCAAACGGAGAGGGATGGATGTGAGGAAGAGTAGGTGTGCATAGCTAGGTGAAGGAGGGTGGTTAAGCGATTATTTTGCATGGCACTCAAGATGCCTACCAGCCCATCTGCCTAATGAATAATTTGGGCTAAAAGGCCGCGTACACACGATCAAATCTATCTGCTGGAAACGGTCGGCCCGACCGTCCCAGCAGACAGATTCGACCGTGTGTACGGGCGAGCTGACGGATTTGGCCACGCAACAAATTTAAAAGCATGCTTTGAAATCTGTCGGCTGGGAACCCATCCGCCCGACATGTCTGCTGGTTAGTACGCTAACCAGCAGACATGTCTTCTCGCACACGCGCCGAATGGTTTTGACGCATGCGCGGAAGTGTTTTACTTCCTGGTGCGGTGACGTGGCGGCGTCAACGTCACCGCCACGTCACTGCGCCATCTGGCGGCGGGGATTTTGGTTTGACCGTGTGTACACGATCAAACCAATATGTCCCCAGCAGACAGATTTGTTAAAATCGGTCGGCCCGACCGATTTGAACAAATCTGTCTGCTCGTGTGTACGCGGCCTTAGAGGCTGTATTTGAATACTGTGTAACCACAACTGAATATCTCTATCTTTGTATTTTTAGAATTTCACAGTTTTGGGGGTACCGCTCAGGTGGGTTCTGATTAGAATCCAAACTCATGGGTTCTCCAGGTATGTCTGACCTAAGGAACCAGAACTACGCTCTGATTATATACCCTATTGGTTTTTGCACAGTAATATATAGAGACCACTCACCAACTGCACATCAGATGGAACTCTGGAAAGGAAGTCAAGAATTTCATTATTGTCAATTGTGTAGGGGCTTCGAATTTTCTTTGTAAACTTATTAATTCCTAAAAAAAAAAAAGAATAGGGAGAAACTGTAAAAGTTTAGTTTAAATATATGCAAATATTCTTTCTACATTTTAACAGTGATGATTACATTAAATAATGCTAATTAAAATAACCCTTTTTGAAACTGGTCAAATGATAAATCAGAGTCAGTAAAATAGCATTGCAAAACGATCATTACATCTAGACGCTTAAAATTGTTTCTTGCTACATACATACTTAGACATCATATATAACTCTATATAAAACTTGGTCCAACATGCCAGCTGGGCCTATAATGTAATGGCTAGCTGCACTAAACTATAGTTATAGGGGTGGGGCCAAGTTTGACATTTGTAGGAAAAGTTAAGATTTACATACTGTATAATTCTATTGATCCACCGATTGTTAGACATGCGGTTTTCACTTATTTACACTGTGTGTGGTGACTGGCAATTTTCTGCACTGAATAAAGGTATCAGCAAATGCTTAGTTTGAATTCCCCAGGCTTGAGACTTGGTACGTTAAACTATACCTCCATTAAAAACCTTTACTTTTAGTGTAGCAATGGAAAATGGTTAGCACTTCTGTAAGGTTTTTATTAATGTACGTTCCCATTGGGGAGATTTTTCACTTCCTATTGTGTCACTGGGGCAGAAAACGAGGGAAATCTCCCCACCAGGGACACAGAAAGCAAAATAAAAACTTTAATTGGAATAGTGGTAAAGGGCTTCTTGCGCTGTATTGCTGAGGTCTATGAATCCATGGAGGATGTTTTCCTAAATTCTGTTGTGGCAAAAGGACAGGAAGTGAATAGAAATCTCTTTAACAGAGAAAAAGACAGTAGTCAAAACCTGAAATAAATTCTATTCATTCCCACGCTATCTAAAGATAAAAAATGTAAGCTGTTCAACTATAGTTTTTGTTTATACTCAATGTATATCATTACTTTGTGACATGTTGGCTTCCCTGATCATTGACGGATACACCATGAGCACATACACTTAACCATTTACAGTACTATGAAAATACAGGCATACCCCACTTTTAAGTACATAATGGGGTTTATTTACTAAAGCTGGGAAGTGCAAAATTAGGCTCACTTCTGCATAAAAAAACAATGAGCTTCTAACCCCAGCTTGTTCAATTAAGCTTTGGTAATAAAACCTGGAAGCTCATTGGTTTTTATGCAGACGTGAGCCTAAATTTGCACTTTCCAGCTTTAGTAAATAAACCCCATTGCGTATTGTGTTGTATTCTGTATTCCCCTGTATCAAACATAGGGGGTTAGTTACGAAAGGCAAATCCACTTTGAACTACAAGTGCAAAGTTCACTTGAAATTGCACTTGGAAGTGCAGTCACTGTAGATCCGAGGGGGACATGCAAGGGACATTAAAAACAGCATTTTAGCTTGAGCTACAGAAGAACATGTTACTTATCATCATTGGTTAGCACTATCTGAATCAGGTGATAGGTTGCATGGTGAAGCAATTTCAGAAATGTTATTAGTAACATTGGACATGTGCAGTCCAAACTCACTGCACTGAGGGTTCTGTTCTTTTAGATGTTTTTAATTTCTCTGCATGGGGTTTGTAGTCTATGTTACATGTTTACTCTGACAATGCTATGCATGCATAATCTGTCTGTCTATAAGCAGCCCTATGTATAATTGATCATTTAGCTGCTGAATGTGACAATTTTAATTGCTAGAGGTCTGGATATGGGCTGGAAGTGGCCAAATGTAATGTTTCATCCAAACTGTAGTAATGGATATACATGGTAAACAATGGGTAAACTCATTTTAGTTTTGGTTCAGAATCCAGCCAGTGAAAACAAAATTGTCAAGTCATCTTGAGCTAGAATGTGGATGATCTGGCCTTGCTCTCTGTTTGCTGGCAGAAGTGCTGTCATGTGGGAAATCTCTGTGAAGACCTTTGTATCTAATAAATGAAAAGAGCCAACGCTTGCTTCAATCTCTTTAGTGCTGGCGTGGCGTGTCATACATTATCTTGTAGCCACTACAGCATAAAGCCATTAAGCATTAAGAGGTCCGTTAGGGACAAGGGGAATGTTTTTAGTAACATTAACAAATTGTTTCTGAACCCTGTGCTGTGAATCACTGACATGGACAAAGCTTATCATTGTTTACTTGTATTTTTTTGAGAGATCACATGAATATACAGAATTGTATTATAAGGATATAGAGAACAGCAGATTTACAACATACATTTGAACAGGATCTAGACTAATTCCAAGCAACAGCTGAAGTCAGTGAAATGTTAATGTTTACCTCCAGACTAACTGATCAAATCAAAGACATATATATAAACATTTACTGGTGAAAGGATTTATAGTTCTGTTCGTTCATTTATTAGCAAGGTTTACCCCACCCAGGCAGACAGCAGAGAACACCCTTAAGACCCGACTTTACTGTAGTACAACTAGGACTTGTCCCTGTCCACAGCCTGAAGGAGAAGCAGCACATGAGCTCATCTCTTTTGTAACCTGCTTTTTCCTCCTGTCTGCATGTTCTTTGTTAGCACATTTGCACTGCAGCACATGTGATTGGCTCCTTGTGTTTTTAGCACCCTCTAGTGTGCTAGGTTTGTTAGTGTAGAATGGCTAGTGTGGGAAAACACTTGGTTCAGCTCAGTGCTAAGCCTGAGCTGTAAATCTGGGTCAGGGTTCAATGACTTGGGGCTGGATGACTCAGCCTAGCAGCCTTCGTGTTTTCCGGGACATCGAAGAATGTTCTGGACATAGTGGTAGGAAGCTAGAAGAAGCTACTTGCAATGTTTATGAGGGTATCAGCCAATCCCCAGTAAAGGGCTGCCATGGGGCAGGCTACTTCATAAATAGGCATGTGTCATGCCAGGAGGGGCAGTCGGGAGGAAGATGGAGATGGAGTGCTGAAGAGGGTGTCGGTGGCCCTTGAAGATTCCCCCTAGTCTGGGGGATGACCTTAGGCCGGGGCTCGGGTGCTAGAAGGATCTTGCCATAAATACTTGCAAAAAGCCCTTCCTAGAGGCATAGGAGCAAGGAGAGAGGACAGCAGAAGCAAGTCAGTACTACTGGGAGATCTCCAGAGAGTTAGCCAGGTGGGCTGTTGAGTGTCGGTCTGGAGGACTGTGGTGGAGAAGTTATCTTGAAGGGCTAATAGAGAAGAAACTGCAGCAAGGTGGGTTGGCAGTGCCTAAAGAGGTGGTGCTGGGATCAGTAGCCACAGGAGGGATAGTACAAGCTGGACACTGTAATACAACTGGTCTCTTTGCTACACAACCAAGGGGCCTCAGGTTCCTGCCTGTAATGGGCTATTGACTTTATTCTGACTGAGTGTGCTGGAGGAAGAAGTGGATTTGTATATATAGACTGTATATAGATACTTTATATAAAGAGTTTTCCCTGAAGTTATTGAAGTCAAGTGGGCATCCCATAACCTCCCATCCCTATCCAATTTATTATCCTCAATAAAAATAAATAAATAAAAAAGTCATGGACTATTCTCTGACTCTGAAGTGCCTGTAAAATTGTGGTGTGCCTGGCTTTGCAGGGTGGGGGGTCCCAGTTTATCTGTGGCCCTTAAGGGGGTGTGCCACATGTTGCTTCCATCTCTCTCCCAGTCAGAACTAACAGGGATTGCATGATGCTGATACCACCTATATGTGATGGAGCAAGGAACCCAAAAGCAACATGGTTTAGCAAGCAGCACACTTAAAACATCATATTACTTAAAACAATGTGGTTTTAGGCAGTGGGCGGATGATACATTCTTAGATAGGCCTTGCACATAAAAAGTAGGAGAGAAACTGAGCTCACTGGATCATGATACCAGATAACAGATTCCCCTTCATACATGACCAGGTAGCAAACTTTCACAGATAACCATGAAGGTCACCTCTATCTGAGCCTCTGCAAATGTCTCCTTTATTGAAACAGTACATGAATCTTTTCATTTACTTGGGTTTTATGAAATTTGCACAAAGAAGACATTTTATTTAGATATATCCAGAGATTGGCGCCTATATGATCACTTTACTTTTAGTCATCTTTTTGCTGTTTTATGCCACCAGAAAATACAGCAGGATTTTTTTGAGAGGTATACCATGACACTGAACCTTCCAGTGTCCTACCAGACCTAAAATATCAGATTTGGTTGGACTGATCCTATGAAAAAGCCCAATAAATTGCACTCAGTTTCTCAGGAATAGGCCATATGATGCCAACTTTTAGCGTGATGACAAATTCGGAGGAAAAATAACAGCTAAGATACACAGTGTAGTGATATTTCAGTCCTTCTTTGATCAGACAATCTTTTCTAGATCATAAGTGCTGTAGCTTCTAAAACTATAAGTCATTCTCTTAAATAACACTAATCAGTGAAGAGCATCAATGGCTCTACTAATATGTTACCTACCCCACAGAAGGACGAGGTATCTAAGTGGGATAAAATATAGCACAGCCGTTAAGACGCACAAGGTGATAATTGCCAGCCAGGTTAGGAATGGGACCGTCCAGTTGACTGTGCTGTATGGAAAAAAATGACATGAGTCACAAGCCTAATCCTCTCATATATCTAATGAAAGACATAACAAATAAAGTGTGCAGGGCTAAACGAGACAGGCAGACGTATTACTCTTCTTTGCTTACTGCTGGATGTGCACAAGAGGAAATGCCAAGATAAATGATGCCAAATAAATCGTACGGCAACAACATTAGAGACAATGGCTCCTATTAATCACTCTTCAATATCCAATAACTCACTTACTAGAAATAATACAAGAACTGAGAATATTGACCAACAGCTCTTCATCGTGAATTATAACACTTTGTAAAATGTCTTAATGCATCAGGGGAATAGATCTAACCATTTAATCAGACATACTCTTATAATAAGACATACTCTTATAATATACTGCGACACATATAGTGTAGCTAAAGGGGTACTGTAGCAGGATAGCACACAGTGTTGCATATGTATACAAAAAAGGGATTGGCTGAAAATGCAAGGTCTGTTTTTAAAACATGTTTTGTCGCTGCATCTACAGTATGTATGTCTAAGGGGTTTAGCAGCAAATCAGGCAGTATGTACAAAAAGCGCCTTATAGACATCAGTTGCGGTGAACCTACTTTGCTGATACCTAAAATATTACATGAAAAGGTGCGACCATCTTAAAGTGACATGTCAGTTTTTAGTAGATACTTGACACTGATTCCTAGTGACCCCAGAGATAAAGATCATTTGCTTAAAGTAAGACTTGTATTTATGTTCAGCCAAGTTCTGTGATTTAGTCACTCCTATCATTCTGCACAGTCAGACAGGTGAACGCTTTTTCTGGTTAAACATTTTAGCTTTGTTAGAAAAAAACTAAAAGTTACCGCGCTAACACAAAAATATTAAAAACAAACTAAATAAAGCTGCAGCTCTACTGTGAAATACATACAGAAATCATCAATTGAAACTATCAGTTGTGCCCATAAGGGTAAATGTCCATTGATTATTGTTCGTGACAGGTTATTCCACCACGCCAAAAGTGCACCTCCACCACATAGAGAGCATGCTTATCAGATGGCAAGCTTGGAAAGCTTGTGGCCATTACCTAGCCAGGGCCTTTATCCTGGGGAGAAATCTGATGCCCGCTCTAGAAGGGATAACACTCCGTATGGGGAAAGGCCAACCAGACGTCTCACCCTTTTTGCAAGGGCCAAGGAGTACGCTTCCACCTCAGTGCCCCAATATGACGTCATCTTGTGAAGAAATGCATCAAAAGAAGGGACGTGCTAATGTCACCGCGTTACTAAGATCCCGGAGAGATGGGTGGTCTATGCAAGCTGGCCGGCTTTTTATTCCTTGCTTTTTTATCTGCTCTTTGCTGTAAATGCAATACTACTAGGCAATGCTGTATCCTGGCCTAGGCCAACAAGGCCCAGGCCTAGGGCAGCACTCTACAGGGGGGCAGCATGGACAGTGTCTCCGCCGGCTTACGCTACACTGTTAGGCAAATTGATTTAGCACCCCCATAAATCCGCCGCACTGCTTCCAGTATAGGCGGTTGGCATTCTGCAACTGTGGGGGGGGGGGGGGTGTCGCTTCAAGATTTTTACCATCCCTGTCCCATTGCAGAGATTTCCCTTTACTTCTTGTCCCATAACAGGAGGTGAGAGGAAATCTATGCAAATTAAGGGAACCCATTGACCCTCCCCAGGCCATTAATACTAGTATCCCCACTTGAAAATTTCAGGGTGGGTCTTAAACTGCAAGGGGTGTGGCCTTGACAGGAAGGGGTGGGTCATATTTAAATTAAGGGGGGGCGAGTTTAGTCAGGCCTAGGGCAGCACAAAACCATAATACACCCCTGCTACTAGGTGTAGTTGGTTTTACATTATAGCAAGTTTTTTTTTTGGGTATCCTGGCTCATTATCCTTTAAATGCTGAGGTGGAGGTGTACTCCTTGGTGCATCTGGTTGACCTTTCCCGTACGGAGTGTTATCCCTTCTAGACCTGGTATGAAATTTCTCTCCAGGATAAAAGCCCTAGCTGGGTGTTAGCCGCAAGCTTTCCAAGCTTGCCATCTGGTAAGCATGATCTCTATGTGGTGGAGGTGCACTTTTGGTGTGCTGGAATAACCTGTCACAAGCAATAATCAATGGACATTTACCCTTATGGGCACAACTGATCATTTCAATTGATAATCTTGCGGACTTCCATTTACTTTCTATATACATGCACAATTAGGCACTGAATGTATATGGATGGTCAGCACAGCTCCCTTTTACTTTAGCTTTATCACCTTTTTATATGCAACCTGCTTATATGACAAAAAAAAAATCATCACCTCATTCCAATGAGCAGCAACCCAGCCCAAGAGGCAGTAAGCTGACCCAAAATGCACCATGAGTGATCATCTTGACTACCAGAGATGTGTTGACACTATCACAACCCTGTTCCTAAAGTGATTGTAAGCTATCACCTTGTCAAACAACACATTCCGTTTAAAATAGAAAAGAAAGGCAAAACTTTTGTGTAAACAGTAGATATAAAAAACATTATAGATAGCTTTTTTCATTTTTTTTTACAAGGGATCGCATTCCCTCTGTTTTCACTGGGGCAGGAGAAACAACAGTAAACTGATATTCCCAGTGCCAGTGAATGGTTTTGAAGGGGGGGGGGGGTTGTGTCAGAACAAATCTGATCATTGGAGGTGAGCACACTGGGTTTCCAGCACAGCTAGAGAACTGGTCACAGTGTGTTTTCCTTTTTAGTGTAGTCAGTTTTTAATAGGAAAGCAAGGGGACTGGCAGGAACACCAGGGATTACACATAAAGGAATCAATACAAAGAGAACAGGATACTTTCTCATACAAGTACATGGTACAGCAGTCACATATCAGGATTATGAAGTGTTGGGGTAACATACACTTTATCTTTTTTGCATAAAGTTCCACTTGAAGTTCCAAAGTCAGGACAATTACCGTAGCCATTATGAGAGGTGCATCTATCATTGTTGAATAAATAGTATTTTTTTACACTGTGGCGGAGGAGTTGGGATAGCCAAGGTGTATAGAAATAATAAAAGCTCCCAGGGGAAGCTTAAGTGCTATGGCAGAGTGAACTAGCTTCTGGATTTTTAACCACTTAACCCCCGGACCATATTGCTGCCCAATGACCAGAGCACTTTTTGTGATTTGGCACTGCGTCGCTTTAACTGACAATTGCACGGTCGTGCTATTTGGCTCCCAAACAAAATTGGCGTCCTTTTTTTCCCCCCACAAATAGAGCTTTCTTTTGGTGGTATTTGATCATCTCTGTGTTTATTTTATTTTTTGCGCTATAAACAAAAATAGTGCAACTATTTTGAAAAAAATTCAATATTTTTTACATTTTGCTATAATAAATATCCCCAAAAAATGTATAAAAAAAAGTTTTTTTTCCTCAGTTTAGGCCAATACGTATTCTTCTACATATTTTTCATAAAAAAAAATCGCAATTAGCGTTTATTGATTGGTTTGCGCAAAATTTATAGCGTTTACAATATAGGGGGTAGTTTTATGGCATTTTTATTAATATATTTTTTTTACTAGTAATGGCGGCGATCAGCGTTTTTTTTTTTAGTACTGCGACATTATGGCGGACACATCGGACAATTTTGACCAATTTTTGGGACCATTGGCATTTTTATAGCGATCAGTGCTATAAAAATGCATTGGATTACTATAAAACTGCAATTGGCAGTGAAGGGGTTAACACTAGGGGGCGGGGAAGGGGTTAAGTGTGTTCCTGGGTGTGTTCTAACTGTATGGGGGGGGGTGGACTCACTAGGGGAAATCACTGATCTTCCGTTCATACATTGTATGAACAGAAGATCAGTGTTTCTCTCCCTGACAAGAAAGAGAGCTTTGTGTTTACACACATAGCTCCCAGTCCCCGCTCTGTAACGAGCAATCGCGCGTGCCCGGCGGCAATCGTGCCCCCTAGTGGCCGCAAAAAGAGCGGACGTATAGCTACGGGCTCTCGCCCAGGCGTGCCGACTTCCCGCCGTAAAATGACGGCGGGCGGTCGGCAACCAGTTAATAGGACCTTAAGAAATCCTGTTTATATTAAAGTGGTTCTAAAGGTTCCTTTTTAAATTAATAAAAAAATAAAAATGTCATACTTACCTCCACTGTGCAGTTTGTTTTGCACAGAGTAGCCCCGACAGGCCTCTTCCGGGGTCACATGGCGGCTCTCGCGGCTCCTCCCCGCAATAGCTAACCCTCTCTGGGAAACATTCTCCCGAGGGGTTTATGTTGCGGGCATGCTCCTGTGTCATACACTCGGCGCCCATAGACACTAAGTGTATGACTAGCTGTGCTGCTATCAATCTATCCAATCAATGCCGAGACTCCGTGGAGAAGAGGACGCTGGGGACGGGCCGTGCAGGTGAACGGTCTCAGGTAAGTAAAACAGGGGGGCTGGGAGGCCCGTGACAGCCAGGTGTTTTTTCACCTTAATGCATAAAATGCATTAAGGTGAAAAAACACAAACCTTTACAACCCCTTTAAGTAGCAACAAACCATGCAGTCTATTAAGAACTTGATAGTCATAATAATTTTTTGTATTTCTGTGGATTACTTTGGTTCAAGTAATTGGTACCGGCAGCTTTTTTATATTAATTTATTTTTAATTTATTTTCACTTATTCACGTTAGCGCAGTGTTTTTCTCCCTTAGGGGGGATTTTTATGATAGTCATAATAGTTCAGGATTATTACAGATTTGTTTTGCTTAGCAAATTTTGGTCAAGCTAAAAAAATTGTGAAAAGTAATTCCTCAGACTGGGTGAGTAATGGTAGCAAAGTGTACATGGGTGTGTAAAATACTCTGCTGTTGTCCTGATGCATAGCAAAGATATGGATGACAGACAGCAGCACCCAGCCCACCTGTGGAAGGTAATATGACCTTCCAAAATTCATCAGCTGTAAGGGTTTTAAGTTCTACCACATTATGTTGAAATGACACGGCGCCTTTGTACACTATTTAATTTTGAATTTGGAGCTGTAATTCCCACTGAGCAACTGTCATGGGATTCACCTTATTGTGAGAGCCTGGAGAAACTTAGCAGAACCCCAGCTTAAACATATGAATTATCAAAGAGCTTTTGTGGTACTGAGGCCCTTTAATAGAGAAAGTTTGTGAATTGGGACTCAGCAACCCAAAGGCACATATTGTAAATGTTCTTCATTATCTGTTTGCTTTTTCAATCCAAAGATGTTACAACATGTTTTTCTCTGTCTTTTTTCTGACAGCATACTTGGATTACATTAGTCATATTTAAAGTGATCCTAGATATGAGAAATAAACGGTAGCCGTATTGGATATGGCCTTCTATGGCAATATATATTTACACCTATGTACTCACTTTTTTATCCTCTCACCCAAAGAAGCCACTTCATCAAGCACGCCCTGTACACTGACGCACACCTCTTGGATGGCATACAGTTTATTCATAAATCCTTTCTTCTCACAGTCCTAGTAGAAGGGAAGAATGGAAATTGTTTATCAAATAACACATATTTTCTATCAATTAACAAATCTATTACCAAGGAATCATTTAATAGTTGAAATCTGAATTTCCAAGATACCTAGTGCAAAAAATGCATGACAAAACACAGCTGTGGTAGCAGATAGGGAAGTCAATGACATTTCTGCACAGGAGCCCTTCAGTGTCCCACCCACAGGGAGGACAATACCACACACTGGCATTAGTGCATACAAAAGTTGAATCTGATATTGTCAATATGAGCAATAAATCACGTCCCACCTTTAAACAATTATTTCTCAATTTTTTTCTACTGCTGGCTCGTTGCACCTTCATAAATATCTGAATATACCCAGTGAAGGCCATCAGAAAAGAAGATGCAAAGCTGTCTGGTTTAGTGCCTTTAGAATATATAATTTTTATTATTAAAAGGCTCCCTATGGTAATGAAAACTCCCCAAATTCTACTCTTGAACAAAGCATGGCTATGATGTAAAGCCCTTATGGACAACCATACCCTTCCCCCACCTCACCACAGACACTGGAGTGTGGCAGTATGTAATGACATAGTTTAGCTGCCTTCTGACATCCATGCCAGCATCAGCATGCTTAAGAATTATTGTCTGGTTTAGCCTATAAATAGGGGAGCCACCTGAATTGATTAATGTTCGCTATTGTCTTCCTGATTCTCCCCCCGGCCAATCAGAAAGCAGGTCCTGAGACCCGACTGGCCAGGGTTTCTTAGGACTCCCTGTTCGGCCATGAGGAGAAGCAATGGCCCCAGAGCGAGGAGCCAGATCCTTGTCATCTGTTTCCTAAGGTAAGGAGGCCTCTGATCCCTGCTATCCTGTCAGTCTCCCCCAAAATATTGAGTACCAGCCACCATTGGCTTTACTGGTATTCCCTCTGGATTATGCTGCCATTAACTATGTGTGCGTGTGTCTTTTTTTGTAAATGAAAAGGCTAAATACCTTTTACAGCACCGCTGTGCAGTTACGTGATCCTCCTCTGCTCTTCTTCCCCAATCTATTGAGAGAAGTAGGAGGGGCTGAGCTTCCCCAGAGAAGGATCACGTGACCACACACTGGAAGTGTGGAAAAGGATATTTAGCCTTTTCGTTTTAAAAACACACACACACACACACACACACACACTATAGTTAATGCCATCATATTGCAGCTGAATAGTGGCGGGAGGGGTTGGGAAGAGAGCTGCTCTCATGCTGACAGGCAGGGAGGGAGGGGGAGAGGGGAGAGATTCAAAACAGAGAGCAGAATAACAGAGTCATATAACCTGACCATGGTATCATGGCTTAGATGCCATGATTAGTGTGGTCAGCACAGATAGGGGAACACAGGAACAAGCAGGATCAACCATGTATATTACAACATAGATAGGGAAAAATTACACAGCACAAGCACTGTGTTATAAATCAGGAGTAGGCAGACTTAAAGAGGTGGAAATCTACCTGAACAACATGGGAGTAGTCAAAGATCACTGGGCTATTGCTAAATGCAGCAAACCCACAGGAAGCATGGTGTGGGTAAACCCCAGCGAATCGTTGTGAAAGCAGCCTTATACTATTATTGCTGTGTATTGCTTCACATTGACCTGATAATCTCTTCTTTCTGCTGCTGGCACCACTCTGGAGACCGCTAGCCAGCATAAGAGGTGGACTGCAGTTGGTATCACTCTGCATGGGACAGGAGCCACAGAGGAGGCATCAGCGTATGCAGCTATTGTTCCCTACTACAGCTTCAACTTTACAAGTAGTCCCTCAGCATTGCTCTTGGTTTGATACTCTGGGATGGAGGGTCAGCAAGCCCAGACCATGATCTACCAGTCACCTGGCTGCGATCTACAGGTACATCACGATCTACAGGTTGCTGACCCCCGCTATAGATCATGCCGTACAGAAACAGGATCTTTTTATTCAATTTTTTTTTAGGATTACAGTCACTTTAAGTTAGCCATACATTATACAATTTTTTGTTCACCTTAAACTATGTAGTGCAAGGGCCTGCCTGACTGCATACAAATTGAAAGTGTTTAAGTTTGACCTCATATTATATGGGTTTGGTAAAGCTAAAGGAAACTTGTACAACCATTTGTATGGCCAGTCTTAGTGAATGTGGCAAAGCTTCACGTTGCATAAAATACCCAATCACGTGTAATGTACAAAAATAAATAAATTGTATCTGGTTTCAATAGTGAGCATAGAAAGAAAGATGCAGTTTGGTTTACACACACACTTTATGCTGCGTACAGACAATCGGATATTCAGACAACAAAACCGTGGATTTTTTTCCGACGGATGTTGACTCAAACTTGTCTTGCATACACACGGTCACACAAATGGTGTCGGAAATTGTGAATGTCAAGAACGTGGTGACGTACAACACGTTTGAAGAGCCAAGAAAAATTAAGTTCAATCGCCAGTGCGGCTCTTCTGCTTGATTGCGAGCATGCGTGGAATTGTGTGTGTTGGAATTGTGTACACACGCTCGGAATTTCTGACAACAAGTTTTGTTGTCGGAAAATTTGAGAACCAGCTCTTAAATTTTTGTTGTCGCAAATGTCCAATGGAGCCTACAAACGAACATTTGTTGTTGGAAATTCTGACCGTGTGTATGCGGCATTACAGTACCCTTCTACTTTTTTAGTAGAGTTTCTGGCTATAGTAAGGTGATTAATGATGGACCTGTGTGTACTTTTAGATCCCAGGTATATACAGTTGTATTTAAACACACAGTAAAGCCCAAACGTTATTTTTAATTAAATAGCGTAATAAATGGTTAAATCGCCCGCATTTTTTTTGTAACTTCACTCTTTGTCAGCTGTCATCAGAACAAGTGTCCCCATTAGAAGTCCCCTATTCTTGTTTCAGTGACAACCCTAATAGGGTAAAGATGACAATACAAATCCCATACTTAATGAATGGTTACAAAGATATAAAAATATATAAAAATGTTTGCTTTTGGTACAATTTAAGGGAAAAAACAAGCCCTAAGGGCTCTTTCACACGTTTGCTCAGCGGGGATCGCTCCGTTGATCTCCGCTGAGCTGCCGGATGACAGGGTGGTCCCCGCACACTGTGCAGGGACCGCCCTGTCCTTTCTCCGCTCTCCCCTATGGGGAATCGGATGAACATGGACCATCTGTCCGTGTTCATCCAATCTGCCAGACGGAAGGAAAAGTAGGTTTTTCCTCCATCACACTTTGGCGGATCGGAGCGGTTCTGATGTCAGCGGACATGTCTCCGCTGACATCCGCGATCCCATAGGGATACATGTATGTCCGTTTTTCATCCGACAACAGATGGATGAAAAACGAACATACGAAACGTCCGTGTGAAAGAGCCCTAACACACATTGCTTGCTCAAAGAACCTGAGACTTTCGCAAAGAAAATGTTTCTTTACTGTAAGGTGTGTACACTATAGGATAATTCCCAAAAATGGGTTTTATCAATAAGACACAGTAAGGACTTGGCACAATAATATAGTATAGTGGTATTAAAATAATATATATGGTATTAAAAGTATATGTGCCCCATGTGATAATTATCAGGTTCAGTGACCTAATTTTATATAGTTTTAACATTTTTATTTAATAGGTACTTTAGCCATTGGGAGAAATTTGCACATGCTTTGAAAGGATTTTGTTTGCCTTACCAGCCTGGTTTAAACATGTTGGACAGGGGGGCGTGGTCTGGCCTTGCACACATAAAGGCATTTTCTTCTGTGGTCTCCCGTTCACTTATCTAATATAGTCTGTACAGCGAGTATAAATTGACCCAAAACAGTTTTTACAATGCCTGGAAAGAAAGGACTCTTCAGAGCCACTTATAGCTCTGAAAAGCTTAAAAAGGAGGCACTGTCAGACTGAAGAGGCTAAACTGAGAAAGAAGGTTGATACAGTGGAAGAGTTAAAATACTATGGAAATGCTTAGGGCAGAAAGATTATAGTAACAGCAATTGCCAGATAAGCTTCTCTCCACAATCACCTGGGGCTGATACACTTTTGAACATTAAACAAAATCTTAAAGCTCCACTGACAATGGTATTAATAATATGCCCATGCTTTCCCATCCATTCCGGACATCCTTGCTGAACCAACAGAGTTTAAGGCGCTGCTTCTGCAGGCGGATCCTCCAACACATGTGATATCTCAACTCTACTCACTGTTGCTCAATATCTCCTTCCCTGACCCCTCGCCGTTTACAGTGGCCTGGGAGACGGACCTACGCCACTCTATCTCACGTATTGACTGGAAGAAGTGTTTTGTCCTGACACACAAACTATCCTTGGCCACTAAGACCCAAGAGAAGGGGTTCAAGTTGCTAACGAGATGGTATAGATGCCCAACAACTATCCATCATTTTAATTCGGCAGTGCCGGATACCTGCTGGCGGTGTCTTAAACACCGGGGAACCATGCTCTACATCTGGTGGGACTGCCCTCCTGTACAGGGATTCTGGCAGCGGATTTTCAAACTCTACTGCAAACTGATGGCGACCTCTATTCACCCCTCTCCTGAGATGGCTCTCTTATCTATACTTCCGGGCACATTCAAATCCATCAAAAACGATGTACTAAGACACTTCCTGGCGGCGGCCAGAGTGGTGATCCCCCGTCATTGGAGATCGGCAACCGTGCCTTCCCTGGGAGATTGGGCTGTCGAAGTGGACCGCATAAGGGACCTTGAGCGTCTGTTGGCGGAGGAGGGTGGTAAAAGCGAGCAGTTTTCCCTCACATGGACTTCATGGTCCATGTTCCGATACTCTTCTGAGTTTATCTTTTGGGCCGAGCGTGGCATGGATGATGTGACCCTGGTGCCATGATGGAGTGACTCTTGTCCCTTGATTCTTGTCCCCTGTCTCTCCGCCCCCTTTTTGTCTGCCCCTGCTTCTTGTCCTTTTCTTGATATCTAAATACTTCCTTAAGAATTCATAGAGCTAACGTATCATGGCCTCGACCCGTCTATGGTTACTTACCCGTTATGGGACCCCATGGGTCTTATTTTACTTTCAGATTCATGTATAATCTCTCCCATTATACCGCATGTGATGCAACACTGCACCCCTCACTAATGTGAGGTTGGTAGATACAATTAATGATTTCATGTACCTGGGGACTGCTCAATCGTACGGCCTTATGGTGGTCCACGCGCACATGCTCTTATTCCCTTATTTTTATTTTATTTATTTTCTCTTTGCTCACGTAACTTAGACATGCTTTTAATATGTCATACACGATGCTTACTGTTGATATACCGTATTTGCCGGCGTATAAGACGACTGGGCGTATAAGACGACCCCCCAGTTTTTACAGTTTTTTAAAGATTTTTTGCCTGTTCTCACCGTATAAGACGACCCCCCTCCCAAAGCTTCCAACGCTTCATATTTCTTCCTTCTGGAGCCATATTCTTCTTCATTCTTGCTGGAGCTTGAGCCAATCACAGCGAGCGATGTATTCTATTAATGAATACAAAGCCTGCTTGGTTTGGCAGAGGCTGTAACATCAGCCTACGCCTCTATGATTCTCAAAGCCAATTCGACCAGGCTATTGTATGTAGCATGCTCAGATTGGCAGAGGTAGTTACTCCAATCATTTGAATACATCGCTCACTGGGATTGGCTAAGTGGTATATACTGAATGTAGCCAAAGCTACATACAGTATTACTGCACATCCAGCAGGCATTTGAGCAGCTGACCCGGCATATAAGACGACCCCTTCTTTTTGGCCATTTTTTTTAAGTGTAAAAGGTAGTCTTATACGCCAGCAAATACAGTAATTGCTTTTACTGTGTGTAATACTTGAGACGTTATTTGCCTCTCTGTTTCTCTCTTTTTCTGAATAAAAATAAGATTGAATTAATAATATGCCCATGCATATAAACACAGCTTTAAAGAGGAACTTCACCCTTCTCTGAGGCCTCGTACACACGATCGGACATATCCGATGAAAACGGTCCGCGGACCATTTCCATCGGATATGTCCGATCGGGAGTTTGATCCAATGGAGTGTACACACCATCGGATCAAATTCCCCGCCGCCGGACGGCGCGGTGACGTGGTGGTGACGCGGCGGTGACGTTGACGCCGCCACGTCACCGCCACGTCACCGCACCAGGAAGTTAAACACTTCCGCGCATGCGCCGAATCCATTCGGCGGCGGCGCGGCGGCAGTGGGGGACGACATGTCTGCTGGTAAGTGTACTAACCAGCAGACATGTCGGCCGGACAGATTCCCACCGGATAGATTTCAAAGCATGCTTTCAAATCTGTCGGGTGGAGAAATCTGTCCGCTAGCCCATACACACGAGCGGAGATGTCTGCTGAAACGGTCCATCGGACCGTTTTCAGCGGACATATCCCCTCGTGTGTACGAGGCCTTAAAATTACAGTTAGAAATAATTAGTAATTGCAATCTACAGACAGCAACTTAAAGATAATTGAAGGCTTTTTATTCATGTCTTTTCCTCCATCATTCTTCTCAAGGTGGCCATTTCAACAAAGGGCAAATGAATCCATCTCCCTTGACTTCCTGGAACTCTGCATAGAACTCTGCCTCTTGAAACATGTGACAGGAACTTAACTGGGTGCATCTGTAATTCTAGGGCTACATGACCTGTGCCTCACTCAATCAATAATAAAAAAACAATACTGTAATTGTAAGTAAAAGCAAAACATGTTGGTTAAACTATTAAATGTAAGATGAATTTATATCAGTATGAAGAGTTGCATTCTGTTGTGATTTTAGTGGAAAATGTCACTCAAAACTGAAACATCCCAGCTGAGGGCCAGAGGACAGATGCTGGAAGAAACTAGTGAGAAAACAGTTTTTTTTCTGTGCATGATAAAATGCAAACACATTGGACAGGTTCAGCAAAGGAACTCCCTCAACCTCCAATTAGCCATGATGATTAGCAGTGATCCTGGATCCTCCTCCTTTCATACCCCTAGTCGCTTTTCTCACTCTTACCCAGTCTTAATCATGGACATATAACATACAGGTGCAATTATCCTCAATATATCAGTAGATGAACCTCATAATTGAATTGTACTACTTTTCATTATGCCTTTTGACAAAGGTAAGATCCAACCAATTTAGTTGGGTAGTTGCCTCCCCAGTTACCTCTTGAATGATCTGAGATAGTGGTGCCTGATTACCGACACCTTTTTTTACCAACAATAGAATTTGTGATTTTTATGTGTATATCACCCCATTTTGGATCATTTGTATCTTACGACTTTACACTCTTTCTACTCTTTGTAACTGTTATGCCACGTACGCACGATCACTTTTCGGCATGAAAAAAACCAACATTTTTAAAAACGTCATTTAAAATGATCGTGTGTGGGCTTCACATAGTTTTTCATCTTCTGAATTTCGTTTTTTTTTGTGTTGTAAAAAATTATCGTGTGTGGGCTAAAACTACGTTAAAAACTACCCGCGCATGCTCAGAAGCAAGTTATGAGATGGGAGCGTGAATGGAACTTCACCTTTAGAGTGCTGTCGTACGTGTTGTACATTACCGTGCTTTGCTCATCATTTTTTTAAAACGATAGTGTGTGGGCAACATCATTTTTAAAGCGGAGGTTCACCCTAAATATAAGATCTCCCATGCGATCCAGCATACTGGCGTCAGCGCCAGTATGCTGTTTTTTTTTTTTTTTAATAGCACACTTACTGTATTATTGTAGAATTCCTTTTCTGTCCCCCGCGGTGGACGGCTGTAGTATAGCGCGTCACATCTTCCTAAAATACCCGATATGGACTCGGGTAATCTCGGCGAAAATGCGGCGCCTGCGCACAGACCTAGGAGCTGACTGCGCAGGCGCCGTATTTCTCCGAGTCCTATTTCGGAGGGCGTGACGCGCCATAGCCGTAGGACTCGGAGAAATACGGCGCCTGCGCAGTCAGCTCCTAGGTCTGTGCGCAGGCGCCGCATTTTCGCCGAGATTACCCGAGTCCATATCGGGTATTTTAGGAATATGTGACGCGCTATACTGGCGCCGTCCACCACGGGGGACAGAAAAGGAATTCTACAATAATACAGTAAGTGTGCTATTAAAAAAAAAAAAACCCAGCATACTGGTGCTGACGCCAGTATGCTGGATCGCATGGGAGATCTTATGTTTAGGGTGAAATACCGCTTTAATGATGAAGTTTAAAAACGTCGTTTTTTCTACATGCTGCAAAACAACGTTTTTTTTTCATGCCGAAAAGTGATCGTGTGTACGCGGCATAACTCGTACCTGGAAAATGTTTAACAAAATATGACGTAACAAAATACAAAGACAGGACCTTAAGACATGAGCCGGTAATACATGTATGAGTGACCTGGTTGTACACAAGTTGATATATTGATTAACTTGTGTACAACCAGCTAGTCAGGCTTTTCTGAAACAATCGCAATAGCAATGCTGAAATGATTCCCCCATCCACTTCAAATGTGTGGATGGGGAAATAGGATCTTTTTTTTTTTTAACCCACTGGTTGAATGGAAATAAAAATGGAAAAATGTATGGCCAATCTCATAATCATCAAAAGGATGATTATGGAGAATAAGACCCAAGAACTTTCTACAGATTTTTTTTTTTTTTTTTACAAAATAAACTTTATTCAAAGTTAATGATCACATGTCAGTTTACAACTTATTTCAGAATAAACAAAAAATCAAAAATGCAAAATAGTAAGTGATGTACATTACATACAAGCATCTATACAGCATACAGCCATCAATACTAACCTGCACAGTGTTAAACAAAAGAAAAAGATGAACAGATCTAGCTCTTACCCGAACCTGTGAGTCCTGGATACGGCCAGAGGGGGGAACAGGGAGCGCAGGGAGAGAGAGAGAGGACAGGAGATTATCAGAGGTTAGAGAGTGGGGGTGGGGGTGCCCAAGCCACTACCCAGGTCATGGTCTGCCCTGCCCAAAGCAGGAGCAAACTAAGGATTCTCATCTGGATCAGGCGGAGCCACCTCCAGCTCTAAGGATCCCCAGGAGTCTATCCAGGAAGACCGGATCTTATCAAACTTGCTCAGACAATTCCTGTTGATGTACGTTATTTTATACAGGGGCAACACAACATTCAGAGTATTCCGCCACGTAGTGGCGGTGGGTGACGTGTCACTTTTTATTGGGCATCTTTAATCAAATTCTGGGAAACCCTGCAGATTAGACCTTGAAAGTGCACACTGGGCACATATACCATTAAGTAACAATATTGCTAAAGACAGGTAATCTGTAAGATGCTCAGGTTTGTTGATAGGGAGGTCATTATGAGGACAAACCCCTTATTTGACTGTGATGATGTAAATTACATTTTTTCTTTGAGGATTTTTCTTCACTTGCTCTAAAAGGAAAAGACCATGTATCCCTGGGGTTTCTTATTCCCTCATTTTGCCACAAGGGATGATTATGTGAATAAGACCCAAGAACTTTCTACCAACTTTATTGGGCATCTTTTATCAAATTCTGGGCAACCCAGCAGATTGGACCTTGAAAGTGGACACTGGGCACATTGACCATGAAGTGACAATATTGCTAAACTCAGAGATGTAATCTGTAAAATGCTCAGATTTGTTGATAGTATTAGCTGAGTATTGAAATTATACGCACAAAGCTTCTTGGATGCAGAGAATACTTTACTCCCATGGAGGATATCTTTATCATTACTCTACATCGAGTAGACAGGAACAAGGAGCATACAAGTACGTGCACTGAGACAGACAATACATCCTGTTACATCCTGTTATATCATAGAAAACATGACCTATACACTATAATACTACAGCTCCATCTGCTGCATAAATAGATATAATGCATATAGATAGTTCAGTTTGTATAACTTGCTGTTGCTTTTCCAACAGATAGAGAGGCCATTATAAGGACAAAACCCCTTATTTGACTGTGATGGTATCAATTTTGTTTTTTCTTTTAGGATTTTTCTTGACACATCCTCGTGATAAGGACAACACTTTGACCCCCACTGAACTTGCTCTAGAAGGAACAGATCATGTACATCTGGGGTTTCTTATTCCATCTTTCTGCCACGAGGATGATGTCACAGCAACTTTACACAACAAAAGAGTCCTGCAAGGATTCTTGAAAGATTTAAATTTGACCAACATTGGCACTCTTGATTTATAGGTCTGTGGAGGCCAACCTGCTCTAAAAGGATGCCTCATAGACAGCAATGTGACTCCCAATAGCCGCTCTTGGAGTGCAGGTACCTTTGTGTAACTACCTCCTTTGTCCATAAAGTTTTAATAATAAAAAAAAAAAAATGTGTTGAACAGTAAAGTATTGTAAGAAATGTGTAATAGGACTATTTTTTATTGTAACATTTTATATTTTTTATTATGTTCAGTCCCATTTTATGAGAAGAGGTGGAGCAAAATTGACAGGAGCAATAAACTAATATAAACAGTTATAAAAAAAAATTATAAACAAAAATATCAAGGTATTCATGTATCAAAGTAAAGGAAAATAACTATAGCGCAATTGGGAACACCAGCTGTATAGATAATTATTTAGGTGAATTTTTTTTTTTGGTAATGTATGTTTATGTATTTATAATATGGATCCAAATGTCAGTCTATCAAATTATGGGACCCCCAACAGTCAGTTTGCCATTTTTGGGACCCTCAAAATGCCTATAATTATTATTGCATACAACGTAACATAACAATAAATAAACTTTACACAACCTACACACACTCACTCTCATGCCGCGTACACACGATCACTTTTTGTGATGAAAAAAAAAACGTCATTTTATCTCACGAAACAAAACAATGTTTTTCAAACTTCATTTTAAAAAACGACGTTGCCTACACACCATCGTTTTTCCAAAAAGCTCTAGCAAAGCGCGGTGACGTACACCACGTTCGACGGCACTCTGTTCCATTGAAGCTCCCATCTCATAATTTGCTTCTGAGCATGCGCGGGTTTCAAAACGTTGTTTCAAACGTCGTTTTGCCCACACACGATAATTTTCTATGACACAAAAAATGACATTCTGAAAAACAACATAAAAAATTCAAGCATGTTCGAATTTTTTTTGGTAGTTTTTTTGAAGACATAAAACTACGTTTTGCCCACACACGATTATTTTAAATGACGTTTTTTAAAACGTCGTTTTTTTTCATCGCAAAAAGTGATCGTGTGTAAGCGGCATTACATTTACTCTGAAGATCTCCTCTGCCTTCCTTTTTATACAATTTTGGTTCAGGTCTTTACTAAAAACCCTTATGCCCTGTACACACGATCAGAATTTCTGATGGCCTAAAATCCAATGGAATTTTTCATTTGAATTCCATTCAAGCTGTCTTGCATACACACTGCCAGACCACATTCTGACCGTCCAAAACGCGGTGAGGTAAAACACTACGACATGCCGAGAAAAATGAAGTTCAATGCTTGCGTCGCATGCGAGCATGCGTCGACTTGATTCTGAGCATGCGTCGGAAGTTGCACACAGACGATAGGAATTTCCTATCATTTTTTTTTCCACCGGTAAAAAATAAAACATGTTCTATTTCTAAACACCTTTGGAAAAAAAGTCCGATGGGGCCCACACACGAACGGAAATTCCAATCGTGTGTACAAAGGCATTACTCATTCTGAAACACTGGTCTTTAGGACCAAACATGGTCAAATAATTTATTCCACAATGATAATAAACCTTTTATTCATTATTGCACTTCTTTAGTCTACAATTGCTCTATTATTTATTTATTTTTACTTCAGGGCCAAGTTTCAGTGCTCAGATTTGGGACACAAATTTTGTATAATTCAATCTCTTGAACTGAGGTTCAAGTTGTGAAGCTCTGATCCACATTAACGCCTAGTTTGTTTTGCTACAGATACATTATGTTCAGCGCTCATTCCTACAGTTGGTAGCAAATTACAAGTAAAAACAATTGAAGTCCAGTATACAAGAAAATCTCTGACTGTGGTACATTCCTAGGACATGAGAAATAATTGGGCAATAAAAATCACTGTCACTAGAGCATTTGACATTAACCACTTTAGCCCCGGACCATATTGCTGTCCAAAGACCAGAGCACTTTTTGTGATTCGGCACTGCGTCGCTTTAACTGACAATTGCGCGGTCGTGCGACGTGGCTCCCAAACGAAATTGGCGTCCTTTTTTTCCCACAAATAGAGCTTTCTTTTGGTGGTATTTGATCATCTCTGCGGTTTTTATTTTTTGCGCTATAAACAAAAATAGAGCGACTATTTTGAAAAAAATTCAATATTTTTTACATTTTGCTATAATAAATATCCCAAAAAAAGATATTAAAAAACATTTTTTTTCCTCAGTTTAGGCCGATACGTATTCTTCTACATATTTTTCGTGAAAAAAAAAATCGCAATTAGCGTTTATTGATTGGTTTGCGCAAAATTTATAGCGTTTACAAAAAAGGGGGTAGTTTTATGGCATTTTTATTAATATATTTTTTTTACTAGTATTGGCTGCGATCAGCGTTTTTTTTCGGTACTGCGATATTATGGCGGACACATCGGACACTTTTGACACATTTTTGGGACCATTGGCATTTTTATAGCAATCAATGCTATAAAAATGCATTGGATTACTATAAAAATGCCATTGGCAGTGAAGGGGTTAACACTAGGGGGCAGGGAAGGGGTTAAGTGTGTTCCTATTTGTGTTCTAACTGTATGGGGGGGTGGACTCACTAGGGGGAATCACTGATCTTCCGTTCATACATTGACAGGAACGAGAGGAATGTGTTTACACACATACCTCCCGTTCCCCGCTCTGTAACGAACGAGCGCGCGTGCCCGGCGGCGATCGCGCCCGCCGGGCACGCGCGCAGGACTCGGGGGCGAGCGGGGGGCACGCGGGCGGGCCGCCGGCGGCGCGCACGCGCCCCCTAGTGGCCGCGAATGTCCCGACGTAGAGCTACGGGCTCTCGCCCAGGAGAGCCGACCTGCCGCCGTAGAACCACGGTGGCTGGTCGGCTACTGGTTAATAAGAACATTTTCCAAACAAGCAGTGAACAGAATTGAAAATAAATGTGGTATTGTGTAAACATGACATGAGATCTTGCATGCATGCATGGGAGTGATGTCATCGTGGACCTGGCCATTCAAACGGCCAGAACCCGTGAACCCAGAAGCAAGGCCAAATGAAGATGGCAGCAGTGATAGCACGCAGCTAGAGGGCTTCCTTTGAAAGGTAAGTATGTGTATGTGGATTTTGCAAAAGCATTTGACATAGTTCCCCATAAACGTTTACTGTACAAGGTAAGGTTCGTTGGCATTGACCATAAGGTGAGTACATGGATTGAAAACTGGCTACAAGGGTAAGTTCAGAGGGTGGTGATGAATGGGGAATACTCCGAATGGCCAGGGGTGGGGTCCACCAGGGTTCTGTGCTGGGATCAATCCTGTTTAATTTGTTCATAGACGACCTGGAGGATGGGGAGGCAGCAGAATGGAAAACAGAACATATATACTGTAGGTTAGTAATCCACTGAACACCAATCACTCCCTCTCCATCAACAGACCATCAGTGCCCCTCCCCCTTCACAGAGCATTTGTGTTCTCCCCCCACAGAGCATCAATGCCCCCCCCTTTCTTTCCGCAGAGTACCAGTGCGCCACCTCCTCACCCGTTCCCCACATTATAAGGCTACATACAAACATGTGATTTGGCATTTCAGTGTCAAATACTGGAGTTTTCTGGTGTCCAGGAGGTGCAGGTGCAGCATCCAGCCCCACTACCAGCAGTCTGTCAAAATCTAGGACAGGCTGAAATATGCAGAAGGTGGACACTGTACCAAGTGGTACTTGCGATTAAGGCCATATGCGTTCAGGGATATATTTCCCAAATGCAGAATTCTTGCATTCAGGGCGTACATCTCTGAAAACATACAGTATGGCCCTAAACACAGGTTCCAGTGTCCAGCCAACAAGTATTTCATCAGGGCACCACATATTGAATAGATGCTATACCAAGGTAGACTCAGACAAAGAGGGTTATTTACGAAAGGCAAATCCACTTTGCCCTATAAGGGCAAAGTGCACTTGAAATTGCACTGAAAGTGCACTTGGAAGTGCAGTCGCTGTCGATCCGAGGGGGCCATGCAAGGTAGATAAAAACAGCATTTTAGCTTGCACATAATTGGATAATAAAATCAGCAGAGCTTCCCCTCATTTGATATCTACCCCTCAGATTTGAAGCGACTGCAATTTCAAGTGCACCTTGCAGTTGTGATGCAAAGTGGATTTGCCTTTAGTAAATAACCCCTGAAGTGTTAACTCTTTGCACATATTTTACACTTTAAAGATCCTTTAGGTCTATATGTGTCTGTGAGCATGGCATGTGTCTGTGAGACTCTCACGTGTAGTACAGTAGTTAATGCCTTAAGGACCGCCGCATGTACATTTACGTCGGCAGAATGGCACGGACAGGCACATTGGCGTACCTGTACGTCCCTGCCTAGAAGTGGGTCAGGGGTCTGATCAAACCCCCCCGGTACTTGCGGCGGTCCCCGTGGCTCCAGGAGCGATCCGCGATGAGGGGGTGGCTATTCGTTTCTAGCCCCCCCTTGCGATTGCTCCCAGCCATTTTGCGCACTACCCCGCCCTCTGCCTGTGGGGGAAGTGATGTCATCTCTCCTCGTGGCGGTCTTTTCAACCGCCACTGAGGAGAGAAGACATCACACAGTGAGTTTGCACCAACACTACATTAACACAGTACACATAGGCACATAAAACCCCCCCCGATCACCCCCCCCAGTCCCCTGTCACAGTGTCACTGAATGCAGTGATCATATATTTACTGATCACTGCATTTAGTGTCAGTGTGACAGTTAGTGTGACAGGCAGTTAGTGTTAGGTCCAGGGTAGCCCCCTACCCCCCTAATAAAGTTTTAACCCCTTGATCACTGCCCTAGTTAACCCTTTCACCCTCTATTGCCAGTGTCACTAAGCAATCAGTTTTCTGATCGCTGTATTAGTGTCACTGTTGCTGCTAGGTAGCTAGTTTTTTTTTATTGCAACTTTTTTTTACTAAAGACATGTGGCTGAATACATTTTGGCCTAAATGTTTGACTAAAATTTAGTTTATTCGATTTTTCTTATAACAAAAAGTAGAAAATATCATTTTTTTTCCAAAATGTCTGTCTTTTTTTCTTTTTATATCGCTAAAAATTAATATTGCAGAGACAACCAAATACCATCAAAAGAAAGCTCTATTTGTGGGAAGAAAAGGACGCAAATTTTGTTTGGGAGCCACATCGCACGACTGCGCAATTGTCT
Source organism: Rana kukunoris (assembly GCA_029574335.1). Classification (NCBI taxonomy): domain Eukaryota; kingdom Metazoa; phylum Chordata; class Amphibia; order Anura; family Ranidae; genus Rana; species Rana kukunoris. Next base: position 128,424,636 of record CM056049.1, read on the forward strand.
GTTAAAGCGACACAGTGCCGAATTGTAAAAACGCCTCTGGGCATTTAGCAGCATATTGGTCCGGGGCTTAAGTGGTTAAGGAATATTTTTGCGGCACATGTGTGTAATGTGTACTGTCAATAGGCATAGACTATATATAACCAAGTTCCATTAGACACACAAAAATATCCAGTGCAATTTAGAAACATTCACTTTTTCCATGCTGTACTTCATGCATCGTATGTTTTCTTCTTTCCGGGTTGTCCCTCTTCCTCAATTTTTGATGTTGGAAGCTTTGAAAAAATGCTAAAAATCGCTCTGTTAATAAAACTCCCTGGAGTCTCAATAGAGATGTTTTCTCCTGTGTATGCTAAGCATGAGTGAGAAGTGTCTGGTTTGCTACATTGTTTTACAGCCTCTGCACTGACTAAATCCACACTGCAGAACATCTCATTCCAAAAAAAAAAAACAGATAAGAAAAAAAAAAAATAACCATAAGAACATGCTATCTATAATATCTCCAGAACAGATGCTCTTAATGAAACACAATAATAATCTGTGGATTGATTTCTTTATTTTTTTTTTGTTTTCAATATTTCACATTGATGGGTAATTTTTCTACCTTCTTGTAAATGCTCTGCCAGATTTCAGTCTTTTCATATCCCTATGCTAAAATGCCAGAGACTGCACAAGGCTGAGTATTAGCTGTCACATAATAATGTTGTAATGTTGAAGGGCCACCTAGTGGTAGACACCTTGCAAGTAGCTGCAGGAGCGTTAATTAAGATATTTTGGCTCAGTGCGATAACCTCTGACGCCACCCTTTATGACACATCAAATGATACAAGGGGAAAAAACAAGTCCTAAAGCTTTATGAGATCACGCTAATCTTCTAAATAGGATTCAAGAAGCAATGTTCTCAAACTCTTTTGTTTGTTCTACTTTAGTTCTGGTGGGAAAACAGCCCATACTCTCGACACTTCAAAGCCTTTTTCTTGTTATTATTTTGGCTTCATAGCTGTTTACTCCTACAGTACATAGGTTAGTGGAAAATAACTTAGAGCATTCTATAATTCATTATTCTTTTGAAAATATTATTGAATTATGAATATGTAAGACTTTCAGTATAGCATAAAAATTAAATACTGAATTCTAATCTTCTGATAAAGTGCGTTAATTATAAATTGGCTAAGGACCATCACCCCATAATGACACTACCCTTCACTGATCACATGTTAAGCTAGGAAAAAACATGTGCTTCCATAATGTGTTGTTTGTACTTTTTAAGGTCAGTAACCTGGTATCCACTTTTTTTTCACTTTCCCTATAATTAACTGGGGAATATAAACTTAGCAAGTTTATCATTTACAACCCTAATTAAATGACATTAATCACCACATCTTGGGCACATGCACTCACTCCAGCAACTCCTGAACATCATTTCTCAACAGGGGCCACAAGTATGAATGAGCCCTGTCTGTGCATGGTCACAACCTTTAGTAATAGGGATGAGCAGTAGAACATGCAAAAATGTGTTTGAACACACGAACACCGTTAAAGTCTATGGGACACAAACATGAAAAATCAAAAGTGCTAATTTTAAAGGTTAATATGCAAGTTATTGTCATAAAAAGTGTTTGTCGACCCGGGTCCTGGCCCCGGGGGACATGTATCAATGCAAGAAAAAGTTGTAAAAACTGAAGTTTTTTTTGGGAGCAGTGATTTTAATAATGCTTAAAGTGAAACAATAAACGTGAAATAATCCTTTACATTTTATACCTGGGGGGTGTCTATAGTATGTATATAGTATGCCTGTAAAGTAGCGCATGTTTCCCGGAGTTAGAAAAGTCCCTGCACAAAATGACATTTCTAAAGGAAAAAAAAGTAATTTAAAGGGTCACTAAAGGAAAAAAAAAATGTGGGCCGAAATGACTGTTTACAGGGTATAGAGACATAATAGTTAACTGATTCCCTTTAAAAATGATTAAAAATAGATACAAATCAATCTTATAATCAACCTACAGTTCTAGTTTTGTTTTTGCTGTTGTTTTCTGTCTCTCTGATGTACAGAGCCAGAGAGCCAATAGAGGGCAGTGATGGTGTGGAGACACCCACGCTTTTTTTTTAGTTAACTGATTCCTTTTAAAAATGATTAAAAATAGATACAAATCAATCTTATAATCAACCTACGGTTCTAGTTTTGTTTTTGCTGTTGTTTCCTGTCTCTCTGATGTACAGAGCCAGAGAGCCAATAGAGGGCAGTGATGGTTTGTCTAAAACCCCTCAGCCCAATCTAGTTTCAGTTTACACACAGTAATCACACCTCCTTGATTAGTGACCACAGTGAGAAAGCTCCCAGTACTGTGGTTATAAGGAAACAGGCAACCAGGAAGTGTCCAGAACAGAGCAGGATTACAGCAACAAAGCAAAAACGAACAAGGAGGACATGAACACAGCACTGCAGTAAGGTAAAGGAAGCTATTTAGCTAAAAAAAAATCCTTAAGTGACCCTTTAACTCGCGGCTATAATAAATTGTCGGGTCCCGGCAATACAGGTCAAAGTCATTGAAAAAAAAACAGAATGGGTTCCCCCTTAGTCCATTACCATCCTCTTTGGGTCTGGTATGAATATTAGGGGAACCACGAACCAAAAAAAAAAAAGCGTGAGTGTCTCCACACAAATTCCATATCAGGCCCTTCAGGTCTGGTATGGATATTAATGGGAACTCTGCACCATTTTTTTTTAAATGGCGTGGGATTCCCCCCAAAAAAATCAATATATATAAACACGGGAAACATGCTCTACTTTACAGGCATACTATAGACACCCCCGGGTACGAAATTTTCACTTTACGCATTATTAATATGACTGCTCCCAAAAAAACGGCAGTTTTTAAAACTTTTTTTTACATTGATACATGTCCCCTGGGGCAGGGCCCAGGTCCCCAAACACTTTTTATGACAATAACTTGCATATTAACCATTAAAATCAGCACTTTTGATTTCTCCCATAGACTTTTAAAGGGTGTTCCACGGCTTTTCGAATTTGCCCCGAACAGGCAATGTTCGAGTTCAAACTCATGTTCGACAAACAGATAGCCCATCCCTATTTAGTAGTCTCCTTGGAAGAACGTGTGACAAGGTGACTATTCAGGAGGACAATAAGGAGACAGACACAGAGGGGTTGATTTACTAAAGGCAAATAGACTGTGCACTTTGCAAAGCACAGTTGCACTCTGCAAGAGAAATTGCTCCAGAGCTTAGTAAATGAGCAAAAGCTCTGCTGACTTGCATCATCCAATAATGTGCAAGCAAAACTGCAGTTTTTTTCCCTTGCACGTGATTGGGTATTCTTTGCAAAGTGAAGCTTTACCTCATTTACTAAGCTCTGGAGCAACTGCACCTGAAGAATGCAACTGCACTTTGCAAAGTGCACAGTCTATTTGCCTTTAGTAAATCAACCCCAGAGTGTTGTCACTCTAAACAGGGTATGTCTACACAAAGACCTTTAAGGTGGAAACCCAATCTATTACTGTAACGAACATTGCTGTTTTAAAAATAGTGAAAATGATGTTTGAAGTTACATTAACATGTTAAATCTATGAGTTTTAGTGACTGGATTATACAGTACATTAACGTAATTCTTCAACAGCTATAGATTGCTCTATCATCCACCTAAGCTGACTTTTGCGACATGTTTCCTCTCTTAACCATGTTTTAGTGTATTTTGTCATGGAATGTGTTAGAAAAAAAGGGTAAATTACAGTTTTCTGTACGCTGGAGTGCTTTGACAGCTCTTTTAATGTAAATAAGATCTCGTAAAGCAACCCCCCTTAATGTGTGGAATAATGCAGGTGTAAAGCCGACTTAAAGATTACACTTTAAAGCAGTAGTAGGCAACCTTAAAGAGATGGAGACCTACCTGAACAACAGAAGTCAAAGATCACTGGGCACAGTGTTGCACAGTGTCACCTCCTCAAACCAGATTTAAACCTCTAATTGTCATACTACCCTGTCACAATCATGTGCATTGCACTGCAATCATGGGTTTAAATCAGGTGGTAAGGAGGCAAAACAACAGAAAATCCATAGAAAAGCTGCAGGTACACAGTCCTGCACCTGTGGTGTGGGTATGCCCAGTGTATTACACTGACCTGAAGATCCCTTCCTCCTGCTGCTGGCACTACTCTGGAGACCGCTGGCTGGGATAAGAGGTGGAGTGCAGTTGGTATCATTCCGCATGGGACAGGAGCCAAAACTACAGAGGAGGCATCGGCTTATGCAGTTCTTGCTCCATACTACAGCTCCAACTTTACAAGTAGTCCTTATACATGGCACTCTATTTTATGCTCTGGGATGGTGGGTCAGCAAGCCTAGACCGCAATCTACCAGCCACCTGCTCGCAATCTACTGGTAGTTCACGGTCTACAAGTTGCTGACCCCCGCTTTAAAGTGTTATTAAACCCAGCACCTTGTATTCACTATATCTGGCCTCCCACAGTACACAGAACATGGAAATTAAATACAGGCAGCCCCCGAATTACGAACACAATAAGGACTATAGGTTTATTTGTAAGTCAAAGCTGTTTGTAAGTCGCAACACTGCATTTGTAAGTGTAACTTCCGGTCAGAACACTGCATTTGTAAGTGTTCGTAAGTGTAACTGCTGCCTGTGCATGGATGTGGGATGTTCCGGACGCTTGTTATATTATCTGGGGCATTTTACGGCAGTGTGGGATGTGTCCGGAGGTTCTTGAAAGGTATTCAGGATCAGCATGGAGCACAAGTGGCCAACATTTCAGGCCGTTCGTAAGTAGGAGTCTTTCGTAACTCGGGTGTTCGCAACTCGGGGACTGCCTGTAGATTTAGTAAATATAAACTACTATTTATCCTTTCTCATCGGCAGTATATAGCAGTCTTGTGACGTCTATCAGTGTCTGGTTAAAGCTTGTAGGAGGAGCTTTAATTGTCCTCTGAGGCCTCGTACACACGATGGAATTTTTCCGCTGGAAATGGTCCGACGGACCATTTCAGCCGAAAAATCTGCTCGTCTGTAGGGGCAAACGGACGGATTCAGACTGTTTTCTCCAGCGGAAAAGTTCCAAAGCATGCTTTAAATCTTTTCCGCCGGACACATGTCCGTCGGGTATGTCCGCTGGTCAGTACACTCACCAGCGGACATATCCACCCGCGCAAGCGTCGTATGGATGCGACGCATGCGTGGAAGTTGTTTACTTCCTGGTGCGGTGACGTGGCGCCGTCAACATCACCGCGACGTCACCACGCTGTCTGCCGGCGGGGATTTTGATCCGATGGTGTGTACACGGCATCGGACCAAAATAGCCCGGCGGACATATCCGATGAAAACGGTCACCGTTTGCATCGGATATGTCCGTCCGTGTGTACGAGGCCTGAGTCTGCAATATCCCCTGACCCTCTATCTGGACAGTGCTGATTTGCCTTGTGCTGATCACATGCACCCTCCCAAAAATAATATTCTCTAGCAATACACAATAAACTGAGCATGGGTTGAGTGACTCCATAAGGCTCTGTCTTTTTAGCAGATGGATTGAGAACAGTGGAAGAAGAGAATGATCAGAGAAGACAGGATCAAACAACCTTTTTACACAATGCATAGGATAAACCCCTTAGGTTCCACAATAAGTATAATGAGCACTGCATATACAGACTCATTTTACTGTTGTGGGTTTAGTAACACTTTAAGATATATCCTGTACATACTTCTTTTTTATCTCAGTGTTTCTTTTAACCTCCCAGGTCATTACTAGCAAAGTCACTTCTTCTCTAATACACACAAGGATACTGATCTCATTCTCCTATTCTCAATTGTCTGTCATCACTTAGGCTTGTGCACAAAAGTTTAAGAATCAAAAGCAAGTCAATTTCTGCTAGGAGAAATCATACTTTTTGGTGCTTTCAGAAATAAATGGATTACTTTTTTAGCTCCATCTATGATGTGTTTACCAAGCATTTTCCATACATTCACTATATGTGTTCCACGCATTCACACTGTATTCCCATTGACTTGTACAGAAGAATAAAAGCAATTCAAGTACAGAAGAATAGGACATGCTGTGTTTATGAAAAGCCAACACAACTCAATCCATGGAAGAAGCAACAATAAAAGGAAGTTAACACTGCTCCATATGATCCAATTCAAATTTCAAACAATGCATTCCAGATCATTCAAAAATGCCATACAAATGCATGTCAGCAGAATAGTACAGAAACTCCTGTGTGCAAACCCTTAATCTGTTCACACATTAGCACTATATATTAGAAAATGCATAACTTGCATCCAACTGACTGATGAAACAGATATTACAAAAGTGATGGATGCTTAGAAAAAATTGCAGAGCAGGTAGCTCTTAAAGGGAACCTTTTTATTAAAGCATTGCCGACTTCTTCCTTCTACAGTGCTTATTATCTGGCTGTAATGCTTGCCCTCTTGAATTAATAATAATGAATGGCAACCCTCATATATATAAAACCTGTAATAAAAGCCTATAAATACTTAACTTTCTTGCTAACAGTGAGTCCAAACTCCAACGTCCTATAGCCTGGGGCTGAATCTTCACATGCACCACACTTCTGGATCCCCCACTGCACTCAATTGTTCCTCCTATTGTGTCCAATAGTGATGTAAAGCCAGCATGGACCCTGGGCATTCAGATGGGGATGCAGGCATCCGACACTCCCAGAACGCATTCGGCGTTCCCATGTTAAATATACAAATGAGTAAGATATGCCGATTCACAAACGTAGATGCACCAGGCGGAAACGATATGCAGTTTGCGTACGTGTTACGTCCGGCGTAAAGTTATTCCACCATATAGGTGGCGCAACCCATTCAAAGGTATGGACGTTGGAAGAGCCGGTGTCTTTTACGTTGTTTACGTAGTACTACGTGAATAGGGCATGGCGTAGGTTACGTTCACGTCGTAGGCATTGAGCCGACGTATCTTAGGGAGTATATGCGACATGATTCTGAGCATGCACGCGTTTAATCGGCCATTCATTTGCATGGGGTCACACTTAATTTAAATAGATGACGCCCACCTCCTTCCTACTTTGAATTAGGCGGGCTTACGCCGGCCAATTTATGCCACGCCGCCGCAACTTACGGAGCAAGCGCTTTGTGAATACTGCACTTGCCTCTCTAAGTTACATTGGCGTAGCGTATATTCAATACGCTACGCCCGCCTAAAGATGCACAAAGCTACCTGAATCTGGCCCATTATGTTTCCGTGATAATCTCTTGCCACTGTTTCCAAGGTCCTTGCTATTTTATATTCTCCTAACAGACATGTCATTGATGTAATTGACCAGGTTAAAACAGAAGGAGCAGTGAGAAGAGACAATCTTCAGGGTGTTAGATCTACACAGTAAGAGCAACACAAAATTCCCCAGTTAAACTGCACCATCATACTTCACGCACAATAACAAATCTTTGGCCAGGGCTCTTATTCAAACCTGCAATCTATGCACAGCAATATGGAACCCTTTGCTGGCTTTGATGCATTAGCAGGGCATGGGTACCTCCAAAAGGAGCTGTGCCGCAGTAAAGTGCTACAAGCTAATGTGTTATCGCTACTGAGGAGTCTGAGCTGGACTGCTCAAAGGAAAAGATGAGCTGTTTGATTTGCAGATTTAAAAATCTCTTCCAATAATTTAACACAGCGAGTCGAGGCTTGAAAAAAAGGGGTCATCTTTCAGTTAAACCCTGCTGTCAGTTATAGCGGCAACAAACGTGTATTCTGAACAGGAGAGCTTTTTTATTATTAAGTTCTGCAGGAAACTTGTAAACTTAAAAGGTGAGTGACAATTAGGCTTTATATTCTCACAAATCCCAGCATTGTCAAAGATTTGTCCTCATGGCCCTGTTCGCCCCCTGGTACTTGGATTGTTTGAAGTCATTATTACCATAGACAAGCTCACATAGATAAGAGGTCAGCGTTCATGATTTGTGAAGACAAAAATACTCTTGGAGGTTTTCTTTCCACTTGAAAGTTTTTTGTCTGACATTTTATTTCATATTGCTTGGGACTAGTCACAAAAGCTCAGTAAGAATATACTCCGTCCACATGATAAGTATCCTGCCATCACAATTACGTTAAATCAGTGTACACAGGAGATCAGAGACCTAAGTCTCTATTTTTTAAGCCAATTAAGTTCTGCTTTGTATTTTTTTCAATAATAAGACACACCAACGGGTCCATATTTACAGCTGTTATTTCCATAGGTAGATGTTAAAAAATGCTGTCTCTCCTGTACAAGCATATATTGCATGATTTTTAACATAAATCATAACCCGGGGTGTGCTTTAGATGGCTTTATGTACAGTTCTTGAATTGGACTGAGTAAACCATCATTCAGAAGTCTTTAGTGAGAATAGCTGAGTAATGTAACTGGTCTTCCAAGAGTCTTGTGGTTTCCCTTAGCCTTCCTTTCAAATCCTATTTAATATGCAAGTATAACACTTAGATGTATAATCACTGTACCATACAGTACTTCTACAATAGCTTCTTCTACAATAGTACTTCTTTACAATAGCCTTATCCTACATTGTTCCCAGATGACTTTAGCCATCTTAGTCGGAATCTACTACCTGGAGTAAGATGCTTAGCCAAAGATGGCACATTATCAAGTAAATCTTGCAACAGCCTTTGAATTTGCAGAAGTGTATACATAGAGTATATCTCACACATATCAAATACCTCCTCTTCCTCTACAATGACTTTTTAAGCTGTGTGCTGCCATAAAGATATAATGTACAGTTGAGTGCACACACTGAAGGAGAAGAGAATGAGAAAATGCTTCCTATTGTGTGCAGGAGGCTGAAGCTCAGCTCACCTTCATGGTAAAAGGTTAAAAAAAAAAGAAAAATTCAACTGCTGTTGTGTAATGTGACTTGCCAGGAATTTATGTAGCTGTACCTATCTGGAGGTTTGGCTAATTTTTACGTGTGCCTGGATTTTCCGCTTTCAACTCAGTCTCTTTGTTCAGTTTCAGCTATGTTGGAGAAGGGGAACTATACAATATATATCAAAATGTCTTAATCACCCGTAGGGCAATCAAGCACTGTAATTACACTCAAAACAGTTGAGTGCCTCTTGTAATGTCCACTTCAGCAAATCATCACTAATCCCCAAGTTGATGCAGTGAGCACACAACTCCTGCAAGACCACGTGTTCACTGAGTGCTAGTTGACAAGCGATGCTATTCTTGGCAGTGCCACAGTGGCTAGCAGGCACAACAGGTGGGAAAATCCCAGTGTGCTCCATTATGGAGGCACACACAACTGTTAGCAGTTGTGACTACTCTGATTCTTTCTCAAAAGGTATTGCAGTATGCATTCCTGAAAAGCCCTCGACTCTCCAAGTGACTGTCTAGAAATAAAATCTATTGCATGAAAGAGGGAGTTACACTGCCATTGTGCTCGTCCATTACCAAAAGACATGTCTATTTTTGGGCTTAATTACATCATTTATGCTACCAAAAAGTAACAGGTTTTAGAAAAAGAGAACTGTTTTCAAACATACATCAAAATCTCATTGATGTTGAGGTTACATAAACAGTTTATGTTGAGCCTCCTTATCCTGTACAGGGGTCACAATCTGGCTCTGCTCTGTGAATAAGTTGTCTAGGACATTAAACTGAAATTTAATTGAAAGCAAAAAGGCCTCTACGCTCTTAGGATTTTTGCGTATTGATTCACAAACACCTCCTTCTCTAGCATCAGTAAAATGGCAATGTATTCATATAAATATAAAATCTGTAAACTGATTATTGTCCTGGAAAGAAGAGAATGAAAGAAGCTCTTACATACACTTGCCAACAGAAATTCTAATCTGAAAAAGGAATTCATTCAGCTCAGCTTTTGAAAATGTTGCCTCTTGTTTTGTACTAAATTCAGAATGATCATCAGTGAGAAGACCATTCCATAATAGGATGTGAATGTATGTTACCAAGGGCACTGGGGCTGGCAAGCCTCTAACACACTCCACAGTAAATTACCATGAATTCAAATCATCTTTATTAGTGTAACCCCCTGGCCGTTGGCAGAAGAGTTACATTGGCACCACTTAGCACCATCTGGCGCCACTGAACGCCACTCCACAGTGTCACTCAGGGATGAGTGATTGGGTGACTCTATAATCCTGAATTGTTTCAGTGCATATGCACAGTAGAGAGTGCAGTGAAAATAAAGGTATGTAATAAGCTTTTATATCCAGAAATGAAATGGAGAAATCTCACTTAAATAATCCAATAAATTACCATACTGATTTTGATGAATACAAGAACACAAATTAAACTGAAAAGAGGGGCTGTACATAATTTGCTCTATAGATGCAATGGATATTGAGACAGCCACAGTAATATGCAGATTACAAATAACAGCTTAAACCTTCACGTTTGTAATATGGGTGTTTTTGCAGTGATTATGTTTATTATGTTTTTTCATATATTTAGTCTAATTTGTTGTTACGGGATGTGCTGGCTTTAGTTTTGAAGCCACGATTACATATGTGTAGTGATTGATGTCCAGATCTTAATGTAGGTGGCCTGATATATCGCTTCACTGGTTTTGACTGGCCTTTTGTGGAAAATGACATGGAACAAACAAAGAGAGGGATGAGCTTAACCTACAAATCAAACCCACCATGGCCTAAACCAGGGGTCTCCAAACGTTCTAAACAAAGGGCCAGTTTATTACCTTTGAGACTTTGGGGGGGCTAGACTGTGGCCAGTGGAAGTGGACATTTTCCTGGCATTAGAGGGAGTAAACATGTTTTTGAGGGAGGAATAGTGCCCCATTGTTGGTATCATTTGGAGGAACAGTGCCCCATTATTGGTGTCAGTGAGAGAAATCGTGCACCACTCTTGATGTAATTGGGAGGAATATTGCACCAAGAGACAGATAAAGGCAAGCAAAGGGCCGCAGTTTGGAGACCACTGGCCTAAACTTGGAACAACAGATGTTAAGAATACAGAAAAAAATGACTTTATAGACACCAATTATAAAAATATTAATACGTTTATTAACATATAAACCGTGAAGGTTTGTTAAAGAAAAAAAACACATACAGTACATAAAATAAATAATTAAAAAGAGAACTGCAGTTGCAACTGCAGAGACCATATATTAATCCAATAAAGGTCCGGAAACAGTCAACACATCTCACAAGGGATGCGAATAACTGCAATGCATGATATGATAACTGTTAGCTCGACATGTTTTGCGGAGACCGCTTCTTCAGGAGCTAGTAGTATTTCATATAGAATAACACAAAGTGCTTGAAAAATAATTGTTTGATAAAATAGTTGCAGAAGGTAAAAGGTTATTAAATAACAAAAAAGTGTGTCCTCATTGGAAGTTGAGAGAGACCATTCTATATGTCACTACAAGGTGGCAGTAAATGGCAGCCGAGTCACAATAGATTAAGGTACATTTTAACCAAATAAAGATAACACCAGTGTGCATTAAAATTGGAGCCTCGCAAAGTAGATTGGAGTGAGGGTATGACACTGGTATGATACCACCGAACAGAGTGAGTAGTGCGAGCATCCAGGTACGGATCTCCTTAAGCAGGATGGCATTAATGATGTAATCCTCACAAAAGATAGGCCAATAGCAAGAAAAGTATGGCTAAAACATAAAAATCCTAGTGTCTAAAATGTTGGATTAGTGAAGATAGGTTGCAGGAAAGGGGATCTGGATAGGTAGCTACTGAAAATAGAGGAAAAGTTGATTTTGAGGTTGGGGTCTAGATCACCCTATGGCAGGGGTAGGCAACCTCTGCCCTCCAGCTGTCTCATTAGACATTGCAAGACCCTGACAAACACAAGCATGACTCCTATAGACGGAGGCATGATGGGATTTGTAGTTTCACCACAGCTGGAGTGCCAAGGTTGCCTACCCCTGCTCTATGGTCTCAATAAAGGTTTCACATACCTGCTATTTATAACTGAATATAAATAGCCAGTTTAATTCCAAGAATAAGAAAACATGTACGGGCCAGATTCAGGAACACTTGCGCTGGAGTATTTCGATATGCGCCGCGTAACTGTGATGATGCGCCGTCGTTTCTATGTGCCCGTACCCACCAAACTAGATGCGCCCAATAACGGGTCATTTGCGACCGGCGGAACGTTCCGACGCCAGAGTATCGTCAGCGCTTAATTTCGCTGGGCGCATCAGTCGCGCCTATTGATTTCCCCTGCAAATATGCAAATGAGGGATTTTTCCCAATTCACGAACGGATTAGCACCATACGCTGGCTACATGCGCCGCGCGTATCTCGTCCGTCCGGTGCAAAGTTATTTCTACAAAAGGCTGCTTTATCTTTACTCCAGATGGCCACAGGTCAGCAGGAGAGCAGCTACAGCAGCGTTACCGACGATAAGAGCTAGCTGAGCACCCCCACTTGCAGGACAACACCTCTGTCCATGCTTGTCTGTCAAATTTTACAGCCATGGAGGAAGACATCATAGGTCTCCATAGCCGAGATGATGGCTGACAGCTCCTGGCCATTAAAGTTCAGCTTTCTCCTGTGTGTTTGCGGGGAACGGGAGCAGCCATCTCAAAACAAAAGTAACATCACTGCGGGGAGGGGGAGCAGGATATACTTTAGTGCCGAAATGGCGCTTCTACGGGCGCATTTAAACGCCCAACGGATGGCATTGCGCTGACGTTTCCCTGAAGTGGTGCCGACGGAAGTTGTGAGCATGCGCACAAAGGGGGCGAGTGGAGCCTCACTCACTGCGCATGCTCCGTGGTTGATGCGCTGAACGTAAGCCTCTGCGCTGGGCTCCGCCCATCATTTACATATGATCACACCCACTTCCCCTTGCGTCGGGTTACGCCAGCGCATTATCGTTACTCTGGCGCAAGTTTACGCGCAACTGCTATGTGAATAACAGTACTTGCGCTGAAAGGGTCGTCAGAGTAACGTAAATGAGAAGCGTTACTCTGGAGCAAAGATGCTCTCATCTACCTGAATCTGGCCCATAAAGTTTCCTCACTGTTTTATTATAGTTGTAAATAATGTAAATTGCTTTTGTATAATAGTCTGATGTCATAAAAGTGGCGGATGACATATGAGGTACTGTATATGAGTTGACATGTTACTATCTTTTTTTTCCACTAGAGGCACTGGATTATATACAGAGTCGTCATGATAAAGCTAGAGTTGTTGTCAAATGATTGGGAGTGTGATGATGTCATTATGTGCGTGAAGAATATTTAAGGCATTACGTATATTTACTCTGTGATATGTGTATTGTCATTACATCGCACACACGCATGGTTTGGCCTAAGCCACTCCCCCAACCTTATATTATAAATAGAGCTAGACATCTCAAGTAATTGCCATTTGCCATGTTCTCTAGTTGAAACAACACCACACTATGCACCCCTGACAAAGCCTTGTTAGAGGTGACACATGTTGGGTTGAGATTTTGCTATTTTGGTTTTCTGTTTTATCACTTTTTACATGCACACCATTTTACTGGGGTTAGTGGGTTGACTTGCAGGAGGTCAAAAGGAAGCACATGATTGCTGATGGAGGAAGTGTTCCTATAGTACAGTGGTGTCGTCAGGTTGAAGCTGAGGACTATGGGGTGCTGGGCTTTAGGTAGGCAGTGAAGCCCTTAAGTCGCCACAGTACCCTTCGGGTACCCTTCAGTATTAGTCCAAGCTTGTAGTTAGCAAGGGTAGGTCAATATACAGACTTCCCATTGCTAGAGGAAATATTTTGTCAAAAAAACTCCAGAATTATTGATTGCTGCTCTTGCATGGTACCTGCACTTCACTGTGAGTAAGATCATATACTTAGTAGTCCCTTTGACTTCAGATTATATTTATATTTGAACTTTTTATATATAGATCTAAAAAATGTTACATTTTAGGCCATGGTGGGTTTGATGCATGGGTTAAGTGCATTCCCCATTTTTTGTTTGTTGCAGCCAATGATGTTGCAAAACCCCCTTAGGGAGAAAGGAGGCTCTAGGCGTCAAAAATACCTTGTCCTTGTGTAAGATCAGGAACTGTTCTTTACAGGACAAGGATGCCAGCATAGATACATGCCTTTCTGATGTGATGGCAACAAAGAACACAACCTTATGAGTGAGACTGGAAATAATATTTTTTAAGTAATGATAGATCATTCAAATCATCACGGATTGTGGAAAATGTTGCATTTCATTTAGAAACCAAGGCCCCAGAGTCTGGAAGAAGAGTGGAGAGGCACAGAATCAAAGTTGCATGAGGTCCAGTGTGAAGTTTCCACAGTCAGTGATGATTTGGGGAGCCATGTCATCTCATGTTTTTTTTTTTTCCCTACTATTCAGACACGAACAGCTAACTCCATCAAATTTTTAGTCTAAACTGAGGCCTCGTACACACGACCGAGAATCTCGTCGTAAAAGAAACATTGTTTTCCTCAACGAGGTTCTTGTCAGGCTTGTCGAGAATCCTGTCAAGACAAAATCTTGTCATTCTCAAACGCGGTGGCGTACAACACGTACGACGGCACTATAAAGGGGAAGTTCGATTCCACTGGCACAACCCTTGGGGCTGCATTTGCTAATCTCATGTTACTGCGTGTTAAGTAAAAGTTTGGTAAGAGACGATTCGCTCTTTTCATTCTGTTACAGCGTGACGAATGTGCTATCTTCATTACGGACGCTACTTTTACCGAAGGTGCGTTCCCGTCTCATACTTTATTCTGAGCATGCGCCTTTCCCTCACCCAGTACTCATCTGCTTCCTCCTTTTCCATCCACCTTCTATCATACACATATAGTTTTTCTCTAAAATAGATTCACACAATCCCCTTCCACCACAGCCACATCCCTTCTCAATAGCCAGCACCTTATGTCACATACCAACTCCTTGAAGACACATAAGAAAATCCACACCTTTATTTGTTGCTTTCCATTTGCCATCACCACTCCAAAGAAACCTGTCATATGCTGGTGTTGGTCCACTGTGTTTTGTCAAGTCCAAAGTCAGCACAGCTCTCTGCCAGGAAATTCTAGAGCACTTCATATTTCCCTCTACTGACCAGCTTTATGGAGATGCTGATTTAATTTTTCAGCAGGACTTGGCACCTGCCCACACTGCCAAAAGTACCAAACTTGCCTGACCTAAAATCCATAGAGAATCTGTGGGATATTTCAAGAGGAAGATGAGAGACACCAGACCCAACAATGCAGATGAGCTGAAAGCCGCTAACAAACCAACCTGGGCTTCCAAAACACCTCAACAGTACCACATGTGGATCGTCTCCATGCCATGCCGCATTGATCCAGTAATTCATGCAAAAGGAGCCCCGACCAAGTACTGAGTGCATACTATACTCTGCATAAACATACTTCTCATTAAGCCAACATTTTTATTTGTCTTATGTAATATTCAAATTTTCTGAGATACTGAATTTGGGGTTTTCACTAGCTGTAAGTCATAATCATCACATTTAAAAGAAAGAAATGCTTTAAATATATATCTCTCTGTGTGTAAGCTATATAAAATATATGAGTTTCACTTTTTGAATAGAATCTCTGAAATAAATTAACTTTTTGATGATATTCCTATTTTATAAGATGCACCTGTATGTCCCTATTCTGGTTGAACCATTTTCAGCTCAGGAGTGAAATACACTGAAGTTCTTGATTCTACAATAAAAAATAGACAGTAATGTGTGTTCGCTGAATACTCCAGCTAAGTTATTTACAATGGCGGATAAGTGAAGAGGGTATTTGCCTGCTTTGCCAATTATTTAGAGCGAGACTGAAATGTATATTGGGTCAATAGGATCTGGTTTCCTCTCAATGGACTGATAGGAATGTTCCGGAATGCAGCTAAAAAGTCTGTTGCTTGTATCAAATGCCTTCCTGGGAAGATGTAAAGGGGATAACTGCTGTTATGTGTCCTATTGTTACAAACTGACATTGCTGAATTCTGAACAACATGGCGGCCTTGTCCTTTCACACAGCCTTGTGAGGTGTCCAGTCTGCATTATCATTATACCTCAAAACGGTTAGTAGATTGTAAGCTGAATAGACACAATGCAGTGGGACTGCTCCTTGTTCACCTGGGATCTGACATGTTGCAAGGCTGAACAGAGGCAACTAAGTCGAGAGCACTGGGTAAAAGCATAAGCACTTAGAAATTGGCTGCTGAAAGCAGAAGTGGTTCAAGTGGCCGGGTCAGAAGAGGTCACTTTAAACAATAGCATATGAATAAGGTTTAACTGCATGTCTCTTGCAAAAAAAAGCAATGGCGGGAAGATGCTAGCTTGCTTTTAAAAGGCAGGAACAAATGCGTGTGCACAACACTCCTGCTAGTGATCCAGCACTTCATTCCTCAGCATGTTGACTCTTTCTGTAGAGTGCAATGAAAAAAGGGATAATAAAGATGCCCAATGATCCCTATAAATATAGTAACTCCCAATGCTTGGTCTAATTGGCTATCTCATTAACCACTTAAGCTCCAGAAGGTTTTACCCCCTTCATGACCAGGGCATATTTTGCAATTCTCACTGTGCTACTTTACCTGGCAATTATGCAGTCATGCAATGCTGTACGCAAATTACATTTATATAATTTAATTTAGAAACGAAAAGAGACCATTTTCTTTTTAAAAACAATGGCCCAGATTCACAGAGCAATTACGCCTGTCTAACTGGTGTTAGACAGGAGTAATTTCAAATTTTGCGCGCCGTATCACTAGTTTGAATCCTCAAACCATGATACGGCGGCTTCGGGCTTCGATCCGAGAGGCTTACGTCCTCGTAAGCCTTCGGATCTACACTGCGATATTTTTGCGGCCGCTGGGAGGAGTTTGCATCGTTTTCATGCGTCGGGATATGCAAATGAGTTTTTACGGCGATCCACGAAGGTACGAGTGTCCCTCGCAATTGCCTACGTCATTTTTTGGCTACGTAATGTTAGAGGAGCTTTTTGCTGGTCTAACAGTGCGTAACCCATGTAAAGTATGGCCGTCGTTCCCGCGTCGATTTGAAAATATATATTTTTTTTTAACGTAACTCGTTCAGGAATAGGAATGTACGTAAACGACGCTACTACGACGTCACAACGTGTTTTCGCGCAATGCACGGCGGGAAATTTGCGAACGGAGCATGCGCAGTTCGATCGCCGCGGGAAAGCGCCTATTTTAAATGCTTCACGCCCCCTACTCGCGCAGATGGATTGCGACGGGAGAAATACACTACGCCGCCGTCGTTTACTGGACAAAATCTACATGGATTCCACGTAGAGCCAGGTAAAAAACGGCGGCGTAGTGTATTTCTGATACTCTACGAGAATCTAATTCTCTGTGAATCTGCCCCAATATGTTTATCTTTCTGCTATTAAACATATCCAGAAAAAAATGTAATAATAATTACAAAGTCAAAATGTATTCTGCTACATGTCTTTTGTAAAAAAAAAAAATCCCAATAAGTGTATATTGATTGGTTTACGTGAGGGGTATAGCATCTACAAATTATGGTATATGTACTGGAATAATGGTGGTGATCAGCAACTTATAGTGGGACTGTGATAATGCAGTGTGCAATCTGACACTAACTGATACTGGGTAGGAACTGACTAACTGACACTGACATCACCAGTAACACAAATACAGTGATCAGTGCTAATACTTTACATTGTCACTGGACTAACAACACTGGCTGGGAAGGTGTTAACACCTAGGGGCAATCAAACAGGCAATTAACAATTTTGAATGTGTTCTGCTTTTACTAAGAGATGTGTTTGTTGGCTGCAAAAAAGCAGCCACATTGCTGTTCTGTGTATAGAGCTCTGTGTTGTTAGTAAACACAGGGTTCCGTGGATTCAGAAAGTAAAATGGGCTTTTGGATAGTTTTATTTCTCATACCAGTGGTTAGGTAGAGGTGGGTGGATACAGGGTAACATAAATATCCTGAAGTTCACCTTTTTTTCCCTAAAATCCAGCTCCCCTATGTACCAATATTCTATTAATGTCACTCGGTTGCAGAAAAATATAGAGATGTAGAGTTAATAGCCACCTTTATACACTTAAAATGAACTAGTCATGCTTTCAGTGCCACTAATTGTTAATGGCACCTCAAACCCCAAAACAATTTTTGCCATGTGAAAAATACTAGTGAAAAACAGAGAAAACACACATTAAAAACGTGCAACCCGCCAAAATGTCCCATTAACTACTTTGTCACTTGTAGCACAGCTGATTGGAATCAACAGGTTGCCCTATGTGAAAATGTGCACTACACTAGGTTTGAATTGGCACTGAATGTGAAACTGGTTTGTTTACACAGAACAATGAGGCTTCATTCACATTTGTGGGTTTCCAATTGCATGGCACACCACACAGAAAATGCGTGCTTTGCCTTGCATTTCAGACAAAAAACTGCAAATGCTCTAAAAAAGTTGTGGATCTCGTTTGGGGCAATTGTTGCCCATTCAAGTGTGTCAGTCCCGCATATGCCGGCATCTCACCCAGACGTTGAGTTCTGTGCTTTCACTATTGCATGGATCCCGTTGCTTTTATTGTTTATAGCGCAAAAAATTAAAACCGCAGATGTGATCAAATACCACCAAAAGAAAGATCTATTTGTGGGTTAAAAAGGACATACATTTTTTTTGGATACAGCCTCGCAGGACCACGCAATTGTCAGTTGCCAATATCACAAAAAATTACTTGGTAATTAAAGAGGAAGTAAACCCTCTCTAAAAAAAAACACCCTGCAAGACAAAGGCATAATGAACTAATATGCATAGCATACTAACTCATTATGAATTACTTACCTCCTCAGTCGTCTGTGACCCTAGGATTGGCCCTGCATTAAGAATGTATAACCAAATGGTCTTCTCCCATGTACACTTCGCTTTTCATTTTTTGTGCCTGTCCTTTGATAAAGAGCCTTCTCCAACACCATTCTAGCCACTACCAGTCCTTTCACTGTAGATTGACCAGATTAGTTAAATGGTCCATTATTCATATTCAAATTCACATCACACTGAGAGATCAATTGGTCTGCTTTAAGATTTGCCGGCCTTCAAAGTGGGCTCTGTGCTCACAGCTTGAGAACGGCAAACTTTTTTCCTTTTTTTTTCTTGATTAAAGATAAAATGTCATATGTTGAGAAGTCATAAAATCAAAATGCCTGTTTCTGTAAGTGTGAAAGCCTGTGTTTGCTGTCTGTGCAGCATCTGAATATGTTATCAATATCCATATTTGCAATCACAGGCATTTTGACTGAAATATGTTTTCTTGAGAGAGAAAAAAAAAAAAAAAGCAAGAATATGTAAATTATTCAGCAATGCACAAACAAGCTGGCAGTGCCTATTTCCTCCCAAGATCAATATAAATGTATTTTCTTTAGTTACTTCACAGTTCTTGACATTAACATGAATAATAAAATCCCTCCTGACATAAGGATAGCATGTGTAATGAGTAACACTTGTGTTTTCCAGGTCACCGTCATTAGGACACAGTAGGTTACATGACTGAAAGATGAAGGGGCCAGTATTCTAGATGGATACCATTATTTTACATTACAAATCCCCCTCTCATCTAGAAGTAGGTCACAGGGGCTACACCATCTACTTTCCTCACATGTTAAAACGAGGGGAATACGCAGATAGCAAAGGCAGGGAAGAAAAAATAAAAACTTGCTCCTGCCATCGTGCATTCAATAACAGCTCTCATCTGCAGCACTTGGCAAAACGTTTTTGTATTTATTGTGTAGTAAATAAAGCTTAAATGCTTTGAAGCCCCGGTTGCAATCTATCTAGCCATTCACAGCCCAATAACAGCAGGGAATAAGAGCTGCCATCATCTAATGTCTTTCTTCTCCTCCTCTGTGCGCATCTTTTCCCGAGATTTCATTATTTTTTCTGACCGGATCTATGCGCGCTGTCATATCTAGGGCACGGCGACACTAAATAAACAGGGAGATATGATTCTCAAATAGTTTATCACTGTAAAAAATGGTTTCATCGGAAACAATAGCACCCATGCTGAAAGGTGGATTGGAGAATACGCTGCTATTCAATCCTTTTCCAATAGAAGGGAAATCAGAGGCAGAGAACCTTCCCCTCCCTCGTGGAAAATGATCTGCCTTTCCCTATTTCTGACAGTTAGAGATTACATACAGTAACACTTCAGAGACGTTCTACTTTGTCACAGCCTGGGTACTACATAGATTCCCATACTGCTAAACCAATCACCAACTTTTCAAACAGCATTGAGAAACAGCCTGCCATTCAAGCATCTGTTCTGTGCATTTTCTGGAGCTCTCGTCTTAAATATTTGTTGCCATTCGGCAGTCGGGAGATTTATCATTTCTGTTTAACTGTTTTTTTTTTTTTTTTACAAACTGGTTTGATTTCTTATAAGTAATTGTCAGTTGAGTTGTCATTAGGCATCCCTGGTACCGTGATTGTTTGAGGATTTTTTTTTACAATAAAAACACTCTCACCAGAAACCGTAGCATTGCATAAAATATACGGTGATAATATTGAACATTTTGTTTTATTATCATTTTTCCTGTAGCATAAAATGTAACAAAATATGCTGTTTACTGAACAGGGTTTGTTCACACCCCACAAATACACAAGATATAGTCAACGCAGGCGCTAATCTGTGAATGGATGTGAAGCCTCTTCTTTTTTTTTTTTTTGGGGGGGGGGGGGGCTCCCGAATATGGATATTGTAGTAAACCTGTAGGTACAGTAAATAAGAGAACCAGAACATTCACTAAGTAGAGAAGTGGGTTTGATTTAAAAAAAAAAGACAGATGCTGAGGGTTATTTACTAAAGGCAAATCCACTTTGCACTACACGTGCAAAACTACAAGTGCAAAGCGCACTTGAAATTGCACTGAAAGTGCTTTTGGAAGTACAGTCGCTGTAGATCCGAGGGGGACATGCAAGGAAAATAAAAAACAGCATTTTAGCTTGCACATGATTGGATGATAAAATCAGCAGAGCTTCCCTTAATTTCAGATCTACCCCTCAAGCCTCGTACACACGCTCAGTTTACTCGACAAGAACCAGCAAGAAAATTGCTGGCAGAGCTTTCTTGCCAAATATACCGAATGTGTGTACGAGGCTTTCAGGTTTCTTGTCAAGAACACTGCCTAAAATCTTGACGAGAAAAATAGAGAACCTGCTCTCTATTTTCTCGTTGTGTTTCTCGGCAGAGAAACCCGAGAAACCCGAGAGTGTGTATACTTACCTGTTCCCGTGGAAACCCGCGCATGCTCGAAATGACTTTGACGCATGCGCGGTAGCTTCCTAGGCAAAGGTAGGGTGCAGCAAGATGGCGGCGATGGCATCGAATGTGACGAGGGCATGCTCGTCGTACGTGATGACGTCACCGCATTCTTGCCTTTTAAAAAAAAACGATGTTCTTTTGAAAGGAGTGTCTGTACACTCGGGCGACAAGAGATTCTTGCCAAGAATCTCTTCAGGAAAAACAAGGGTTTTTTTCCTGACGAGATTGGGGCCTGTGTGTACAAGGCTTCAGATTTACAGCGACTGCACTTTCAAGTGCACTTGTAATGCAAAGTAGATTTGCCTTTCGTAAATAATCCCTAATGTTCTCAGTGCTACCCTTTCTGAAAATGCCTAAAATACAATTCATCAATTCAAAGGAGTATTGTCCATAAATAATATGGTGTACTGTCCATATTTAATGTCCAGGATGTAGGGTTAAAAAACATTGCCTGAAATGTATAGATTATAAGAGGGATGCAAGGCTGCTGTGTCCAAAGCAGGGCTGGGAGACCCATACTGCAAGAGAGGAGGGAGAGCAGAGAGAAGCGCCAAGCGCACCCTTGGTGTGATACAGTTTTATTAATCAAAGAATAAAATACAAACAATTTTGGCGCTTCTCTCCCCTCTCCATGCTCTTTGATAAAAAAAAAGCTGGCAGTGTCTCTGTGAACAGAGGAGATTACCTTCCTGGGAAAATAACCAGTAGTCTGGTCAAAGCAAGTGGGAGCAGAACTACTGCAACCAGCAAATAACATTAGCCATACACACCAGTATAGAAATAATAACAGCTTTATGTAAGAAGAGATTAATAACAGTAGATTGTGTACATCCAATGCACAAACTGTATTATCAGCAAAGGAGGAGTCCTGGAGGAATTGTTCACATATACAAGGGTATATATGATTATTAATAGAGATACCTCGAGATGACTGTTGCAGCAAAGTACAGTTTTAGGGGCCCCTGAGGATGGTGCAGAACCTGTAGACAAGATCAGAGGTCATAGAATATCCTCCAACCAGTGGCGTCTGGTGCTCAAAATTTTTGGAAGGGCTCAAACAAACGGAAAAAAAAAATTCCAGCCTCACTGTGCCCATCAAACGCAGCTACTGTGCCCATCAATTTCCACCACTGTGCCCATCAAACGCAGCCACTGTGACCATCAAACACAGCCACTGTGACCATCAAACGCAGCCACCGTGACCATCAAACGCAGCCACTGTGACCATCAATTGTCACCACTGTGCCAGCAATTGTCGCCATTGTGCCATGCCATTAATTGTCGCCACTGTGCCATGCCATAAATTGTCACCACTGTGCCATTAATTGTCGCCACTGTGCCGTCAAACACAGCCACTGTGCCATGCCATCAAACGCAGCCACTGTGCCATGCCATCAAACGAAGCCACTGTGCAATTAGTTGTCATCACTGTGCCCATCAATTGTCGCCACTGTGCCATTGTCGCCACTGTGCCAAGCCATCAAATGTCACCACTGTGTCATCTATTGTCGCCACTGTGCCATGTCATCAAACGCAGCCACTGTGCCATCAATTGTCACCACTGTGGCCATCAATTGTCGCCACTGTGCCCATCAATTATCACCACTGTGCCCATCAATTGCCACCAGTTTTCCCCCTCAAAAATCGCCAGATTGCTGCCTGCCGTCCCCCAGCACTTACCTTTCTCAGGTCAGCCATCCTCCCTCAATGTCTTCTCCCGAGTTCCGCCCTCGATGTCGCTTCAGCCTATCAGGTTAACGGTAACCAGACCCGGTGAACCTGATTGGCTGAGATGAGTGTCAGTGTTAACCAGGGAACGCACACCCCCGCTGGCTCTGATAGGCACTTCCAAAGACCAACCAACTAATGTTATTCAGATGGCATAACATAAAATCTATACCAAATACCCTAATATGAGCTCTGTGTAGCTTATTGCAGCCAGATTTCACAAAGTTCCTGGCAGGGTGGTTGGGTGAATCTGTTTGCCGAAGACAATGCTGTGTAACTTTCTTTGTAATAGATTCAGCAATCAGATTCAGCTTCCAAAATAGGTTTGAATCTTCCTGGTAGAAGTGACAACCTTCTTTTTTTGTGACACATCTGGCTGTCAGACACAGCACAGAGCCTACATGGCAGGGTGTGTTTGGGAATTTTCTCTTGCTTTACAATCAGGCAAAAAAAAGGTGTTCCCAGATTACCCACAATAGAGTATGCGGTGGACACTAGAACCTAATAGATCAGATCAGCTAGGCTGTGTTGCTTGTATACATTTTATGGCTTAAAGAAGTTGTAAATAATATTTTTTTTGCTGAAATTACTGTTTACAGGGTATAGAGACATAATAGTTAACTGATTCCTTTTAAAAACGATTACAAATAGACACAAATCAATCATATAATTTTCGTTTTTGCATGTTTAATGCTTCTCTTCTGTACAGAGCATACAGAGCCAATACAGGGCAGTGATGGTTTGGAAAACTAAACTGATTGGTGCTTTGGGGTTTTAGACACACAGTAATCACACCTCCTTGATTAGTGACCACAGAGAGAAAGCTCCCAGGATTGTGATTATCAGGAAACAGGCTGATGTGGAGATCAGAGAAGAATTACAGCAACTTGAGAGCAAAAACGAACAATGATGACATGAAAACAGCACTGCATTAAGGTAAAGGAAGCTATTAAGATAAAAAAAAAATCCTTTACAAACCCTTTAATTTTTCATTTTGATGACAGTATACCTTTAAACAATACAATGGAAGAAATACTTCACTGCTTCTACAGCTTTGGTTCTTCCTGGGAACTTTGCAGAATTAAATCCCTGAACTTTACATGATGCAAGGGAAACAGTTGAGTTAAAATTGTATTTTCTCCCAAGTTGACATTGATATTTAAATCACATTAGTGATAGCTGGGTGAACTCAAAAATAAACAGATCGCTGGCGGATTTTCAATCGTCCAAGAGATTTCTGTGTCTCAGTACACTGAATGCCGGAGGTGATGACTTACTTGTAAACCTGGGAGAGTGTTAAATACGATAATATTAAAAATGATACACTGAAGATGTATTTGCAAGTACAGAGGAAAGAAAATCCTGTGTGAGTTTCTGCCCCCGCTATGACCTTTCTCCTCAGAAGAATATATGAACAAATAGATTGACCGCATTAATTCATACCACACTTTACTTCTCAATACATTCTACTTTTACACACAATGACACACATACCATTGAGGTTGTCATTATTTTTTCATCAAAGGAATTTCTTCTTCACCAATTAATTATTATGGGGATGATAATTATAGGGGACAGTGTGAGCTTATACCGTATATACTAAAATAGGCATGCTTGGAATCTGTGGTTCTAACAGGTTAGACTACTATTTCTAAAGAGGGGCTTTCACATTATACTGGCCAAATTCCCTGATATAAATGTATATCAGTAATGGAAAGATTTCACCGGCATCTAGACATAAACGTTTCATATATTGTATGGTACCAGTTAACCTCTTGCCACTCACATAACGCATATATTAAGCTGGAAAAAAGGGTGGGCTTCAATGTCCAAGCGCCCATCTATGCGTTCATAGGTGGCCGAGGTTTCTGTGCTGAGAGTGTGTTCATTGTGTGCTCCCAGCATAGACATAGACAGCTCCCAGTCTCTAGTAATAATCAGAAGCTGTTGGGATCAGCTCCTGATCATGTGACCACTGTGACTGCCAATCAAAGTGACAATGAGGATATTTTCCAGCACGCCATGGATCACCAAGTAGCGTCTAAACAGATTTTTTTAATGAAGCATGATCACATCACAAAGCAGGCAGTGCAAAGTCATACAGGACTGCTTTGTCAGGCATATGATAAGTGTAGGGTAACAGTGTACTGTATTTAAATACCCACTAAACAATCAAAAAGAGACAGAAACAAAGGAAAAAAAGGACCAGGTGGACCTGAATGGTCTTTTGCTTCTGTCTCCTTTTGACTGGTTGATGGTTATTTAAATACTGTACATTGTTACCCTACACCAAGCGTAGGCAACTTGTGGCACTCCAGCTGTTGCAGAACTACACTTGTAACTGCCAAACTGACAACCCCATCATGCTTCTGGGAGTAATTGTAACTGCCAACCTTGCAATGCCTCATGGGAAATGTAGTTTCACAACAGCTGCCTACCCCTGCCCTACACTTACCGTATCACATGCCTGACGAAGGGGTCCTGCGTTACTCTGAAATGTTGCACTACCTGCTCTGTGATGTGATCATGCTTCAGTAAAAAAATCTATTTGGATGCTACTTGTTGATCCATGGTATGCTGGAAAAATCCTCATTGTGACTTCTGAACCAGTTTCCAGCTGGTGGTTGCTGCAGCACCCAACTTTTCTAGAGCTTTATAAAAGGACGTGTGCGATGGGAATATGCAGTATGCCAATCAAAGTGGTCATGTGATCCACTTTGATTGGCACTGAGCCCTTTCCTCCCACTGAGCGTAAAGACCCTGTTAAAGATCCACTGGGACTGGAAGGCATTAAAAAAAAAACGACCTAAATGCAATTAGAAAAATCAACTAGCTATACAGTGTTCCCCGAAAATAAGACCTACCCCAAAAATAAGACCTAGCATTATTTTCCAGGAAGGGTGCAATATAAGCCCCACCCAGAAAATAAACCCTAGTTTAAAATGCTTGTAACATCCTATAATCCACTCTATTTCAGTAGTATATAATGCACAATGTGTGTGTTTCTGTAAGATAATTGTGGGGAGGAATGCTCCGGCGGGTCACAGAAGGGCAGAGCTGCGCTATAACAAAGGTATTTACAATTATATCACAGAAACACACACATTGTACACATTTACTACTGTACTGTACTGTACTACTTTAACTCACTTCACACTGGGAATTCCTGTCAGGCAGGGAGAGAGAGGGGGAGAGAAGACAGAACAATTACATGTTAAGACCTACCCCAAAAATAAGCCCTACTGTGTGTTTTGTTGCCAAAATTAATATAAGACCTGAGCTTATTTTCAGGAAAACACAGTACATGTTGGTGTCTTTAAAAGATAACTTAGCACTATATCTTTTTCCTTGGTAAACGCATGTTAAATGATACATTTTCAGGTATTTATTACCTCCAACAGAGATTAGAGTGCTACCCCTGACAAAGATTTACTTGGATTTTCTCTCCAGAAGGATAGAGCCATCTTTGTTCAAGCATCCTACAGATTTAGCCTCTAAATCTTGGACAGAGATGCTACTAGCACAGAGATGACACATCCATGTACATCCTGGTGCCTGTGCGTGACTGTGTCTCCCATGTGTTTACAGTAGGTGACTGGGATATTGTGTCAATCTCGCTCCCTTTCTCGGCGAGATTGACCACCTACGAGCCCCATCGCGGGAGCCAGCGCCGAGCTGGCTTGCCGCGATGGAGACAAAGCCGTCATAGAAGCGACGGGAATTCCCGCCAATTCTACACGTGGGCGGAGTTTGTTATGAATCCTGAACGAGAAATCCCCGCCGGATTTTTAAAGAAAAATCCGGCATGGGTTCCCCCCTCAGGAGCATAACGGGCCCTTAGGTCGGTTATGGGTTGTAAGGAGACCCCCTACGCCGAAAAAACGGCGTGGGGGTCCCCCCACAATCCATAACAGACCCGTATCCAAAGCACGCCGGCCGGCCGGTCAGGAAGGGAGTGGGGGCGAGCGAGCGCCCCCCCCTCCTGAGCCGTACCGGGCAGCATGCCCTCAACATGGGGGTTCAGGTGCTCTGGGGCAGGGGGCGCACTGCGGCCCCCCCACCCCAGAGCACCCTGTCCCCATGTTGATGAGGACAGGGCCCCTTCCCGACAACCCTGGCCGTTGGTTGTCGGGGTATGCGGGCGGGAGGCTAATCGGAATCTGGAAGCCCCCTTTAATAAGGGGGCCCCCAGATACCGGCCCCCCACCCTAAGTGAATGAGTATGGGGTACATTGTACCCCTACCCATTCACCTGCAAATACAAAGTGTAAACACAAATAAAACACACAGGGTATTGAAATATTTTATTAGTTGGCCGCCGGGGGGGGTATATATGATCGCTTTTATAAAAGCGCCCCCCTCCGGCGGGCTTCTGTGGGGGGGTGGGTGCCGCCGTCTGGTTCTCTTCCGCCGCCGGGGGGGCGCTTTGATAAAAGCGCCCACCACCCGGCGGGCTTCTTTCGACGTCTTCGGCGGCGGAGGGGGGTCTTCTCCCACTCTCCGGGTCTTCTTCCCGCTCTCCGGGGGTCTTCTCCCACTCTCCGGGGTCTTCTCCCGCTCTCCAGGAGCTCGCCGCCGCTATCTTCGTGTGTTAGCTCAATTACTAGCGGCGGCGGCCCCCTCTTCTGCGACGTCGGCGTCTTCTTCTTCTTCTTCTTCTTCTTCTGCTGTCCAGATGTTGACGCGACGCATCCTTCCGCTGTTATGCCGGGCGCGCGGCTCGCAGCGAAATATATAGGCCTGTCTTGTGACGTCGCAGTCCCATCATGCTCCGGTAGGTATCACGTGGGTAGGTAGCACGTGATACCTACCGGAGCATGATGGGACTGCGACGTCACAAGACAGGCCTATATATTTCGCTGCGAGCCGCGCGCCCGGCATAACAGCGGAAGGATGCGTCGCGTCAACATCTGGACAGCAGAAGAAGAAGAAGAAGAAGAAGAAGACGCCGACGTCGCAGAAGAGGGGGCCGCCGCCGCTAGTAATTGAGCTAACACACGAAGATAGCGGCGGCGAGTCCTGAAGAAGAAGAAGACCCCCGGAGAGCGGAGAAGACCCCCGGAGAGCGGGAGAAGACCCCGGAGAGTGGGAGAAGACCCCCGGAGAGCGGGAGAAGACCCCGGAGAGTGGGAGAAGACCCCCCCCGCCGCCGAAGACGTCGAAAGAAGCCCGCCGGGTGGTGGGCGCTTTTATCAAAGCGCCCCCCGGCGGCGGAAGAGAACCAGACGGCGGCACCCACCCCCCCACAGAAGCCCGCCGGAGGGGGGCGCTTTTATAAAAGCGATCATACACACCCCCCCCCCCCGGCGGCCAACTAATAAAATATTTCAATACCCTGTGTGTTTTATTTGTGTTTACACTTTGTATTTGCAGGTGAATGGGTAGGGGTACAATGTACCCCATACTCATTCACTTAGGGTGGGGGGCCGGTATCTGGGGGCCCCCTTATTAAAGGGGGCTTCCAGATTCCGATAAGCCTCCCGCCCGCATACCCCGACAACCAACGGCCAGGGTTGTCGGGAAGGGGCCCTGTTCTCATCAACATGGGGACAGGGTGCTCTGGGGTGGGGGGCCGCAGTGCGCCCCCTGCCCCAGAGCACCTGACCCCCCCATGTTGAGGGCATGCTGCCCGGTACGGCTCAGGAGGGGGGGCGCTCGCTCGCCCCCACTCCCTTTCTGACCGGCCGGCCGGCGTGCTTTGGATACGGGTCTGTTATGGATTGTGGGGGGACCCCCACGCCGTTTTTTCGGCGTAGGGGGTCTCCTTACAACCCATAACCGACCTAAGGGCCCGTTATGCTCCTGAGGGGGGAACCCATGCCGGATTTTTCTTTAAAAATCCGGCGGGGATTTCTCGTTCAGGATTCATAACAAACTCCGCCCACGTGTAGAATTGGCGGGAATCCGCGTCGGATTCCCGTCGCTTCTATGACGCGCTCGCTGGAATGTACTTTTACTATTCCAGCGAGTGCGAGATGTCGGCAGCCTGTCGCCGAGATTCAGCGCGATGCTGGCGTGCTGAAAACACATTCTCGGCGGCAGGCACTGTATAATATTTTTTTCTGCTTTAATGCTAATGTTTCATCTTGAAACTAATTCAGGAAGCAGCTTGTTCCCATGTAATCTGCACTATGATGGCACAAAGAATGCCACGCCTCTACTTGCACTGATAAATTTGACTTATGGCTTGAGAGTTGTGGTCACTGACTTTTTGGCCCATTCCATATCAAAAGCATTGACAATGTGGACAGTACTAAGCTTGAGTAAAAATATGGGACACGGTGTAAAGCAAATAACACTTGTTGCTTACACACTGCCATTATAAGGCTAGGTTCACACTATGATTTTCTATACAGTTTTTGGATACGTTTTAAAAAAAAAAAAACATATGCAATCGTACAGAAAACCGTGGCCATAGACTTTACATTAAAAAACGTATTTGCCATAAATCATACGGTTGTATCCGGTTTTCAAACCATACGGTTTTTAACTTTTTTTTTCCTGGAAAAAAAACGTGGTCTACCAAGGTTTTTGGTCCGGTTCAAAAACCGTATTTCAACCGTATACGGTTATTTTAACATAGGACTCTATGAGAACTGTATGTCGTTGCGGTTCTGTCCGTTTTTTTCTATACGGTTGTTAACCTTGCTTCCCTTGAAATTTCAATAGAACAACTGAAACTTTATTGAAAAAATAATAATTCCGTTTAAAAAACGGATGCAACCGTATAGCATACGGTTGAGTACGGTTGGGTCCGTTTTTTAGAATGCGTTTTAAAAAAAAAAAAACTGTATTCAAAAACTGTATAGAAAATCGTGGTGTGAACCCAGCTTAATTCAGTTGTTAGAATGAAATATCACATTTATCTCTAGTTTTAGCTATGGGGGAACTTAAATTTACAGCTCACAGTCACAAGGAAAATGCAATTTGTGCAGGTGATTGAGTAGACTAATGCAGGTTTTAAATGCCGGTCTTAATTCCCCTTTAAGGCTGTATGAAAAAAAATCTAAATTAAGGTGTGATAAACTGCACATCTTTATGCAGAGCTATTTTTCTCAGAAAATAGGTGCAGGAACTCAACCACGACCCCGATCAGATTTCACAAA
Organism: Rana kukunoris; assembly: GCA_029574335.1. Taxonomy (NCBI): domain Eukaryota; kingdom Metazoa; phylum Chordata; class Amphibia; order Anura; family Ranidae; genus Rana; species Rana kukunoris. The sequence goes on from CM056049.1 coordinate 128,454,755, forward strand.
CAGTAGAAGGGTCTTAAAGGGGCATTAAATACCAGGATTACATTACATACAGAGTGCAGAGTTCAGGGGGGGGTTACACACAGAGTGCAGAGCTGTCACTTGTAAACACAGAAACCAGACTTCTGTGTTTACAAGTGATGGTGGTGAGCAGGCACCAAAGGGTCTGAGCCAGAGGTGGTGGAACTGAGTTCCCCCAAGTTCCCCCTGAAAAAAAGCCTTGTCTTTATTTTAAAATTCACTGGGTAAAGGGTAAATCCAACCCAATTTGTGGTGTAAGCAAACAGGTTCCGCTACTTAACTTTATTGCCTTCAGTAAATATGAAAATGTACCTATTTTTATATGCCAGCTTATGATTTATTTAGGTGTGGAATTACATGTCACCTAATTTAAAGATCACACCTCTCTTTAAAAGCACCACTGTCTTGACAAAAGAGCCAACTATAGATTTATTATATATACTGTATAAGTCAATAATTAGCTTTCTATCCTGATGCTAATGAATGCACATTACATTGAAACGTGTGTCAATCACTTAAGCACTTTCCCCTGCCTGGGTTAGAAAAGGCAGCTCACATTTAAGCCGCTCTCAGTATCGGAAAATAAAACCAAACCAGGTCGGGGTCATAAGCAGCTGGTTTCGTTTCTGGCATTGGTTTTCTACATTCTGCCCTTGTTTAGTTGATAGGTGGCATGGATAGTAGGAGCAGTGCTGGCATAAGCTCCACTTGGCAGTAGGCACTGAAAATCTTGTGCCAAGAGCAAAGGGTGCTAGGTCATCGGAGCAAAGACAATGGAACAGCTGTGAGTGAAGATCTAAAGCACAGACTGCTTCTCTCTTAAATCATTTACTGAATCGCACTACCACTATACAAATGTAATCCCTATACAGAGTTCTAGAATTCTTCCTCATGCTACGAATGAAAAGCTCCGAAACATGAATATACTGTTAAAGATTCATAGATATAATAGCTGCCATTTCCAATTCAATGATGCATAACAATAGTTCAATGAAAGAATACAAGCATACATATTTTGTATAGTAATACATTGCTCTGTTGATGGGAAGTGTGTATGAGGGAATTTACCACAATGCTCTAGCTATGTACAGTATAAGTCACATTCTTCAGGTTAGTCAATGGTCCTCTAAGATATTTAGATATTTGCGCAGTTGATAATATAGAGAAATTCGAGTTAGAAAAATACAATGGTCATGTACATTAAAAAGAATGGAAAAACCTACTGAACAGCTTTTGCAGAAAACTAGTCCTTGATGTGGTGGTTGCATTTGTATTCTGTTTGCAAGCTGATTTTACTTTACTTTCATCTAGGAAGCCTGCAAATAACATACTTACCTGCCATAGTTGTCACCCTAGACCAGTGGTCTCCAAACTGCGGCCCGGGGGCCAGATGTGGCCCTTTGCTTGATTTTATCCGGCCCTTGGGGTGCTTTTTTATTCATTGGCACCAATGATGGGATAGAAATTCCTCCCAATGACACCAATCATAGGGCAGAATTCCTCCCAATGACAGGGCAGAATTCCTCCCAATGACACCAATGATGGGGCAGAATTCCTCCCAATGACCGGGCAAAATTCCTCCCAATGACGGGGCAAAATTCCTCCTAAAGGAAACCAATGATGGGATCCAATGACACCAATGATGGGGGGTTTTGTACTCCTGATGGCCACAGTCCGGCCTCCTTAAAGTCTGAAGGACAATAATCTGGCCCTTTGTTTAGAAAGTTTGGAGACCCCTGCCCTAGACTGCTCTCCTGATATGGACTACGAACATGTTTGTATCTTCTTAGCTACTGTACATTAGCACAGAGCAAATGGCAGTTTGCAGAAGAAAGATATTATTTAGGGCAGTTAACAGGAAAGATCAACAGCCATTTTTTGTATTTTCTAAAAATATTCTTAGCTTGAAAAAAAATGAATACAACCACATACTGTATTGGGCCTGTAAGCTGCAACACATTTCATTTTTGGTCTTGGGTTTAGTTATCCTTTAACAACTTGCTGACCTGCCAACAGTTATTTTACTGCTGGACGGTGACATCTTGAACAGGCACGATACTTGATCCCGCTTATGCACACTGGCGCGCCTCCTTGGGCCTGCAAACTGAGACCACTGTGTCCACGGGACACAGCGTATTTTGGTGCTCGATATCGGATCAGTCCAGATACCATGTGACTGCTGTGTGATCACATGATACTTAGTAAACAATAGTAATGAATGAAATCCATTCCATTCATAACATCATTGTTTACTACTGTGTGTGATCTGTGATTGGCCGCCAGTGATCACATAGTACCTGGACCAATTACAGCACACTCTGATAGATGTAGCCAACTATAGCACCACAATAGTAAACAATGAGTCATGAATGAAAGCCATTCATGACAGGTCAAACGATTGCTGTTACAGAGAACATCATTGTAACAAGCAATCACAGTGTTAAAGCAAAAATACCTGATCACCTCCTCAGAGTAGTACAGTATCATTATGGTGACTGAACTACTTTGATGACAGTACGCACAAAAAAAATTGAATTACAATTATTTATAATTACTTTTTACATACTACCACCAGTCAGTATCCCTGATGAACGCCACGCCAGTCATATGATGATTCTGTACAGCACTGATGACAGTATTTAAAAAAATAAGTAAAAATGTCTTTAACCACTCAACTACCGGCCGCCATCAATGGACGGCGGCACAGTAGCTCAATTGTTCTGACAGGACGTCATATGACGTCCTCGTCTTTTCAAGTCGCTAGGAGGCGCGCATACCCGCCGCGTTACTTGGAACACAATTCACGTGCCTGGCGGCCGCGATGGCCCAGTAACTGAGCAGGACCGTGGATCTCTGTGTGTAAACACAGAGATCCACATCCTGTCAGCGAGAGAAGACCGATGCTGTGTCCCTTGTACATAGGGACACAGATCGGTCACCTCCCCAGTCAGTCCCCTCCCCTTACAGTTAGAATCACTCACTAGGCTACACATTTGAACCCCTTCCTCGCCCCCTAGTGTTAACCCCTTCCCTGCCAGTCACATTTATACAGTAATTAGTGCATATTTATAGCACTGTTCACTGTAAAAATGTGAATGGTCCCAAAAATGTGTCAAAGGTGTCCGATGTGTCTGCTATAATGTTGCAGTCCCAAACTTTCTAGATGCAATTTATTCTATCATAATCTAAGTGGGTATAGATTTCTGAGCATGCAATGATTGACAAAAACCATAACATGTAATAATAATTTTTTTTTAAAGATCTGCGGCTTACCATCTTGATTTTATTATCTCTCTGTGTCTCTGCTCCTGGTAGTGGAGCATTTAGCAAAGTTGGGGCAGCATTGTTGGAGATGGTCCAACTCAATAGCCCCAACATGTGGATGGTGACTTTGCCCATTTTGGCTGCCTCCAATACAGTGTTTCAAATCTCCATAAAGAGGAATACCCTCCTTGCCCCTAGCAAAAATACTTCTGTCTGCCCTTCAACATGAAAAACTTTGTCTGGAGCACCCCCCTCTGGTCACGGAGGTCATGGAGCTATCTGTTTAGTTGCAGGTATAGCTATCAATTTTCCACCTATAACAGCCATGGGTAAGCCTGAGTGTTTGTGTCTGTTCCTGGCTCACTAAGATTGCTTCTAACAGTTTGAGGAACTTCAAATTGTGGTTGCTTCTATCTGCTTCTATCTTTCTCCTGCAAGGTTTTTCTGACCTTGTCAGACAGCAGTCCATTTACAACTTGTTTCTTTAGCCATAATCTCAGCAGATCCTTTCCCCTCTCACTAAGACATACACTCAAAAGATTTAATTCAGATGGATCATAAAGGCTTAATTTTTAAAATAATGTAGTTGTGATATGGGATCTTGAGAAGCCATTACAAATTATGACAATATGGCTGGCCATACATGATACATTTTGCTTGTACAAATTTCCTTTAGATTTGCCAAAACCATATAATATGAGGTCAAACCTAAACACATTCAATCTGTATGCAATCGGGCAGGCCCTTGCACCACATAGTTGATGTTAAATCTAAATGAAATTGAATAAGACAATTGTATGTATGGCCAGCCTAAGTATGCTTTGGTTTAGATTACCATCAAAAGCCTCACCTTATCACTCTAAATATATTGCAGTACACTATAGATTTACAATAAGGATGTGTAGTTCTGTTATAATATTATACTGTCCCATTATGCAGACCTAAAATGTCTTGTCATAATACTATTGTGTAGTTAGAGATGCTTGATGTATATATTCCTTCCACAAAAAAAAAGCTTCTTGTCTGGAGCTATTCAGCACAAGCATGCAACAAGTGAGCGCAGATCTCCGAATCTTCCAACCTGCTTATTTTTGACAGGTACAAACACATTGATTGTTCATGTAGAAAAAAAACACACACACACATATATATATATATATATATATATATATATATATATATATATATATATATATATATATATATTAGGGCTGGGGAAATTAAAGATTAATTCCTCGATTAATCTTTAATTTTTTTGATCAATCAAAATTCTGTTGATCGATCAAAATTCTTGACGTCACTGGACAGCCTGGACAGTGAGACTTACCCTGATGGATGTGAGCAAACTGCACCCATTGGATTGATGTACCTTTGCATCTGTGGAGCAGGAGGATGCATCAGGTTCCATCAGGGGAAGGGGGCAAAAATAACCATCGTTTTCCTGTCCTAAGCAGTTTTGTGCAGACAATTCTTTGTGTATCGGCAACATCTGTTCTGTGCGAAAGACTGCTCAGTTCTTCAGGGTATATTGTCAATAAAATGCGATCATGTCTGCTTCCAGAAAATGTAAACTCTCTGGTATGTCTGTGGGACTGGCTATAGTGATGCCTACTTGCCTACCATAAAGTGACTGACAGTCAATATACTAAATACGTTAAAATTAAAGTTAAACTAACTTTATACGTTTTTCTTGAAGTTTAAAACAAAAAAGAAAAAAAAGAAAAAAAATACTTAAGCAGTGCTACAATTTGAATTTAAAATGTATTTGTGTGAACTGTGAAGTTAAGTCATGGATTGTGGAAACTAACTAGTGTCGGGTGATTGTATATAGTGTATACCACATTTACCACTGACTAATGCAGAGTTGCAATTCAAGGAGATCAGTTTAAAGTAGTTGGATCTGTATGTGCGTTATAATTAATCGAAATTAGCCGATTAATCGATTAAAAATAAAATAGATTAATCGAACACGAAAATTTTAATCAGTAACAGCCCTAATATATATATATATATATATATATATATATATATATATATATATATATATATATATATATATATATATATATATATATATATATATATATATATATATATTTATTTATTATTATTATTATTGTTATCAGTATAAAATGCAATAAAACAACATCTTTAATCCACCAATGAACATCCAGAAAGACATCCAGATAATGGAAATCAATTATTATCTTGGATTAAAATACATAGACTTCACTCTATAAAGACAATAAATAATTCATATTAGTTGTGTTAATGAATGTAAAGTGATTCACACTGTAAAAGTAATTAGTGTATCAGTGTACTAAAGAATAAACATCTCTGATCGATCGTAGCTCAATGAGAAATCTGATACTAACAAAACTATGGTGAGCACAGTGGATATTGCTGCACAGCATAGTAAATGAATTATACAGCCCAGATTCCTATATCATCATTACAATGTTAGTGCAGAAGAAAGGTTGTAAAGCAAAGAGGTCTAGGTGCAAAACGAATGAGGACCAACTGAAGAATATGTAACATGGAAAAGTGCAATCAAACTGAGTGGGAGCAAGATTGATTTGTAACGGGAGGAAAAAACACACAAAAAAAAGTGACAAGAAGATGCCATAAGAGTAATCCCTGCACCAGATATTCAATCCCAGAATGGGATGAATGGGAAGAAGGAAGAAGAGACAAAGAATGATCAACAGCCCTCCCTTCTAGATTGTAAGCTCTTACAAGCAGGGCCCTCTGATCCCTTCTGTATTGATTTGTATTGTGAATGTACTGTCTCCCCTGATGTAAAGCGCTACGCAAACTGTTGGCGCTATATAAATCCTGTATAATAATAATAGTAATAATAATCAATGTGTTTAGTGACCAAAAAAGCTGAAGCATTGCCAGGTATAGACAGTGTTTTTGTACAAATTGTTGCACATAACCCAGTGGTGGTCTATTATGTCACCTTATAGGCAGCCATCCAGGTGACAAAATGTCTAGTTTTAACACCTCCTTCACTTCTCATAGCCTACTTAGCAAGAAGCTAATAAAAAATGGCTAGTTCTGTTATACATCTGAAGTATAGTAAACAGGGCCGAATCTTGCAAACGAGTAAAAATGTAGATGTAAAGATCACATGCTACAGTGCTGACAATGAATGACATAAATGGGCCTGGTTGTTGACTTACACTGTATAGAGAGTTCAAACTTCACAAATCACTTCAATTAGCACTTCTTTGAGGTGTCCCACAAAAATCAAAATAAATTTGGGTAACGCACAGTCGAAAATTCTGACTAGAAAAGTCCGATGTGAGCTTTTGGTCGGAAATTCCGACCGTGTGTATTCTCCATCAGACTTTTGCTGTCGGAATTTCCGCCAACAAAAGATTGAGAGCAGGTTCTCTATTTTTCCAACAGAAAAAGTTCCTATCGGAAAATCCGCTTGTCAGTATGCAATTCCGACGTGGAAAAAAACACACATGCTCAGAATCAAGCAGAGGAGCCAAACTGCCTATTGAACTTCATTTGTGTGACCGTGTGTATGCAACACAAGTTTGAGCCAACATTCCGTAAGAAATAATCCACGGTTTTCTTGTCAGAATTTCCGATCGTGTGTACGTGGCATTATCCAACATTATACCATGCAGTGATATAAATAAACTAGAAAACACGTCCCTCCAACATGCTGCTCCTACGTACAAGTTTGAAATAAGGAAGCCTAATTGAAAAGTAAAGCTTGTTTAAAGTTTACGAAGATGATTGGCAGGCACACAATTATAATCCTTGCCTCCCTGCTTTAATCAAGCTTCCCGCATGCATTAATAAATCATTAGCCATGTGTTTAATGCAGTATTTCAGCTAATAACAAAAATATATCAAGACATTTTTGAGTTTTGGTTAGTCATTTTGTGATCATATAATACACAAAGCTGTAGCAGGAAGGTCCTTTCCATCACACATCAAATGGCCAAGGTAAGAGTGTGCCACACAGACCTCATCTACAGCCATGACACGATTGGGAAGAAAGGGCTAATATCAATGTGGACTTTAAAGAAATACACTTTTTTTAAATCATCCAACAATCTGCTAAAGCAAAACATATGTGTAGGCTTAAGAAAGGCCTACTTGGGGTCTTCGTAGAATATAAAACAGGTGCTTTAGCTTAGTACCATATAAGACCACAGTTACCCTCTGTCTAAAGGTTACAGGCTAATAGCTGCCTTGTGGCAGTCAGGCAGAGCTTAGACATTGGCCAGGGCGTAACATCTGGGATGTATTTGCATACTTGCTTACATGTGCTTCAAGTCCAATTAAAGAGAGGTTTTGGCACATTTATTAATCTTTTTTGCTTTCATTTCTGGTCAATAGTTATCTGGCCTTATTTAATGTGTAACATGTAAAATTATAATGTGAGTCATTCAGCTTTTTTTTTAATGAATGGTTAGAAAATGACAGCTAATGTCTTACTGGACAATAGGCATGTTTTCCTTCTCTCCTATTTTACTAAATCATCTCACTCTATTGAATAAGGCAGTCATGTTGTGGTCACCTTCATGATCATTAGAACTTGGCAGTGTAAAATAATGATAGGGCCTGTGATCCTAAAATACACAGTAACCAAGGCCCAGGACTAGATTTCAGTCACATGCTCTCCTTAAAGAGAAGCTCCAGTCTGTAAAAAAAAAAATTAAAAGTCAGCAGCTACAAATACTGTGGCTGCTGACTTTTAACTGCTTGCCCCCGAGTCTTGCGCGCGTGCCCGGCGGGCACGATCGCCGGCGGGCACGATCGCCGCCGGGCACGCGCGATTGCTCGTTACAGAGCAGGGACCAGGAGCTTTGTGTGTAAACACAAAGTTCCGGTCCTGTCAGCGGGGGGAAATGCTGATCTCCTGTTCATACAATGTATGAAAGGAAGATCAGTCATTTCCCCTAGTGAGGCCACCCCACATACAGTTAGAACACACCCAGGAACATACTTAACCCCTTCCCCGCCCCCTAGTGTTAACCCCTTCATTGCCAATGGCATTTTTATAGTAATCCAATGCATTTTTATAGCACTGATCGCTATAAAAATGCCAATGGTCCCAAAAATGTGTCAAAAGTGTCCGAAGTGTCCGCCATAATGTCACAGTACTGAAAAAAAACGCTGATCGCCGCCATTACTAGTTAAATTTTTTTTTACTAAAACTACCCCCTATTTTGTAAACGCTATAACTTTTGCGCAAACCAATCAATAAACGCTAATTGCGATTTTTTTTAATGAAAACATCGGCCTAAACTGAGGAAAAAAATGTTTTTTTATATATATTTTTGGGGATATTTATTATAGCAAAATGTAAGAAATATTGCATTTTTTTTCAAAATAGTCCCTTTTATGCGTTTATAGCGCAAAAAAATAAAAACCGCAGAGATGATCAAATACCACCAAAAGAAAGTTCTATTTGTGGGAAAAAAAGGACGCCAATTTTGTTTGGGAGCCACGTCGCACAACAGTGTAATTGTCAGTTAAAACGACGCAGTGCCGAATCACAAAAAGTGCTCTGGTCATTGGGCAGCAATATGGTCCGGGGGTTAAGTGGTTAATATAAGGACACTTATCTGTCCAGAGATTCCATCATGTCGGCACCCTAAGCTGATTCGTCAATTGGCTTTGGGTGCAGGCACCGCCAGTGAAGTTTCCTACTGCGTATGCACAAGACGAGACCCAATGTGCTTTTTGAATGGTCCGGACGTCTTCTGGGATGTGTGTGTCCGAGAAGGCAGCAGGGGGAAGAAGGTGGGGCCAAAAATGTCAAATCGCTAATCAGCAATCTTACCCAGAAGTGGGAGCGGTTACCTTTTAAAACCAGGTACCTGCTCTCTGCACAAAGTGCCAAATGTGGCAGTGGAGGGTTCCCCTTTTGGGTGGAGCTCCACTTTAACTGCTACCTTTCTTGTATAATCCAACATCCAATTGTCACTGAAATGAATAGAAGACTGCAGACACACAGGAATGTGCATCTACATAGTTGCATACTGTAGTTACATAGTTGGTAAGCTTGAATAAAGACACCAGTTTATCCGGTTCAGTGTGTGTGTGTTTATTATCCATATCCCTGAACATTGTGTTCACTAAGAAACACATCTAAACAATGTTTTACTTTATCTACACTCCCTGCTTACACCACCAGCTGTGGAAGGGAGTTCCACATCCTCATCACTCTACCCCTTACACAGTTTGAACTGCTTCTCATCTAACTTCATTGTGTAGCCACAATGTGTAGTCTTTAGAGAGATCTAAGATTAAACTAATAAACTATTAATCTATAAACTATTAAACTATTTTCTCTCAGTGCTAGCATCACCATTTTAGGCCAATGACACTTATCCTCTACTTCTGTGCTAGAACATTACTTAGAAATTACTTAGAACTGCAAACATTATATATATATATATATATATATATATATATATATATATATATATATATACAGTGCAGAAAATAAGTATTTGAACACCCTGCTATTTTGCAAGTTCTCCCACTTGGAAATCATGGAGGGGTCTGAAATTGTTATCATAGGTGCATGTCCACTGTGAGAGACATAATCAAAAAAAAAATCCAGAAATCACAATGTATGATTTTTTTAACTATTTATTTGTATGATACAGCTGCAAAGAAGTATTTGAACACCTGTCTATCAGCTAGAATTCTGACCCTCAAAGACCTGTTAGTCTGCCTTTAAAATGTCACCTCCACTCCATTTTTATCCTAAATTAGTGCACCTGTTTGAGGTCATTAGTTGCATAAAGACACCTTCCACCCCATACAATCAGTAAGAATCCAACTACTAACATGGCCAAGACCAAAGAGCTGTCCAAAGACACTAGAGACAAAATTGTACACCTCCACAAGGCTGGAAAGGGCTACGGGGAAATTGCCAAGCAGCTTGGTTGAAAAAAGGTCCACTGTTGGAGCAATCATTAGAAAATGGAAGAAGCTAAACATGACTGTCAATCTCCCTCGGACTGGGGCTCCATGCAAAATCTCACCTCGTGGGGTCTCAATGACCTAAGAAAGGTGAGAAATCAGCCCAGGACTACACGGGAGGAGCTGGTCAATACCTAAAAGAGCTGGGACCACCGTTTCCAAGGTTACTGTTGGTATACACTAAGACGTCATGGTTTGAAATCATGCATGGCACAGAAGGTTCCCCTGCTTAAACCAGCACATGTCAAGGCCCGTCTTAAGTTTGCCAATGACCATTTGGAGATCCAGAGGAGTATGGGAGAAAGTCATGTGGTCAGATGAGACCAAAATAGAACTTTTTGGTCATAATTCCACTAATCGTGTTTGGAGGAAGAAGAATGATGAGTACCATCCCAAGAACACCATCCCTACTGTGAAGCATGGGGGTGGTACATCATGCTTTGGGGTGTTTTTCTGCACATGGGACAGGGCGACTGCACTGTATTAAGGAGAGGATGACCGGGGCCATGTATTGCGAGATTTTGGGCAACAACCTCCTTCCCTCAGTTAGAGCTTTGAAGATGGGTCGAGGCTGGGTCTTCCAACATGACAATGACCCGAAGCACACAGCCAGGATAACCAAGGAGTGGCTCTGTAAGAAGCATATCAAGGTTCTGGCGTGGCCTAGCCAGTCTCCAGACCTAAACCCAATAGAGAATCTTTGGAGGGAGCTCAAACTCAGTGTTTCTCAGCGACAGCCCAGAAACCTGACTGATCTAGAGAAGATCTGTGTGGAGGAGTGGGCCAAAATCCCTCCTCCAGTGTGTGCAAACCTGGTGAAAAACTACAAGAAACGTTTGACCTCTGTAATTGCAAACAAAGGCTACTGTACCAAATATTAACATTGATTTTCTCAGGTGTTCAAATACTTATTTGCAGCTGTATCATACAAATAAATAGTTAAAAAATCATACATTGTGATTTCTGGATTTTTTTTTTTGGATTATGTCTCTCACAGTGGACATGCACCTACGATGACAATTTCAGACCCCTCCATGATTTCCAAGTAGGAGAACTTGCAAAATAGCAGGGTGTTCAAATACTTATTTTCTGCACTGTATATTAATATTAGCAGAGGCCCTATATAATAAAATTATGGGTGTTGCAATTTTTTATGTCGCATGGTATTTTCTCAGAGATCTTTCAAATGCAATTTTTTGGGAAAAAATATGCTTTAGTACACACAAACACAATATAATACCTAAGTTTTTTTTATAAAATATAAAAAATTATGTTAAACCGAGAAAATAAGTACCTATATAAATACATTTATTTTATACAAAACTTATTTTTACACTGTCTTTAATTATTTTTTTTGTATTAACTTTAGTGCTAACACAAGGGATGAACAACATCCCCTATGATAGCATGGACCATGACAGGTCCTCTTTAAGGAGAGATCTGGGGTTAGACCCTACAACTCTCCAATACAGCTGATCAGACAAAGATCGGTCTGATCAGCTGCTTTCCTGGCCGCTAACAGCCAGGTAAACGGAGAGGAGAAATCGTAAGTGAAGACATACTTGTCGCTTTCTGTTTCCAGGCTTACAGAGAGGAACAATGTTAGTTCCTCTCTCTGTGCAGCCATCGCCTCCGGTCTCATCCCTCCCGGGCTCTGCGATAGGATGGCAGGGCCCGAGAAACATTGAGTGGCTCACTTCTATTGAAAAGATAATCGCCGGATGAAACTTTTCATACTGTAATAATGCCTGCAGGTGCATCCTGGTATAACCACTGAAAACCGAGGATGTCCTAAGGGCAGCAAGTGGTTAAAGATTTGTATATTGTGATTATATCCCCATATATGCATCTCTTCTCCAGGGAGAATAAGTTTAATGCTTGTAGTCATTCCTCACTGAGGTCTCTCAACCCCCTTAATAACTTTGTTGCTCTTCTTTGAACTCTCTCCAATTCGGTTTCAATCATTTTTATTCAGTTTTAAGTAGCTAACATGCTATATTTCTGCCCACGCAGGGGCTAGCATTCACAGTAGTAACAAAAGTTGGCTTACAGAAGTAGGCAAAATAAAACAACATGAAAACGAGAACTGAGATAGCAGAAGGAGATAGTCATGAGGGCCAAGGGGTCCTAGATAGGTGTATGGGGTATCCCCGAGCCCACCAATGTCCATGCAATGGTGCAATTTGCAGCCTATACAGATAGGTAGAAGGAAAGATAGATCAGAAACCAGGAGAAGGTAGGCAGAAAGATGGCGCTAAAGAAAGAGAGGATACGCACCAGATGAATAGAGAGTCAGAGAAAGGATAACGAAGGCTGGAGAAGAAGGGAAACCAGGGGGTTAGAGGCTTGAATATTTGTACTAAGTTTGATTCTGCCAATTGGTAACATTCCAATTAGCAAGCTTTCCTTAACAATTAGGGCCAGCAGTGGCACAGGTAGGGATGTTTCATCTGCAGTGATACATTAGCTTGTATGCTAATCCTAGCCTAGCTAGTAACAGGAAAGATATTGGAAGAATAGGTTTCATTTTGGATCCATACTGTTCTCAAATTCATGCTTGTGTTCAGCAAAAGATAAAATCATTTTTCCTGAAATGGTAACAGGTTAAGGTTTTTAATGATTTTTTACATGTGCAATACCATGCCACACATGTCTCTATGGTGGAACTGATGCCATGCTAGGAGTAAGGCTGGAGTATGTATCAAAGCTGAGTATGGGAACAATCACAGGGACACAGGAAGCATGAACAGGAAGCATTGCACCCAGTCCACCACTGGCTCTCTTGTCTGAGATCCCCTAAGATACGTATTCTGTTACTCTCCATAATCTGTTTCTGTTTCCTTGCATGTTCCTGTGTTCTCCTGTCTCATTTTCTCCTATACCAGCGTTTCTAAACCAGGCTTATGTAGAACCCTAGGTTTCCATTAGAGGTTGCTAGTTGCTTCCCTAAAGAAAGAACAATTTCTGACGCTCAGATAAGTAACCATTGATACAATTTTTTTTAGCTATCTTTAAGAAAGTTATTCTTCGCACTGATCACCAATGTAAATGACATTCTTCCCATTTTCCACCAATGTGAGGGGTATTATTCTTACTGACCACTGATGTAAGAGCATGAGGTCCTTTTCCACCAGTGAAAGGAGGCTTTTCTTCCAATGGCCACTAATGTAGGAGATTTAGCAGCATTCACATGCTCTCCATTCTACCTCAACAGTGCTGAACTTGCAAAACACCTGTCTCTGACATTATGCACTTACAATATTTTGCCACTGTTTTAATTTCTCCACCATTCATCCTGCCCATTTGTTACACCATCGGTGGGCTGAGTCTCATGGAACTGAATTTCATTAAATGTTGGTAGAATACCACTTGTAGATCACAGAAAACTATTTTCAGTCTATTTGCGTCACAGGAGTCTGAGTGATCAGTTAGTGAAAATGTAAGCTGCCACCATTTTGTTTGTATTGCACTTCCTCCATAGGAGCTGCTGATTTTTTAACTGGTGCTTTCCCAAAATTAGTGCAGAGCCAGGCACACAGCAACAGTTAATTTACTGTGGCTCATTAATTAGTCCAGGGGATGCCTTTTTATCATTTTTATTGCTGAAGAACTTGGAGAGGGTGTAGAGTGATATGGGACACTCCAGAACTACTGAATAATATCAGGAGGGCACTTCACTTTGTCAAGCCTCCCTGAACAGTCATTATGTAGGAGAAAATAAAGAAGGCCAGAACTGAGAAATAGAAAAACAGCACAATGTCACAGGATCACCAGATGCCTCTTTCCAGTATCCATCATATGCTCTTTAGTGAGGGAGAGGTTAATGCCCACTATGTCACAGAACAGCCAGACCCTTTCCAACTTTCACCGGGATCTCTTCGGTGAGCTCCCCAGCCACCTACTGGGCACACCTCTCATAGGGACTGGCTTAATTCCCCTAAATATTCTTTCTCAAACCAAACCTGAAGCTTGTGAAACACCGAACAGCCCAAAGCAGTCAACAACTGCTACACTGGTTTCAGAGGAGCCAAAAAGAACTAAATGTGTCTAACATGCTAGCAATCTAACTAGGAGGGTGCTACAGTTGATTTTAACCAAAATAGTGAGTTAGACAGACCATGTAAAAATCGTTATCTGGTAAATTGTTATTTTCTGTGTACTGCTGGTTTAGTAAGTGTGCTAGACTCATTGAAATAAAGATATTTTTTTTTTAAACAAAAAAAAAAAAAATGCTGTGTCTCCAGGTCCATGCCTATATTGCCATTCCACTAGTCCATGATAGGTAAAGGTTTCATTTTTTCACAATGAACACAATGGGTATTGTTAAATTCACTCTGTGCACATGCTCAGCTCCATAATGCTAATACCTTCAAGCATTAAAAAAACACGAACCATGCAAAAAGCAGCCTGTAAATTCCTGCAATGAGGCATGTTTGCAGAGAGTTAACTGACATCCTATGCTACAGTAGCTAGATATCTGCTAGTAAGTCTTGTCACTGTATCCTGTTTATCTAGTGAATTGTTCCTGAATAAGGCTGCAGCAATAGGTTCCAATGGTCACCTGGTTGAGGCCTGAAAGAAATTTCTCTACATGTGGATGTTATATTTGATTTTCACTTTTTAGAGAAAGTGGAATCCTTCTTTGAGTGTGCAGAAATAATTCTTCAACTAAAAAAATAACAGGGGAGAAATGCAAATGTAACTGGACACACAGTAAAGATCTTTATATGACCTGACCAAATCAATGAATCAAAGCAGAAGTCTTTATAGTCATTTCAATAATATGTTCATTATATGTTGGGTAGTGTGTATTTAATAATTTGTTACTACTGCTGTACAGAACTTCTGCATTCCACCATTAAGAAACAATATACTCATGTCACCAATGAAAGTCTGGCTGAAATGCCTTTCATGTTCAACAAATCACTCCAAGGCTAATAATACCACAATTACATAAATCATTGCTTCTAAAAAAATCTAATATTCTTAGAGAAGAATGTTAAAAATAGATGCAAAAATTGCTGCAGATGCTTAAATGTGTTAAAATATTTGCTGTTTTTCCTTCAAATACCACAAATTACTAGGAAAACACATCAATCATGTTGTATGGAAGAACATCTGTTATTTCTTACAGTGTAGGAAAACAGGGATTGGATACTTTCACAGTTATCAGCTATTCCAAAGTTAAAATGTTCTCTTCTATATGGTAAGAATCAAATTAACTTGTTTCCCTTTCATGGGAGACTTGAGATGCAATGCAAAACCCACCCATATGTCTGTGTCCGTGCAAACTGAAAAAGCCAGAGAGAAAAATAATCACAAACAGAAACTGCATGAATAATGTAGTAATTTCAATAAGAAGTTAAATAAAATAAAATGCACCCACAAGAAAGTGACATAATGGTAGCTCATCTGTGCCATATAGATCCAAGGAATGTCTGTAACAGTAGATG
This sequence comes from Rana kukunoris, assembly GCA_029574335.1. Classification (NCBI taxonomy): domain Eukaryota; kingdom Metazoa; phylum Chordata; class Amphibia; order Anura; family Ranidae; genus Rana; species Rana kukunoris. The sequence continues at coordinate 128,470,456 of CM056049.1, forward strand.
TATGTTGCGTCCGCTGAACTTTTTCCAGGGGGGGGCATAATTTTACCTGCTCCGCTTCTTTGAGTCATGAGGGCAGGGGCTACTATCCCATAAAGCCTTCTCCTTATCCTTGAAGTGCCCTTCTCCCAGGTCACTGTTCCTTTGATATGGCAGCAAACAAACACAAGGGTATCAAGGAGGTGGCAACGCAAGAGGGCTCACACAAACACAGAGAGAGTGAGAAAGACGAACTGCTCCAGGGGGGGTGGCCCTCCCTTAAACGCCCATGTTGCTTTGACAGATCCTTGTACCATCCCAGGCAACGCAAGAGGGCTGAGAAAGACTTGAAACATGTTGCTTTGAAGTACCATCCCAGGAAAGAGGAAAGATAAATCATACTCCTTGGTAGCTTCAGGATCCCAATCTGCATATATCCAGTGAGTGGGTCTGTTACAGCTATTCCCAGGATCCATCACATGGCATGGCTTAAATCCAGACAAACCACCCTGTCGCTTTCCTGTGCATCTTATTTTATTTCATGCTTGATTAAAATTACTATACTATTTATGTACTTTCTCTTTAGGCTTGTTTTTTAGAGATAACTGGTGGGATTGTCCAGGATGATCCGATGTGAGAGCTGCAAGGTAATGATTCCAGTCTCCGGTCTGACTACTTTATTTGCTGCAATATATCGTCAGTTCTATGGGATGCTTAGGATTACTTCTTTGACCAGAGAGGGAAATGATAATTAAAACATATATTAGACAAATAATTTCTATTCACCCTGATTTTATGGTTGCCAGTTATCGTTAATGAAAAGTGTCATATAATTTATAAATATAATTTATTGGAAATTTTAGAGGCACCATGTCAATCCAACTCAAGCCAAAAATGTTTTATTTCTGTATTAGATAAAGTGGGGAAGGGTCAGAGCCTCTGTTAGGTTATAATTGCCAGCTGTGCCCCTATTGGCAAATGGTCCACTGTTTCCTAGGAAGATGGGAAAGCACATTTTAGTAAAGTTGCGAAATGTTAGACATTCTGACAATGTTTTTATTGTTGGCTCTGCTTCCTTGTCCCTGGAACACCGACACCATACTTTTTTGTACTTGCATTGCAGGGACTAAAAGGGAGTGAACATCTCACCAATGGGGTTACAGACAAGTACAAATGTGACAGAAACTGTAACTCTCTATACAAAGCTTTTTTTTTCTTTTTGTTTACACTGAAGTAAAGCTTTAATTGTAATTACTCACTTGCCTGCTCTACAAAATTTATAAAAAGAAAGATTAAACATAGCATTTACATGCTGAACATACACCAGAGAATCTAATAAAAACGATTCTAAGGAAAAACTCTGACATGTACAGTCAAGCCTCGTTCACACACGCACGGTTTTCTCGGCAAGAACCAGCAAGAAAACTGCTGACAGAGCAAAGTCGAGTAAACCGTGTGTGTGGACGAGGCTTTGAGGTTTCTTGTCAAGAAAACTTCCCAGAATCTAGACGAGAAAAATAGAGAACTTGTTCTCTATTTTCTCGTCCTGAGATTCTCGGCAGTGTTTTCCTGACAAGAAACCCAAGCGTCCGCATACTTACCTGTCACCGTGGAAACCCACACATTCTCAAAATGACTTTGACGCATGCACGGTAGCTTCCAAGGCATTGGTAAGGTGTAGCAAGATGGCGGCGAGGGCATCAAATGTGATGAGCGCATGCTCGTCGTAGTCGATGACGTCACCGCATTTGGGCCTTTCATAAGAAAGGCAGTTCTTTTGAATGGAGTGTGTGTACACTCGGGCGGCAAGAGAATCTTGCCAAGAATCTCGTCAGGAAAAACAACATTTTTTTCCTGACAAGATTCTGGGCCCTGTATACAGGGCTTAAGGATACAAATTGGACAGGGCAGACCTTATTTTAAAACCCATATACCATATTTATCGGCATATACCACACACTTTTTTCCCCTTAAAATAAGGGGGAAATCGTGGGTGCGTGATAAACGCCGATAACCGCTTCCCGCGCTCAGTTTGAACTGAGCCGCCGACATATACCGAGTGCAGTACACTCGGGTACATTCGGCCAGGCTCAGCTTCGCTCGTGCTCACGCATAAACGTCACAGAGCACTCGGTATATGTCGGCAGAGGCGTTCAAACTGAGCGTGGGAAGCGGGGATTCGACTCGAGACATCGCTGGAGAAGATGGGAGGACACCACTGGAGCCAAAGATGGACGCCGGACCTGACGATGGACGCCGCGCAAGACACCAAAACTGTAAGTACTAAAAGTACTAAAAGTTTTTTTTTACAGGTCCACATTAGGGGTGCACGCTATACGCCGGAGCGCGCAATACCCCGATAAATACGGTATCTTATAAAAATAATGTGAGGTACATGTATATCCAACTTATATACAAAATCAAGCTCTAAAGTTCAAGAATATGCAAACTGCATAATTTCAACCAGGATCTTTCCGTGTCCATGACAAAACAAGCCATGGAAGCCTATAAAACTGTGGAAAACATAGTCTCGGATCATCATTATTTTCTTATGATCGTCTGGACTACCTAAGAAATTCAGCCAGATGAGGTCTTGGTTTGCAAAAGCCTGTTTTGAACAACCGCAATCAGCAACATTCAAGTCCATCTTCCTTGGAATGTAGTTTAGTTTTTCAAAAGCAACCACAAAAATCCAGCGACTAACCATGGTTCGGTCACAAAAAAATTACGTACCACCAGTCATAAACTCAGCAAAGATAATTTTGAGGGGTAATAAAAAAATGATCATACCAATGGGAAAAGCATTGAAAGTGATGCCAATAACGTTGTGAATGACCCTAGGATTGGGAAAAGGTCACCAGGAAACATTGTTGCCATTTTTCCCTGCCGACAAACTGCATACATTTCAAATATTTTAGATTAATACATATCTTTAAAGTGAAAGTAATAAATCCTTTCATAAGGAATTAACAACTATTTCTGAGTAAAATTAATGAATGCAATAGGATAGGCTGAAAGCAAAGTAAAATGATTGCTCAGTCACTTTGCAGCTGCTGACTGTATAAGAAAAACACTTGCTGTGAAATTAGTATTTGCAAAGTGTCAGTCTGTACTGACACTGCATTTACCAGATTGTTCTGAGTGATAACATTATTTAAGGTTATATTTGTGGCATGTTAAATGTGGATGTACACAGTAAACACTTAAACAGAACACAGCTATCAGTATTCAGCTTTAGAGCCTTATGTACAGTACGTTGGTATTGACATAATTAAATATATAAATACATGGAGTTGGGTATATGTTTTTTTAAAAGCATTACACCTTACACAGAACAGTACGATGTTAGAAATATTATAACAGACTTTAGAAGCTCAGCTCTATAATGTATAGTGACATAAATGCTGAACACACTAACCGTACTGTATATTCCTAATTACATGATTCCTCAGGTGTGTTCAAATAGAAGAATTAGTAAATTCTTGCATATTTGTTTTTATTTCAAATAATTAGTGTGTTAAGATCTTGTTTGTAACAAAGTATCTAAGATATACAATTTTTGCAGATACAAGGTATTAAAAAGGCGATGGTAGCAGTTTTATACTTCTCTGTAAGGTAGAGTTTTTTGGGACATTCAACCTTCAAACTAGAATCCTGGCAGGGCTGAACTTTCAATGGGACCTGGCCCATTACTATGATCGAGATCTTGCTTCCGTGTTTTTACATCCTAGCATATAGTACCAGGGCCGATGCTACCACTAGGCAGGCTGAATTGATGGGCACTGGTAGGCTGCATTTGAGGGCACTGATGAGGCTACATTTGTTGGGCGCCGGTGAGGCTGCATTTGATGGACGCTGGTGAGGCTGCATTTGATAGGCGCTGGTGACGCTACATTTGATGGGCGCTGGTGAGGCTGCATTGATGGGCACTGGTGAGGCTGCACTGATGGGTGCTGGTAAGGCTGCATTTAATGGACACTTAATTAAAAAGATGCGGTTTACATGGGCAGGGGGAAATGGGTGGAGTCAGGGGTGGAGCCAAGGAGGGTGACAAAATTAGGTTTCGCTTAGGGTGTCAAAAATTCTTGCACCAGCCCTGTAAAGTACATAGCATCTTTTTCTAGTGTTGCTGGTGTTTTTGTTTTCCATCACTGGCTGTTTTTATTGTTTCTTTGTTTTTTATTTGCTTTCCCTTTGTTTTGTAAGGTGTTGTTTATATCTTACTTTGTTATGAACAAGATCTTAACACACTAATTATTTGAAATAGAAACTGATATGGAAGAATCTGCTAATTATGCCAATTGAACACACCTGAGGAATCATGTGATTAGTAGTGTTGAGCAGAATATGCCATATTCGATTTCGCGATATATCTCGAATATATAGTCGAATATTCGAGATATATTCGCTAAATACGAATATTCGTGATATTTTTTGGAAATGAAATGATTGCGAAATTTCGCTATTGCGAATGCGAATGCGAAATTTCGAGAAATGCGGAATGGAGCACTCTGATTGGCTCAGAATATTCGTGATATATTACAATACAAAATAATTGCGAATATTCGGCAAATGCGGAAGGAGCACTCTGATTGGCTCAGAATATTCGTGATATGTCCGTGCAAACTGAAAAAGCCAGAGAGAAAAATAATCACAAACAGAAACTGCATGAATAATGTAGTAATTTCAATAAGAAGTTAAATAAAATAAAATGCACCCACAAGAAAGTGACATAATGGTAGCTCATCTGTGCCATATAGATCCAAGGAATGTCTGTAACAGTAGATGTATGTTGCAGTCCTGCAGTCATGAGTACTATGATCCTTGAAGTGCCAGGTCACTGATATGGCAGCTATCAAGGCAACGCAAGAGGGCTTGAGAAAGACGAACTGCTCTGAAACATGTTGCTTTGACAGGTACCATCCCAGTGACTTGGAAGTGGAAAGATAAATCATACTCCTTGGTAGCTTCAGGATCCCAATCTGCATATATCCAGTGAGTGGGTCTGTTACAGCTATTCCCAGGATCCATCACATGGCATGGCTTAAATCCAGACAAACCACCATGTCGCTTTCCTGTGCATCTTATTTTATTTCATGCTTGATTAAAATTACTATACTATTTATGTACTTTCTCTTTAGGCTTGTTTTTTAGAGATAACTGGTGGGATTGTCCAGGATGATCTGATGTGAGAGCTGCAAGGTAATGATTCCAGTCTCCGGTCTGACTACTTTATTTGCTGCAATATATCGTCAGTTCTATGGGATGCTTAGGATTACTTCTTTGACCAGAGAGGGAAATGATAATTAAAACATATATTAGACAAATAATTTCTATTCACCCTGATTTTATGGTTGCCAGTTATCGTTAATGAAAAGTGTCATATAATTTATAAATATAATTTATTGGAAATTTTAGAGGCACCATGTCAATCCAACTCAAGCCAAAAATGTTTTATTTCTGTATTAGATAAAGTGGGGAAGGGTCAGAGCCTCTGTTAGGTTATAATTGCCAGCTGTGCCCCTATTGGCAAATGGTCCACTGTTTCCTAGGAAGATGGGAAAGCACATTTTAGTAAAGTTGCGAAATGTTAGACATTCTGACAATGTTTTTATTGTTGGCTCTGCTTCCTTGTCCCTGGAACACCGACACCATACTTTTTTGTACTTGCATTGCAGGGACTAAAAGGGAGTGAACATCTCACCAATGGGGTTACAGACAAGTACAAATGTGACAGAAACTGAAACTCTCTATACAAAGCTTTTTTTTTCTTTTTGTTTACACTGAAGTAAAGCTTTAATTGTCATTACTCACTTGCCTGCTCTACAAAATTTATAAAAAGAAAGATTAAACATAGCATTTACATGCTGAACATACACCAGAGAATCTAATAAAAACGATTCTAAGGAAAAACTCTGACATGTACAGTCAAGCCTCGTTCACACGCACGGTTTTCTCGGCAAGAACCAGCAAGAAAACTGCTGACAGAGCAAAGTCGAGTAAACCGTGTGTGTGGACGAGGCTTTGAGGTTTCTTGTCAAGAAAACTTCCCAGAATCTAGACGAGAAAAATAGAGAACTTGTTCTCTATTTTCTCGTCCTGAGATTCTCGGCAGTGTTTTCCTGACAAGAAACCCAAGCGTCCGCATACTTACCTGTCACCGTGGAAACCCACACATTCTCAAAATGACTTTGACGCATGCACGGTAGCTTCCAAGGCATTGGTAAGGTGTAGCAAGATGGCGGCGAGGGCATCAAATGTGATGAGCGCATGCTCGTCGTAGTCGATGACGTCACCGCATTTGGGCCTTTCATAAGAAAGGCAGTTCTTTTGAATGGAGTGTGTGTACACTCGGGCGGCAAGAGAATCTTGCCAAGAATCTCGTCAGGAAAAACAACATTTTTTTCCTGACAAGATTCTGGGCCCTGTATACAGGGCTTAAGGATACAAATTGGACAGGGCAGACCTTATTTTAAAACCCATATACCATATTTATCGGCATATACCACACACTTTTTTCCCCTTAAAATAAGGGGGAAATCGTGGGTGCGTGATAAACGCCGATAACCGCTTCCCGCGCTCAGTTTGAACTGAGCCGCCGACATATACCGAGTGCAGTACACTCGGGTACATTCGGCCAGGCTCAGCTTCGCTCGTGCTCACGCATAAACGTCACAGAGCACTCGGTATATGTCGGCAGAGGCGTTCAAACTGAGCGTGGGAAGCGGGGATTCGACTCGAGACATCGCTGGAGAAGATGGGAGGACACCACTGGAGCCAAAGATGGACGCCGGACCTGACGATGGACGCCGCGCAAGACACCAAAACTGTAAGTACTAAAAGTACTAAAAGTTTTTTTTTACAGGTCCACATTAGGGGTGCACGCTATACGCCGGAGCGCGCAATACCCCGATAAATACGGTATCTTATAAAAATAATGTGAGGTACATGTATATCCAACTTATATACAAAATCAAGCTCTAAAGTTCAAGAATATGCAAACTGCATAATTTCAACCAGGATCTTTCCGTGTCCATGACAAAACAAGCCATGGAAGCCTATAAAACTGTGGAAAACATAGTCTCGGATCATCATTATTTTCTTATGATCGTCTGGACTACCTAAGAAATTCAGCCAGATGAGGTCTTGGTTTGCAAAAGCCTGTTTTGAACAACCGCAATCAGCAACATTCAAGTCCATCTTCCTTGGAATGTAGTTTAGTTTTTCAAAAGCAACCACAAAAATCCAGCGACTAACCATGGTTCGGTCACAAAAAAATTACGTACCACCAGTCATAAACTCAGCAAAGATAATTTTGAGGGGTAATAAAAAAATGATCATACCAATGGGAAAAGCATTGAAAGTGATGCCAATAACGTTGTGAATGACCCTAGCCGACAAACTGCATACATTTCAAATATTTTAGATTAATACATATCTTTAAAGTGAAAGTAATAAATCCTTTCATAAGGAATTAACAACTATTTCTGAGTAAAATTAATGAATGCAATAGGATAGGCTGAAAGCAAAGTAAAATGATTGCTCAGTCACTTTGCAGCTGCTGACTGTATAAGAAAAACACTTGCTGTGAAATTAGTATTTGCAAAGTGTCAGTCTGTACTGACACTGCATTTACCAGATTGTTCTGAGTGATAACATTATTTAAGGTTATATTTGTGGCATGTTAAATGTGGATGTACACAGTAAACACTTAAACAGAACACAGCTATCAGTATTCAGCTTTAGAGCCTTATGTACAGTACGTTGGTATTGACATAATTAAATATATAAATACATGGAGTTGGGTATATGTTTTTTTAAAAGCATTACACCTTACACAGAACAGTACGATGTTAGAAATATTATAACAGACTTTAGAAGCTCAGCTCTATAATGTATAGTGACATAAATGCTGAACACACTAACCGTACTGTATATTCCTAATTACATGATTCCTCAGGTGTGTTCAAATAGAAGAATTAGTAAATTCTTGCATATTTGTTTTTATTTCAAATAATTAGTGTGTTAAGATCTTGTTTGTAACAAAGTATCTAAGATATACAATTTTTGCAGATACAAGGTATTAAAAAGGCGATGGTAGCAGTTTTATACTTCTCTGTAAGGTAGAGTTTTTTGGGACATTCAACCTTCAAACTAGAATCCTGGCAGGGCTGAACTTTCAATGGGACCTGGCCCATTACTATGATCGAGATCTTGCTTCCGTGTTTTTACATCCTAGCATATAGTACCAGGGCCGATGCTACCACTAGGCAGGCTGAATTGATGGGCACTGGTAGGCTGCATTTGAGGGCACTGATGAGGCTACATTTGTTGGGCGCCGGTGAGGCTGCATTTGATGGACGCTGGTGAGGCTGCATTTGATAGGCGCTGGTGACGCTACATTTGATGGGCGCTGGTGAGGCTGCATTGATGGGCACTGGTGAGGCTGCACTGATGGGTGCTGGTAAGGCTGCATTTAATGGACACTTAATTAAAAAGATGCGGTTTACATGGGCAGGGGGAAATGGGTGGAGTCAGGGGTGGAGCCAAGGAGGGTGACAAAATTAGGTTTCGCTTAGGGTGTCAAAAATTCTTGCACCAGCCCTGTAAAGTACATAGCATCTTTTTCTAGTGTTGCTGGTGTTTTTGTTTTCCATCACTGGCTGTTTTTATTGTTTCTTTGTTTTTTATTTGCTTTCCCTTTGTTTTGTAAGGTGTTGTTTATATCTTACTTTGTTATGAACAAGATCTTAACACACTAATTATTTGAAATAGAAACTGATATGGAAGAATCTGCTAATTATGCCAATTGAACACACCTGAGGAATCATGTGATTAGTAGTGTTGAGCAGAATATGCCATATTCGATTTCGCGATATATCTCGAATATATAGTCGAATATTCGAGATATATTCGCTAAATACGAATATTCGTGATATTTTTTGGAAATGAAATGATTGCGAAATTTCGCTATTGCGAATGCGAATGCGAAATTTCGAGAAATGCGGAATGGAGCACTCTGATTGGCTCAGAATATTCGTGATATATTACAATACAAAATAATTGCGAATATTCGGCAAATGCGGAAGGAGCACTCTGATTGGCTCAGAATATTCGTGATATTTTAAAATACAAAATAATTGTGAATATTCGGCAAATGCGGAAGGAGCACTCTGATTGGCTCAGAATATTCGTGATATATTACAATACAAAATAATTGAGAATATTCGAGAAATTACAATACAAAATAATTGCGGAAGGAGCACTCTGATTGGCTCAGAATATTCGTGATATATTACAATACAAAATAATTGCGAATATTCGAGAAATGCGGAAGGAGCACTCTGATTGGCTCAGAATATTCGTGATATATTACAATACAAAATAATTGCGAATATTCGAGAAATGCGGAATGGAGCACTCTGATTGGCTCAGAATATTCGTGATATTTCACAATACAAAATAATTGCGAAATTTCGAGAAATGCGGAATGGAGCACTCTGATTGGCTCAGAATATTCGTGATATATTACAATACAAAATAATCGCGCGATATCGCTATTGCCGAATAATCGCATTGCGATTTTTCGGCAATATAAAATGATCACTGCAGCTACTCGGCCCAAGGTCTCTAATCATACCAGCAATGCTTTTAGACGTCGATGGGGATCTCTATGATGTGATCTGTTCTAAAAAAAAATTGAAAAAATACGAATATTCGAAATAGCGAATATTCGCCGCGATATTCGAGTTATTCGCGAATACTCGAATATGCAATATTCGTAGCGAATATTCGCAATGCGAATATTCGTGAGCAACACTAGTGATTAGGTATATAAGGGCCAGTTCACACCAGTTCCGTTCAGTTCGTGTGCTTTTTTTCTGCACAAAATGCATGCACAGTGTTTTTCCATGCATTCCAATGGCTCTAGTTGGCTCTAGTTCACATCATGCAGTCAGTTTCCGGTCAGTTTCTGCACCGGAAACTGACTGCATGGTGTGAACTAGAGCCAACTAGAGCCATTGGATTACATGGAAAACATTGTGCATGCATTTTTAGTGCAGAAAAAATGCACACAAAACTGTACGGAACTGCGTCTGGTGTGAACTGGTCCTAAGTGTGTTCATCAGTTATGTCAGGCATCCGAGTATCTTGTTCAATCTATTGGTCTGCTTCTAAAAATATTTGAGCAACAGTCTATAAAATTAATAATTTTGTGCATGCCTTTTAATACATAGAAAAAAAATCAAATCAATGTTAAAGAAAAAAAAATCAGTACCACACAAAAAAAGGAAAATAGCAAGTACCGTATTTATCGGGGTATTGCGCGCACCCGCGTATAGCGCGCACCCCCAACCTAGAAGAGAAAATCCTGAAAAAAAAGTATACTTACAGTTTAGATGCCCCTCGTTGTTGTCTTGCCCGGCGTCCATCGGCGGCCTTGTCTGGTCCGCCGTCCGTCTGCAGCCTCGGTGGTGTCCTCCTCGCTTCCCCCGAGACACCGAGTCGAATCCCCGATTCGGCACGCTTAGTTTGAACGCCGCCGCCGACATATAATGAGCGCAGTACACTAGGGCACGCTCGGCCACGCTCGGCTTCTCACGCATAGAGGCTAGGAGCGTGACCGCAAAGGAAGCTGAGCCAGGCCAAATGTACCCGAGTGTACTGCACTCGGTATATGTCGGCGGAGGCATTCAAACTAAGCGCGGGAAGCGGGTATCTGCACCCACTATTTCCCCCTTATTTTAAGGGGAAAAAACGTGTGCGGTATACACCGATAAATATGGTACGTGGTATACTGCTAACTTAGAGATTATGATGAAATTGTAAAACTTCAAGTATAGTGAACATATCACATTGACCTTTATAATAAATTGTAGATGTATTGCCACATATGGATACATATTATTCTTAAAATTATCAGCAGGACTATAGTAGATTTCTCCATAACATAGTTTGATAAATCTAGAAGAATGGGCAGAAATGAGAACATTCTTTGGAAAGTTTTCATCCAATCTGTTGATTTCCAACTGTGAACCAATATATTCATATGGGACCAGTAGGTCTTTATCCTTATTGAAGTGTAAGTGCATAGAGAAGATTGCTAAGGGGATAACAAATCACACTTAGTTTTCTGACATTTCTAATGCTTACTGTCAGAGAGTAAGTTCTTGCTGCATTATGTCACTATACATTTCCAGTGGAAGCAAAGGTTAAGGGTATAAATTAAGATACACTTTCTCATCTCCTAAACAATATCTTACATTTAATATAAAAAAAGTCAGGAATGTATATTTAATACTTTAAAATGCACCAAATTGTAAAGCATATTCAAGGGCAAAATGTGAACACTTGTAGTTCCATATTAAAATATGCTTAAAGTGAACCTGTGTAAAGCTATATTTTTAGGGGAAAAAACTGCAGCACTTAAAGTGTTTCTGAAGCCTTAAGGTTTTTTGCCTTAATGCATTCATTGCATTAACGTAGAAAACCTTCTGTGTTGCAGAATCCCCCCCAGCTCCTGATATACTAAGCCCAATCTCGATCCAGCGATGTGCATGAGAGCAGCAGCTCTCTGCCTCTTCACTGGGCAGGTTTTTAGCAGTGGGAGCCATTGGCTCCTGCTGATGTGAATCAAATCCTGTAACAAGGGGTGGGGTGAAGCGAAGCCGCCCTGTCAGTGTCAATAGATGCAATAAACATGGCTCGGGAGAGAGCCTGTACAAGTTTCATATTAGACAGTGGCTTTCTATGGGGGCACTTGCTAAAGAGGAAGACCCAAAAGCACCTGCAGGGAACAGGAGGTTTGTACAGAGCAGGTATGACATGTTTATCACTTTAGTTATAAGTACATCTGCACCTACAGAAGGGTGATTTAGTGAAGGCAAATAGGCTATTCACTGTGTAAGTGCAGTTGTACTCTGCAAGAGAATTTTCCCCAGAGCTTAGGGAATGAGGTAAAGCTCTATTAACCTCCATAATCCAATCATGTGCAAACAAAAATGCTGTTTTCTATTTTCCCTGTACATGATTGGGTATTCTTTACAAAGTGAAGCTTCGGCACATTCACTAAGCTCTAGGGAAAATTCCCTTGCTGAGTTAAAATTGCACTTGCAATGTGAAACAGTATATGTGCCTTTAGTTACTTAATCCTACAGTTTTCTCTTAATTCCCCCTGTGAAGTCCACCTAATTCAACCTCCTGTGATGGTGTGGTATTAAAGCTGCACTGCTTCAGAGCAAAGTTAATACTCATATGTAGGCTCAGCCTACATTTTGCAGGGTGTGTGGTTATCTGCATTCTCACTGTTGATTCACAATCCTGTAACCTGTTAACCTCCCTGGCGGTCTTCCCGTGTGTGGCACGGGGTGAGATTTTTAAGCTAAGATCGGTAACCCCGTGCCACACACGGACTTGCCTCGCTGGATGCAGAAAAAAAGTTTACTTACCTTTTCTCTGCGATCCAGCGATGAATCTCCGCAGTACACGGCGGCCGGATGTCCGCCTGATGCTGTGTGTACCGCCGATTCCCTTCCCTGCGAGCGTCGCGACGTAGGGGGGGGAACGGCGCCAAATTCAAAAATGTAAACAAACACTATACATACAGTACACTGTAATCTTATAGATTACAGTACTGTATGTAAAAAATACACACCCCCCATGTCCCTAGTGGTCTGCCCTGTACACTACATGTCCTTTTATATAATAAAAACTGTTCTTTCTCCCTGCAAACTGTAGATTGCCCATAGCAACCAAAAGTGTCCCTTTATGGCAAAAATTGTTTTAGAGCAGCTAAAAAACAGCGATAATAAATCAGAATCACTTGCAGAATTTAGCGATAGCGATTTGTGGGGAAATTCGTCATAAAAAAAAAAAATAAATAATGACAGCAAAAATTCTGCAACTGAGCAAATTTCAGTGATTTTGATTTGATTACATTATTGAATAATTTTTACTATAATTATATTATTATTTGTTATAATTTTTTATAATTATTTATTATATTATAATTTGTAATAAAAAAATAAAATAAATCATACCCGGGATGCCTATTAGACTCTTGTTTGGAAAAATTTCAGTGAGTTATTCCTAAGAATTACAAGCCTACAGTATAAAACGCCAAATTCCCTTGCAAATAATGGTACCGCTTTAAGCACCTAAAATCTGAAAGAATCATACCGCCAGGGAGGTTAATCAGCACCATCTCATGCCTAGCTTGCACTTCTTCCTCCCCGAACCATACAAGTTCACATGCCCTCAACATGGAAGGAGACCCCCTGGCAAGGCATGTCCCCATGTTGATGTGTACAAGAGTCGTATCCCCTATTTCTAGCCCAGTGGAAATGGGGTCTGCACAGGGGATGGTTTTAAAATAAGGTGACCCCCAGATATCTGCCCTACCACAGGAATAAGTAACAATGCTCAGATGACACAATATGACAGAATGACATGATAACCCATGCACTGGCAGCTGAATGTCAACAAACTGGTTGATAATGCTGGCTGATGTCATTTATCAAATATGGTCATGAACACATTTGGTCAATGACGTCACCCAGGATATCCACTAGTTTGTTTACTATGTGAAACCAGCTGGCAGGCCATAAATCCATTAATTTAGTGGAGATAGTGATACTGCAGCAGCAATTAATGCAGGCAAACAGACCAAATCTGTCTTTTTTAGTTTTCTCATTTAGCAATACTCAAACAGCTAGAGTTTGGATATAATTCTTTGTTGACCCTAGTCCTGAGGCTCATCCCATAGCCTCAATCTTGGAATGATATTCTTTGAATCAGATGGGGTGAGTGATGAGTCCTGGGCATGCCAACATGCCCCAAAGAAAGAGGAAAGGTTTACTAAAAAAAACATAATGATGTCCTTGGGCACATTTTGCTATCATACATCTCTTACCCTCAACCTGATTCCCATCATCTATAACCAGCTCAACTGTTTATCCAAAAATACTGATCATGCTTATATTTCCAAATGTTAGGGTGAATTCCAGTGCACCAAAACTGAGGAAGGCTTGTCCACAATCACGTTATGCTCTATAAACATATCTTTGGCCAGAACATCATGTAAGGTTGTTACCTGATAGTACATGGTTCCATCATGATTGGCACACCTCCATTCTTCACTTACCAAAATGTGTTTTAGTGGTTATAATTTAGTGGGAGATATGTTGTACATCTGGCAGACTTGTCCTTTGCTGAGCAGATTTCAGACAAATGTGTTTAAACCAAAACTTCACTATTTCAATCAACGTTGACTATTTTTAATCCGTATGCTGCCAGCATTAGTAAAAGGATAAGAAAGTATATCATTTTTACTTGTCTTGCTTCCTGGTTTTCAGGCATAGGCAAATGATGCCACCAATCCCAGAAGTCTTTAGGAAGGGAAGGGGATGGGTTTTCTCAGCTAAGAACACCCTTCTGCATGCATGTCTGAGCTGAGGGCAGAATCATCTGCCCTTACTCAAGATGGCCATGGCCATGAAATGCTAGGGGATGTTTTTCAAAGTGACTTATCAGCAAAAAAAAGCATGGAGACATGGATGGACGAGTCTGCTTTGAATACTAAATATGAATTAAATATTGTCAGATGTATTTTACTTTTGCTTTAAGCTCCTACAAATTATATTTAGTGGTCCCTTTCTAAGAGATCATTGGATTATGCTTCTTCTTTGCATTGCAAACCCCTTTTTCACTAAGGCCTCTTTCACACAGGACGGATCAGTGATGATTCGCCCCGTGAACATCTGCTTGTTCCATTGCTGGGATTGCTCCGCTGATCCCCGCTGAGAAGGCGGATGACAGGGCGGTCCCAAGTGTGCAGGGACAGGGTGTCTTTTCTCCGCTCTCCTCTATGGGGGGGATCAGATGAACACGGACCGTCTGAAGGATGGAAAAATAGGGTTTTCCTCCGTCTGCAGAATCGGAGGATTGCAGGAACCGGGTGAGATCAGGCGTCAGCGGATGTTCATCTGCTGACACCCGCAATCTCATATGGACCAATGTATGTCCATTTTTCATCCATACACGGATGGATGAAAAATCAGACATACGGTCCGCCCGTGTGGAAGAGCCCTAAGCCTTAAATCAGCCACTTATGTACTACAAACTATTGCAAAGGCTTTGCAGAAACAATTCACACAATTCCTCTTCCTTTCCCTGCAATTTTTGCATCTGTCCACGAATGTCCATTATGGAATAAAATTCAAATAATGGATCTTACAAACTGTTCATAAATGTACTGACATTTGACAACCCCGCCCCCCCTTTTCTTTTTTAATACAGGCCTTTTGCATACTTGTTCACTGCATCCTGGGTTTACAACCATTCTAAGTCCAATAATACAATCAACAAGAATGTGGCCCTGTATTTATCATCCTTACCATGTCAATAAATGATTATAAAGTGTATTATAGTACAACTCTTTATGACTATATTATTATTCTTTGAAAATGTTCAATACAAACCAATTGAATGAGAGAAAAAGTTAACCGCTCAGAGGTCCCAAGGAGCTGAAGCTGAAAGGTAGGATCCAACCCCTGGGTGCAGGCACTGCAATAGTATGCAAAATTGTATGGAGAAAAACCAGGACGGCCGCACTCCAAAAAATGTTCCTTTATAATAAAACAGATCACAACATCAACATGTCACAGCAAAAAACAGAAAAGAGTTGACGCATTTCACACCAAAATACAGTGCTTAATTATAGAGCTATGAATAAGAACTGTATTTTGGTGTGAAACGCGTCAGCTCTTTTCTGTTTTTCGCTGTGACATGTTGATGTTGTGATCTATTTTATTATAAAGGAAAATTTTTTGAAGTGCGGCCGTGCTGGTTTTTCTCCACAATTTTACAAACCAATTGAAAGTGAAAACTCAAAATGATGTTTTGATGCTCAGGATGGCGGGTGCATTTTGTAGCATAAATTATTACCATTGCTATAACAGGTAAAGAACATTTTTAAGTGATCTCCCTAAAATTCATAGATGCAAGTATTTGCAGTATTTGCAAAATGCAGTATTTGTTCTTAAGCAGAACTATAGTGGCAGAAAAAGCTGTAACATAAATGCACTTGGAAATTGCAGATGTTTTCCATGTGAAAGTATAATGTAAAATATCTGACACCTTTAAGACTTTGGAAAAGCTAAAAAAATAATGATAATTTTGTCTGTCTACCTACAAAATGTGAATCTCATTTGATTTTGCCTCCAGTAATCTATCAACCAAACAGTTATTAAACATTCACACTGAGTTTTGTATTAAATCGAAACAAAATATATTGATTTGGTAGTTGGTAGAATCAAAGTTTCAGCATTAGGCAACAGGGTTCTAAATAAATCCTCTTTCATCATTTGCCTTTGGAATGGTCTGTTCTTGCCCCAGGTGCATATTGAATTAATGAATTGAGGAGCCCATTTTTCATCTTAAGTATGCATTACTATTTTGGCATCATTGCATCTTATGAGAATTTTCTGGGTCATTGGTTGTGCCATGCTTCCCAAAGGTTATGGCATGCTTTTCCCTCCATTACTAAGCAGTTAAGAACTCTGGTTTTCAACAGTGCTAGGAAAATAATGGAACTTTAGTGGCTGTTTTTTTTTATCTGCAAACAGTTTTCTATTTCATTTATTTCATTGTTTCATTGATATGCAAAAATAAAAACTGTGAGACAGAAGCATAACAATAAAGTTAATATAAATAAAACAATTAAAATTGACTATAAAAAAACAAATTTACTCGTATGTGTCATTCTATACAAATTGTGTTGAATTCTAGTGACTCCATTATTTAAAATGCACAGCCATGGTTATAAATAGATAAGCAATCTTGTGTAGACCTGGCTGGTGGCACCTTTAAAATGCATGAGCAACACAGCCCAGGCATTAACATCACCACTGCAGCTTGGCTCTCTGTCCTGGCTATTCGATTGACAGCTTGGCCCAGAGAGAGTAGAAGACAAACCTATATGGCTAAATTAGTGGTCCTGGAGAACTAAGTCCCCAACCCACATGGAATACATAAAGCTGGAGATGTGTGTGCATGGGGTTGGGGGGGGGGGAGTGAACAGTTTATTTTTGCAAGAGACAGTGTGGTTTGTGGTCTGTGGTCCTATTCCCTGTGTAGAGGGGCACAAGACAGGGATGCCCCCAGTTCCCACTCCTATTCGCCCTGGCTATAGAGCCTCTTTTAGCAGCACTGATTACATGTACCCAATTAATCACAGGTGTCCATGTGGGCCACTAGAAAAGAGATTGTCTTTGTACACAGATGATATATTCATATATCGGTCATATCGTCGAAAAGCTGAGAGGATTCTGAGTGTGGTTCAGGAAGTTCTGTTTACTCTAACTTTAAGGTAAATGGAGTCAAACATTTTTAAGATGGATTTGAATTTTGATCTTGAACTTCCCACTAGCTGCCCTGTATAACTCACCAATGAGTTTAAATATCTGGGTATAGTAGCTTATTTGCCCTTTGCATAGTATACAGAAAATAATATTGCCCCAGTTATAGCATTTAAAAGTAAGCTGACTATCAGAACTAATCTTCCCTTAAACCCTGTTGGAGAAAGTTAACATTTTTTAAATGGTGTTCCTCCCAACATTCCTGTATATTCTTCTTAGCTCCCCTATATACCTAAATGTATTTAACTCCATATTTACTACTTTTATGTGGCATTCAAAACCCCCCAGACTCTCACTAGCTACTTTAGAACGTCCCATTTTCCAGGATTTACAAATATATTATTATATTATGATAAAAAATATATATTATGTATGGCTTCTGCTCACCTAACAAATTAAATTCAAGATACTAACAATAACTTACAAAGCCATCCACAACTCTGTCCCCAGCTACATCACTAACCTGGTCTCAAAATACTAACCAAATCATTCTCTTCATTCCTCCCAAGTCCTCCTGCTCTCTAGCTCCCTTGTCACAGGGAATAGGCATGAGATATTGTAGTTGACTGTAAATCAGGCTATTGGCTGGTTGTATAGAATTTGTAACCAGGATAGAAATAAAACCCAAACCTCTGCAGGTTCATCTTGAGCCATTCATGAAAATCAAAGCATTGTGGGTGCTAAGATTTGAAGATTTGAAGATTAGTAAAGAGTCTTCAAATGCTAATGTTTGTGGATCTCACTGGGATAGACCTAGCTTGGTACGATAGTGGTTTATCATTTTATTGACTAGTAGCGTTGGCTTTGGAGTCCTGAAGTCAGAGGATCGCTAAGCACATTTGCAAAGCACATTTCTATACTTTATACATGCATTTTTTTTTTAAAACAGCGCTATAGCTCTGGTAAGGTCATAGCACTGTTTTATAAATAGACCCCAAGTCTGAAAACCAGGAATAATATGATATGATATTAAATGCCATTGAATTTACTTATATGTGAAATACAGGTGTCAATAATAAAACTTGAGTTTTTTTTACAGTGTCTTTCACATTTGTGAGACAGAATACAGAATCCAAATTAAGTATACATTTTCTAATCCCAATTGAAAGCTAAAGTGTTACTAAATTCAGGACCCTGCATTCACTATATCTTGTCTCCCACAATACACAGAACATGGAAATGCAATCATTTTAGTAAATATAAACTGCTAAATACCCTTTCTCATCAGCCGTATATAGCAGTCTTATGTCTATTGTCAGTGTCTGGTTAAAGCTTGTAGGAGGAGTTTTCATTCTACTTTGACTGCCCTATGACACTGCAGGACCCCTGACCCTCTGTCTGGGCAATACTGATTGGCCCTGTGTGAATCACATGCACCCTCCCAAGAAAAAAAACTCTCTAGCAGTACACACCAAACTGAGCATGTGCAGAGTGACTCCAAAGACTCTGTCAGGAGATGAATTGGGGACAGTGGAAGAAGGGGAGGATCAGAAAAGACAGGATCAAACAGCCTTTTTAGACAATATGGAGGGTTAATCCCTTAGGATCCACAGTGCGTATAACAATAATGCTTTACTGAATATGCAGACTGATTTTACTGTTGTGGGTTTAGGAACACTTTAATTTGCTTCCCTGTAAGAATGTTTCAATGAAGATGGCATCAGATGGCATTACTGATTTACTTGCTTGGGTGTCTTCTGTTTCTCTGAAGAGAGCAAAGTAAGAGTAAAAACAGAACTCTTGATCTGCGTGGCTGTTCCTTCTCAGTAATTCTTTTGTGCTGAAGCCAATATATTAGAGTGACAGCCAAGAAACAATGAATCAGAGTGACAGCCAAGAAACAAACATTTTCAGATGGGGAGGGTAGTCATGACATCTTATATATTTTCTCAATACAATTTCCTTTAAAGAAAAGACATTCAGGTATTACCAAAGCCTATCTCCTTCTAATAATGCTAGTTGCCTGGCTATCACTGACTTTATCACTTTACAAATGTCTGACCTAGAACAAGTATGCAGTAATTTAAATCATACTCCCTGATCTACACACTTATCCCAGATCAGTGGCTTAAAGTGGATGTAAACCCCCAATTTTTTTTTTTATGTCACAATGTAGAGTATAAGATTTCCTATCATCTGTGCCCAGTCTTGCCACACAGAGTTAATCCAGCGCTGAGTAATCCTCTTTTAAAGTCCAGTGCAAATTAAAGGGGTTGTAAAGACAAAAATATTTTCCTCTTAAATTAAAGTCTGACAGTAGCTGATAAAGTAAAAAGTAATGTTTTGCATTATAACTAGTTTGATACCTGTTGAAATCGAGCCGTTTTATTCACCTTCATCACTCCTGAATTGTTCTCACTGACTTCCTGGTTTGCGATGCGCATTCATTCTTGCTACATCACAGCCTAATGAGAACTACAGTTCCCATTAGGCTTAGCCCCCATGCCTGTAAGGGATAAGAGAGCATCTTCACGCAGGGCTGTAGTCATAGGGAGGGGGTGAGCACATTCTGCTTTCCACCATGCAGGTGCTGGTGGAAAGCAAGAAGAGAAGAGACAGGAAATGGCATTTTCAAACCTGGATTACTGTATTTTGGAGGTCAAAAGGAAAAACAAGGTAAGTGATATTTAAATGCTCTAGCTTACAGCAATCAATTGATCTAATAAAAAACAAACCTTTAGTGTTCCTTTAACCAGACTTCAGATAAAAACCTGCCCAATTAGGTTAAGTCCGTTTCTCTGTTATTGCTTTCAGTAACAGGTTATGTACAAATATAGCGTGGACATGTTTATCATAACAAGAGGTGATCCAAAGTTCATTGTATATTACTAGGATGTGTTATGATGTTATATCACCTCATGTTATGATAAACAAAACATAACATATGATAAACATGTCCTAGCTATATTTGTAAATAACCTCTCACTCAAAGCAAGAAGAGAGATTCCGGACTTTTTGATTTAGGCAGGGTTTTATCTGGAAGGCTGTTCGTTTTCACTGAACATAAAAGAGGATTACTCAGCCCTGGATTAACTCTGTGTGGCAAGACTGGGCACAAATGATAGGAAATATTATACTGTACATTGTGACATCAAATGTCAAAAAAAACTTTTGGGTTTACATCGACTTTAAAGTACTGAAGACTCAGCATAAGAACTAGGCAACTATGTTCAGAAGGAGAGGACAACAATGTCTACAGTTTTCTATCACTACAGGTTTCCCATAGAGAGGAACTAGAGCCTAAACTAAAACCGTTCTACAGCTTCCAAAAAAAAGATATTTAGCACCCAGAACAATTTGCCATTTGGGTCCAATCTGCATTAAAGAGGTTGTAAACCCTTTCAGTTTTTCACCTCAATGCATTCTATACATTAAGCTGAAAAACTTCTTGTAGTCCACCAGCAACCCAGAGCCTTTTTTTAACTTACCTGAGCAAGATCGCTCTTGTGTCGGGGACGAGCACACCCGCGCCAGCTGTTGTCTCGGGTCCTGATTGGATAGATTGATAGAAGCGATCTCCCTTGGGGCACCCATGCAGGCATGCTCCCATGTCCTGCTGCTGCATCCATTGACCCAGACAGCAGGAATTGGCTCTGTCCCCCAGCTCCCGCGTCATTGGATTTGCTTGACAGCAGCAGGGGGCAGAGCCGATTCCTGCTGTCTGTGTTAATAGGCGCAGCAGAAGGATATGGGTGTGTGCTCGCCCGCCTGCATTGTCAGCACAGGAGGGAAAGCTTTTATAGGCACGTGACAGCAGAGGTTTTCCGTTCCTGATTCAGACCCCAGATCTTTAGCATCAGAAGAGAACTGGCTACACATGTCCAAACTTCTAAGATTTTTCACAGAGGAATGACTATTACACCCAGACAAATCCCATAAACAATAACTGATTTATTCAGTAAGACCTTGTCAACTGTTATTGTGGTATTAGCAGATTGTAAATGCTTCACACTTCTACTGCTTTCCTAGCTCCCTGTATTTGGTGACTGTTGAATTGTAATATATATGACAGCTGCTTTAAATATAAAGATTAATCAATCTTTCTTATGACATAAATCCATATTGTGTCTGTCAAAAATCCTCAACACAGGGGAACCGGCAATAGGAAAGCCACACTTAAAATGTCTGTATGTGCGTGGACTGATAAACAAAAAATATTTTAAAATAGCTAAAAGACATTTATAAAGGATTTAAGCCTGCCTAAATGAGACACACAGGAAAAGAAATGCTTTCAGTACTTTTATAAATCTATGAAATAGTCTTTTTCAGAAGTTTAATTGTAACGTCTCATCTTTTGAAGGTTCTTCCAGCTGCAGCAGAGATTTGGGGTATTGTAAAAAGGCAGACACTTCCAGACCTTTATCACTGCGCTCTTGTGTGCAGCAAAGCAGACCTGCTAGCACAACCCATTGCTTTTGTGGTACAAGGTCACTCTAATTTCCTCCCTCTGGTTTTCATATTCCCACAAGGACGACTAATGCAAGTGCTATCATATCCTGACACAATGAATTGTGGAAACAGGCTTGTATTTCTTTCTTACTCCCTCTGCTTTCTTTTTTTTTCTAACAATGGCCAGTACAGCACATGAGTCAAACTTTAACTCCTTAAGAGGCACATCATATTGAGATAAGGAAGGGGTCAGGGTATTTTTCATGCTCAGGTAACAACCTGTGTTTGCAGCAAAAATATAACCTATTGCAGAGTATTGAATAATTTTGCCTAAACTGCCCTGCACTTGATTGAAGTTACGGCCAGTGTCAAGTTAAAGCAGGGAATCCAAGATTGGGTGCCTAGTCTGGTCTAGTAGATTAATAATGTACAAGTATATTGGCAAATCAGTAAAGTTGGTTATGTCACCCTTTCCAAATGGTTTGAAAGAAAAAAGTAACCTTCTAGCATAACTACATTGACCAGTAAAAAAAAGTGTACAATTTGATTTTTAATACTGCCCAAAAAAATCCAGATTCAAATATCAGGACTCAACTGCCCATGGGACTTTGACAAGGTACATCACCTTTACAATAAAATCAATTAAAAATGATTTAACAATTTATTGATATTCAAATAGTAAAATAATAAAATGTTACATACATAGGAGATTTGTTAAAACACACACAGCTCATTTAGTGTATTCAAAATACTCTATGGCAATTAATTGGGTGGTATTGATAATAAATATTAACCACTTCCATATCGCACCTATTCTGGCACTTTTCTCCTTCATGTAAAAACCATAATTTTATATATATATATATGTATATATATATATATATATATATATATATATATATATATATATACAGTGCGGAAAATAAGTATTTGAACACCCTGCTATTTTGCAAGTTCTCCCACTTGGAATATGGAGGGGTCTGAAATTGTATTGTGGTCATTCCACTGTGAGAGACAAATCAAAAAAAAAATTCCAGAAATCACAATTTATTAATTTTTAACTATTTATTTGTATGATACAGCTGCAAAGAAGTATTTGAACACCTGTCTATCAGTAGAATTCTGACCCTCAAAGCCTGTTAGTCTGCCTTTAAAATGTCCACCTCCACTCCATTTATTATCCTAAATTATATGCCTGTTTGAGGTCATTAGCTGCATAAAGACACCTGTCCACCCCATACAATCAGTAAGAATCCAACTACTAACATGGCCAAGACCAAAGAGCTTCCAAAGACACTAGAGACAAAATGACACCTCCACAAGGCTGGAAAGGGCTACGGGGAAATTGCCAAGCAGCTTGTGAAAAAAGGTCCACTGTGGAGCAATATTAGAAAATGGAAGAAGCTAAACATGACTGTCAATCTCCCTCGACTGGGTCTCCAGCAAAATCTCACCTCGGGGGTCTCAATGATCTAAGAAAGGTGAGAAATCAGCCCAGACTAAACGGAAGGGACTGGTCAATGACCTGAAAAGAGCTGGGCACCGTTTCCAAGGTTACTGTTGGTAATACTAAGACGTCATGGTTTGAAATCATGCATGGCAGAGGTTCCCCTAGTTAAACCAGCACATGTCAAGGCCCGTCTTAAGTTTGCCAATGACCATTTGGATGATCCAGAGGAGTTTGGGAGAAAGTCTGTGGTCAGATGAGACAAAATGAACTTTTTGGTCATAATTTCCTAACCGTGTTTGGAGGAAGAAGAATGATGAGTACATCCCAAGAACACCATCCCTACTGGAAGCATGGGGGTGTGATCATGCTTTGGGGTGTTTTTCTGCACATAGGACAGGGCGACTGCACTGTATTAAGGAGAGGATGACCGGGGCCAGTATTGCGAGATTTTGGGCAACAACCTCCTTCCCTCAGTTAGAGCTTTGAAGATGGGTCGAGGCTGGGTCTTCCACATGACAATGCCCGAAGCACACAGCCAGGATAACCAAGGAGTGGCTTTAAGAAGCATATCAAGGTTCTGGCGTGGCCTAGCCAGTCTCCAGACCTAAACCCAATAGGAATCTTTGGAGGGAGCTCAAACTCTGTGTTTCTCAGGACAGCCCAGAAACTGACTGATCTAGAGAAGATCTGTGTGGAGGAGTGGGCCAAAATCCCTCCTCCATGTGTGCAAACCTGGGAAAAACTACAAGAAACGTGACCTCTGAATTGCAAACAAAGGCTATGTACCAAATATTAACATTGATTTTCCTGCTCAGCCTGTATCATACAAATAAATAGTTAAAAAATCATACATTGTGATTTCTGTTATTTTTGTTATGTCCTCACAGTCACCTCTGACAATTTCAGACCCCTTTTTCCAAGTGGGAGAACTTTCAAAATAGAGGGTGTTCAAATACTTATTTTCGCACTGTATATATATATATATATATATATATTAGACACCCTAGGAAATAAAGTGGTGGTCATTGCAACTTTTTATCTCGCACGGTATTTGCGCAATGATTTTTCAAATGCCTTTTTTTTTGTTTTGAAGTGTATTTTGTGCGTGTACCAAGAGGAGCTGGACTGCAGGAGTTGAGTGCGTCCCCCAGAGGCAATCTGCCTTCTTTCTCCATGCCCCCTGGTGGCAGTGGGTGGAGGGGGTCCTCCCACACAGCCCGCCCTACCTTCCGCTGAAGCCCAACGGGGCACAGGGACTCCCCTATAAGGGAGGGGTATCTAGCCTGCTCAGCCAGCCCTGTAGTCTTCGCCTCTCTTTTTTTTTTAAGACCGCGTGCAAAGGCTGCATGTTACCCAATTTTGAATGCGTGTAAGTGTGGTGGTTTTGTGGGAGGGGGGTGGGCATAGCACACCCATAGCCACCCACCGGGAGCCGGGCTGAGACCACCAAACTCAATTCACATGCAGCCGAGACCGGGATCCGAACCCTTAGCTGCAGAGGTGAACAGCTTGTCAGCGCAGTGCCAATCGCGTTGAGCCACCGCAGAAAAGTCTTTCTTAAAAAAAAAGTTTCATGAATTTAAAAATAACAAAACAGTAAAGTTAGCCCAATTTTTGGGGATAATGTGAAGGATGATGTTACGCAGTAAATAGATACCTAACTTGTCACGCTATAAAATTGCGCACACTCATGGAATGGCGCCAAACTTCGTTACTTAAAAATCTTCATAGGCGACGTTTAATTTTTTTTTACAGGTTACAAGGTTAGAGTTACAGAGGAGGTCTAGTGCTAAAATTATTGCTCTCGCTCTAACGCGCGCGATACCTCACATGTGTGGTTTGAATGGTGTTTACATATGTGGGCAGAACATACATGCTCGTTTGATTCTGAGCTCGAGCTACTGAGGACAGTATTAAGTATTATTTTTTACAAATTTTTATTTTATTTTTGCACTTTTTTTGATCACTTTTATTCCTATTACAGAATGTAAACATTCCTTGTAATAGGAATAGTGTGTGAAAGGTCCTCTTTATGGAGAGATGCTGGGTCAAGACCCTGTATCTCTTCTCCAGACTGGAAAGCATGAAATTGGGAACAAAATGTCACGATCTCATGCTTTCAGCCGTGATTGCGGCTTTGTTTACTTCCGGGACTCCGATGGTCATAGAGATGACCTATGCTTCATTTGGCGGCGGCTGATTTGTTCTCCAGGCCCCCGATGACACGGGAGAGTCCGGGAGAGTCCGGAGAAGCACCGGATGGAGGCGGGAGGGGAGATGTCCACCGCCGCCTGTAAGAATGATTAAGTGGCAGAACCTCTGCTATAATCATTCTTATGGTGCGCAGAATCGCCACCTGAATAAAGGATATCTGAATGATGCCTGTAGCTTCAGGCATCATTCAGCTATCCCCCACTGTAGTCCAGGACGTCATATGACATCCTACGGTACGGAAGTGGTTAAATAAATAATTTTACAGCTGAATTGCTTTTTTTGTTTTTGACAAGAAATGGCTTTTTAAAGGAGAGAGATTATACTTTAGCGTCAGTTTTATTTTAGTTGTTTTTGTTTAAGCTTATAAGTATTGAAACTGTTGTTCTGCGTGTTGTATACTACATATAACATACCGTGCCTCGGAAAAGTACTCAAACCCCATAACATTTTCCATATTTTGTCATGTTACAACTAAAAATGTATTGTATTGGAATTTTATGTGATAGACCAACACAAAGTGGCACATAACTGTGATGTGGAGGGAAAATTATAAATAGTTTTAATTTTTTTTACAAATAAATATGTGAAAAGTGTGGTGTGCATTTGTATTCAGTCAATACTTTGTAGAACCACCTTTCGCTGTAATTACAGCTATAAATATTTTTGGGGATGTCTCTACCAGCTTTGTACATCTAGAGAGTGAACCCATTCTTCTTTGCAAAATAGCTCAAGCTCTGTCAGATTGGATGGAGACCATCTGTGAACAACAATTTCCAAGCCTTGCCACAGATTCTCAATTGGATTTAGGTCTTGACTTTGACTGGGCTATTCTAATACATGAATATGATTTGATCCAAATTATTCCATTCATCCAGGTTTGTTGTCATGCTGGAAGGTGAACATCCACCCCAGTCTCAAGTCTTTTGCAGACTCTAATGGCTCGTACACACGATCCGAATATCGTCCGAAAAATTTAGTCTGAGGAAGAATTGTACGATAATCGGATCGTTAGTACCGGGTTTCCGTGGGCCGATCATGACAGTTCATCCGATTTTATTTTATCGGACATGGACGAAAATTTTCCTCGTACGATACCTAATCGTAAGATTTTAAGTCAGTACAGTTGTCGTTCGAAAATACAACACAAATACACATGACATCACTTCTGATTATTTTTTTCTGTCGTATGAGAATTTTCGTGACTAGTAACCTATTCAATTTGTACTTGCGACTAGTAAACGAAAAAAGTCGTACGATCTGTTGTCCGATTTTCGGATCGTGTGTACGGGGCATTGTTCTAAGATCTCCCTGTATTTGGCTCCATCCATCTTCCTATCAACTCTGACCAGCTTCCCTGTCCATGTTGAAGAAAAGCAGTGTTAGTTTTCCTCCACACATAGCATTTTGCTTTTAGACCAAAAAGTTAAATTTTGGTCTTATCTGACCAGAGAGCCTTCTTCCATGTGTTTTCTGTGTCCCCCACATGGCTTCTCGCAAACTGCAAAAAGGATTTCTTATGGCTTTCTTTTTGCTACTCTTCCATAAGGGCCAGATTTGTGGAGTGCATTTTTGAATAGTTGTCCTGTGGACAGATTCTCACACCTGAGCTGTGGATCTCTGCATGGGCCTTTTGACTGCTTCTCTGATTAATGCTCTCCTTGCCCGGCGTGTCTGTTTAGGTGGGCGGACATGTCTTCGTAGGTTTGCAGTTGTGCCATATCAGGGCTTTTTTTCTGGGGGAACTTGGTGGAACTCAGTTCCACCACCTTTGGCTCAGACCCTTTGGTGCCCGCTCACCACAATCACTTGTGAACACAGAAGTTGGTTTCTGTGTTTAAAGTGACTGCTTTGTAACCCCCTGAACTCTGCACACTTATGTAATGCAATTCTGTATTTAATGCCCCTTTAAGACCCTTCTACTGTTTGTGAAATCTGAACGGGTCGTGGTTGAGTTCCTGCACCTATTTTTTGAGAAAAAAAGCTCTGTGCCATATTCTTTCCACTTTCAGATGATGGATTGAACAGTGTTCTGTGAGATGTTTAAAGCTTGGGATATTTTTTTATAACCCAACCCTGCTTTAAACTTCTCCAAAACTTTATCCGCACCTGTCTGGTGTGTTTCTTGGCCTTCATGATGCTGTTTGTTCACCAAGGTTCTCTAACAAACCTCTGGGAGCTTCACAGAACAGCTGTATTTATACTGAAAATAAATTACACACAGGTGGACTCTATTTACTAAATAGGTGACTCCTGAAAGAAATTGGTTCCACTAGATTTTAGTTAGGGATATCATAGTAAAAGGGGCTGAATACAAATGCAGGTCACACGTTTTAGATATTTATATGTAAAGAATTTTGAAAACCTTTTATCATTTTCCTTCAACTTCACAATTGTGTGCCACTTTATGTTGGTCTATCACTTAAAATCCCAATAAAATACATTTACTTTTTGGTTGTAACATGACAAAATATAAAAATAAAAATAAGAATAATTTCAAGGGGTGTGAATACTTTTTCAAGGCACTGAATATAAATAATCAGAAATAAACTTTTAATTCATGACAAAGAATTGAAATTTGAAAATATCAGATTGTGCCATTTATTAAGGAATGAGCCATCCCTTTGAACTCACTCACATTGAGCTGCTGAATATTGTAAACAATACGTTTCTTTCAACAAAGCTGAAATGTAAAGTAGACCAGTGGTTCTCAAGCACTTTAAACTCTTTTTGTCGGAGCAGAGAAGAAACCATGACCGGGCAGAAGCACATGTTGTCTTGCACTCCTGCCAAGCCCTGAAATGAGGGCAAAGCTGCAGGGCAAAGGAAAGCAAGGCAGTGCATATCTTGGGGACATACAGTGCGGAAAATAAGTATTTGAACACCCTGCTATTTTGCAAGTTCTCCCACTTGGAAATCATGGAGGGGTCTGAAATTGTTATCGTAGGTGCATGTCCATTGTGAGAGACATAATCAAAAAAAAATAATCCAGAAATCACAATGTATAATTTTTTTAACTATTTATTTGTATGATACAGCTGCAAATAAGTATTTAAACACCTGAGAAAATCAATGTTAATATTTGGTACAGTAGCCTTTGTTTGCAATTACAGAGGTCAAACGTTTCTTGTAGTTTTTCACCAGGTTTGCACACACTGGAGGAGGGATTTTGGCCCACTCCTCCACACAGATCTTCTCTAGATCAGTCAGGTTTCTGGGCTGTCGCTAAGAAACACGGAGTTTGAGCTCCCTCCAAAGATTCTCTATTGGGTTTAGGTCTGGAGACTGGCTAGGCCACGCCAGAACCTTGATATGCTTCTTACAGAGCCACTCCTTGGTTATCCTGGCTGTGTGCTTCGGGTCATTGTCATGTTGGAAGACCCAGCCTCGACCCATCTTCAAAGCTCTAACTGAGGGAAGGAGGTTGTTGCCCAAAATCTCGCAATACATGGCCCCGGTCATCCTCTCCTTAATACAGTGCAGTCGCCCTGTCCCATGTGCAGAAAAACACCCCCAAAGCATGATGCTACCACCCCCATGCTTCACAGTAGGGATGGTGTTCTTGGGATGGTACTCATCATTCTTCTTCCTCCAAACACAGTTAGTGGAATTATGACCAAAAAGTTCTATTTTGGTCTCATCTGACCACATGACTTTCTCCCATGACTCCTCTGGATCATCCAAATGGTCATTGGCAAACTTAAGACGGGCCTTGACATGTGCTGGTTTAAGCAGGGGAACCTTCCGTGCCATGCATGATTTCAAACCATGACGTCTTAGTGTATTACCAACAGTAACCTTGGAAACGGTGGTCCCAGCTCTTTTTAGGTCATTGACCAGCTCCTTCCGTGTAGTCCTGGGCTGATTTCTCACCTTTCTTAGGATCATTGAGACCCCACGAGGTGAGATTTTGCATGGAGCCCCAGTCCGAGGGAGATTGACATTCATGTTTAGCTTCTTCCATTTTCTAATGATTGCTCCAACAGTGGACCTTTTTTCACCAAGCTGCTTGGCAATTTCCCCGTAGCCCTTTCCAGCCTTGTGGAGGTGTACAATTTTGTCTCTAGTGTCTTTGGACAGCTCTTTGGTCTTGGCCATGTTAGTAGTTGGGTTCTTACTGATTGTATGGGGTGGACAGGTGTCTTTATGCAGCTAATGACCTCAAACAGGTGCATCTAATTTAGGATAATAAATGGAGTGGAGGTGGACATTTTAAAGGCAGACTAACAGGTCTTTGAGGGTCAGAATTCTAGCTGATAGACAGGTGTTCAAATACTTCTTTGCAGCTGTATCATACAAATAAATAGTTAAAAATTCATACATTGTGATTTCTGGAATATTTTTTTTTGATTATGTCTCTCACAGTGGACATGCACCTACGATAACAATTTCAGACCCTTCCATGATTTCCAAGTGGGAGAACTTGCAAAATAGCAGGGTGTTCAAATACTTATTTTCCGCACTGTATATAAACATGTAGTGCTGTTGATGCCTGCCTGTACAAACCCAAGCCTGTGACAATGCCTCAGCTAGAGTACTGTCTGACAGTGACAGCTTTGGAGATGAAGGGGGGGTCAGATAGCTTGTCGATCTGCACAGAACTGCCCCTTAAACACACAAAAGCCTCCTGTTGCCACCAGGTCCAACCGAGCTGCAGTGCACAGGTAGGTTATCAGGGAAACATGCAATATACTGCTGAGATATTGTGTGTGTTTAGCTCTGAGGGGTGTTCAGCTAAGGGTATGCACTCACTTTCACATTCTCTTCCTGAAATCTTAAAGGGGTTGCAAATGTACATGTTTTTTTCTATGCATTAAGGTGAAAAAACATCAGAGCATTAGCGCCCCCCCCCCCCCCCGAGCCCCCGTTTACGTATCTGACCCCCCCTTTGAAAGTCCCATGCTGTGAACACGCTGGCTTCTCAGTCCACTTCTCGGCTCATTTATGGGTTGATTGAAAGCAGTGCAGCCATTGGCACTGCTGTCAATCATATCCAATGATGCGGCGTACCAGGGGGCGGGCCGAGTGATACAGTGACCGGCTATAGCTGCCGCCTGTATCACAGGAGCGCGTCTGCAAGAACTTACAACCATGCGAGAGAGCTTGCATGAAGGTGGAAAGTTCTTGCTGGGGGGGGGGTAGCCGAGACAGCTGCTAAGGGAACCCAGGTTTGGGGCCACTCTGTGCCAAAACAAGCTGCACAGTGGAGGTAAGTATAACATGTTTTTTATTTAAAAAAAAATCTGTTAAGTGTTCCTTTAATATCTATTGCTAGTATCACACACTGCCCTCATCCTGAAAACTTTTCTCTTTAGTCTGGCAGGCTCAGTGTTGCCACAGTAATCACTCTTGATTGATTCCCAGTTTTATTGAGATTGATTCCCAATTTGGAATTGCTTGTTTCGAGTTTGTATCCATTCTGATTGGTTTGCATTCACAGGAGTCCAAATACTGACACTGTGCAAAAATACCTACTCCAGAAAATGTAAACTAGGAAGAGATCTAGAGTTGTTACTAATAGAAACCAATGAGATTTCACTGTTTATTTTGGGAACAAGAATTCTGGTTACTATGGGATGCAACTGCAATAATGTGAAATTTTTTGATAGATAGCTTTCCTTGATAAAAACAAAAGTTATAGATTTAAAGTGTATCTACAGTGGACATAAAACGTCCACACATCCCTGTTAAAATGTTAGGTTTCTGCAATGTAAAAAAAAAAAAGAGACAAATATAAATAATTTCAGAACTTTTCCACCTTTAATGTGACCTATAAACTGTACAGCTCAATTGAAAAACAAACTAAAATCTTTAAGGGGGGAAGTAAAAATAAAAGAAATAAATAATGTGGATGCATAAAGCCCTGTACACTCGATCGGATATCTGATGGAATCTAATCCGATGGATTTTATCGTCGGATATCCGATGAAGCTGACTTTCATCAGTCATGTTAAATAGGAGTCAGTACACACCTGACTTCATTTAAAGTGTCTCTGATTAACCCCAAATAAAGTTTAGCTGTTCTAGTAGGTCTTTACTGACATTTTCGTTATCGCATTCTACAGCAAAAGCCATGGTCTGCAGAGAGCTTCCAAAGCATCAGAGAGATCTCATTGTTAAAAGCCAGTCATTGTCAAGTGGAGAAAATATGGCACAACAGTGATATTACCGAGAACTGGACGTCCCTCTAAAAATCATAAAAAGATGAGAAGAAAACTGGTCAGGAAGACTGGCAAGTGGCCTACAGCAACATTAAAGGAGCTGCAGGGATAGCTGGCAAGTATTGGCTGTGTGGTACATGTGACATCTCCTGTATTCTTAATATGTCTGGGCTATGGAGTAGAGTGGGAAGACGGAAGCCTTTTCTTACAAAGAAAAACATTTTTGCAAAAACACATCTGAAGTCTCCCAAAAGCATGTGGGAAAATGTGTTATGGTCTGATGAAACCAAGGTTTAACTTGTTGGCCATAGAGTTTAGAGTGTTTTTGCAAAGAGTGGGCAAACATTGTCAATTTAAGATTTGCCATGCTGATAGACTCATACCCAAAAGAAGACTGAGTGCTGTAATAAAGTATTAGTTTAAGTGCACACTTCTGCAACCATATTATTTCATTTTTCTATTTTTACTTCCATCCACCTAAAAGATTTCAGTTTGTTGTTCAACTGAGTTGTACAGTTTTTGACCCCTTTTACACGGGCAGGTCCGCCTGTCAGTTTATTCAGGACACCTGAACGGGCGCTCCATGCTTGTCTATGGAGCATTGGATGTCAGCGGTGACCATGTCCGCTGACATCCGATCCACTAAAATCAGACGGATGGCGATACATCGGCAATCAATCCTGATGGATTGGGTGAGATCTGATGAAAACAGACAAGCTGTCCGTTTTCATTCGATCTCTCAATTGACAAGCAGCAGCGTTTGACAAACCCCTCCTCACTCAGTGAGCAGAGAGGGACCTGTCATCCGCCGGCTCAGCGGAGATCAATGGAGAGATCTCCCTCTGAGCTGGCGGACCGCTGCAATGGATGCGTCCCCGTGTGGAAGGTGCCTATAGGTCACATTAAAGGAGGAAAAAGTTCTGAAATTATTTATCTTTGTCTCATTTTGTACATCACAGAAACCTGACATTTTAACAGGGGTGTGTAGACTTTGTATATCCACTGTGTAGCTAAATATTTTTTCTTTATTTTTATTTTTTCTTGGATATGGCAGGGAAGGCTTAGAATGGGGATTGCAATCTATCAACCTATTAACCACTTGCTTACTGGGCACATACACCCCCCTCCTGCCCAGGTGAAATTTCAGCTTCCGGCACTGCGTCGCTTTAACTGACAATTGCGCAGTTGTGCGACGTGGCTCCCAAACAAAATTGTCCTTTTTTCCCCACAAGTAGAGCTTTCTTTTGGTGGTATATGATCGCCTGTGCGGTTTTTATTTTTTGCGCTATAAACAAAAAAGAGTGACAATTTTGAAGAAAAATACAATATTTTTTTGTTGCTATAATAAATATCCCAATTAAAAAAAAAAAAAAATGTTTTTTTTCTCAGTTTAGGGCGATACGTATTCTTCTACATATATTTTTTTTTTTTTTTAATATTTAATCTTTATTTATTTTTAATACCATACAAAAATTTCAATTGATTTTCACAGACGAGAAAAACTTGTTCCATGCAAATATAACACTTATTCTAGGCATTGGTATATGATAACCTTTAGATCTTAATTTACCATGTTTAGAAGGTGGGTTGATTCTTGATTAAGACGGTACCCGGGCTCTTAGTTCTATGTGGTGGTAGCAATCTTTTTTTTTTTTTTTCTTTCCTCGTCCTCCCTCCTTCTCAACCTTAGCTGTTCCTCTCTCTCGTTCTTAACCCCACAGGGGCGGCTCCCTTTTTCTCCAGCCATGGTTTCCACATGGTTTCGAATTCTCTTAGGTTTCCTCTTTTTATATAAACTGCCCTTTCTTTGCATATGGACTCATTTATTGCCCTAATCCATGCACTTACTGCCGGTGGTGAGGATGCCTGCCACCTCATTGCTATTAATTTTCTAGCGTGGAATAAACATCTTAGTATTACCACTGTGACATTTCTTTGCTCCCCCCGTTTCTGCCTGTGGCCCAGTACGCACAGTGTGGCCTCCATCTCCAGTGGGATTCCAAATGTATCTCTTAGGGTGTCCAGCACTCCCTCCCAGTATCGTACCAACTTCGGGCAGCGCCACACCATGTGTACTAGGTCACCATGCTCCTGGCATCTAGGACACTTGTCATCTGGTCTTTTACCAAATTTAAATAGCCGGCTAGGTGTGTAATAAGCTCTGTTTATCAACATCAGGTGGGAGATTTTCTGAGGGGGTGAAAGTGAAACCTTTGATCCCATCTCTAATATTCTCTTCCATTGTTCTTGCGATATCTCGCCTAGATCTTCCTCCCAACTTTCTTTTACTTTAAGCAGGTGTCTCCCTGTGTTCATCTTTTTGGATATCTGTGTATACATTTCAGATATGAGGCTCTTAGTTGGGCCCCCTGTAACTAACTTTTGAAGTATAATCATTTTATTCCACTTTAATTTTTGTATCCTGAACTGGGCTTCGAGAGCATGTCCTACCTGGAGGTAGGTAAAGAATGAATGTTGCGGGATATCAAACTCCTCCTTCAGATCCTGGAAGGTCCTATAGGTAACTCCCTTATACAAGTGTGACAGCCTTTTTATACCACGACTTTCCCATTCTCCCATCTTACCTATCTGTAGTATTTCATCTAGCTTAGGGTTATTCCATAGAGGGGTGTGTTCGCTGAATCCTGTGTAGCCCATTATTTTTTTAACTTTTTCCCATATTTTAATTATCATTTTAATTGTTGGGGTCTTATATCTAAAGGAATCTGCTTCTAGTGATTCGATAATCGAGTCGTGTGGGGCTCCAGCCAACATTATTCTCCCACTGGGGGTCTCCCCACCCAATATGTTACCTCCCCTTAGTTGTTGCAGTTGTGCCGATAGGAAGTAAGCCTCAGGTAGAGGGACAGCCAGACCCCCCTCCATTACCGGGAGCTGCAATGTGCGTAATCGAATCCTGGGTTGTCCCCCTTTCCAAATTAATTCTCTGAAGAGCGTTTCAATTTTATTAAACCAATTTCTACCAATCCAAACCGGACTATTATGCAATATATACAACAATTGTGGCTGCCAGATCATCTTGATTAAGCTGCATCTGCCAGCCACAGATAACGGGAGCCGTTTCCAGATGCCAATTTTTTGTTTAAATTTAACCAGTAGGGGGGTTAGGTTTTTATCTATGTATTGTTTGGGATCTTTCGTTACCCGTATTCCTAAATATTTCAGTGTATCCACCACCTTTAGTTGTGTTATACCCACTACCCCCGCTTCCCCCATTGGGTCTACCGGTAGCAGCTCTGATTTTCCCCAATTTATTTCCAGGCCCGTGAAGCTACCGAATTCCTCCACTATCTCCATTGCTCTTGACAGAGAATGTTCCGTGTCCCTCAAGTAGAGAAGAATATCATCAGCATATAGTGCGATTCTTTCGTCTCCTGTCTTCCTTTGGAATCCAACTATCCCAGTGTTTGACCTTATAGCAATCGCTAGTGGTTCCATCGCTAGGGCGAAGAGCAGGGGCGACAAGGGGCACCCCTGTCTCGTCCCCCTCCCTAATAAGAATTTTTAAGAGAGTTCATTGTTAATTCTAATTTTGGCACTGGGGCTGTCATAGAGCATTTTTATCCAGCCAGTAAATTTCGGACCGAATCCGAACTTTCCCAGCACCCTCCACAAGTATCCCCATTCTACACTGTCAAATGCCTTTGTCACATCTAATGACAGTACTGCTCTCCTTCCCTCTGATTCTGTCGGGGTTTGTAAATTTAGGAAGGTCCTCCTTATATTCATACTGGTGGATCTATTGGCTATGAATCCCGTTTGGTCTGGGTGGACCAGTTTTGTGATCAATCTGTTAAGCCTCGCTGCCAGAACTTTGGCCACTATCTTGGCATCTGAGCACAGAAGGGAGATTGGTCTATATGAGGCCGGGTCTAGGGGGTCCTTACCATCTTTTAAAATAAGTATTATAGTTGCCTCTAGCATTGACACTGGGAGTCTCCCCTCCATGGCGGCTCCATTCAGAGCTTTTAACAGCTCTGGGAGTAATAGTTCTCCATAGTATTTGTAGATTTCTGTCGGGAGTCCATCTGGACCTGGTGACTTTTGATTGGCCATATCAGCCACTGCTTGCTGAATTTCTGTAAGTGATATCGGGGTTTCCAACTCCTCTCTTTCTACTTGTGTGATGGCTGGGATCTCTAACCTTCCCAGGAACTCCTCCATCTCTACTTCCATCCCAGCCTTCTGTGCGGTATACAACTTTTCGTAGTATCCCTGAAAGCTCTGCATTATCTCTGCTGTGTCTGCTGTTATTACCCCTCCTGCAGTTCTAATGGCTCGGATTCCCGAGGGCGGCGAGTTCGATTTCACCAGTTGCGCCAGCATCCTTCCAACACTCTCACCCTCTACGAAGGATGACTGTCGCAAAAAGACTCGTCTAGTCTCCACCTCCCGCATTATTACCATCTTATATGATAGCTGTTTTGCTAGCCATATTGCTTTATACTCTACCGATGGATTGATAATATAGTTATTTTCTGCTGCCAGTGCTTCTCTACGGGTATTTTGTTCTTCCTCTCTTGCTTGTTTGTTAAATTTGGCCACTTGCTGGATCAGGATACCCCTCAGGAAGGCCTTCAGGGTATCCCATAATATTCCCGTCCCTGTAGAACCTTCATTCAGATCCACAAACTCCCTCAGTTTGGGCAAAATCCCATCTGCTTCTTTTATTAACTCCAGCCAATAAGGATTAATTTGCCATTCTTTCCTAATTTTTGGTCCCTATGCATTTACTGTTAAAACCATTGGGGAATGGTCCGATACTCCTCTTGGTAAATATTCTATCTCACCCATGATCCTTAATGCCTTCTCATTCCCCAGGGCCATATCTATCCTGGAGAGTGTGGAGTAAGTACTCGAATAGCAGGAATATTGCTGTGTACCCGGACTCCTCACTCTCCACATATCGACTAATCCAATTTTATCCATAAATTGGCTTAGATGGCTTCTCCCCTTGGGCCCTGGGTACTGCGGTATCGGAAACCTATCGGCCCCTGGGTCTAAGACTTCATTAAAGTCTCCTACCACTACTATCGGTATATCTCCCTTATCCTGAGTAAATTCATTTAATTTTTTTTTGGTCTTAGCATTACGTCCAGCTTAAAGGTCTCCTACCACTACTATCGCGGGGGGATATAAATGTTCGCTATTATGCAAGTTCTACCGTAAATTATACAATGCAAAAAAATATATCGCCCATTCTCATCTATACTCTTCTGCCTGCAGGAAAACTCCACTCCAGCTCTCACCATCACTCCCACCCCTCTGGAGTAGGAAGAGTGTACTGAATGAAACTGGATTGGATATTTTTTGCTTTGGAGATGTTGAATTGTGTCCCTTGTTAAGTGTGTTTCCTGCAGGCAGATTAAGTCCACCCCATATTTTCCCATAGTGGAGAGTACTGCTGCTCTCTTTGCTGCTGTCCCCAGGCCTCTGACATTCCATGAGCCTATCTTTATTATCCTATTCTGCATTCGGGGGTGAAAAATGTATCATAAAAATTCTTGGGTACCCAACCCTGGGAAGTAGCCCAAGGCAGCAACAAACAAACAAAAAAAAAAAACAGCTACAACAAGAAAAAAAAAAAAAAAAAAAAAAAACAGAGAAAAAAAATAACTAAACGGGGAATAGTATATAAAAAAAAAGAAAAAAAAAAAGAAGAGGAAACCTCATAATTACATAGCACATCCTCAATATTGTGACCCATTTTCCTGTGTTTCCTACTTGTTAACCGTGCCTCCTTAAACATTGAGAGTGAACTCTTTGGCAAAAGGTATATATATATAGATATCAAAAGTTATTTCTGTGCATATTTCATACTCTATTTGTGTGTACCAATCTTCTTCCGATTGGAAATTTTCAATCCCCCTTACAGTGTATTTCATTATTTGTCCAGTAATATTAATTTTCCTACTTTCCTTCAATAATTTTTTTTTTGACCTTAATGAACAATTTTCCCGTGAGTATCCTATTCTTCCCCCTTCCCTCCATCCTCCCCCCTCCCGCTCCCATACCCTACCCCCCACCCCTCTCCCACCCTCCCTCCACCATCCTGGTGTATCTCTACGGGGCCTATAGTGACCACTATCTACATATTCTATATTACATATTTTTGGTAAAAAAAAAAAAAATCTGCGATTTTTATTGGTACTGTGACGTTATGGCGGACACATTGGACACTTTTGACACATTTTTGGCGCCATTCACATTTATACTGCGATCAGTGCTATAAATATGCACTAATTGCAGTATAAATGTGACTGGCATTGAAGGGGTTAACACTAGGGGGTGAGGAAGGGGTTAAATGTGTATCCTAGGTGTGTTCTAACTGTGGGGGGAGGGGGGGGTGAATGGGGGGGTGACCGATCTGTGTCCCTATGTAGGAAGGAACACAGATCGGGCTCCTCCTCTCCAGAGACAGGACGCTGTCTCTGTGTAAAACGGCAATGAGAGATGATCTATGAGATCATCTCTCATTCGCCCACAGATCGCATCGCAAACGGCCACTCTGATTGGCCGTTCGCCGCGATCTGTGATTGGCCGTGTCCAAGGGACACGGACAACACAGGGCTTCCCCGCAGTGTACTCTACAGCGCGCGCTGGGAACGCCCAAAGGGGATGCCGTCAAAAGACGGCATGTTGGCTATTCAGACCCGTGCTGTTGCCATCATTTGACGGTAGCGCGGGTCTGAAGTGGTTAATTGACTTGCATAAGTCTACCAATATTAAAATACTTGATGAACTAATTAAGGCCTATGGCTCATACAGATACCAATGTC
Source organism: Rana kukunoris (assembly GCA_029574335.1). Taxonomy (NCBI): domain Eukaryota; kingdom Metazoa; phylum Chordata; class Amphibia; order Anura; family Ranidae; genus Rana; species Rana kukunoris. The sequence continues at coordinate 128,508,860 of CM056049.1, forward strand.
AATGCAATTTAATCCTGTTTGACCATACTAACTGTTAATACATTAACCACAATCAACGTTCCTCCTTAAACAAGCCCCATACCCCTACACTCCTTTGGAGCCCTGCCTTTCCTCTTTTTGACTGGCAATAGACACCAGTCTTTGATTAAAAGATCCTCAAGATGAAACATTTTCATCTGACAGACTAGCTGTGCGTCAATACAGGGCGTCCGGACGTTTATTTGTACTGTTATATGTAGTGTCTTTTGTCAGTATGTGTCTATGTGGTGTTTAATCAATATGTGCCAATTGCGATTGGTATGTTTTTAGTGGTACTGCACTTTTCTACATTCCTTTATCCATGTTTGTAAGCAATAGGTAACCCTCCCCTGGTATCCTATGCCAGGGACCTATTTGTTCTTTATCAATCCATTGGGGCTATGTTCTGGCATAGTTAGAATCAACCAGGCCCCGGTCTCACTAAGTTTAGGAACCGCTGAACTAGATGAAAGTAAGATTAGAATTCCACAAAATACTATATATTAGTCTATGCAATACATAACTTTTACAAAATATTTTTTGAAAGTATACAAATTAGAAATATGAGCAAAACCACTAAATTAACGTGTGTCTGCCCCTAGTCATGGGGCACATCATTTAATAACAACAACTCACAAAAACATTAAAGGGACCAGATCCAATACCTATGACTCCAGGCATTTTTCCAGTTCGGTTTGAAGACCCCCTGAATGGCTTTTACAGGCAACTAAAACACTTTTACTTTCCTACATTTTATCAGTCAGCTCCAGTGTGAAACTCAACAAGAAAAGTTCACTATGCCGCTCCTACACAATAACAAGATTCATCAGAGTGGATAATGATGCATGAAAACAATGCCTGCGCCATTACAACACAGTCAGATAACACAATTAGCATCATCTGTCTGTGTTTAAACACTGATCATATATGAACTGGCAGGATGGCATGCAGCAGATCAGTGTTGCATGAAGAGGCCTTTATTATTTAAGATGCTTGATAAGGCATTAGTAAAAATAATACAATATACAATATAATACAAAAGCTGAATTTCTACAACCAAGTAATTAAGTTAAGTAGTAATTTATTGCAAGCAGGTGTGGGGGTGAAGCAGGCTGCTTATATAAGCAGGTACTTTACCCTACTGCCGTGGCTTGCCCAGTCACCCAGTTTCAATTGTGACAATACCTATCCCCCACATATACTCATTCATGATGAAAGTTGGCTCTTCTTGGACAACAAGGATGAAGACAAAATGGCACATACCCTCAAAAGACCAATTTATGATGCAGTTGCACCACTAATGGAGCCTTATCAAGGGAGAATCTACTATACCTAGTTAGCCTTGTTAAAAAAAAAAAGTTTGTTGTCTATCAAGTTTAAGAAAAAACTTAAACCTGATCCAGAGTGGGGAAAAAAATACACCTTTCACGAAAGGATCATTTTTTCTCTGACCAAACCAGATTAGCCAATTGATTGGGTGTTTCTAGTAAACAGTAAAAATGTTGCTTTATTATATCATCAAGTCAAACATTATATTGAATGTAACTGTAAGTATAATTTTCTGTGTGATGTTATTTCTACTTATGTTTGTAAAAAATATCCTGCTATGCCTGGCCACTATGAAATACATTTCCCTCGCTAAAGACTAATTTGTGTTTTTACAGTAGGTCATATTTTTGTCCTTCAAAACAGTTGTCAGTAGCTTATCATGAGAAGAACTATCAGACTGAGACAAGCCGAATCATATTTGTTCTCAGCAGAAAAAAATGACCCAGCTGTGGGCACAAATGGTTTTTATAGCTTTCCGATCCCTTTTTTGCAACATACAGCACCATTTTATGAATGATAAACAGGCTGTCCAATGTTCTTTGCTGCCACATTTCAAGTCTTTTTCCCTCTGTCTGGATCAGGCTTGCTTCCTGATAACCTTAGATACCCATGTGTACTGAAGGATAATTACCTTGTCATCTTTGTCATCCTCTTCCTCCTCGTCCTCTAACATGTCTTGCATTACCTGCGGGCAAAGAAATGAACAGCACATTACTATTATTGTGTACCTCAGCAAGTCATATATCCTGTTTCAAACCACTTTGACTAGCTAAACTTTATTAGAACTTACAACAGAAATATTAAACAAACATTAATAGAAGAAACTGATATAAAGCAACAAATCAGGGTGCATAGTATTTTTAATATGTGATTTTCTCTGTATGTTTACTACTGCTATACCTTTCAGTCATTCCAGGCACAAAAGCAGTCACAGAATGTCTCTCCTTAGCACTTTCTATAGTTTTAAAATATGCAGCATTTTTTATGTTATAAGGTAACAAAACTCTATCCGTGTCCCCAATTGAGTTGTTACCCTTTCGACCAACATTATGCAATCATGGTTTCCTTTTGTCTTATGCCCCGTACACACAATCAGAATTTCCAATGGCAAAAGTTTTTCCATCGGATTTTCCGATCGTGTGTAGCCCCATCTGAGTTTTTTTATCAGAAATTCCGATGAATTCCATCTGAGTTTAGATATAGAACATGTTATATTTTTTTCCGATGGAATTCCGATGTGATTTGGCCAGGCAAAAGCCTGATTGTGTGTACGCAGCATTGGGATTTCCATGCAACTATAAATACAGTGCATGCTTGTAGACAAGAGGTGGCTGCAAAGAGGCTGTAAGAAATCATCAGTATGGTAAAAGGCGAACTTGCAATTGATTTTACACAAGTTGCTTTATATAGTTAAAGAAGTAGTACAACCAAAGTAGTACAACTAAAGCAGTTTGTTCTGCGTTCCTGTGACCCGTTTTTAGCAGACAGCGGGATGAAGCCCGCTGTTGGCTGACGCCATAGAGCTGGTCCAGGTTGTGGAAAGATTGCGGCAATATGGTCAGGTTCCACCTATAACCCTGGACGGGCACCTGGTTCAGCCTCTCAGTGAGCCACTAAGAGGCTGAGCCAGCTGCTTCCACACTCTCCACAGCTCAGTGCTCCAGCGAATGGGGGGGGGGGGGCAGTGCAGACAACAGCGACTGACAGTCACCAGCTCTCTGGTCAGGGAGCTGTAAAAACGGAGAGATCAGTGATGTTCAGTCTTAGAGCTGGCAGGGGACAGATTCACCATCGGACTGATGCTGCATCCACCTAGGTAAGTATGATTCTATATAAAAAAATAATCCCATACTTCTCTTTTAATGTCACAGTTAAGGTTTACTTCCTCATATATCAAAATTGTGTAAGAAGATAATCATTTTTTTAATTTTCCTTTCACATGCTTGTGTATTTAAAGTGAACATAGTTTCAACTTATTGTCTAAGCCCCAGCTGTCGAAAACAAGGCCCGCGGGCCGAATCCGTCCCTCCGGCCCATTTCATGTGGCCCTTGCACCTCTCCTGCAGCTGCAGGAGAGCTCCAGCCCTCCTCTGGTCCTCCTCAAGACCTTTACTTTCTGCTTTTAAGCAATGCATCCAGCTTCTTCCCAGCAGCAGCATAAGGAAAGGGGGGTACACTGTAATGTAAGGGAGAGTGGGGGACTCAACTTCTGATGGTGGGATGGCTCTTAACATCTAATGTAAGGAGAGGGGATGCGCTGGACATTTAATCTTACAGATACAACCGGCCCTTTTGAGAACAATCATAATGCTGATGCAGCCCACAATGAAATTGAGTTTGACACCCCTGGTCTAAGCGAAGTGAACATTAAAGTGTATGAATACCCATACCTTAATATTTGTGTCCCTGTTAGGAAAATTCTCCCTATCTATTTGTCCTGGTGACCATTATCAGTGACACAGGATCTGACAGAAAATACTGTTCTGGTGACAACTGCCTAAGGGTTTGTTCACAACAGCACCATTGCCCAATGCAGTTCCAAAACATGAACAGGGCAATTTGCCTTATGTTCTTTGTTGTGTTTGTGCGTGCTGAAAAAAAAAAGAAGAGGATGTGCTTTTTTGTGCAGCAGAACACATTCTGATGTGCTGTAATGGATCACAGGGCTCTGCAGTGCATAGAATAACATAGAAGTTAAAAAAGGGGAAATAAATAAGCACACTCTAATCCGATATAGCAACACATGGCGGCCTACAATCACAATGCACACCAGTGTCCTAAGAGGGGAAGTAGCCTCACTTTTTATAGATTTCTTTTGACTTCCTGTTACATATCTGGGACAGGAAGCAAAAGTAAATCTACCTACAGGACACAAGAAAGCAAAAAATAAACTGAAATTAGTTTTAACCATTTGAGTCACAGCAATTCCAGTGATTTGTAGCTTTGTCACTGAGTGAATTACTTTTTTTTATAGCATTTGATACTACCTAGAGAAGTGTCAGCTTCAGCAGCTAATCACTATATCTAATGTAGCTGCTTCTCATCATAACAGTAAAGTATAGTAGTAGCTAAAATAAGCAAAGAGATTAGTAGCTGGCAGATTAAAGATAGATAGATAGATAGATAGATAGATAGATAGATAGATAGATAGATAGATAGATAGATAGATAGATAGATAGATAGATAGATAGATAGATAGATATTTTATGTGTTCTACATATTGTCTGCATTTTTTGTAAAGTTAAAAGTTTATGAAAATTTTATTGTCACTACGTTTTCTTTTATATCTACAATAAAACTTCCACAAACTCTTAGAAATACATAGTTTTTCAGAATTAAATTGAAAAGAAAAAGCAATTTGAAAAAATGGATCCTATGAATGTACGTCTAGCTTCTGAAAACACTTTTCTCACAAAATTGCAGTAATTGCTAAAGCCACAAAAGTTGGATAAATTTGTCCCCATTTATTTTGTCCATTTTGATTTGTTCCATCCAGATGCCTTTAATAGGCTACTATTCTTGACACCAGCTTTCAGAGCACGCTGAGAAGCTGGCACAGTCTTCAGAGCCCTTTCAAATTCTCATCCAAAGAGCTTTGTGAGTCCTGACCTGCAGGATAAATGCACTGGTTCACCTCTGTATGATAGAGGTGTTTATCAAGGATACATGCCGTACATTAAAATGTTGTCTGCCTCCTGTCCATCTTAACTGAGGTGCGAAGGTCATTCAAATCACCCTGCAAGACCTTTAGGGATAAAAAAACCAGCAGGATAATATGAAGGTAGCAAATTATATGTCAGCCTGAGATGATCTTGCAGTTTGAAAACATAGAAAAGAGAAAAAGATGAAGTTTATTTTTTGTCGGGGAACGTGGTGCTTTTTTTTATAAATGTTTTCATTTATCACAAAGATAAGAAACAAGAGGTCAGCGAGGGGATAAAATGACTCTAACGCAGCGAAATTATTGAGTCTCCTGTCAGGTTTCCAATAGTTAAGGAACAGAATGGTTTAAATAAGCATGGGGCACAGTGGGTGTTAATCTAAAGTGGTTGTATTTCAACTTTTACCTATAGGTAAGCCTAGAATAAGACTAACCTATAGGTAGTGTTAATATCGCCTAAACATGTGCCGATGATGTCACCGGCGTATGCGCTGTAAAGAAACAGATCTCTGTGCCATTTCTTCCCGAGTGTGTGCCGTGACTGGTGGCTCCAGCATGCATCACACAGCCGGAGTCCGCAGCCCCGGAAGGAAGAGGGTGCTCCGTGCGCCTGTTTCCTTACTATAGACTGGCGCCATTTTACAAAGTAGGCGATCAAGTGTGCCTTTACCAGCGAGGAAACTCGCCAAACAATTTCTTGGCCTATTTCCAATATCAAAAGTTATTAACCAAAATACAATGCAACTTTATTTCCCTCCGGAACTTATGCCGCGTACACACGATCATTTTTCGGCATGAAAAAAACATTGTTTTTTCCAACTTCATTATTAAAACGACGTTGCCCAAACACGATCGTTTTAAAAAAAAAGCTCTAGCAAATCGTGGTGACATACAACACGTAGGACAGTGCTATAAAGGGGAAGTTCCATGCGGATGACGCCACCCTTGGGGCTGCTTTAGCTGATTTACTGTTAGTAAAAGACAATTTGCGCTTTTCTGTCTGTTAGGCCTCGTACACACGAGGCAATTCATTTGTTCAAATCGGTGGGACCGACCGATTTGAACAAATCTGTCTCTTTGGATTTTGGTTTGCTCGCATGTACACACAAGCAAACCTAAATCCCCGCCAGCAGACGGCGCGCTGACGTGTCGGTGACGTGGCGGTGACGTTGACGCCGCCACGTCACCGCACCAGGAAGTAAAACACTTCCGCGCATGCGCCGAATTCATTCGGCGCCGGTGCGAGACGACATGTCTGCTGGTAAGTGTACTAACCAGCAGACATGTCGGGCGGACGGGTTCCCACCCGATAGATTTCAAAGCATGCTTTGAAATCTGTCGGGTGGCCAAATCCGTCGGCTCGCCCGTACACACGATCGAATCTGTCTGCTGGGACGGTCTAGCAGACCGTTTCCAGCAGACAGATTTGATCGTGTGTACGCGGTTTACATGAAGATGAATGTGCTTACTCCATTATGAATGGTAGTTTTACCAGAACGAGCGCTCCCATCTCATAACTTGCTTCTGAGCATGCACAGGTTTTTAACATCGTTTTAGCCCACACACGATCATTTTTTACAACCTCGAAAAAACGACATTGGGCCAGATTCAGGTAGAGTTGCGCTGGAATATTTCGATATGCGCCGCGTAACTGTGAATATGCGCCGTCGTTTCTATGTGGCCGTACCCACCAAACTAGATGCGACAGAAAACGGGCCATTTCCGATCGGCTTAACTTTCCGACGCCAGAGTCTCGTCAGCGCATAATTTCGCTTGGCGCATCAGTCGCGCCTATTGATTTCCCCTGCAAATATGCAAATGAGGGAGATTTCCCGATTCACGAACGGATTAGCACCATACGTATCTCGTCCGTCCGGCGCAAAGTTATTTCTACAAATAGCTGCTTTATCTTTACTCCAGACGGCCTCAGGTCAGCAGGAGAGCAGCTACAGCAGCAGCGTTAGCGACGAAACTAGCAAGCTGAACAACCACACGTGCAAGGACAACACCTCTGTGTGCCAACATGCCAGGGGCAGTCGCGGTCCTAGCACTAGTACTGGGTCCCCTGGTACGGAGGAGGCGGGCACGTGAGAGGATATACCGCACGCGCTTGAACTAACCACAACCCTGCAGGGTGACATCACCAGCAAGACACACCGCTCACAAGCAGTGCAGCCACTGGTGAAGGTACTGGCAACACTTCATTTCCTTGCAAGTGGATCATTCCAGCGTACAAGTGGAGTGGTGGCTGGGATGTCACAGTCCTCCATGAGCAGATGTGTGCACCAGGTTGTCCCTGCAATCCTCAGACGCATGTCCAACCACTTCATCAGACCAACCACTGAGGAGCTGCGGCTGAAGGCAATGACAGATTTCTACAGCATTGCCAGATTCCCACGCACTGTGGGGGCCATTGATTGCACACATGTGGCACTACAGCCCCCCAGTGCCATAGAGCACATATACCGCAATCGGAAGCATTGGCATTCCATGAACGTACAGGTGATAGCCGATGCCCAGCGCCTCATATGGCACGTCCGTGCCAAACACCTAGGGTCCAGCCATGACAGCTTCATATACCGTCAGAGTCCCATCCCAGCAGAATTCGGAGCAGAACATGTATGGGGACAGCTGGCTGGTTGGTGAGTGACATGGGTGGCAGGCATGACTATCCCCTCCCATGATGCACATCACAAGGGGCACATGCATGACTAACATCCTCCTGTCTTTTCCCTTACAGGTGACTCTGCATATGCACTGGGACCCCATCTAATGACTCCTTTCCGGAACCCCCAAACCAGAGGAGAGAGAAAATACAATGCGGCACATATCAAAACCCGTGCAGTGGTGGAGCAAACATTTGGGCTCCTGAAGTCCCGTTTCCGCTGCCTGGATAAGTCCGGGGGGGCCCTATTGTATTCCCCTACCTTCGTGTGTCAGGTCATCGGTGCATGTTGCATTCTGCACAACTTTGCTATGAGAAAAGGCATGCAGATTGACATACGTGATGACCTGACCCCCGACCCACACAGTCCCCACCTGCCAGGAGGAGTCTTCTGATGGAAGAGCAGTCAGGAGGGTCCTCGCCGTAGGCATCTTTGGACAATAAACAAAAACATTGATCACACGGACAATGCACGCATGTACACCACTGATGTCCCTAGATCACACACACCACATGCACATCACATTGGATTAGCCCAAGTCCAGCATGTAGGACTTGGGAGCAGCAACGCCAGCGTCAAGGCCCCAATGATGTCGCTGTCCATTCATACACCTTTCACACGTCATTCATACAGCCGTGGGGTTAACTTCACCACCACGGCCGAGGGTGACACCCCTTACTGGCAGGAGTGCCACCCCCTCACATTCACACACCATTCACACTGTCCCCTGCACTCCTGACCGTGTGCAGTTAAAAATAAAATATATACTCATAACCTGAGTAATAAAAGCAAAACTAAACTCATAACCTGAGTAATAAAAGCAAAAATAAACTCATAACCTGAGTAATAACAGAAAAAATAAACTCATAACCTGAGTAATAACAGAAAAAATAAACTCATAACCTGAGTAATAACAGAAAAAAAAAACAGAAAAAAAAACCCTCATCTGGGATGACGGGGGCTCCTCCTTGTGGGCACTCTCGGGCTCCTCAGCTGCCTGGAGGGAGTGGGTGGGGGGGCATCTGGAGGAGGCTGATCCCCGGGTGGGCCACTCCTGGCTGCATGCCCTCCAAGGCCACGGCAATCCGGCTCAGAAAATGATTGGTCTGGGCCTGCATCCTCATCTGGCGGGTGATATTATGCCGCTGGGCACGCTGCCGCTGCCTCCCCTCTTCCCGGATGGCAGCTGTGTTGGTGTGGACGGCTGCTGTGAGGTGCCGTACATCAGCCTGCACCTCCCCCAGGCTGGTGACAACGTCCTGCACACCACTGGGCAGCTGCGATACGGAGCACAGACTGTCAGCGAGCCAGTCCAAGTGCCCGGCAATCTCCCCCATCTGTTGTGTTTGCCGGGCATGGTCCATCGCCACCTGGTCCTGGACCAGATCAGACACCCCCCTGGTCTTACGGGTGGCCTTCCTGGGGCCATGGAGAAGGTTGTCCCCGTGGGGATGGAGTCGCCCTTGAGGGGCTACCGAGGATGGGTGAGGGGATGACAGAGGGACCTGCAGAAGGGGAGGACTCAGATAACACCAAAAAAAAACTCCTGCTGAGGAACAGGCTCCTCCTCAACCATTTCCACAGAAGTGGTGTGGGCACTCTCCTCCACCTCAGTGTCTTCAGCACCCAGGGGCTCGTCCTCAGGATCCCATTGGGGGGTTGGGGTGGAATGTCCGGCAACAGATGATGGCCCAGCTCTGTCATCTGTGGAGGACACAAAGCAGACACATGTTGGTGGTCCCACACACTTGGCACATGTACCCTCCCCCCCCCACATGCAACACACCAAATAGGGGATAAAAAACACTTACCTGTCCTGGAGCCTTCCTCCACAGAATCATAGCCTGGTACCCCCTCCAATTGCTCCCTCTCCAGGCAGCGGGCGACCACCTCCTCCTCTGTGGTCAGGCTGACCGGACATGGGGGTCCACCACCTGTGCCCCGCTCATGGCTCCGAATGGTGGTCACCTTGCCACGGACCTTGCGCCGCAGGTCATTTATCTTTTTATGGATATCACCAGCAGTCCGGGTGGAGTACCCCAACACATTCACCCTGCCAGCAATGGTGTCCAGGATGGCCTGCTTCCTCTCCCGGCTGGTCTTCCTACTTTTCTTCCCATGCAGAAAATCATTATAAGTCTCCATAGCAGAGATGACCACAGAGACCTCCTTGGCATTAAAATTGAGGTTCCTCCTCTCTTTGGGGGTAGCGGAAGCAGCCATAACAGAGCAAAAGTAACTTCCCTGGGGTGGGGGGAAACGGAAATACTTTTGCGCCGGAATGGCGCTTCCGCTGGCGCTTTTATACGCGCAACGGAACACATTGCGCTGGCGTTTCCCCGTGAAGTGGTGCCGACTGAAGTTGTGAGCATGCGCACAGGGGGCCGAGTGAAGCCTCACTTACTGCGCATGCTCCGTGGATGATGCGCTGAACGTAAGCCTCTGCGCTGGGCTCCGCCCATCATTTACATATGATCACACCCACTTCCACTTGCGTCGGGTTGCGCCAACGCATCTTCGTTACTCCGTCGCAAAATAACGCCCATGCGCTTGGTGAATCTGTACTTCACTCGCTAGTTTGCATCAGCGCAGCGTATATGCGTTGCGCTACGCTGGCGAAAAGATGCGCGCATCTACCTGAATCTGGCCCATTGTTTAAAACGTTGTTAAAAAAATGCAGCATGTTTGAAAAAAAAATTGTCGTTTTTCAGAACCCGAAAAATGATTTGAAGCCCAAACACAATCATTTTAAAAACCATTCATCCTTCATTCCATGTGTCGCTTCTAAAACCTTATTGACCTATCCTCCTCCTGCACCTCCTATCCCAGGTGAAGAACATTATGAGATTAAAGATATTCTAGACTCCAGAAAAAAAAGAGGTCGTCTACAATATCTAATTAGATGGAAGGATTATGGTATACAAGAAGATTCTTGGGAAGACTCAGAAGAAGTGCATGCACCTGAGCTGTATAGCCAATTTCATTCTACATATCCTCACAAGCCTTCACCTACTAGGATCCCCAGGAGGGTATCCCTTAAGAGGGGGGTACTGTAAGAGGCGGTCCATGTGCCTGTTTCCTTACTATAGACTGGCGATTCAGCGCCGTAGTGCGTTCCATGCTGCAACGCATACGGCGCTCGTGGGATGACATCATCGCCCTGCGTTCCAGCTTGGATTGTGGAAGTGCGCAGCACACATCGCCTTGTTTGACAGATTGCAATGCACTCCATCTGATCTCCTGCCTATAAAGGCATTCTATGGAGATACAGCTGGTGTTCTATTAGGCCTTGTACACACGAGGGAATAGATCCGATGGGAACGGTCCGACGGACCGTTCCCATCGGATCTGTCCGCCGGATTGCTTTGATCCGATGGCTGTACACACCATCGGATCAAATTCCCCGCCGGCGTGGAATGCCGCCACGTGACCGCCACGTCACCGCACCAGGAAGTAAACACTTCCGCGCGCATGCGTCGGATCCATTCTCAGGATACGACGCATGTGCGGGCAGATATGTCCGCTGGTTTGCCGTACTAACCAGCGGACATATCTGACGGACAGCTCTCTGGCGGAAAAATTCCAAAGCATGCTTCGGAAATTTTCCGCCGGAGGAATCCGGCCAGAACGGTCCGTTTGCCCCTACACACGAGCGGATTTTTCGGCTGAAATGGTCCGTCGGACCATGTTCAGCGGATTTATTCACTCGTGTGTACAAGGCCTCATTGTCAGCCTAGCCTGTCAGCTCAACCATGCTGCTGCCTTTGCTCCCTTTGCCGGAACACCGTTCCAGTTAACAACTATTACTTTGCTGCTAACACTTCCTACGACACCTGCATTGCTGGGAACTACCTTAATGCCATGAACATCTTGCACCATGGATATTCCATCTCCTGCATAGATATCTACAAACGGATAAGTAGTCATTCCTTCATTTGTAGTTCTATAGGAAGATCTAATGCTAATGTTTCATCTATAACAATTGTAGTATTACAAATACCGTGTGGATATTACTATATCTTCTGAGAGATACTAATATGCTAAAGCTTATTGCAAAGGAGTACTTTAAAGGCACTGCTACCTCTAAATCATTATAGCAATATTTACCTTGTGTATGCTACTCTAATTACTACAGCTATAATTGGCTCTCATATGTGTGCATTGCTACATCTATAGCTACAAGTCATGTCTGCAACTATATTTACAGTACCTAAGCTATACTGCCTCTCATACGCAATAGTATTATATCTACAATATTCACCTCAAGTACGCTACTATAATTACCTGAGCTATATTGCCCCTCATACACAAGTACTATTACTCAACTAAAGTACCTGGCATATTCAAGTAACAGTTGTCACTACAACTTATATTACTACAAGCCTGACATAAGTACAAATCCTCATAGGCCTTGTCCTAATTGTTTGAACATGTTCGCTCTAACTTTTCTATGCTAGGGGTTGCTGCTATTTCATAGCATCTCCCCTAGTGGCCTAATACATCTCTACATGCCAAGGTGATATGATGTAGAGAACCCCCAGACTCCTGTTATGAGGAGAGATGCCTGGGGTCCCTTACTGATAATCACCTGCATGTAGTGGTGTATTGTCCTTGAACTAATTTTAAACGCTAAGCTCTGGTCGCATGCTGTAATGCGTCCATGCTTAGTAGCTCAACGCCTTTCTTTATGTGACACAGAGATGATGTATAGATCCCCCAAAGTCCTGCTATGAGGAGTGACGCCTGGGGCCTAATACTTAGTTGTCGCATAGAGAATCGCATTGAAGTCTTTGCTAACCGCAGTTGTGGTTCACTCCATTCACCAGTGCTGTTACAGAATAGTAGAACCTTAAAATGAACCCAGCGGAGCTTGCAAACCAAGTAGTCACCCTTACCTAGAGGGTAGATGCTCTCGCTCACATATTACAAAACCTACAAGCTGAAAATCAGGCTTTGCAAGAGTTTGTTGCCCTTACCCCAAATTTACCTTGACTTCCTCCAGAACCTTGAATCCACCTCCTACTTTTTCTGGTGATCGAAAGACCTATAGAGAGTTCATTATTGACTGTAAATTAATGTTTGAACTCAGTGTGAACCCCAGTGCCTGGGCAAATACATACCTAGAAAAAGAGGATCCAATCCTAAACTCTTGTCAACAATTTCTAGCAACTACGTTTTTGCTATACGATGACTTCAATAAGCAACTCACTGCTGAAAATGCATTTAGGAATCTCAAACAAGGTAGACGACCAGTTGAAGATTTCATTGCAGAATTTCAGAGGTGGGCTATTGAAACTTGAGTGTAATGATGTCACATTGCGTAACCAATTTTGCCTTGGTCTTTCCGAACCACTCAAAGATGAATTGGCTCGATCAGATCTCCATCCTACTCTTAACGACATAATACAACGTTCGATCAACATTGATCGTAGGTTAACCACTTAAGGACCACCGCATGTACATTTACGTCGGCAGAATGGCACCGACAGGCACATCAACGTATATATACCCCCCCCCGTACATGCGGCGGTCCGCGCGGCTGCAGGAGCGATCCGACAAGAGGGGGCGGCTATTCGTTTTTGTCCGCCCCCTCACGATCCCTCCCAGCCAATGCGCGCGCCCGCCCGCCCTGTCACTTCCTCCTCCTGTGTAAACACAGGAAGGAGGAAGCGATGTGATCTCTCCCTCTGCGTTTTTTTCAACCACCGCTGAGGATAGATCACAACACAGTAAGTCTGCACTAACACTACACTACACTAACACTTCACATAAACACATTTAACCCCCGCGATCGCCCCCCCCCTCCCCCCTGTCACAGTGTCACTGAATGCAGTAATCATACATGTATGATTACTGTATTTAGTGTCAGTGTGACAGGCAGTGTGACAGTCAGTTAGTGTTAGGTCCAGGGTAGCCCCGTACCCCCCCTAATAAAGTTTTAACCCCTTAATCACTGCCCTAGTTAACCCTTTCACTCCCTATTGCCAGCATCACTAAGCGATCATTTTTCTTATCGCTGTATTAGTGTCGCTGTTCTCGCTAGGTAGCTAATTTTTTTTATTGCGATTTTTTTTTACTAAAGACATGTGGCTAAATGTTTGACTAAAATTTAGTTTATTGATTTTTCTTATAACAAAAAGTAAAAAATATTGTTTTTTTTTCAAAAATGTCGCTCTATTTTTGTATATAGCGAAAAAAATAAAAATCGCAGAGGCGATCAAATACCACCAAAAGAAAGCTCTATTTGTGGGAAGAAAAGGACGCAAATTATGTTTGGGAGCCACGTCGCACGACCGCGCAATTGTCTGTTAAAGCGACGCAGTGCCGAATCGCAAAAACCCCTTGGGTCATTTGGCAGCATATTGGTCCGGGTCTTAACCACTTTGGGTTCGTGCTATTGACATAATACGTCAACAGCGCGGACCTGAGGCGCCGGGGTCACGTCTTTGGACGTGATGTATTTGTAATTCCCCGCGCGTGCCACTGGGTGGCGCGCGGCGGGGAAAAACAGTCCCGTCGCATCACCGAGGATTCGATGCGTGTACCCGGCAGCTGCGATGTCCGTCAGGTACACGCGATCGGCGGTGAGAGAGCAGGGACGTGGAGCTCTGTGTGTAAACACAGAACTCCACGTCCTGTCAGAGGAGAGGAGACCGATGCTTTGTCCCTTGTACATAGGGACACAGCATCGGTCACCTCCCCCAGTCACCCCCTCCCCCCACACAGTTAGAACACACCCAGGCAATACATTTAACCCCTTCCTCACCCCCTAGTGTTAACCCCTTCAATGCCAGTCACATTTATACAGTAATTACTGCATATTTATAGCACTGGTCGCTGTATAAATGTGAATGGCGCCAAAAATGTGTCAAAAGTGTCCGATTTGTCCGCCGCAATATCGCAGTCCCAAAAAAAATCACAGATCGCCGCCATTACTAGTAAAAAAAATAATATTAAAAAAAAAAATCATAATTCTGTCCCCTATTTTGTAGGCGCTATAACTTTTGCGCAAAGCAGTCACCTATTGTGATTTTTTTTTTTTTTTAAATACGTAGAAGAATACGTATCGCTCTAAACAGAGAAAAAAATATATATATATATTTTTTTAAATTGGGATATTTATTATAGCAACAAGTAAAGTATATATATATATTTTTAAATTGTCGCTCTTTTTTTGTTTATAACGCAACAAATAAAAACCGCACGGGCGATCAAATACCACCAAAAGAAAGCTCTATTTGTGGGGAAAAAAAGGATGCCAATTTTGTTTGGGAGCCACGTCGCACGACCGCACAATTGTCAGTTAAAGAGACGCAGTGCCGGAAGCTGAAATTTCGCCTGGGCACGAAGGGGGTTTATGTGCCCAGTAAGCAAGTGGTTAAGTGGTTAAGAGAGACGATCTTACTGCAATTACATCGACCCTTACACCTAAAAAATTGAGTTTGGTTTCTGTTGAAGAAAAAATGGACATTGGCTCCACACGTGGCCCACTTACCCTATCTGAAAGACTTTGTCACCGCACTTTGAATCTCTGCCCTTATTGTGCCTTACCTGAACTTGCCATCTCATCTTGTCCTCTTGTAAAGAAGAAAAAGGACGAACTGGGATCAAGTTAGAATTCCTGTCAAGACTATGTCGGACACAGGCGTATGTGGTAACTTTATGATTCAGCCCTTGTTTCGTTACATAAAATTCCACACTTGAAGAAGTCATCCCCTCTTTCTGTGAGTTTTATTGATGGTACAACTTCTGCATCTGGACCTACAGTATATTGTACCAAACTCAACCTTTATTGACTATTTGTGGAGATAACCATAGTGAATTCTTGACCTATAATGTTATTACTTCTCCCTTATTTCCTGTTGTTTTGGGGTTGCCCTGGCTCAACCAGCATATGTCCACTTTTATTTGGGATCAAGCAACTGTACTTTTACATTCACCGTATTGTAAAAAGACTTGTTATCAAGTTGCTCCATTGCTTCATTTTGCCCCTCACTCCAGTACCTTGAGTTTTCTGATGTATTCAGTGAGAAGAATGCGCAGACATTACATCCTCATAGGATATATGACTGTCCCATTGAGTTGTTGCCAAGCACCTACGGGTAAAATGTATTCCCTTTTCTCAACCAGAACTTCAACATTTGAAAAAATATCTACAAGAAAACTTAAAAAAGGGTTTTATTAAACCTTATACTTCTCCTGCCAGTGCTGGTATGTTTTTCGTTACAAATAAAGATGGTAGCCTCAGACCTATCATAGACTACCGTGCCTTGAACAAAGTCACAGTGAAAAATCGCTATCCTCTTCCACTCATTCCTGAACTGATCGAAAGACTACAGGCCTCTAGCATATTTACTAAACTCAATCTTCGAGGTGCTTATAACTTGATTCGTATTAGGTCAGGTGATTAATGGAAGACCGCCTTTCGCACACGTTTTGGACACTTCGAATACACTGTCATGCCTTTTGGGTTGTGTAATGCTCCGGTAACTTGCAAAAGCTTTGTGAATGATATTTTCAGAGACCTTCTCGATGTATGCGTCGTCGTATACTTGGATGTATACTTGAAATACTCATTTACTCAGATGACCTGATACAACATTGAAAACATGCCAGGTGGGTACTTGCAAGACTTAGAGCTCAATATTCCAATATTCCAAACTTGAGAAATGTCTCTTTGAACAAACTACTATCTCCTTCCTTGGCTTTGTCAGTTCTCCAAACGGTATACAGATGGATCAATCCAAAGTCACTTGTATCACGAACTGGCCTACACCTACTTCAAGAAAGGCTGTACAGAGTTTTCTTGGTTTCGCTAATTTCTACAGGAAATTCATAAAAAATTCTCCCTATTGGTGAAACTACTTACTCAACTTACCAGTTCATTGGTAAAGTTCACTTGGTCAGAAGTTGCCCAAAATTATTTTCAACAGTTAAAACATTGCTTTACTGCAGCCCCAATTCTGGAACTTCCCAATCCTAACTATCATTTTGTTCTGGAAGTCGCCTTGGGCGCAATTCTTTCGCAGCGATCTACTCCTGATTCTCCACTACACCCTGTCGCATTTCTTTCAAAAACTCTGAATGCAGCTGAATGCAACTATCCTATTGGAGAAAAAGAATTGCTCGCAATAAATTGTGCCTTGGAGAATTGGCGACACTTACTAGAAGGATCATTACATCTCATAATTAGGGATGAGCTTCGCGTTCGAAACGAACGTATGTTCGACTCAAACATCGTCCGTTCGTCGAATTTCGAACAAAAATGATTGTTCGCGGGAAAATTGGGGTGAAACGAAATGGCCCATAATTCACTGCGGCATTGCGCCCTGATGATTGGCCAAACATGCACTATGACCCTGCATGCTTGGCCAAACACAGCACGCAAAAAAAGGAGAGCCATAATTGGCCAAAGCCATGGCTCAGGGCTTTAGCACACGCCCCACACTATATAAGGCTGCCTGCTGGGCCTTGTGTAGTGTGTTCCGGCTTCTTACTGAGAGCAGTTAGAGAGACAGAGAGATTGTCTTTTTAGATAGCTAGACAGAGCAGGCTAGTCAGTTTAGCTGTAATTACAGTGTGTACAGAATATATATACATCCCTAGGAGTTGTACATATATTTATACACTGTATAGCTTAGCTAGATCAGTTCTTCCTAATTTACTGGCAGGCAGATGATTGTGCTATTTAAATACGTTATCACAGGTATAGACACCCAGCAGGTACAATAGCAGTGATTTTAATGATGCTTAAATTTAAGAAAAATTCCTTTAAATATTGTACCTGCTGGGTGTCTATAGTTTGCCTGTGAAAACGTCTTTGATAACCCGGGTCTTGCCCGAGGGAACATGTATCAATGGAAAAAAGTTTTTAAAACTGTTGTTTTTTCAGGAGTCCTGCTCCTGAAAAAACGACAGTTTTAAATACTTTTTTCCATTGATACATGTTCCCTGGGGCAAGACCCGGGTTCTCAAAGACGTTTTCCAACAATAACTTGAATATTGGTCTTTAAAATGATAGCTTTTTAATTTGAACGTTCAAGTTCCATAGACTTCAATGGGGTTCTAAATGTTTGTGCGAATAATCGGACTGTTCGACGGTTCTGGTGCGAACCGAATGTGGGGGTGTTCGGCTCATCCCTACTCATAATGATTTATACTGATCATCGTAATCTACAATACCTCAAATCAAATAAAACTCTCTCCTCTAGACAACTTTGATGAAGTATTTTATTTGATAGATTTCACTTTTTGATTACTTATAGGCCTGGTGCAAAAATGAAAAAGCAGATTCTCTTTCTAGACTTTCAGAACCTGTGGAAGAACCTTCTGCTCCATCTGTTCATATTCCTTCTCATAAGATTATACTTGCTAATCTGAATTTAAAACAGTTACTTAACCCCCCTGGCGGTATTCCCGAGTCTGACTCGGGGTTAGATTTCTGTGCTGCGATTGGTAACCCCGAGTCAGACTCGGGCTCGGCTCGCTGAATCCACAGGCACAAGTTACTTACCTTGTCCCTGGATCCAGCGATGCATCCACGCTGTGTGAGCGAGCGGGTGCTCGCTCGATTCACACAGTGTGCCCGTGTGCCGCCGAGCTCCGTTCCCTGCGACGTTACGTTGCACGGGGGGCGGAGAACGGCGCCATATTCAAAAATGTAAACAAACACATTACATACAGTATACTGTAATCTTATAGGTTACAGTACTGTATGTAAAAAAATACACACACCCCTTGTCCCTAGTGGTCTGCTTAGTACCCTACATGTACTTTTATATAATAAAAATGTTTCTTTCTGCCTGCAAACTGTAGATTGCCCATAGCAACCAAAAGTGTCCCCTTATGTCAAAAATTGTTTAGGAGCAGCTAAAAAACAGTGATAATAAATCAGAATCACTTGCAGAATTGAGCGATAGCGATTTTGTGGGGAAATTCGTCATAAAAAAAATATATAATGACAGCGACAATTCTGCAACTGAGCAAATTTCAGTGATTTTGATTTGATTACATTATTGAATAATTTTTATTATAATTATATTATTATTTGTTATAATTATTTATAATTATTTATTATATTATAATTTATAATTTTGTTTTAAAAAAAATGTCATACCCGGGATGCCTATTAGACTCTTGTTTGGTCAGATTTAAGTGAGTTATTCCTAAGAATTACAAGCCTACAGTATAAAACGCCAAATTTCCTTGCAAATAATGGTACCGCTTCCAGCACCTAAAATCTGAAATAATCATACCGCCAGGGAGGTTAAATAAAGTTTAGAGATGCAAGAAACTACGATCCCCAAGGATTAACACAAGATAAAGAAGGGTTTTTCTATAAGCATTCTTAACTTTTTGTTCCTTTGTTCCTCCTTCTATGGTTGTGCATATATTGAAAGTATTACATGATGCTCCCTTGGCTGGTCATCCTGGAATACAGAAAACTACAGATCTAATCCAACGATATTTCTGGTGGCCTAATATGACTAACATCATAAAAGATTATTTATCTACCTGTGAGGTCTGTATAAGATCCAAACATGAAATAAGACCACGTTATGGATTACTTATGTGTCTACCAATCCCTACAAAACCCTGGGAAGCATTGTCTTTGGATTTCATCGTAGAATTGCCTCCTTCTAATAGATATAACACCATCATGGTAACTGTTTATATGCTGACTAAAATTGCTCATTTTGTCCCTCTTAAGAAACTGCCTTCTTCCAAGATCGGTGAATTTATTCCTTGTAATAGGAATAAAAGTAATCAAAAAAAATGTAAAAAAAGTGTAAAAATTAAAAAAAAATATGAAAAATTATGAAAAAAAAAATTATTGCGCAAATACCGTGCGAAAAAAAAAGTTTCAATGATCACTTATTTTATTGTCTAGGGTGTCTGCTTAGAAAAAAAAATAATGTTTGGGGGTCCTGATTAATTTTCTAACAAAAAAATGATGATTTGTACATGAAGGAGAGAAGTGCCAGAATAGACACGGTGGACAAGTGGTTAAGCTAATGCATTGTTGGTTCACTAACCTTTTCCTTCGATTTCCCTTCTAAATGTTTTTTTTTCTTTGTTTTCTTTGTCAGAATATCTCACTTCCTGCTCCTCCTCAAGCCCCATATAAACCATCAGATTATCTGCAGATTTTTGTCTTCAGATTTACCAAAACCATGTAGTACAAGGGCCTGCCTGATTGCATACAAATTGAAACTCTTAAGGTTTGACCTCATATTATATGGTTTTAGTAAATCTGCAGATAATCTGATGGTGTGTATGGGGCTTTAGTAAGCTGTTCTGGTTGACTAACCCCCATGGATGATGGGGAAATCGAAGGAAAAGGTATGTTGACCAACAATGCACTAGCTTAAAGGAACCTATTTAGAAAATAAAAAACGAAACTTTACAACCCCTTTAAAGATCAAAGCATTTGTCTGTGTGTCAGAAACGAGTACAATTTTGTTTGCGCTTGTGACACACAGTAATGTGAACCAAGCCTCGGACAGGAGTGAAAAATGCATTTTTTAAGGGTCGGCCCGACTGGAAAAAGGTTGAGAAACACTACACTAAGGCAACACACACGCATTGCAACATGCTGAAAATCACCTTAGTGCGTTTAGCAAAAATATTGGGGTTGATTTACTAAAACTGGAAAGTGCAAAATCTGGTGCAGCTTTGCTTGGTAGCCAATCAGCTTTTAAAGCGGATCTCCCATGCAAATAATAGTTAAATAGCTAATAGCAGGGCTTAAATAAACTTACTTATCTCCTCTCCAACGTCCGCTCATCTCTCATTTTGTGTGGAATAAACACTTATATTCCTCCGTTGCCATTTTTACTGTGGGCATTACAATAACAAGTGGCGACTTCCTGGTTGCGGTGATGCTGTGGTCCCAGCATCCGCCACTTGATCTCTCGCATGTGCACTAGCAGTGGGAAACAGCGGCGTCAGCGTCTCTGTTCCCATAACAATGGCTGGCCTTACCGCCCCTGGTACCCGAAATCGCGCGATGTTTCCTCTAAGGCCAGAATATGATCACAAGAGAGCTCCCAGAAAAACCTGAGTAAAACCCGAAGGCTGCAGACCGGAAGGCGAACTAACATATCAGGTACTGTACATTTTTATTAAACAAAAATATCCGTTTTGACATTGTTTTAGAGCAGCAGTAATATTACGATTGTCTTTAACCACTTTCTTACTGGGCACATAAACCCCCTTCGTGCCCAGGCGAAATTTCAGCTTCCGGCACTGCTTCGCTTTAATTGACATTTGCGCGGTCATGCGACGTGGCTCCCAAACAAAATTGACGTCCTTTTTTCCCCACAAATAGAGCTTTATTTTGGTGGTATTTGATCGCACGTGCGGTTTTTATTTTTTCCGCTATAAACAAAAAAAGAGCGACAATTTAAAAATATATATATATATTTTTTACTTGTTGCTATAATAAATATCCCATTTTTTTTTAACTATTTTTTTTTTCTCAGTTAAGGCCGATACGTATTCTTCTACGTATTTTTGTAAAAAGAAAAAAAAATCGCAATAAGCGACTGCTTTGCGCAAAAGTTATAGCGCCTACAAAATAGGGGACAGAATTATGATTTTATTTTAATATTTTTTTTTACTAGTAATGGCGACAATCTGCGATTTTTATTGGGACTAAGACATTGCGGCGGACACATCGGACACTTTTGACACATTTTTCGGACCATTCACATTTATACAGCGACCAGTGCTATAAATATGCACTAATTACTGTATAAATGTGACTGGCATTGAAGGGATTAACACTAGGGGGTGAGGAAGGGGTTAAATGTATTCCCTGGGTGTGTTCTAACTGTGTGGGGGGAGGGGACTGACTGGGGGAGGTGACCGATGCTGTGTCCCTATGTACAAGGGAAACAGCATCTGTCTCCTCTCCCTGGCAGGACGTGGAGCTCTGTGTTTACACACAGAGCTCCACGTCCCTGCTCTGTCACCGCCGATCGCGTGTACCTGACAGACACCACGTCCGCCGGGTACACGCATTGAATTCTCAGCGATGCGACGGCACTGTTTTTCCCCGATGCGCGCCACCCAGTGGCGCGCGCGGGGAATTACAATAACATGACGTCCAAAGACGTGATCCCGGCACTTCAGGTCTGCGCTGTTGACGTCTTTTGTCTATAGCGTGGATCTGAAGTGGTTAAATTCGGGTGGAGCTCCGCTTTACCTTCAGCTTGTTCAATTAGGCTTTGACAAAAAAAAATGGAAGCTGATTGGTTTCTATGCAGAAATGCACTGAATTTTGCACTCTATATTTTTTGTGAATAAACTCCAATGTGATATGTCTGATAATTGGTACATGGCATAATGGGTGTTAACAAATGTACATTAACACAGTAAGTTCTAATGAGCAGGATTCTCTGATTTCTTCGTTATTAAGTTGTATTACAACTGTACTGTCTTCTCTCATGTTGTAAAGCGCTGCACAAGCCAATGGCACTATATATATATCCTGTATAATAATAACACACCACACAAATGTAAATTGGCCCTCATGAAAATGAGTAAAAGTCATGTTAAAGCGGATGGTTCACCTTAAATAAATATTAAAAGCCAGCAGCAACAAATACTGCAGCTGCTGACTTTTAATATTAGGACACTTACCTGTCCTGGAGTCCAGCGGCGTCCGCAGCAGAGGATGAGCGATCGCTCATCACCCTGCTGCTCCCCCCTCCATCCACGGCGAGGGAACCAGGAAGTGAAGCGCTCCGGCTTCACTGCCCGGTTCCCTACGGCGCATGCGCGAGTCGCGCTGCGCCCGGCGATTGGCTCCCGCTGTGTGCTGGGAGCTGAGAGTTCCCAGCACACAACGGGAAAAGCCCGTCTTTTGCCCGAGACTGCGGGCCGGAAGTGGGTGCGGATACCTGTCTTTAGACAGGTATCTGCACCCCCCTCCCCCCTGAAAGGTGTCAAATGTGACACCGGAGGGGGGGAGGGTTCCGATCAGCGGATCTTCACTTTAGGGTGGAGATCCGCTTTAACATTTATGGGCGGTATATAGTGGTAATCGGGACTTTGACACTATGAAGCATGAAATATGTGTGGGTAAAATACAATAAATGAATGAAAGGTGCCATTAAAGTTCAAAATGAGTTCCACATCTAGAAAAGCTTTCTTAGTTCCATCTTGCATTAAAAGTAGTTGAACAGCTTGAATCTACCTGAATCACAACATTAAATGCCAAGATTTTTGTATTTTGTTAATATTGAGAACTGTCACCAGCTACTAGATGAAATCACACAATATGTGCATTGATAATCCCATTGCCTCCAGACATTACAGCCTATAAATGCTATAAACTAATTATCACTGAAAAAGTAGCACACTGCCTGGATTTTACTGCGCTACCTTTAAATTGTGTTTTCCTATACCTTGGATAGGATCAAGTAGTATTAATCAAACAAAGGGCAGGCACAGGGGAAATCAGACAGTTTTAATGCAAGCAGTTAAAAGTGACATGACCTTCTGTAATGTCACTTGTCACAGACTTATATGCCACCGAGTGGTGGAAGGTCTTGAAGGAATCCAATGCTTGTTTCTCTTTCTTGAATGTAAAACTAATAAAAATGACATTTTAAAATCAAAACAAAGACAGCACAGAGATGTCATATCTTTCTTTTCTGCTGATGACCAGACATCAAATTTGGAAGTTACAAAAACATTATGGAAGACTCACTGCTGTTATTTTAATATAGACTCCCTAGTCTACTAAGTGTAGCTTCCCTAAGTGGGCATAAATATGTCATATGTCACATGTTATACTAGTATGAAGTGTGGTCCTTTATTTCCTACCGGGCCCATTTGTTTTTATTGACGGATTCATGGTGCCTCAAGTTATAATGGGGATACTGGGTAGCCCAGGCGTAAGAATACACGTTTTAATGGTCATTCGGAGTTCCAGCTAGCTGTTGCCCTAGGCTTGAGTGCTCTATCTCAGACTATAAAATACAAAAAGCCAGCCTCAGACAAGATTTGCTATTATCTGGGTATACCAACGTTTTTATGAGTATGTAGGACAGGGATCCTCAAACTACGGCCCTCCAGCTGTTGCAGAACTACACATCCCATGAGGCATTGTATAACTGTGACATTCACAGACATGCCTAGGCATGATGGGAATTGTAGTTCCTGAACAACTGGAGAGCCATAGTTTGAAGACCCATGGTGTAGGATATAAAAAGGAGTACTGAATCTTTTCCAAGATTTGGTGGAGGACTGGGATCATTAAGTACACTTTAAGTTTTGTTCAACACTAACAAATATACATAATCTTTTACTTTGAATTTAACACATCTACTAGGGTAGTTATATAACAACTCTATCTATTGGAAAGTCAACAAGACAAAAATCATACTACTCAACTGAATTGAACGTCATGTGCAAACCCTATGCAGCTATTTCTCTGCTAAACTGAATTGCAAGGCTGTGGGCACATTGTTGATACCATGAGAAGCTTCAAAACAGAGGAACACTCTAGATTACTTAATTCAACAACACATAGGGGTTTATTTACTAAAGAAAAATAGGCTGTTTAACTGTTAAAAAACATGGCAACTTCCCCAAGCTATAACTGGCCTTTGCAGCAAGGTGGAAGTGGAATGCAACGTGGAAGGGCAATGTAGTGGAATGCAACGTGGAAGGGAAATGTAGTGGAATGCAATGTGGAAGAGCAACGTGGAAGGGCAATATACATCACAAAATATTTTCCTTACACTTACCAGCCAGCCTGCAAAACAACCAAATCGTCCCTGTCTAACAAATGATGTTAAAAACAGAGGGTTTTGTTTGCACACATTTGCAAATATATGCGTAAGCCGCAGTGCCCACCTCAAGGTTCCCCTGTATATACTGCAGTAAGTGGTAACTGTGCTGGGAAATCTTTTGTTTGTTTGAAATAGGTTGTTTGCTTTGCAAGGACATTTTCACCCGAGGTTGGTAAACATGGTGCAATTTCACTTTGCTGAAAGACCCAATCACATGCAAGGAAAATGAAAAAACTGTATTTTTGCTTGGATTTGGTTGGATGGTGGTATTCAGCAGAATTTCACCTCAATCATTAACCTCTGGGGACAATTGCCTTTTAAAGTAAGGTGACCAGATTTTTTAAATGAAATCCGGGGGTGGGAGCTGCGGTGGCTAAACGCGATTGGCACTGCGCTGACAAGCCATTCACCTCTGCAGCTAAGGGTTCGGATCCCGGTCTCGGCTGCATGTGAATTGAGTTTGGTGGTCTCAGCCCGGCTCCCAGTGGGTGTGCTATGCGAGGTAAGCCTGCGCTTAGTACGCCCACCCCCCTCCCACAAAACCACCACACTTACAAGCACTCGAAATTGGTTAAAATGCACGCACTTTGGCCACGTGGTCTCTAAAAAAGAGAGGCAAAGGACTAACGGGGCTGGTTGTGCAGGCTAGGTCCTCTCACTCCCTCCTAGGGGAGTCCCTCTGCCCCATTGGGCTTCAAAGCGGAGCAGGTAGGGCGGGCTGTGTGGGAGGACCCCCTCACACCCGCCATTGCCACCCGGGGGGCATGGAGAAAGATGGCAGATTGCCTCTGGGGGAGGCCTGCCTACTCCCAACTCCTGCAGTCCGGCTCCTCTCTCGAGTACACGCACAAAATACACTTTAAAAAAAAAAAAAATGAAACATATATTTTTTTTTACTAGTAATGGCGGGAATCAGCGACTCTCTGCCCCTTATCCTCCCGCCTCACAGCCATTCTCACTCTTCGAGCCCCGGCTACTACTGGGTAGGATGCGGAGGAAGATCCCTCCACCAGGGAAGCCAAGGCAGAAGAACATGCAAGCGGAGCTGAATGGGCATGCAACCGAAACTGAAGAAATATTCCCTCCGCTCCGACCAGCACATGATCATCAGAAAGGGGGACAGATAATGGAAAAATATACACCCCCCCTCCCCTAAGCTAGTAGGAGCGGCGGAGTGGAGGTGTGTAATTCAGATTTTTTTTAAATTCTGCATTGAATGTCTTTGAAATTGCCCCAGGCCCTGTTCAAATCCAATCCAGGGACAAAACTGGGGACAGACTTGGTCCGGGGACAGTGTCCTTAATCCGGGGATTGTCCCCTGAAACCGGGGATGTCTGGTCACCCTTAAAGCGCAACTTCCCTTATAAAGTTTATTTGTCTTTTGTAAATCAACCAAATAGAGTGATATGGAAAGACAAGTACATGCAGTTCATCAGGTTGAAAAAAGACACCAGTCCACCTAGTTCAACCAATAGAGCTGTTGTACTCTTGGGCTGCAGTAAAGCAAGAATGTAAAAGATTTTCACAATTTAGTAAAATGCACTAGCTTTACTGTTTCAATATCTATTGGATTTAAAGCTAATCTCAGGGCAGATTCAAATAAACCAACATAATCAATCATTTTTTTTTTATAGAACTACCACGTGAATCAGAATTTGTTGTATTGTATTCCCCTACACTCAGACTGAGAAGTGGGGCATAACATCCTGAGCAAATCTGAGTCGTATGGCTTCTTTTGCTTAGCTGTCAATGGGGTCAATTCACAAAGAGAAACGTTATTGGTTTTCTTCAGGTGTTAAATTAGCACTCCTTATTTAACGCTAGCAAACATGGTATTCACGAAAGCTATAATCGTTATTTAACACCGTCGTTATGGTTTTCAACTGACTCTTTATCCAATCGTTATGCTAACTACTCAGACGTTATTATTAAGATTTGGGACGTTAAAATAACTCTTAAGATCGTTAAATAATGCTGGAGAGATGCATTCTGGGAGCAGAAGGGGAGGAGAACAGCTGCATGTGGAAAAGAGCAGATACAGACAGAGAGAGACAAGCAATACACATGAAGATTGAGCATGTGATGTGCAAAACTTCTAGTGTGTGTTTTTCTAAAGCCATGTGTATTTCCTCATACAGAGAATAAATCATGGGAGATGATAATCGGAATTTAGCTATCACCTGGGTTTCAGAAAAGTCATCCAAAATAGTATGTGAACGGAATACATGTTTATAAATCTGAACAACATTCTTAATAAGGATCCACACCTTAAAATATCGGTTCTGTGTAGTGAAACGTTATTTGATGATTTTTCAAAGCGTTAAATATCGGTTCTGTAGTGAATTGAACTAGCTACAATAACGTGCAAAATCGTTAAAATAACACCCGCAATCTGAAAATAAAGCTTTGTGAATTGACCCCAGTGTATCACAGTTAAAAAAGGGGAAGTGCACTGATCTGATCAGTTTGCGGTTGCTCCTTTATGGTCCAGTCACAGGTTGGACCTGACCATGTTGCCTAAGGGTCCTTTCACACGTAGCGGACCGTTTTTCGGTCCGCTCCGTGTGTCCGTCAGCTCAGCGGGGGGGCCTCCACTCAGCTGTCGGTGGACAGGGCGGTCCCCGCACACTGTGCAGGGACCGCCCTGTCTCTCCTCCGCTCTCCCCTATGGGGAGTCAGATGGAAACGGACCTTCTGTCCGTTTGCATCCGATCCGTTTGGCCGGACGGAAGAAAAATAGGACATTCTTCCGTCCGAAAAAACGGATGCGGATCTGGCGGACTTTAGCGGATGCATCATCCGCTAACGGATCCGCTCCCATAGGGGCCCATCACAAGTCCGGACTTGTAAACGGACTTGTAATTAGCGGACCGTTCGTCCGCTAGTGTGAAAGGGCCCTAAGGGTCCTTTCACAAGTGCGGACCATTTTTTAGGTCCGTTTTTTTTCATCAGTTGATCAGTTTTTTCGTCCGTTTTTTATCCGTTTTATGTCCGTTTTTCATTAGTTGTCATCCGTTTTTCATCCGTTTTCATCCGTTTTTCGATAGTTTTTCCATCCGTTTTTTTCATCCGTTTTTTTTTTTTTTTTTTTTAGAACTTTTTTTTTATTACATATTTTGATGAAAAACGGATGTTAGCGGATCGGATGTTAAACGGATCGTCCGCTAACATCCGTTTTTCGTCCGTTCCGTTTTTTTGACGGAAGAAAAATAGGGTTTTCTTCCGTTCAAAAAAACGGAGCTTAACGGAGACGGATGTAAACGGACGTTAGCGGATGCTCATCCGATAACGTCCGCTATCCCATAGGGATGCATTGCGGTCCATTTTTCATCCGTAAAAAAACGGATGAACGGTCCGCACGTGTGAAAGGGCCCTAACTGCGGTGTATTTAGCTACAACAGATAAAAAAAATCAAGTGAAAATGTTATTTAACTTTTGTCAGCAATTACTGAATTCGTCTCTACTGGCCAAGCCACGTGCTGTTTTATTAGGAGGGAGAGCAAGGTATCAGAGGAAGGGCAATGTGGGTATCAGTAATTCAGATTTGAGAAAGAGATGTACTTCTGCAAAGAGGTGTAGTAAGCTAAATATAGCCAGTACATTAAAAGTGCGCCAAACATTCTGCAACTCGCCACTACTGCACCAAAAACACGCTCTGACATTCGCCAGCACTGCATTCAATGTGCTCATCAGCATTATGCCACCACTGCACCTAATGTGCGATTTGCAACTACCCATTACTGCACCTGACACACACTCTAGTGCTCACCACAACTGCACCCAACACTCAATCAGCAGCCAGTCACCACTGCCTCCAACACATGCTTTGGCACATTCACAACTGTACCTACTGTGCATTTAGAAACGTGCCACCACTGCACCTGGCATACACCCTGGCATTTGTGGAAAATTAACCCAACATGCAATCTGAAACATGTCATCTACTGCATCTGATGTGCACTCTGGCGCTTGCTGCCACTGTATTCAAAGTGCACTTTGGCACTCTCCATCTTTGTAACTGATGCACATGCCTACGCTGCATACATATAATGCAGGGAAAATAAGTATTGAACATGTCACCGTTTTCCTAGGTAAATAAATCTCTAAAGGTGCTACAGACGTGAAATGTTCATGCATGCAATCCATACATACTAAGAAACCAAAACAAATAAGTTCAAAAATTACGTTATGTGCAATAAAATGGAATGACAGAGGAAAAAAGTATTGAACACGCTAACTGAAATGTAATTAATACTTGGTACAAAATCCTTTGTTGGTAATGACAGCTTCAAGATGCCTCCTGTATGGAGAAACTAGTATGGAGAAACTCTCGGGTGTGATTTTCATCCATTCCTCCTCTTCAAATCTTGGAGGTTCAGTTGGCCTCTCCTATAAAATTTGATCTTTAGTTCTTTCCATAGATTTTCGATTGGAGTCAGGTCAGGTGATTGGCTGATCCATTCTAGTAGCTTTATTTTTTTTCTTTGAAACCAATTGAGAGTTTCCTTGGCTTTGTGTTTGGGATCATTGTATTGTTAAAAATTTCCACCCTCGTTACATCTTCATCATCCTGGTTGATGGCAGCAGATTTTTATCAAGAATGTCTTTGTGCATTTTTCCATTCATCCTTCCTTTAATGATATGGTGTTTGCCAGTATGCTGAAAAACAGGCCCACATCATGATATTCCCAACTTCAAACTTTGCTGTTGGTATGGGGGTGTTTTGGGGGTGATGTGCAGTGCCATTTGACTTCCAAACATGGTGTGTATTACATGTATGGCATCCAAGAGTTCAATTTTGGTCTCATCTGACCAGTATTTCACAGGATTGTCCAAATGTTGTGCAACAAACATTAAAGAAGCTTCAGCATGCTTTTTCTTCAGCAATGGAGTCTTGCGTGGTGAGCGCGCATACAAGCCATGGTGGTTGAGTGCATTTATTATTGTTTTATTTGAAACAATTGTACCTGCTTATTCCAGGTGTTTCTGAAGCTCTCCATAAGTGGCTCTTGGGCAACTTTTCTGATAATTTTTTTCACTCCTCTGTCAGAAATCTTGTGAGAAGCACCTGGTTGTGACCAGTTTATGGTGAAATTATATTATTTTTCTACTTCCAGATTATGGCCTCATCAGTGCTCACTGGAATATTCAGAAGTTTAGAAATCCTTCTGTAACCAATGCCATCAGTATGTTTTGTAACAATAAGGTTGAATAGGTTTTGAGAGAGCTCTTTGCTTTTATCCATCATGAGATGTTTCTTGTGTGACACCTTGATATTGAGACACCATTTTGTAGCCCATCAGTTGAATGAACCAGTTGATGTTAATTTGCACTGATAAGGGGCCAGATTGCTTTCTAATTACTGATACATTTCAGCTGATGTCCTGGCATTTCAAGCCTTTTTGCACCTTCCTTTCTGGCTCTCACCGCCACTGGCTCTCACCGCCACTGAGTCTAATACCATGCATTGCACGAATCTATGTTATTATCACCGCTACCGCTGTTCTATTCAGATGGTTGGCGCTCATGTCCGACCATCTGAATAACGGCAGCTGGTTGGCTGTACGGAAGTCTTTCAGAGCCAGCAGCTCTGATAGGCTTTCCCAGTACAACCCTCGGGTCCCGGAAGCTTATCCTCGGAACGCACAGGCTGTGCGCTCCTTAGATAAGACTGACAGGCGTCTCAGCCAATCAGGTTGGCCGGTTCTGGCTACCGGTAACCTGATTGGCTGAGACGCCTGTCAGTCATCGAGGGCGGGAGAAGACATTGTGGGACATGGATGCCTGACTCCAGTAAAGGAAAGTGCCGGACGGAGGGGGGGGGGAGGAGCACCTTACAGGGCAACATCAATGGGCACAGTGGTGACAATAGTGGGGACAATTGCCACAGCGGGATAATTAGGCACAGTGGCAACAATTAAAGGGCAAGGTGGGGACAATAGGCACAGTGGGGACAATTGGCACAGCGGCGACCATTAAAGGGCACAGTGGTGACAATTGATTGCACAGTGGCTGTGTTTGATGGCATGGCACAGTGGCTGCGTTTGATGGCATGGCACAGTGGTGACAATTGATGGCACAGTGGCTGTGTTTAATGGCATGGCACAGTGGTGCGAATTGATGGCACAGTGGCTGCGTTTGATGGCATGGCACAGTGACTGCATTTGATGGCATGGCACAGTGGTTGCATTTGATGGCATGGCACAGTGGTGACAATTGATGGCACAGCGGCTGCATTTGATGGCATGGCACAGTGTCTGCGTTTAATGGCATGGCACAGTGGTGCGAATTGATGGCACAGTGGCTGTGTTTGATGGCATGGCACAGCGGCTGCATTTGATGGCATGGCACAGTGGTGCAAGTTGATGGCACAGTGGCTGCGTTTGATGGCATGGCACAGTGGCTGCATTTGATGGGCACAGTGAGGCTGCAATTTTTTTTTTCGTTTGCGCCCCCCCAAAAAATTTTGAGCACCATCCGCCACTGCTTTGTATGTATGGATTGCATGGGTTGTTACCAATGTGTGGTGAAAATTTCATGTTAAAAGCACCTTTACCATTTACCTAGAAAAATTGTGACAATACTTATTTTACCTGCTGTATATATCAATTATTTCTTCTAAATGTATATATGTCTACAACATTTACAAACAGTTAATCAAAATAAAAAACATTTTCTTTCTGTCTTTTATCCAGTGCCATTATAGGTCTATTTGTACACAACACACAATATCATTCCTTGTTTATTATGGAAATTCCTACTTTTGTGAAGGCTACAAAGCCATTAAAGTAAGATTTCTATGTCCATCTATGTTAAAAATTAGGTTAGAATTTGTTAACATAATAATATTTTGCATTGGCGGCACTTCATTTTCTTAAATTAGCCGCTTGCTGAAGGTTTTAGTTCTTTTGAATGTATAAAGTAAATTATTAATCTAAACATTGTGAAGAAGAATGAAATGTTTAATATTAAAAGCTTTAAATTTCCACTTTGTGCTTTATGGTTGTGCAGTGCACAGCAGCTGCTGGGTTTTGGACAAGAAACAAACCGCACAAACATACCCAACGCTGCTAGACAGAGTAGTTTTTCTCTGGAGTTAATTAAGATAATTTTTTTCCCGACTTTGCATCAGAAACCGCAACATGTGTTTGTGTGCCACTGGATTTACTGCGCTTATGTGAATACATGTCATAAGGACACGCTGAATATTGATGGGCTGGAGGGAAGCTGAGAGCTCTGATGGTTTCACAGGTCAAAATGCAGAACCTGCATATAAAATCCATAAGGTTTTCGTCAGGCTGTCTTGCGTTGTTGAGCTGAGGTGTCACCTTTGCAGCCCATCTGCTTTCTTTGCCTCTCATAAACCTGGCCATGGTATTCTCTATACTGTATGAGAAATTAGGATGCAATAGCATGCCGCCTTTACAAATAATGCACACTGCACGTGACATTTAGTATTTTTTTGAGTAAGAATGGCATGTTTTTTTTCTAACTTGCCAGTCTGTGGTGCCGGATCAAGTATTTGTTTTAGGCAAGGTATTAAATAAACACATTCTCCTTATTAGTCACACTAAGGGTTATTGTAGTTGTATATAGTGCGTTTGCAGCAACATGGTTGAGTACTGTCTGTGAAATGTCTTTTTATTTGCACTAACAGTTACATTTTCAGGATAGACTTTTTGGGTCTACCATCTTATTCTTGGTTCCAAGCAGTACTAATATGCGCGCGCCCTACAAGCTGCTAAAGTGAGGACGTAGAGCTACGTGCTCCTGCGTAGCAGTGCCACCGTCCCGCAGTAATATGACCGCGGGCGGTCGGCAAGTAGTTAAATGTTCCACCTGTTTTTAGGGTGGAACATATAACATGTTCCTGCTCCTGCAGCTCACCCTCCGATCCCACCTCCCTGTGACAGCAGGCTGAGGATCCTCTCCCGTCACCCACTGCCACAATTTGGCCATGCAGGTCTGCACTCACACGTCTGCAACATTCATTCACAGAGTTATGAATGAACAGTCCTGACAGTCTTGATTTGTAGTTCTCAATGAACTATGAGGGTGCTGGACTGAATTAACTGCCTGCCCATGCGGGCAGACAGCTACACTAATTCCCCTTACACAAGACCGGATTTCCTGTCTGAAAAAGTCAGATGTGAGCTTTTGGACAGGAATTCTGACCGTGTGTATGCTCCATCTGACTTTTTCTGTCGTAATTCCCGACAGCAAAAGTTTGAGAGCAGGTTCTCTATTTTCCCAAAAAATTCCTAGCAGAAAAAACGTTCGTCTGTATGCAATTCCAACAGGCAAAAAAACATGCATGCTCAGAATCAAGTATGGGAGAGAGGCGCTCGGTCTGGTAAAACTATCATTCGTAATGGAGATAGCACATTCGTGAAGCTGTAACGGACTGAAAAGCATGAAGACTGAAAAGCGCGAATCGTCTCTCACCAAACTTCAACTAACACGAGATTAGCAGAAGTAGCCCAAAGGGTGCCAGACTCAGAATGGAATTTCCGCTTTATAGTGCCGTTGTACGTGTTGTACGTCACCGCGCTTTTGATGGTTCGGAATTTGGTGTAACCGTGTGAATGCAAGCCAAGCTTGAGTTGAATTCCATCGGAAAAACCATCTGTGACGAGACCCTTGCTCGCCCAGATCCTGCTCTCCCGACACTCCTCTGCTTCTATTCGATCAGCTTGCAGCTTGCAACATCTGATGGTCCAGTCATCCAAGATTCCGGGATCCAACCTACAGCTATGTGCCGATTGGATCCATGAAGAACACACACCAAACGAGTTGTATATGTGCTCAACCAGAACTCCACTTTATTGAAACACTCTGCTGGTTATATACAGGTTACAGTTTTCCTCAATCAAAGAACAATGAAATCTCCACCCCCTTTTCCACACACTGGGGTTTCCATACAGAGACATCTCGGCACCGATGCCTTCAGCATGACTTCACTACCTCAGAAAGAATGACATTGCTGTAGACAATGACATCAGTGAAGTTTAACAGAATATGTTATCTAGCCGGCTTGTCTCCGCATAGAGAGGAGGTCATTACTACATCTGAGAGATCACACTTTTTTAGATAATGACATGCTAATCCAATACTCCTGATAATCAAAAGGCTCAAAACAGTGTTATCACACAATAGAAAGGTCTAAGAGCCGACTGAATTAACACCTCTACACACTGGACAATGAATGTCTTTCACAAGCCACTTTCAATAGTCCTCAATAGTCTAATTCAGTTCAATCCCCATCTGCAGTAGACAGACACCTCATAATGTCCAAAGGCATACTGCAATATGTCATATACATAATGTCTCATCTTATGTAATACATGAAGTATGATTTCACGGTCCATGACATTACTCCCCCTGGGAAATAGTCCAACAGCCGCAGTGGGACCCACACGGGTCAACTCAAGGATGTTGGACAAGTTGTCTTAAGGTTCCAGGACCGTCTACCAGGATACCCCATCC
This sequence comes from Rana kukunoris, assembly GCA_029574335.1. Lineage (NCBI taxonomy): Eukaryota > Metazoa > Chordata > Amphibia > Anura > Ranidae > Rana > Rana kukunoris. The sequence goes on from CM056049.1 coordinate 128,542,825, forward strand.
GCCTTCCTGCTTTGAGGCCCTGGCCCATAATCGGATGGCAAGAGGCTCGCATTCAGTCCTCTCCAAAAGCCCCTGTCCCGGCTAGGCCTGTCACACATCTCCCCTTTTGGCAGGAGACTAACACAGTAGGAGCCACCAGGCAGGTTGACTCTGAATTTAGTCAGTAGCTCCAGTCCCCCAATGCCGGTATCCATACAGTACCCCAAATAAATTCTCCCAAACAGAGCATTACTCACCCCGCCAACCTCTGCCTCCCTCAGAGAATACGCCTGCCGCTGGGGAGAAGCCTGGACTGGCCATTCTCCCTGGATTCCTTTCAGCCGCTGGACAGAAAACAGGGTGGCTGGGCTCAGTTCATCATGCTGTTGGGGATCTGGGCCAACTGGCCACCATTCCTGGGGTATACCAGTGGAGACTGAAGTCCCCTCCACTGGTGCTAGGTGAAAATCCCCTGGTGCTTGCAAAGCAAAGCCGACATCCTCCTGTCTCAGTGCTGCACCATTTTCTGAGGTTGTATCAGTGAAGATCGAAGTTCCATCCACTACCACAGGTACCCCCTCTTCTGTTGGGTTGCTGTGAGTGGAGACCACAGTCCCATCCACCGATATCCGCTCAAGCTGTAGTGGGGTGCAGCCGCCAGTAGCATCCTTTGAACAGTCCATACATTCTGTAATCTGCGGCTGGGGCGTGATCGCCACCTTCTCACCCTGAGCTTCTGGAACTGCCACAGGGGTGGGGCAGAGGTCTTGAACCCTCTGTCCGGTGACCAGCGCTTCAGCTGGGGAAGTTCCTTGTAACTCCACAAATACTGCCCTTGGTGCTGGGCAGAGCACAGTGAAGTTTGTCCCTGATCCCAGCTCTTCTGCTGGAGGCTCCTCAGGTTGTTCTTCCTCAGCAGAAAAATCTATTAAATCCCCTGTCTCTGCAACTGGTGTCTGAGGATAGAGGTTCACCATCTCCTGTCCATGTAACCCAGAAGATGCTATAGGTACTGAGCAGAGGTTAGCAGAGCTCGGCCCTGCGGTCAGCACTTCAGCTTTGGGAATGGCAATCTCCAGATTTTCCACTGCCGATTCACTGGCATACTGCTGAACAGGCACATTCCTCCATTCAAGATCATCCCCTGCAGAAACAGGATCATCAAGGTCAGTCAGCACTTGCTGCATCCGCCATAAGACCTCCTGGTCCATAGCTGCAGGGGCAGGTTGGCAAAGCACACTGTTACCCTGCCACATGGACGATTCTTCAGCCAGGATTTCAGCCAGAATTTCAGTGTTGTCAGCTGATATTTCCTCATAGTCCCAGGTAAAGGGAGCCCCATCCTGCTGCTGAGCGGAGTCTAGCAGCTGTTTGTAGGCAAATTCCAGCTCACGTTGCCGCTCTCGTTCTCTCTCTTGTCGCTCTCGTTCTCTCTCTTGTCACTTTCGTTCTCTCTCTTGTCGTTCATCCTGCAGCTGGATGTCTCTAATGGCCTCCTGTCTGGCAGTCTCTGATGGGTTAGCACCATATAATGCCAACCGCCGTTGAACTCGCTGCTGGAACAAGTCTTCAACTGACCGGGGTCCTGCATCCCCATCCCTCTGATCCATCTCGGCTAGCGCAATGATCAGGGTGGCCTTATTCTTCCCACCGGTCCCTCCACGGCTCTCAAGCAAGTCTTTTAGCATGGTTCTCCTGCAGGCTGCATAGCTGGTCATTCATGGTGGTGGTTTGGAGTTGTCCCAGTAACTGGAGAGCAAATCCCACCGCTGCCAACCAATGTGACGAGACCCTTGCTCGCCCAGATCCTGCTCTCCCGACACTCCTCTGCTTCTATTCGATCAGCTTGCAGCTTGCAACATCTGATGGTCCAGTCATCCAAGATTCCGGGATCCAACCTACAGCTATGTGCCGATTGGATCCATGAAGAACACACACCAAACGAGTTGTATATGTGCTCAACCAGAACTCCACTTTATTGAAACACTCTGCTGGTTATATACAGGTTACAGTTTTCCTCAATCAAAGAACAATGAAATCTCCACCCCCTTTTCCACACACTGGGGTTTCCATACAGAGACATCTCGGCACCGATGCCTTCAGCATGACTTCACTACCTCAGAAAGAATGACATTGCTGTAGACAATGACATCAGTGAAGTTTAACAGAATATGTTATCTAGCCGGCTTGTCTCCGCATAGAGAGGAGGTCATTACTACATCTGAGAGATCACACTTTTTTAGATAATGACATGCTAATCCAATACTCCTGATAATCAAAAGGCTCAAAACAGTGTTATCACACAATAGAAAGGTCTAAGAGCCGACTGAATTAACACCTCTACACACTGGACAATGAATGTCTTTCACAAGCCACTTTCAATAGTCCTCAATAGTCTAATTCAGTTCAATCCCCATCTGCAGTAGACAGACACCTCATAATGTCCAAAGGCATCCTGCAATATGTCATATACATAATGTCTCATCTTATGTAATACATGAAGTATGATTTCACGGTCCATGACACCATCCAACTTTTTTCCGATTGAAAATCCGGTCGTGTGCATGGGGCATGACAGTCTGCAGGAGCCTGACATTACATATCATGGGTGCAATGCTTTACAGGCTCCTAAGGAAAAAAAAAGTAAATTCCCAATTTATCACCTGCATTGCATTTATTTATTTATATACTTTTTAAAGGTGAACTTATCCTTTAAGATGAATTTAAGATGAAAGTCTACAAAAAGCAGGAAACAAAAGGACACAATCAAAGGTAAAAAAATAAACAGAAACATTTGCTTGAGGAAGCAAATTCCATGACTCATCAGACTTTCCCCAATTCACAGATTTGGAATATACAGTTAGTGAAAGCAATGAAAGAACTTCTCTGAAAGAGAGAAGGGGGGATGTCATTCCCGCAAACTTTTTCACAATAATTTCACAGAAGACCTGAAACTAATAGCCCACACATCACTAGAAATTCAGAGACAGGATGAGGACCAGCATCCCTGCAGTGCAGATTTCTCCGGGATCCAGCTGTATGAATGACATGGGACATGCTTCATTACACATAAGTTACAGTAGATCACTAAAGCCATAAAGAATGTTTTCTTATGGCTAAACCTTTGCCAACAATTTATTGTTGTATTTTCACTCTGGAGGATCTCCCTTCACTTCCGGTCCGGTGAAAAGTTGTCCTTAGAACAGAAAGTGAGCGAAAATCTCACAGAGCCCCAGATAGCAGTAAAACCTGTTATCCTAAACAAAAGCCTTATGCCGCGTACACACAATTGGTTCGTCTGATGAAAACGGTCTGATGGACCGTTTTCATCAGACGAACCGATCGTGTGTGGGCCCTATCGGTGAAAAAAACTTAGAACCTGTTTTAAAATGATCTGATGGTTAAAAAAACGATAGAAAAAAAAACGATTGTCTGTGGGGAAATCCATCGGTTAAAAATCAACGCATGCTCAGAATCAAGTCGACGCATGCTCGGAAGCATTGAACTTCATTTTCCTCAGCACGTCATTGTGTTTTACGTCACCGCGTATTGAAACAATCGTTTTTTTTAACTGATGGTGTGTAGGCAAGACTGATGAAAAAATGCATCAGACCGTTTTCATCGGATGAACCGAACGTGTGTACAGGGCATTACAGTATTTTGATAGCATAGTACTTATTAATGTATGGGAAATTACAAGGAATAATAATAAAGTACTGATAATTATATTCCTGAACTGAAGTACAGCGTACGACATTGATTTGAAATACAATAAACATACAAAATTCTACTTTCTCCTTTCAAATGATTGCATAAGAAATGTGTCCTTGATCTTTTATAACTAACACAAGCATCTAGATAAGCAAGAACCTGGCTGTAATAATAATTAGTACAAGATCCTTGCAAGAGAGCTGACTGTACCGGAGAACAAATGGCGACAGAATAAAGAGAAGAGTATTAGCACGCCACCACTGCAAATGTCCTGATTTTGTCATAGACATTCAATTACAATTACTCGCGTGAAGAACACATTTCATCTGCTGCTCAGTCACTGTATTGTAATTCACTGATTTTTAATAGGGGACATCTCTTTGATGTGGACATCTGATGACTTCAGATGAATGGCACTTGAAGCTTGATGTGATCAACAGCTACATTCTTATTACCAGTGCACTAGGCATATCTGTAACGCTTGTAAAGTAAATACCCTTTTGTGAAGCGAATGATGTGTAACCTTTGGACTAATGTCAGCTCGATATTCACATAGTGCTCAGCTGCTCAAGCAGTACAAGAACAAACCACAGCTAATTCACTTTGTGTCATTAATGTGTACACCTTTAAGCACTGTATGTCTTTTTCTAGTTCCCCCTGTACCGGTATTGACTCATCTTCTGAAACGTTACCCTTTCTAAGGAAGCAAGCTCAGCACAATGGTATGGCCAGAATTAAGAAATTCAGGCAACAAAAAGCATAACTCCAGAATTAGGGTTGCCTGTGATGCCAGTCAATATTGCCAGTGCTAAATGAAGTCAGAGACACACACTGGTAAATACACAAACATGAATATATATATATATATATATATATATATATATATATATATATATATATATATATGTTAACCACTTTAGCCCCAGGCCATATTGCTGTCCAAAGACCAGAGCACTTTTTGTGATTCGGCACTGCGTCGCTTTAACTGACAATTGCACGGTTGTGCGACGTGGCTCCCAAACAAAATTGGCGTCTTTTTTTTCCCACAAATAGAGCTTTCTTTTGGTGGTATTTGATCATCTCTGCGTTTTTTATTTTTTGCGGAATAAACAAAAATAGAGCGGCTATTTTGAAAAAAATTCAATATTTTTTACATTTTGCTATAATAAATATCCCCAAAAAAGATATAAAAAAACATTTTTTTTCCTCAGTTTAGGCCGATACGTATTCTTTCTACATATTTTTCGTAAAAAAAAAAAAAAAAATCGCAATTAGCGTTTATTGATTGGTTAGCGCAAAATGTATAGCGTTTACAAAAAAGGGGGTAGTTTTATGGCATTTTTATTAATATTTTTTTTTTTACTAGTACTGGCTGCGATCAGCGTTTTTTTCGGTACTGCGACATTATGGCGGACACATCAGACACTTTTGACACATTTTTGGGACCATTGGCATTTTTATAGCGATCAATGCTATAAAAATGCATTGTATTACTATAAAAATGCCATTGGCAGTGAAGGGGTTAACACTAGGGGGCAGGGAAGGGGTTAAGTGTGTTCCTATTTGTGTTCTAACTGTATGGGGGGGGTGGACTCACTAGGGGAAATCACTGATCTTCTGTTCATACATTGTATGAACAGAAAATCAGCATTTCCCCCGCTGACAGGAACGAGAGCTATGTGTTTACACACAAAGCTCCCGTTCCCCGTTCTGTAACGAGCAATCGCGGGTGCCCGGCGGCGTTCATACCCACCGGGCACGCGCGCGGGACTCGGAGGCGTGCGTGCGCCCCCTAGTGGCCGAAAAAGAGAGGACGTAGAGCTACGTGCTCTCGCAAACCAGTGCCACCGTCCCGCAGTAATATGACGGCGGGCGGTCAGCAAGCAGTTAAAGAAAGCAAATAAATTCCATACCGCGCTCTAAATATTTACATACACATACAAACAAATGCAAACAAATCAGAAGTGAAATTCATAAAAAACATATATACTGAGACACCAAAAAATATAAATGTCCATAAGATTTCTGAGGAAAATTAAATCAATCTAAAACGTCCGTGAACCACCACCATGGATCTTCTATCAATGTGAGTGATGAGAATCCCTGCGATCTGGGTGAGAAAATGTCTTCCACCACCACCAGGCAAAGAATCTACTCACCAGAGTGTTGACACCCATTACAGGTAATCAAACCAGACGCAGATACCGATGGAAGTGTGCCTTCTGAATGGAGACTGGTCCACAGCTCAATACACTCCAATTATCGGTCAAACAAGATTGGCACCCATTACAGGTGATATGATCAAATGTAGATACCAATGGAAGTATGTCTTCTAAAGGGAGACTGATCCACGACCCGATATAATCCAATGATTGGTCATATGTTTAAAAAATAACAAAAAGGGCTCCTCATTGCATAGCATAAAAGCATCAGTAAGACATAATAAAAAAAAAAAATCAAAATAAAAAAAGCATGCAGGTATGTTATTTGCATTCCACCTGCGTTCCAACTAGCAGAAACTACGTCTCACGTGCCCTATGAACCAATGCGTTTCGTCAGTAACGTCTGACATCATCAGGAGTCCTGATTTGGGCAAAGATTGGTACCCAATATAAGTGATAGGATCAAATGAAGAAACCACCGAAAGTATGTCTTCTAAAGGGAGATTGATCAATGGCCTGATATAATCCAACACTCGGGAGTCCTGTTTTGATGAGGAGCCCTTCTTCTTGTTATTTTTTTAACATATGACAATCGTTGGATTATATCGGCCGTGGATCAGTCTCCCTTTAGAAGACATGCTTCCATTGATACACACTGGTAAATACACAAACATGAATATATATATATATATATTTTTTTGATCCTATCACCTGTAATGGGTGCCAATCTTGTTTGACCGATAATTGGAGTGTATTGAGCTGTGGACCAGTCTCCAGTCAGAAGGCATACTTCCATCGGTATCTGTGCCTGGTTTGATTTCCTGTAATGGGTGTCAACTTCCTTTGGTGAGTAGATTGTTTGCGTGGTGGAAGACATTTTCTTGCCCAGATCGCAGGGATTCTCATCACTCACACTGATGGAAGATCCATGGTGGTGGTTCACAAACGTTTTAGATTGATATAATCTTCCTCAGAAATCATATAGACATTTATATTTTTTGGTGTCTCAGTATATATGTTTTTTATGAATTTCACTTATGATTTTTTTGCATTTGTTTGTATTTATATGTGAATATTTAGAGCACGGTATGACATCTATTTGGTTTCTTTAACACAATATTAGACTTTTTGTCTCACTACCAGCTACTCCCATAATAGTTATTTAACACATTTATTTACGTTTATTATTGTTCAGGAATATATATATATATATATATATATATATATATATATATATATATATATATATATATATATATATACATTTTTTTTTTTAGCAAATACAACCATTGCATACAGCAACCTATTCAATTTTTTTAACTAATCCGACTACAGCAGTGGTCCCCAAAATCATCAGATCATCAACCCTCCCAAACATTTTAAAACTTAATTTTGGCAAACTCCATACCTACATTGAAGCTAAGATATAACCAACACATTCACGGATGGAACCGAAGGTGCCCATAGGCACATCATTCAAAAACTTGCAATGTATTATCAAAGTAAACGATGTACTCAAAAAATCTCTTTGGATAGTTTATTTGAAAGTTTGTCCCAAAGAAGCATAAAACATCTGTTAGAAGTTTTGAGTGCATATGCGGTGACATTGGACTTTTCTATCCAGTGCCCTTATTTCTGTTTGATGTTTGTTTAGGACAGAATTTCAAATAAACTATCCAAAGCTTTTTTGAGCACATAGTTTACTGTGATAATACAACTTAAAATTTTGAATGTTGTGCATTTTGGCACCTTCCGTTCTACCCATGAATGTGTTGGTTTTTACTTAGCCTCAATGTTGGTATGGAGTTTGCCAAAAAATACATTTCGGGGCAAGTTTTTATTTATGTTGTAACTCAGATAGCATCCTTTTCCTCATTATTCTCCTTCCCCTCCCCAGCCAGTCCTTTCAACCCCCCCCCCCCCCGAATGTTTTTAGTGTCAGATGCTCCCTTCTCCTTTCAGAGAGTTGGCTAGGTGGAATCTGCTATTCTAGTGAGTAAAACAGAGCCTAATGGTTAAAATATTTGTTGACATATTGCTTATATACATATAGATGTATAGTTGGATCTATGTAAACATTGCCACAATGTTTATCAAGATTTATGTTTACTACTATGTTTACTGTTTACAACTCTAGATGATCACCCCTTGTATTCCTCCTGAGGAAGCCGGATTTTCCAGTGAAATGCGTAGAAGCAGCAGCAAGGTGGATGACAATATAATAACTACACAATATGTGATGCTGTTTGGTCTCAATACAAAATAGGGATTTTACATTGTATTTTTGATAGTAATGCGCACATATATTTTAATCTATGTATGTCAATAAAATGTGTTACATTTTTTAAAGAGATTTTAGTGTGTCATCTTTAAGCACCAGTAAAAGTCTCCTTTACTTAAAGTGTTACTAAACCCACAACAGTAAAATCAGTATGTATATGCAGTAAAGCATGCTTGTTATACTTACTGCGGAACCTAAGGAGTTAGGCCTCTTTCACACGAGGCGGTTTCCGTCGCTACATAGTCCGCCAGCTCCTGTCGGGTCAGCGGGAGATCTCTCCGATGATCTCTGCTGAGCCGGCAGATGACAAGTCCCTCTCTGCTCACTGAACGGGGAGGGGCTTGTGCAGTGCCGCTGTCTCCTATGGAGAGATCTGATGAAACCGGACAGCATGTCTGTTTTCATCAGATCTCACCCGACCTATATCCGCCATGGGCGGATGGGGACTTATCGACATTCATCTGATTTTGGCGGATCGGATGTCAGCGCACATGTCTCCACTGACATCCGACCGTCCATAGGATTGCATGGAGCGGCCGTTCAGGTCTGCCGACAAAACTGACAGACGGACCTCAATGGTCCAACCGTGTGAAATGGCCCTTAATCCTCTGCACTGTGTAAAAAGGCTGTTTAAACTCTGTCTTTTCTGATTCACCCTTCCTTTCACTGACTCCTAATAATTTCCTGATAACAGAGAGTCTATGGTGCCAGGCTGCACATGCTCAGTTAGGTGTGTATTGCTAGAGAGGTTTTTTTTGTCTTGGAAAGGTGCATGTGATTAGCACAGGTCCAATCAGCACTATCCAAACAGAGGGTCAGGGGTCTTGCAGTCTCATAGAACAGTAAGAAAAATCCTCCTACAAGCTTTAACCAGTGCTTGGTTGGACACTGATAGAAGTCACAAGACTGTTCTAACTGCTGATGAGAAAAGGTATTTAGCAGTTTATATTTACTAAAATAATTCCATTTCCATGTTCTGTGTACCGTGGGAGACCAGATATAGTGAATGTAGGTTCCTGGGTTTAGTAACACTTTAAGGGGTAAAATAATCACTTTGAGAAATCCCGGACTACAGTAACCCATACTCTGATAGGTTGCCTTCATCTGTTGCATGTATTACTACCTCACTAAAATAGACCAAAGGCATTTGATGCGTGTCACATGACACAAGAAAGTGCAAGATAACACAATTCATAAATGTAAGTGAAGGTAAATTAGTTAATGCAATTAGCTCACATAGGCGTGTTCAATAGAGCAGCACAAAAAGCAATGTAAGGTGCATAGGGCTATAGTTGAAACCATTTAACTAATGATTTAAGTAATCTGACACCAGTAATTTAATATCTGAATGGTTGCTATGAGTCCCTGCACTTTCAACTGCCCCTCACCGAGTTCCGCATTCTAAATATAAGTGCAAGGTCACAAGCTCAGTGCCTATAAGACTGGGGCCTTTTTTGCTTCATGCTAAAAAGTGTCATATTCCTTATGAAATACATATTTGAGGGCTTAATTGCACCACTATATTTTAATGTTGTTTCAATGCATGGGAAATGCAAGTGCGTGATGCTGCTAAAAGTGCTTTATCATATTCCACAAAGTAATGTACGAGACAGTTTCGCTCCAGTGCACTGTAATCTACCTTTTACTGTGCCAGTAGTGATTTAAAAACTGCAGGTTGGCCTTGACCCCTAGGTCTTCAATTGCACTGGGTTTAATAAGCATTATAGTCAATGTTTAAGTTTTAGCTTTTACTAACAGCGATGAGATCCATTCAAGTACACTATCAAAATATTTAATATATAGCCAACTGTGATGTAGTGACGTGAGGCATAAAAGTGTCTAAATGCAGCATATTTTTTGTTTTCTAAAGCAACCCTATCAATTTCTGTATTGAGAAGAATTTACAAATAAAAAAAGAGTTTCATGTTTATATGGACATCCTTTCTTTTTTTTTACTGGATGCTGGTGGGGCATGCTCTGTTCTTACATATCACCCTGTCTGTACTAAAGGCAGGCTTACGCCCAGTCACCCAGTGGAGAAAAATAAAGCTCTAGGAAGCGTTTTGCACTCTCATGCTCCTATCACTAATGGCTGTCAAACACTAGAGCAAGGGTAGGCAACCTTAAAGAGGTGGAGATATACCTGAACAACAGGGGAGAAGTCAAAGATCACCAGGCACAGTGTCGCCTCCTCTCACCCGATTTAAACCTCTAATTACCGTACTACTGTGTCGCAGTCATGTGCATTGCTCGGCAATCATGGGGTTTAAACCAGGTGGTTAGGAGGTAAGATATTGTCTCTTCACCACCTGTCAAACACTATTGGATCACTTTTCAAGGGAGCAGCAATGCCTGCTGCACTTGTGAATGAGCCCTTAGTGCTCATCCACATGTAAATTTGAAGGGGGTGGGATAAAACCCTGTGGTTGAGTCACGGTTTTGCCACCCCCAAAGGTGTACACATACCGCAGCAGGAATTAAGACTCCTGTTGCTATTGGTGGGTGCTACCGCCTGCCAATTGTGACCCATTTAAGTCAATGGGGTCACTTGGCATGAGCAGGGTCCAAGGGGTAAAACAGGTGGTGAGAAAGCAATACAGTGCTGCCTGCTTTAACCCCTTCTTTGCTGTACTCACAAGGTTGCAGGACACTTGCAGAGTGGCCTCACTCACTTAAGTGGGTCATGCTTGGCAGGTGCTACAGCCACCAACCATGACTGGGCATATAACTCCCGCTGCGGCTGCAACATGTATACACCCCCTGGCCACTGCAGCCAAAGAGGGTGTGGTTTTAGTGATACAAAACATGTTTTAACTATAGGGTTATCACCCCCGCTGCTGGCATCACTCCACTATCTGAGATAAGAGGTGAAGTGCAGTTGGTATAACTCATACATGTGACAGGAGACATCACTACAGAGGAGGCATCAGCTTATGCGGCACTTGCTCCCTACTACAGACCATACTATAGCCCAGGGGCGGACTGACAACTCATGGGGCCCCCGGGCAATAGAAGATTATGGGGCCCCCAGGCTTACAGATGGCCACCAAGCCAGGTGGCAGTACAGAGGCGGGGCAGCTAAAACTTTGGGATTTTCACATCAAAAGCATGTAGGTTTTGGACATATCAGGGACAGATGTAAAAAAAACACAGATTTTTACATACAGATTTTTGTGCCTGGTTTTTGATGCACCTGGCAACCCTGATGGGGCCCCCTAGTGGCACTCTGATGTTCTGGGATGGCAGGTCAGCAAACCCAGACCAGACCACGATGTACCAGTAACTTTTCCGCGATCTACTGGTAGATTGGGATCTACTGGTTGCTAACCCCTGCACTAGAGCATAGAAGACCCAGTTCTGTGTGTGTAGGTATAATCCAGACACTCACGGGGGACATGCAGAGTTCTAACATTAAGTAAAAGGAATGTTAGAGCTGTATATCTCCTCCACTGCTATCATGCAGAGGACAAAGGTGCTTTCAGGTGCCATTTTCTGGAACACTATCTGTTAGCAGACATATTCAGCTCTAATGTTCAGTTAAACACATCTCAAACATCTGCAGTTCTGTATTGGTAGCAGGAAACACCTGCTATTGTGTAAACACAAAGGAGCTATCGTTCTCCACCATTATCAATTTGAGCAGGACAGAGAACATAATAATGGTGAGAGGGAATGCAAATACCACACCCCAAATGCCAATGTAAATAGTATAATGAGAACCACTATACTTTTTTACTGTATAGTTGATGCTCTGGCCTGACACAGTCTACAGTATATAATGTGCTATACGCTGATCAATCTGGACCAGCACACTGCATATGCTACACAATGGGGGTTATTTCCGAAAGGCAAATCCACTTTGCACTACAAGTGCAAAGTGCACTTGAAATTGCACTGAAAGTGCACTTGGAAGTGCAGTCGCTGTAGTTCTAAGGGGGACATGCACATGATTGGATGATAAAAACAGCTGAACTTCACCTCATTTCAAATCAGATTTATAGCGACTGCAAGTCCAAGTACACTTTCAGTGCCAATTCAAGTAGTGCAAAGTGGATTTGCCCTTCATAAATAACCCCTAATGGAACTCATTGATAGAAAGTTTGCTGTACGGATGTCAAAGCATTTGCACAGCCTTTGCAGCTAAGCTCCGCAATGTGTCTAATATTTGTATTTCTTATGATTGTCAGCTATATCTAGTTCTAATATGGTATTTTCTCGATTGAGGTATTTGAGATAAATACCACATTACCGCCACTAGATGGAGCTGATGACCGTAGGAAATAAACATATTAGCCGCATTACAGGAATTATTTGTAACAGCTGTGTGGATGCTGTGACATTCATACAGCTACATTTTTATAATATTTTTTATGAGGTATGCCCTGTACACACAATCGGTTCATCCAATGAAAACGGACGGATGGATTTTTTCATCAGATGAAGCTGACTTTCATCAGTCTTGCCTATACACCATCAGTTAAAAATCTGTTTGTGTCAGAACACGGTGACGTAAAACACTATGACGCGCTGAGAAAAATGAATTTCAATGCTTCCGAGCATGCGTCGACTTGATTCTGATTTTTCTGGATTTTTAACCGATGGACTTGCCCACAGACGATCGTTTTTTTCTATTGGTTTTGTAACAATCAGATCATTTTAAAACGTTTTAATTTTAAATAATATTAATCTTAAAAGGTTCTACGTTTTTTCACCGTTGGGAAAAAAAAAAAAAACGATGGGGCCCACACACGGTCGGTTCATCCGATGAAAACTGTCCATCGGACCGTTTTCATCAGACGAACCGATCGTGTCTACAGAGCATAAGTGTCACATGCTCTGGACTGGCACACTAGACTGGCTGCTCTATACAGTATGTTACAAGCTTGCTGTGTGTTTCATGCTATACAGCTAAATTCCATGGGCTGCGTTTCAAAATGTCACTGCATATTACATACTATGGCCTGTCACACTCTATAAGCTCTATTGCTAGCATTTCATTATGAGTGCATCATTTAGTTGTTGAAATGAATAACAATAAAACCAGAAAGGTCTACTAGAGAAGTACATTTGTTTGCCATGTTAGAGGTTTTCTACAAGGTTAAATACCAGTTATAATTTGATTTCAGAAGATTAGGTATCTGAATTTGTGTTCCATAAATATGCAGACAGTAATAAACCATCAACGTTGTTGCAACAAAACAGCTAGTAATAGATATAAGTGTGATTAAAACTGTGGCAATATAAAGGGAGACAAAGTAGTAAAGCCAACAATGATCCAACAGTAAGGCACTTGTATGTTACCAGATCATACATTTGTATACAGTGGGGTTATTTAAACTGTCTGTAAGCCCAGGTTCACACTGGGCTGCGGGAGTGAAGCCATGCGAGTTCAGCTGAACTCGCACGGTTTTACTCCCGCCTGGCAGTCCCGATTTCGGCCGCAATTTCAGAGACATCTGTACAGGTTTCTGCACAGATGTCAATGTAAATCGCGGCCCCAAATCGCAAAAAGTAGCACAGGAACACCTTTTTCAAATCGTGCAGCGCCGCAGATGTGGCGTCGCACCGATTAGGACGGTGCCATTGCCGAAAATTTGCCGCCAAATGCCGCCGATTTGAGATGCGATTTGACATGTCAAATCGCATCTCAAATCGTACCCAGTGTGAACCAGGGAAACCTCAGTCATGAATTCTAAACAAAGCACATACATATATCTTTGACGTTTACTTATCTCTCTCCAAAGCTCAAATACACTGTGCACATTTTTAAGAAATCTGACAGTGGTGACACTGAATACCTCCCTGGGAGAATACAGTAAATATTGATAGTGGCTATAGCAGCCGCTAGTGATGATTACAAGAGACTCTGGCAGGCTGGTTGTACCCAAGTTGATCGATTGGTCAACTTGGTAAATTCAGCCTGCCCATTAACAGTTCGAATCTCGCCTGGTTAAGAAGATTAGAACCCTGTATGACTGGCCTACGTGTTGTTCCTTTCTGGCGCTTCATTCCTCTGTTATCAGCATGTGTCACTTCTGAGACATTTTCCTGACACATGAGATACATTTGTGATGGGGGAGAGCGCTCAGCACAGAGCTTTTCTATTCAGAACACAGCTCTGTATCCTTGCTTCACTCCTGTTAATTGTGGAGGAGGGTGTGCAATCAGCTCCCACACACTGTAACTGCAGCTCTCCACCCCCTCTTCTGTGATACTAATAGATGGAGAACGATTTTTACACAATTCTGCCCTTTTGAAGGGGTGTACGGAAGAGAAGACTACAAATAAACAAGTAAAACCTATGTAGGAGAATATATTTAATCTCTGTATCACCTGAGGCCACTCATTTCACTGGGTATGTGAGAGGGTTTACAATCATTTTAACTAAAGGAGCGCAACATGTTTACTTTGGAAAGCAAATATGCACTTAGCTTAGTGAATAAGTTGAGGCCATGCTGACTTCCATCATTCTATCATGTGTGAGCAAAAATCCTATTTTTAAAATTTTACATGCACATGAATACATATTTGTAGAAAACTGAATTGTAGCTTAGCTAAACGAGACATGATCTACTCTGAGGCCGTGTACACATGGCAGAGAACCTCGACGGACAGAACACATCGTTCCGCCCGTCGAGGTTCTCTGCCGGCCGTCGAAATCGGCGACCCGCCCGTCGGGAATGGCAACCAGCCATTCATCCAGGCGGGCCGTCGAGCAAAAAGAGAGCGTGCTCTCTTTTCGCTCGACGGGATTCCCGACGGGCAGGGCGAGCGCTCCGTGTACACATGGCCGAGGTCCTCACTGGAATGCAGCTTCCAGCGAGGTTCTCGCTGGTTTCCAGCGAGAACCTCGGTCGTGTGTACGCCGCCTGATAGTAAATCAGCCCCATTAACTGCAAATCTGTGCAATAGTAAAGAACACTAACCTTTGGACACTTTCCTTGCACTTCTTGGGGGATTTTCCAGTGTTACATCTACATCATTAAAGCGTATAAAACACAGGTTGTGGCATATATATATATATATATATATATATATATATATATATATATATATATGTATATATATATATATATATATATATATATATATATATATATGTATATATATATATATATATATATATATATATATATATATATATATATATACACACACACACTGTATGTGTATATTACACTAGCAATGAATAGAGCCATTCCGATTTCATTAATGAGATAATTATAGGTTTCATATTCAAGACATCTATTTGAAACAAATTAATTCTGGCATCTGCAAGCAGTTTCAGGGGTTTGTTAAATGAGCTAAGATAGAGCTATTTTGCTATGCAGCAAAAATTACCAGATTTTCATTGATGAGACAGTGATGAAAAAGGGAGAAGGTGTGGCATCATGACTGGTCCTCATTTCACACATTTTCTGCTTTAAAAGTCTGTATGTACCATTATTACAGAAACAGAATAAAAACATAAAACTCCAGTAAGGAAGCGAAAAATTAAAAAAAATAGTTGGGAACAGGAAACTGCCACACACTAAAAGTAAATGGATGCTAAAAATTGTGCTGTGCATTTTGCAACTACAGTATAATGATCTCTTTTATTTTTATTTTTTAATATTACGGATAGTGAATATTGACTTATAATATTTGATAGTGACAAAAAGGCAAACAAACATATGACAGACATTTAGGCCATAAGTCTCTCAACAGGTTGATCTATAAACACATAATGATGACTGCAAGTCATTTGAATTGCCCTTGTTATATACGCTTATTAGGATTCGAAAAATGCAGCAAAACACATATTGGACTAAATTTATGAAGACTTTCGATTTTTTTACATTTTTTTATTGGATGTGTTTTATAGCAGAAATGATAAAATATATATATATTTTTATTCCATTATTGCCGGCTTTACTTTGTTTATTTATAGCACAAAAAAATAAAACCTGCAGAGGTGATCAAATACCACCAAAAGGAACCTCTATTTGTGGGGAAAAAAGGACATCCATTTTATTTGGGTACAGCAAATGGCCACTTTATTGGCCACGTGGCCGCTTCATTGGCAGTTAAAGTAACACAGTGCTGTATCGCAAAAATATGGCCTGGTCAGGAAGGGGATTCAAACCAGCTAAATTGGGCGGGATTTAGGGCTATAAAAGCGGGTTCCGTTAGGGCTCAGCCGCTTCAGAGGACAGAAGAACTGTGGTGTTCTCCCCCACCCCCCCCCTTTTTTTGTATTATGTCGCGGAATGTTATTATGTGGTTGGGTCACCTTTGCGTCTTGCGAAGGGGGACGAGCTTTAATATTTAAGTTTGAATCTAAATCAAGATGTGGTGATAATAAATAAAACTTTAAATATAAAAAAAAAATAGAAAAGAAAATACTGGTGTTTCTGTTGAATACTTTGTGTAAGTTGGCTGTTTTGCAGCCTGAGCCGTGGTGGTTAGGCTTGCTAAAGTTTTTATATATTTATTGCTATCTTATTTTATTGTTTACTTAATAGTTATTTATTTATTTATTCTTTTTCTTAAATTATTTATTTATTATTGAAACCAATAATAAACATCCGCGGCTTTTAATATCCAATGGTTGTCTGCTGTCAATTTATTTATTTAAAATTTTAAGGGTATTTGGTTTTTACCGTCTATTTTCCCATGAAAACTCAGACATACTGTTAAGCAGGTTTTTCTTCTCAGAGAATAGGTGTGGGAACTTCTCCCTTCTGAGTCATTCTAAGTCACCCTCCGTCTACCCACCCCTGAGCACCGTCCCTTAGTTCCACCCCCTACACACCTCTCTGTACTGCCTCTTTTAGAGAATACAGAAGCATCATTTTGTACTACTAAGTAATTTGTATGGAATTTGATAGACCCCCCCATCAGCAACAATAGACCCTACCCAAGCAACAATGGACCCCAGCAACAAAATACCACCACATCAACAATAGACCCCCAGCAACAACAACAGATCTCCCAGCAACCAGAATCAATAGACCCTCCAGCAGCCAGCAGTAACAGACTCCTCCTTCAATGGTAGATCCCTCCCAGCAACATAAGACCCCCCAGCCACAATAGACCCCTCAAAAATAGATCCCTAAGAGCAGCGATAGATCCCCCAGCAGGCAGCATCAAGACCCAGCAGCACACTCCAGTACTCCTTGCCATAAAATACATTCAGTGCTGAAGGGGCCGGAACTGCGTTCCCCCATGTTCCCGCTGAAAAAAAGCCATGCTATTAAGAAAGCATTGGGTAAGCTGCAAAGGGGTAAAAAAAAAAAAAAATCATTATGGGATGTAATTATTATTACTCCAATATATAACCCACTATTTTTAGCATATTGGGAGTCCTGGGTTATAGAAGGTGAATTGCTACCAGTAACATCTAATAAATTCTTGCTTGAAAAAAGAGGAATCACAGTGCTATATGTGTAACAATGTGGGCTTACATTCAACTGAGACCTTGTCATTGGTGTCATGCCTAGCATATGCATTTCATTAATTCCATTTAACACCCATCATAGTACAGGGCATAAACAATAAAAAATAGTAACTTTAATTTATGGGGATAGGAATTGTGTTAAAGTTAAAGGGGATCAAGATCATCAGGCATACTAGACAAAAGGTATTGGATGTCATTTTAGGTATTGTCCCTTTTCAAATATTCAGCTCCTCCGTCTAATCAGCTCATACTATAGATGTGGCTTTGTTATTGTTTAATTGTAACACCATAGGAAGTGGGGTCATTGCTAGCTCATTCAGTTGCTGAAGAATTGAAGAGGCTTGACTAGACTCCAGAGTAGTATTTCCACTGGGACACACGTCCAATGAGAATAGTGGCAGATCTTTTGATAATGGACATCCTTATTAAGCTTTCTGGATGGCTGATGACGAGCACTTAATGGCAGAAATGAAATTAGGTCCCAGGTGGCGGATCACTGTTTTACAGTTGGCTTGTTAAGGGGCTCTTTTTTTTTCACCAGTTTAATGTTAGCGCTGCTGTTTGCTAATGTCTTATAGTCTAATAAGTGTTCTGGTATTATCTCAGATTTAATGCTTTATGTCAGACATGGGGAACCAAGAAACATTGCGGTGAATAGAAAATGTGACAATTATTCGTCTTTTTGGTGACTAGTAATGCATTTTTGGGTATAACGTTGCTGTGCAAGAATGCTCAGATTAAATTATTTCTATTCATATGTTTTAGCTGTTACACATTTTATAATATAAAAATATAGGAAATGTAAAATGTATTGTACTGGAAAGCAGATAATAACCTATAGGGTCATATAAACAATATAGGCCCAAAGTTGTACTTTATTATAAATATCACAGGTTTTTTGTTTAGGCTTATCCCAAGTCAACATTATTCTAGCAACATATGTGATAATTATTATATTTAATTTTATATTAATTATATTCACTAATCACTTTAACTACACTTTATACTGAAAATATGGTGTCTTACCGGTTCTGGTATGTATAGTACATGTATAGTGTGTACACATCTCTCCTGATCGAAGAAATATATTTTTTTTCAGGTTGGCTTATTATCTTGCACTTTTGTTCTACCTACTGTATACTTTAAGAGCCAAGGGGCTTAATATGGTAAAGGAAATAGCAGATGTTCACGTAGCAGGGGTTTTATATATATATATATATATATATATATATATATATATATATATATATATATATATATATATATATATATATATATATGTGTATATATATATATATATATATACATACATATATATATATATATATATATATATACACACACACACAAATATATATGTATATATATATATATATATAAAAATATTCTAAACATCTGTCATTGCCTTCCTACTGAGAAAACATTTCTCAGAGTTTGATGTGATGAAAATAATGCCCAAGTCCAGCCAAATGGTTTTGTTTTCAGTGATGCAAGGTTAGGACCTATAGCAGGCCATACATGGTCGAATTTCTTTCTTTTTAAAATCACAACGTTTTTTTTTTTTTGTGATCCGATGATGCCACCATTGGTTTTCGAAATTCGGCCTAAAAAACCTTAATGTTGCCGGGAATATTCGTTTCTCTCCGGAAATATACTTTTCTTGCACAAGCAAATTTTTTTTTCTATTACATTTATCGCACGATTCTCACATCATTGATCAGAAAATCATTAGTTTTTCAAAAAAAAATCCAACATGTCGGATTTCTCAAATTTGTTTGCCGCACGAAAATCGGCTGTTGCTGCAGCCCACTAACGGTGCGAAATACGAACAAAAATTCTTTCATATGATTTTTGAAAGAAAATTATTTCGAAATTCAAACCCTTTATGGCCGCTTTTAGTCCCCACAAGTAGAGCTTTCTTTTGGTGGTATTTGATCATCGCTTGTGCGGTTTTTATTTTTTGCGCTATAAACAAAAAAGGGCGACAATTTTGAAAAAAAATACAATATTTTTTACTTGTTGCTATAATAAATATCCCAATTTAAAAAAACAAAAAACATTTTTTTTCTCAGTTTAGGGCGATACGTATTCTTCTACATATTTTTGGTAAAAAAAAAAAATTGCAATAAGCGGCTGGTTTGCGCAAAAGTTATAGCGCCTACAAAATAGGGGACATAATTATTATTTTTTATTATTTATTTTTTTACTAGAAATGGCAGCGATTTTTATTGGGACTGCGACGTTATGGCGGACACATCGGACACTTTTGACACATTTTTGGCACCATTCACATTTATACAGTACTGTATTTTGACTATCAGCATGTTGTCTCTAAGCTGTATATGAAAGCACTAATTAAGCTATTAGTATGTGCATCTCTGTAATGTGGCTGACATCAACACCCTATATCAGGTGTGCATTTATTGAACTTCCTTTCCTTTGGCAAAATGGTCAAAAGAAGGACTAACTCAGAAAAGTCTAGGGATATCTTGGAGGGATGAGGAAGGGGTTACATGTATTCCCTAAGAAGCGTGTGGAAAAACCAAGGCGCAAAATAGTGTTCTAACTGCCACCAGTGGCCATATTTCAGGGCAACATCACTGAGGGGGGTGACCGATCTGAAAGGCTGAAAGACGATCCCTATGTACAAGGAACACAGATCGGTCTTCTCCTCTCCAGAGACAGGACGCTCAACTCCCAGTCTCTGTGTAAAACGGCAATGAGAGATAATCTCTCCATATGTTTACATATGAGATGTGGTCATCTCTGTGAGATTTACATTCGCCGCTGTGGTTGCTGCTGCACAATGTTGATGGTGAACAGATCAAAACACTGCATCCATGCAAACGGCTATATTGGTCACTCTGATTGGCCGTTCGCGGCGATCTGTGATTGGCCGTGTGCAAGGGACACGGCCAACACAGAATTTCCCCACGCCACGCTCTGGAGCGCGCGCGGGGAATGTGCTAGTGACAAGCCATCAATTGACGGCTTGTTGGCAATTTAAATCTGCGCTAAAGCCGTCATTTGACTATAGCGCGGATCTCAAGCGGTTAAAATCCATACCAGACCCTTCAGGTCTGGTATGGATTTTAAAGGGAGCCCCGCACCAAAATAAAAAAAATGGCTTGGGGTTCCCCTCAAAAATCCATACCAGACCCTGATCCAAGCATGCAACCTGGAAGGCCACAGGTAAAGAGGGGTGATTAGAGAGCGCCCCCCCTCCTGAACCATACCAGGCCACATGCCCTCAACATGGGGAGGATGTCCCAGTGGTTGTGGGGGTCTGCAGGTGGGGAGCTTATCAGAATCTGGAAGCCCCCTTTAACAAAGGGGACCCCCAGATGCCGACCCCCCTAAGTGAATTGATAACGAGGTACTTTGTACCCCTACCATTTCACTCAAAAAAGTGACAAAAAAGATATAAAAAAAAACACACACAGCTTGGGACAAGTCCATTAATAAAAAAATTAAATAATTTAACAACCCGCTGCCATGAACAATACAGCCTCTATAGGAGGCGCCTGGCCGAATGAAACGCGACCCGTCTGACGGCGCTTTAATATCCGAGGGTGGGGCCACCCGTGACGTGGATTGATAACCCCGCTCCCCTCTGACGCATTACGGGTAACCCCCTTTGTGTCAGGGGGGCCGCGTCACCCGTGACACCACAGGGAAACCGCCCGAAACTCCTGTTGCGTCAGAGGGGGGCGGGGTCACCTGTGACACCACGGGGAAACAGACAGAAACTCCAGTCGCGTCAGAGGGGGGTGGGTCACCCGTCCACGTCATGGGTGGCCCTGCCCTCAGTTATTTAAGAGCTGCCAGACGGGTCGTGCGTCATTCGGCGGGGCGCCTCCTGTGGAGGCTGTATCATTCGTGTTGGCGGGTCCGGGTCGTAGAAGGATTACAGCGCTGGCATTTTTTGTGTGTGTGTGTTTTTTTACACTTTTTGGGTGAAATGGTAGGGGTACATTGTACCCCGTTAACAATTCACATAGGGGGGCCGGCATCTGGGGATCCCCTTTGTTAAAGGGGGCTTCCAGATTCCGATAAGCCCCCCCACCCGCAGACCCCCACAACCTCCGGACAAGGGTTGTGGGGATGAGGCTCTTCTCCCTATCAACATGGGGACATCATGGGATGTCCCCATGTTGAGGGCATGTGGCCTGGTACGGTTAAGGAGGGGGGGGTCGCTCTTGTCCCCCCTCTTTTCCTGCGGCTTGCCAGGTTGCATGCTCGGATAAGGATCATTTTTTGCCTGTTTGGCTCATCCCTACTAATTAACTACAAGCATACACCTATACCATAAGAGAAAGGAGGGAAACAAATACTTTTAAGGTGCAAGAAACCTCTTGGGAAGGAACAAACACCATCATAGTATGGTTAAAAAAAATCCATTTATTATCATCACCATGTTAACATTTTCCACATAAAAGCATTTCTCATGAATAAATAAATCCCCATTTGAAGGTGACAGTCATGTGAAAGAAACACCTAATATTGTATATAGCTTGGGGGCTTGGTTGATTTACTAAAAATGAAAAGTGCAAAATCTGGTGCAGCTCTGCATGGTAGCCAATCAACCTGGAAACTGCTTGGTTTCTAAGCCGAGATGCACCAGATTTTGCGCTCTCCAGTTTTAGTAAATAAACCCCACAGGCTTTTTATGGAGTTGAGTTTAGAAGCTTTGGCAAAAAAAAAAATGCCAAGAGCTCCTAAACTCAGTTTAGCAGCTGCTAGTGTACATGAAGCCTAAGCCAAGCAATACAAAGCTAAGCACACTGCAGAAACCCTGGCTCCAATCTTATCATAGATCAAATGATCAGATAAGAAAATCTAACCTGGCCACTAGATTTTCCCTTGTGATACTTCAGCCAGCGGAAAGCTGTCACAGACACGTCTGAATAATCATCAGGTTTAGATGATAATCATCTAATAAATACCTTCAGAATGAAGTATTTAGATGAGCAGTAATTTCCTGTTGTGCTTTGGTCGTCAAACAAATTTGCTTCAAAAGTGGATGTACAGGAGATAACAAATACAACTGACTGAGCCTAATGCCGTGTACACATGGTCAGAATTTCCGACAACAAATGTTTGATGTGAGCTTGTTGTCAGAAAATCCGACCGTGTGTATGCTCCATCAGACATTTGCTGTCGGAATTTCCAACCTTAAAAATTTGAGAGCTGGTTCTCAAATTTTCCAACAACAAAAGTTCTTGTCGGAAATTCCGATCGTCTGTATGAAATTCTGATGCACAAAATTCCTACGCATGCTCAGAATCAATTCAATGCATGCTCGGAATCATTGAACTTCATTTTTCTCGGCTCGTCATAGTGTTGTACGTCACCGCGTTCTTGACCTTCGGTGACGTTGTGTGACCGTGTGTATGTAAGACAAGTTTGAGCCAACATCCGTCTGAAAAAAATCCACGGTTTTGTTGTCGGAATATCCGATCGTGTGTATGCGGCATTGGTGTAACTCTTTACTCCAAGTTCCCCCAGTGGATATTTTATATAAAAAAACAGTACATGCTGAACTCTATGTGACATAAAAGCATACTGAACTTTACAATAATCTCAAAACTAGTGCCAAGACACATTCAAAATTTTAAATATTATGGAGTGACTAACTGACCAAACTCCACTAACATTTAACCAAAGCTCATCTACTTTTGGTGAAATTAAACCTTCCCTCTTCTGTTGGTCAAAGGATATTTATGATGACTGTTGGCATGAGCTGTCTGCTAGCATTAGTACTTGGGTAATAGAAAGTGACATATCTCTGGAAATATGTTACAGTATGAATTGCTATAAGTTGAACTGCTTATAACTATCCAAACAAAAATATTTTACAGCTAATGGCTAATAGACAGGCAATATGTGTGATCGATTCTTCAGTTGTCAATCACTTGACACCATATAGTTCTATGTTAGTAAGGCATTGAACTATATTTTCTGGATTACAGGATACTTGGTTTGCTTTTGCTTTGGTTAGAGCAGGTTTCAAATAGTTCTACATGCTCAAAGATTAAAACTGAAATACAAATTCATCCCTTTCTCCTTTATGTAGTGTGAAGTCTGATGGCTAAATTAGTGTCTAATACACTTGTAATATTTATAGTGCCAACACTTAGTTAAGCAACCTTTATGTAAGATTTATGTTGATTTTTTCATTTCTCATTTAATGGCGAATTATAAGGACCATGTTTCATAAAGATAATTCTCCATTTAAATTCATCAGCCCATTAAATATTAAAATTATGTTTCTTATGCAGTCTAGAACAAATTTGTCCAGCTTCAGCGATTATTTGCACTCATAAAAATTAGGCCTGATTAATAAAATTTAAATGCTTGATTAAGTTGACATTTTCATGTTTCACTTCTGATTTATGAAAATTATTCAGTGCATGAAGCTCCACATTAGAGTTGCTGCACAGTGGTTCCGTCTCTTTCTTTGCTGCAAATCGAGAGATACCTCTATAAAGTCTACAGAGTAATCTGGTTGCCAGATAACATTAGGTTCACTCAACAAAATGCTGGGGCTTGTCACAAACATTGCCAGTAATTTGGGCATTCTAATAGGAGGCAACACAAATGTTTATCAGGTTATGACCCACAATGACAGCTGTAAGGTATGGCTAAGGAAAGAGAAATGTTAATAAAAATGATATTAAAAGATTTGTCACATAAGAATTTGCTATCATAAAAAAATAAATACCAGCTGTCCCTAATATGCAGAATTTGAAGGGGTTATTCAGATTTTTTTGTGTATTAACTCACAAATAGTTATACCTTTCTCGTATAGCATCAAAAGTGTAAGGTTCTATTTGTAATTGGTATTATGTCTGATAAGTACATGTCAAATTCCTACAAAGGACACTATTAGCATGGATGCTCCAGTTACTTCTTACAACTCAATAAATATACTGGGAGGTTGTCTTCCATTCATATTTGCACATCACATTTTGAATGTAATATGATATAACTTGTTGGATTTATGTGCACACAACCTATAAATATACTGGTAAGTTGTCTTCCATCCAAACTGGCCCTTTACATATTGCACTTTATATAGCATAACACACCAGACTGTGTGTTCATGCAACCCAAAAAACATACTTGTAGGTTGTGTTCTGGCCAAATTGGCCCAGTACATATTGGACTGTATATGACATACCATGTTAAAACTGTACATTCCTGTGACCCAAAAATACCTATTGGAAGGCTGTTTCCCATGCGGACTCCAGTCCATTTCCTGTTGAACTCTGTAAGGTAGGTTATGTGCTATATATCCTAAACAGTAAATTGGACTTTACATTTATGCAAACCAAAACACTAACTGGTAGATTATGCTCTATCCGAATTGGTGCAGTACATATTAGACTGTATATGGCATAACATGCTGAACTGTATGTTCCTACGACTACAAAAACCCTACTAAAAGGCTGTTTGCCATTCAAACTATTATAACACAACACTGTATGCAATTGTCTCTTTGATATCCCATTATATCCCATCCTAAATTTCCGGTACATTTTAGGCTGTATATTCCACCAATTCCTGCCCCCAACAACCCCAAATATATATTGGTAAGCTGTCTTACTATTCCAGGTGGGAATAGTATATGTTGGACTGTATATGACATAACAGCATACAACAACTTTACAACTAATGTCAAGACACAATTAAACCGACCAAAGCAACCAAATCATTTTGGAATGACTAACGGACCATATGCCATATGTATGACTTTGAGAAATTAAATATATATTTCCTAGCATATGATTGGATGACTGAAGTTACTACAGCTTCACATTTGCAAAGTGAAAATTGCCTTCTCCTCTAGTATATCCACCTCATTGTTTTGGTTGGCAATTAAGGAGCACTGACCACATATTAGAAATCGAGGTATAGAGAACAAAGCTGGCATTTAGCATGCTTAACTTGTAATATAGGCAGAAAGCCTTATGTTGCTCTCCATGTAAATGACTATAATTTGTATTTGCATTTTGTTACAGTTATACTATGGGCTCAAATGAATTGAGACAAACATTCTTAATTACATTTGTTATAAGAAACAATTTTGAAATATATATGGGCAGCATGTGATTATGAAACATGGAATTCAAATCATGTGACAAGTGATTTGTTTTTTTTATTAAGTACATGCACAGCCAAATTTTCTTCAGGGTTTTTACTGCCCTCATTGTTCCAATATCAATGCTTCACCAGACAGGAAGTGAGAGGAACTCTCCAACGGCAACACAGACAGAAATAAAAATGCTTTTCTTTAGTAAAATAGAGAAGGATAGAACCCTTGTCAGATTTTTATTTCTGTTTATGCCTGTGTAGCTTCTTCTCTGGTGAAATGGTTGTCAGTAAACAGGAAGTGAGGGTAACGCTCTCAAATTGACCCCCAGATACCCTATAGCAGAGAGAGGGGAGGCGCCAACTGGATATGTAAAAAGATTCTGAAAATGTTGTGCAAATAAAACTTACACCATCCAATGCCACACTGTGGGTTCCGCCACCGGTCCCCTGGCTGCTGGGAATGTAGATCTTCTTACTGGCTGTGTTGTGTGTCCCAGGAAGCAGGAAGCTCCACACCTGGAATGCGGAAGCGGAAGTGACATGACCGGAAAAGGACGGGCATCAGAGCTGAGGGCTGTTAATTTGAAAACACGTGCTTGGAGCTCACAGCTCCTTCTACTGGTCTCTATATAGGGGAACCCACAGAGTAGCATGGTACACTCTAGGATTGATCATGTTTATGGGCATCCACACCTGTTTGGACAGTGTACATTTTTATATGCACAATCTTTCCAGTTGGCGCCCCCCCCCCCCCACCTCCCTCTCTGCTATTTACTTGTCTACAGAGGTCATGGACACCCTCTGAGGATAACTGCCTCCTTCATTGCAAAAACCAGTTACCAGCATTGAACTGTTTATAATTGCTATTTCAGCTAACACAAATGTTTTTTTTTTTTTTTTTAACTAAGGGCACTACACCATTTGGAGCGCCAGAATCCCTAATTCTTATCTGAGCACTAAAAACCCACAAGGACTTCTAATCCTCCCACTCTATATCCAAAACAATAACAATATAACCACATACTTTGTACCAGAAAACATTATAGTACCCAATATTCCACTCAAAAAAACGAAATGAAAGGATAAGTTCACCATTTCTGGCAGAATTTCACTTTGCATAATAAATAAAAGCATTTTCCAATGCCATTTCTGGCCCAGCCACCCCAATGTGCTTTTTTTTCCACAGGAGGTTTAAATTATTGTCAATTTATTTAAATTTTTAAAAGGATTATCAGATCCCATCACTTCCGGTATATTGTCTCTCAGCATTCACTTGCGGTTAGTCATCTCCCAGAAGCCTTCACTTCCTTGTTGCATCACAGAAGAGGGTGAGATAGGGAGTGTTCACTACTGTGGACCACACACCCTCATTACAATACCACCTTCCAACCACTTCCTATACAATCTGATTGTACAATCACCTTTAGATCTCCCATCAGCATGTAGTACAAGGGCCTGCCTGATTTGATACAAATTGAATGGATTGTTCAGATGTGTCCATCTATTTAAGAGTTCTGGTAAATCTAAAGGAAATTGTATAGAGATTGTACAATCAGACTGCATAGTGTATGGCCATATTTATACAGGTACATAGGATATAGTGGACAGAGACACTCAGGCACCATTCCCATGTAAATGTAGCGAAAACGTACATGCTCACTTCCTTTTTCTTTTTGGGTGTTTTGGAACATTTTCACTAATCACACATAGGGCAGCCTATTCACTCAAATGGGCTGCCCTACATGCAACAGAGAAGCTCTATAACTTTTTCAGAGTGGAGCATGGTGCGTTACTACAGTTTTTGGTGCATTTGCCACACCTGGGTTGCCTTTAACGTGTAATGACAACACAAACACAGTGCACATTTGCAGTGTGTTTCTGCAATGCATGGCAAAACATGCATTTTCTGTGCAGTTTAAATGCAATTGGAAACACACAGATGTGAATGGAGCCTCATTGTTCTTGTGTAAATGCATCGATTTAATTTTCAGGCCCCAGTCACATTGTAATGTGTAATGTAATGTCCACCGTAATCATACCTCCCAACATTCAAGTTATTCAATGAAGTTGTTGAGCACGGGGGGGGGGGGTTTGGCGACCAAAGTTGTTGAGTGGGGGGGTTCCGACCGAAGTTGTTGGGCGGGGGGCGTAAATCCCGCAGAATCCGCGCAGGTTTGGGAGGTATGAGTAATGAAGTGGGAGCGCATGTTTTTGGCAAATTTTTGCTAATGTAGCACCCTGTGTGCTAGAAGTAGGAAGGATGTGTTAAGAGTTTAAAGTAGGTAAATTGTAGGTTAGCTCACGGCTAAGCCTAAGCTATGGAATCTGGGTCAGGGTTCAGTGAAGGTCAGGGTTTGATGACTCATCCTGACAGCTCCTCTGGTGCCTCACCCTTTTTTGGAGTCATTTGATAATGTTCTAGTGCTGGTGAGCAGAAGTTAGGAGGAGCTGCCATGAATTTTGTATGAGCCTTGACCAATCCCCAGTAGTGGGCTGGCAGAGAGCAGAGCTTACCTCATAAATAGACATGATCCATGCCAGCAGGGCAGTCGGGTGGAAGATGGAGATACAGTGCTGAGGAGGCTGTCAGTGACCCCCTGGGTTCCCCCTAGCCTGGAGGGGTGCTGTCCTGCCTTGGGCCAGGGTTTGGGTGCTGAAAAGATCCTGCTATAAGGCATGGGAGGAGGCCCTTCATGGAAGAACGGGAGCAAGAGAGGACAGAGTGAGTGGATCAGCACTGCTGGACATTAACAAGGGGGGAGACCTTCCTGGGAGATCTCCTGTGGGTCAGTCGGGTGGGCTGGTGGAGAGTCAGCTAGGTGGGCTGGTGAAGATTAAGCCTAGTGGACTGGTGTGAGAGTTAGCCTGGAGGGCTAGTGAAAAAGGAAGCTGCAGCCAGGTGGGTTGGCAGTGCCTGAAGAGGTGGTGCTGGGATCAGTAGCTTCAGAGGAGAAATACAAGCTGTTTACTGAACTTTTTTCTACATAACAAGGGGCTACAAGTTCCTGCCTATAAAGGACTATTGCTATAGTCTGACTGGAAGCCTGTCAGACCATCTACAGTAATTTAGCTGGAGCAAGAAAGTGTGTGCAGGAGGAAAGTAAAGTAGACTGTATATAGGAATATTTCCCTGAAGTGTTGCTGAAGTCAAGTGGGCAACACATAACATCCCATCCCTATGAAAATTATTAATCCTCAATAAATAACAAAAACAAATTCATGGACTGTTCTCTGACTGTGGGGTGCTTGTGAGGATATGGTGTGCCAGGCTGTGCCAGAGTGGGGGATCCAGTTCATCAGAAGTCCTTCACTAAGAATGGCCAGGGAGTGTATGCGGCAGGTAATGTAGACTAAAAAAAGATTGCTGGGAGGCAGGGTGAAGAGTTTTTAAGAAGACATGCAAATTATTTTTAATTGAACTTCCACTTTAAAAAGGATAAATGCCGGTGGTAGTTAATAAAATCAACCTCTTCAATTGTTTTCCTAAAATGACTTTATATAAATGAAAGAATAGACCAATTTAAACTATTATCACATCTTCAATTGTAGTGGTTTGTAATTACTAAGTTGGCAAAGAAATTAGTTTTGAAGTCCGGGCTCTCTATGGATATGAAAATTGGGTACAATCTCTTTACCATATCATTATACATAGCACACCTGGAGTCTCTGCTTTGCTATTACACGTCACCCATAGCAGGAAAGGGCTCTAGCATAGACTGGTATGAGTTAAAGGCCAGTTACTACAACATTCAGCCATATGTTCACATCTAATAAAATCTCTTACATTCTGCAATCAGACCATAGCAAAGACTATCTGTGACTCTTATCCGTTTTATGCCTGTGGCAAGCAAACTGAGCAGCCAGCAAAGATATTAAGATGTCTCTATTTTTGGCACTGTACAATGCTCCTCTGCTGTATCATGATGCGGCTGAAAATAATTAAAATATGTGCCTAGACCGAGGATTGACTTAAATTGTGTGCAAGTCTGTCTGTGCACCGAATTAAACATTTATGTTTATATTATTAACATTGCTTCATTAAAATGATATGTTCATTTTATTGAATAATATATACATATAGAAAAGTGTTTTTTACAACAAATTCACAGAATTTATTTCAGACTGCAGTAATTTCGAATTCTACATGTTTGGGAATCATTTTCAGTTTTTATTTTATTTGCATTTATTTAGTATATTTTCTTATTTAACTAAAGTTATTACCCCATGGAAAGTCATAATTAATTTGCTGGCCAGAAGATCTAAAAAATGTATAGTACATGAACATAATATATTAAACATCTGTTTGGTAATTTTGTGATTAGCACAGTAAATATATAAATGTTGTCAGTTTAATCTACAGCTGTTTAAGTGGTTATCAGTTCAACATTTTCTAATTCAGCTTTACAATTTTTTATTAAAGCATACGTGCATTTTTAAAACACCTTAGCTTCTTAAATATATCTAGGGAAATTGGGTAAATTTGCAGATTAAACTTTCTATCTTTTCATTTTCTCCTACTGTTCCATACCAGAACTACTAGGATCCATGTTGGTTCTCCCAAATTATATTTAATGGATTATGGTTAATAAAAATATTTGCACTTTTTTCATAACCAGCTGTACTTAAATCAAAGAAACATTCCTTGGCATCCCCCTATATGAGGCTTCCACCCTGCAAACAACAGTGGAACTAGCATTTGGTTTTCTTCTTTCCTCCTTAGGATTTCTTCCTGTTTTACCGATTTACTACCGGCCAATGCTTTTTTAAAGGAAGATAAATGTTGTCACTTATGCTAACTTGTGCTTTAAACTCCTTGATAACTGTATACAAGTCTCTGCTTACCCCAACCCCATGCACCTTGTCAGGCTACCAAATATCAGTTGCTTTACAAATGAAGGTAAACCTAGTTTAGTTGCAGTAGTGGGTGATAAGAGATTCAAAGAGAAATCGCTAGTTCTCCTGCAGCCCAGCTATCAAAAATCATTACCTGTAAAGCTCAACTTCATATATGGACAGCCCAACTGCCCTCCATGTTCCCACCCATATTAACCACCTGCGTACTGTACACTTATACCCCCTTCCTACACTGATAGGAGGCACTGGTGGGCACTGATTGGCGACACTGAGGGCAACTGATAGGTGGCACTGAGGGGGACTGATTAGCAGCACTGGTTGGCACCTCTATCACTATAATGCCCTGTACACACAATCGGTTCATCTGATGAAAACGGTCCGAAGACCGTTTTCTTTGGACGAATCGATCGTGTGTGGGCCCCATAGTTTTTTTTCCCATCGGTGAAAAAAAAATAGAACCTGTTTTAAAAATTTCTGATGGTTAAAAAAATTGATAAAAAAAAATGATAGTCTGTGGGGAAATCCATAGGTCAAAAATCCACGCATGCTCAGAATCAAGTCGGATTAACAGATCGTGAGTACATGGCATTACAGAAGCCAGTTAACGGCTTTCTTCTTTTCTTTACACTAATAGCATGAGAAACAAAAAAAAAAAGCTGATTACATGCTTCTGTTTACTTCTGTGATCAGCTGCCATTGGCTAACAGCTGATCACATGGTAAAGGGCCTGTGGTGATTGTCCTTTTACCCCGATCTGTGATCAGCCAAGTCCCAGGGACTTGACGACCACAGAGCACACCGCCCACACGCCCCCTGGGGTGCTCAAGCAGCATGAGAATGGGAGGAAGTCAATGTATGCCCTACCGGCAAAGGAAGCCTGGGCTGTAGCCATTTTTTGGCGGTAGCACAGGCACCAAATGGTTAAAGAATTCTTAATCACTCCCTGCCCAGGCCAATTCTGCCATTTCTCGACTACAAATAAAAACCTGCATTTTTTTGCTGAAAAATTACTAAAAACCCCCAATGATAAAGTTATGCAGAGTAAATTGATACCTAACATGTCATGCTTTTAAAATGTGCACACTGGAATGGTGCCAAACTATGGTACTTAAAAATCTCCATAGAGGACACTTTATTTTTAATTTTTTTAACAGGTTACCAGTTTAGAGTTACAGAAGAGGTCTAGTGCTAGCATTATCGCTCTCACTAATATGTTAGTGGCAATACCTCACATGTGTGGTGTGAACACTGTTTACATATGCGGGTGCAAGCTATGTATGTGCTCGCTTCTGCATGCAAGCATGAGGGGACAGGGATGTTTTAAAAAAAAAAAGTATTATTTATTTGAATTTTTCTATTTATACTGTGTCTCTGTCGCTCTGCTTTTCAGAGGGAAAAGGACAGTGTTTACATCTGCCAAAGCCGGAATGACATCATGATGTCACGTCCAACCTCCCAGGATCATAGAGATGGGTGGGGACCATCTGATCCATGGCCAGATCTATGGTAAATCGCTGCTGGATCTTCAGCTTCCTGATCTTATGACACATACCCTCCCGCTGCCTGTAAAAACAATACAGTGGCTAATCATTGGTAAATGGTTAATAGTATATATATATATATATATATATATATATTTATATTTACTGATCTTTTTTCAAGGTGTATTCTGGCCCATCAGATGATGTGTAGAGACCTCTATCTCTGCTGGTGAATACTACTTACTGCTAGTGTTGAGCGGAATACGCCATATTCGATTTTGCGATATTTCACGAACATATAGAAGAATATTCGTGAAATATTCGTTAATATCGAATATTCGTGATATTTTATCAAAAAAAAAATTTTGCGAAATTTCGCTAATGCTAATGCGAAATTGATTGCGAAATTCTCGTCTGCGCATGCGCGCGAACAACACGCGAAAACGGAGATCATTTCCTATAGGAAGCACAATGCTAAGCTCTAAGATCGCAATACACAGGAAAAACGCACAGAAACACTCCACTCTCTCTAGCCACCTTGTGAATCTGCACTGAAATACTGCTGGGAGTGATCTTATATAATGGTCGTGCAGGCAGGTTCCTATTGGTTGCTATGGAGGTTGCTAACCTCTGACAACTGTGGTAGGAGAACTCTGATTGGCTCTGATGCAAAAGAAGGGCAGATCTGACAGGCTCTCCCTGGGGATACATACCGGCCATCACAACGAGTTGTCTGCTTACCAGCGCTATTGGCTCTCCTCATACCTCATAGGCTGCTACCTGCGCCTATTAGTTTGTGATGCTGCTTTTCTTCCCCAGTATACTGTAATTAACATTTAAACCTTTTTTGGAGCTTTTGTCAGCTTCCCCGGCGCGAGCCATTTGTGTTCTTTGTTTTTTGGGGGGGCGCGATTGTTGTCTGCTCATTCCGGGCCATCTGCCATCCCAGATCCTCCTGAAGAAGCGGTATCAACCGCGAAACCGGTCGAGGTCGCAGATTGGCTCCACGCATCTGACCAATACGGTTTTGCTTTGTTTTGTGTCATCTTAACAAACACCTTACTGTGTCCGAACTGTGGGGCCTGTCCCATCTTTTTATTATTGATGTATTGTTCTTTTTGTAATAAACCTATTTTTATATGATATACGTCTCTCTACAAGTACCTTGAAAATCCCAACCAAACCCATACCGATCGATATAGTTTAGACCAGTTTAGTGTCAAGCAGCTTTGCTGTCTCTATCTAGTTGGTCTCTATTATTACAATGTAATAATAGAATTATATTCCAAGCATGGTATTAGGATGATATAAGTGCTATAACCAGCCATTCACCTGACAAAACACTCCGAAATCCCGCCAACCCTGAAACTACATTCAACACGACCCCCCTGGTCCTTGGCAAAATTGTCCCTGAATGGCAGTTTGGAAATGTGGTCACCCTAGATGGGGACACCTGCTGTGGGGGGGGGACTCTGATGGGGACACCTGCTGTGGGGGGGGGACTCTGATGGGGACACCTGCTGTGGGGGGGACTCTGATGGGGACACCTGCTGTGGGGGGGACTCTGATGGGGACACCTGCTGTGGGGTGGGAGGGGGAGTAAGAAATATGTTGGATTTAGGTATTGTGCACTTTTTTTATGTATATTAATTGATTTTATGGTGCAGTGGTGTTTTAGGCAAATGTTCAATTGTTGAAATTGTTCAAATTTTACGCACATTCTATGCAACAGCAGTATTTGCACTGTAAACCTTTTTTTATTTATATAACGTACAGGTGAACTTAAACTGTATCCCTATGCTGTGGTTCCTGTAGGCTTTGCGTGTGTGCGTGCGCGGGGGGGGGGGGGGTGTGGGTTCGGGGGGGTTTCTGGGGTTTGGGGGGCCTCTATGTCCATTTTGCTTGGGGCCCCCAAATTCCTTCAAACGGCCCTGACTACAAGACTCCCTTCCTACTATCCTGAGACCGGTGGTGGATTTCTCTACACTCCTTTATCTACAATTGTCATAATTTGGATTTTTTTTGCGTATTTGGATGATCTTTTAAACTGCTCCCTCTGTTACTAGCCCAATCATCCATGGACTAATTTAAGTTTTGCTTATTATCCAAATTAATTTTCTCATTGTATTGAGATCATACCGAACCTTTATATTTATTGGGGTCACTCTCATGGACTAATACTCTGCACTCATTGTTATATTATTATTTATTTTTATCCACACATTTACTCATTTATTATTCACACACAATGTCAGGTTGTGGTTCCGAGCACAACTAATTTTTTATTTTATCTGTACAATACGTGTATATCACATGTTCTTATGTTGCAGCTGGATTTATTCACTTAATTTATTTTTATTCACTTATTCAAGAATTAATAATTTAATATTTAAATATTTATTTATTTATATACATATAATTTTTTTACCTCACTCTTAGCGCAAGAAATTCCCCATTTATAGTATTCTGGTAGCTGCATTGGGAATCAGCCTGCAAGGAGATCAGCTAAAAGTAGCTGGATCTGTATGTGCGTTATAATTAATTGAAATTAGTCGATTAATCGATTAAAATATAAAGCGATTAATCGAACACAAAAAATTTGATCAGTAACAGCCCTAGTAATTATGTAATAATTATTTTTTCGGGACTGCGACACATCAGACACTTTTGACACATTTTTGGGACCATTCACATATGGTGAACAGTGAACAGTGCTATACATATGCATTGATTACTGTATAAATGTGACTGGCAGGAAAGGGGTTAACCACTAGGGGGCCGAGTCTCAGGGACTTGACGAGCACAGAGCACACTGCCCACACGCCCCCTGGGGTGCTTAAGCAGCATGAAAATGGGAAGAAGTCAATGTATGCCCTAGCTGCAAAGGAAGCCTGGGCTGTAGCCATTTTTTGGCGGTAGCACAGGCACCAAATGGTTAAAGAATTCTTAATCACTCCCTGACCAGGCCAATTCTGCCATTTCTCGACTACAAATAAAAACCTGCATTTTTTTGCTGAAAAATTACTAAAAACCCCCATTGATAATATTATGCAGAGTAAATTGATACCTAACATGTCATGCTTTTAAAATGTGCACACTGGAATGGCGCCAAACTATGGTACTTAAAAATCTCCATAGAGGACACTTTATTTTTAATTTTTTTAACAGGTTACCAGTTTAGAGTTACAGAAGAGGTCTAGTGCTAGCATTATCACTTTCACTAATATGTTAGTGGCGATACATAGTTACATAGTTAGTCAGGTTGAAAAAAGACACAAGTCCATCCAGTTCAACCATAAAAATAAATAAATAAACAAAACAAAACACAGTACATCCCATACACCCAACTCCATACCCACAGTTGATCCAGAGGAAGGCAAAAAACCCCAGCAGAGCGATAATCCAATTTGCTACCGGAGGGGAAAAAATTCCTTCCTGATCCCCCGAGAGGCAATCGGATTTACCCCGGATCAACTTTACCTACAAAACTTAGTACTCAGTTATATTATGTGCATTTAGGAAAGAATCCAGGCCCTTCTTAAAGCAATTTACTGAGCTGGCCAGAACCACCTCTGGAGGGAGTCTGTTCCACATTTTCACAGCTCTTACTGTGAAGAAACCTTTCCGTATTTGGAGGTGAAATCTCTTTTCCTCCAGACGTAAAGAGTGCCCCCTTGTCCTCAATGTTGACCTTAAAGTGAATAACTCAACACCAAGTTCACTATATGGACCTCTTATATATTTGTACATGTTGATCATATCCCCCCTTATTCTCCTCTTCTCAAGAGTGAATAAATTCAGTTCTTCTAATCTTTCCTCATAGCTGAGCTCCTCCATGCCTCTTATCAGTTTAGTTGCCCTTCTCTGCACTTCACATGTGTGGTGTGAACACTGTTTACATATGCGGGTGCAAGCTACATATGTGCTCGCTTCTGCATGCAAGCATGAGGGGACAGGGATGTTTTAAAAAAAAGTATTATTTATTTGAATTTTTCTATTTATACTGTGTCTCTGTCGATCTCTGCTTTTCAGAGGGAAAAGGGCAGTGTTTACATCTGCCAAAGCCGGAATGACATCATGATGTCACGTCCAACCTCCCAGGATCATAGAGATGGGTGGGGACCATCTGATCCATGGCTAGATCTATGGTAAATCGCTGCTGGATCTTCAGCTTCCTGATCTTATGACACATACCCTCCCGCTGCCTGTAAAAACAATACAGTGGCTAATCATTGGTAAATGATTAATAGTATATATATATATATATATATATATATATATATATATATTATATTTACTGATCTTTTTTCAAGGTGTATTCTGGCCCATCAGATGCCCATCTCTGCTGGTGAATACTACTTACTGCTGCACAGAATGTGCTTACATGTTTGAACACCGTTTTCTTCAGTAAAACAAGGTTAAAATGGCAATGCACTCCTAGGGTGCTCCTATGGCTCTTGGCTCACAGGAAGTGGGTTAATAATGCTGGCATCATTCAGCACACAAGAGGACTGGCAACACTGTAAAGAGTGTAGAGATAACTGGGCTAGCACTTATATTATAACAAGAATGGGTAATTCAATTTTTAGTTATTTCTTTAAACAAGAGTTGGGCTTTAACCACTTGCCTACTGTGCACCTACACCCCCTTCCTGCCCAGACAAAATTTTAGCTTCCGGCACTGCGTCGCTTTAACTGCCAATTGGGCGGTTGTGTGATGTGGCTCCAAACAAAATTGACGTCGTTTTTTTCCCAAAAATAGAGCTTTCTTTTGGTGATAGTTATAACAAAAAAAAGAGCGTAAATTTTGAAAAAAAAAAAAAACACAATATTTTTTACTTTTTGCTATAATAAATCTCCCATTTAAAAAATAAAAATTAAAATGTATCTCAGTTTAGGCCAATACGTATTCTTCTACATATTTTTGGTAAAAAAATAAAAAATAAAATAAAATCGCAATAACCGTATAGTGACTGGTTTGCGCAAAAGTTATGTTGCCTACAAAATAGGGGACATAATTATGTAATTATGTAATAGTTATTTTTTCGGGACTGCGACACATCGGACACTTTTGACACATTTTGGGACCATTCACATATGGTGAACAGTGAACAGTGCTATAAATATGCATTGATTACTGTATAAATGTGACTGGCAGGAAAGGGGTTAACCACTAGGGGGCGGGGAAGGGGTTAAATGTGTAGCCTAGTGAGTGTTCTAACTGTAGGGGGAGGGGGCTGACTGGGGGAGGTGACCGATCTGTGTCCCTATGTACAAGGGACACAGCATCGGTCTCCTCTCCCTGACAGGACGTGGAGCTCTGTGTTTACACACAGAGCTCCACGTCCCTGCTCAGTTACTGGGCACGCGCATTGTGTTCCCAGTAACATGACGGGTGCGCACGCGCCCCCTAGCGGCTATAAATGACAGGGCGTAATCTGACGTCCTGTCAGAACAATAGGGTATTCCCTGTGCCATCATTTGACCCCGTGCAGTACCCTAGTGGTTAAAAAAGAAGTTGGGGAGACATTAAAATATATATATATATATATATATATATACACTCACGTAGGTGGATGTAGCATTGGTCTCATGCCGCATCTGTTACCCACAGGCTCTAAGACCGAGAACTGAGCAATCAAACACAACCAATCACTCAGCTATGGGTCTTCAGGCTTCAGAGAGCTGGTGACTATCGATCACCGGCTCTCTGCTCTGCCCTCCAGTGTTCACTGAAGTATGGACTGTGGAAGGGGCAGACACAGCTTGTTCAGGTTCTGAATGGCTCACTGAGACCAGGCATCTGGGTGGATGACCATATGGCTGAAAATAATTCACAGGAATGCATAACTAACTGCACTCATGTGATCCATAGGAGAAGTACAAAAAATACTCAAATAAAAAAATTGGCTATACTTCTCCTTTAAATCTGCTTGCTGTCTAATAGAATATGCATATTATTTGTGGTTCTCCCCCAGTAAACTTGTGAAATCCTGGCTCGAGCAAACCCTAAACATATTGCTGTTTCCTTATAAATGGGTGCCACCATTTTCTGTATATGTGCCTCAATATTGTATCAAATTATTTTTTGTTTTACAAAATAAGCAAAGACAATGTCACTG
The DNA here is from genome assembly GCA_029574335.1 of Rana kukunoris. Classification (NCBI taxonomy): domain Eukaryota; kingdom Metazoa; phylum Chordata; class Amphibia; order Anura; family Ranidae; genus Rana; species Rana kukunoris. The sequence continues at coordinate 128,580,950 of CM056049.1, forward strand.
GCGTACCTTACTTTAAATGCACTTTTGGTTTTGACCTCAGGAAGGTGGTAATCTGACTCCTATAGTCCCTCTTTAAATGCCAAGCCTCAAATTCATGTTTCATTTCAACTTTTTTTTTACCACCATCATCATAAACATAATTTGATTATACTTTGCTATGTGTTGCATATTTAGATATATAAATAATATTGTCTAAGCTCAAAAATGTATAAGAATATGACCAAATGCAATAAAATGCATTGCTTATAGCAGGTATCAAGTGTTTATACATTTCTTAATACAATGTGGCAGATCTTTTAAATAAGTAGCAAACTACAAATGTATTTTAAAATTAACATACATTGCAACACACATACTACATTTTCCTTAGGATCATCTTCTGAGGGGGGAGCAATACACCTGGTGATAAGCACTCACCATATCCTGGGTCTTGTTATCTTTCCCCGATGCGATTAGGAAATAGTTCCAAGCTAGTAATAGCAAGAGTGCCAATGGAATCATGTATATCTCAAAATTCCAGACCACAATGAGAAAGATCTGTGGATATAAAAGTACACAAAATCATATTTTATCTTGCAAGTATGTATTAACTACATATGATAGATAGATTAGTTAGGACATGTATAACAAACAATCTATACAAATAAATACAGTAAATAAAAGGTGTTCTAAACCTGGAGAAAAATAAATGTTCTGTTGTGGACTTCCAAAAATGCTCCAGTGTCCCATACAGGAACAAATGTGGGCGTATGTGTGTTTATATGTGTATATTTGACGTTTAGTAAGTGTACTTTTTGTTATTGATACTTAAAACTGCATATAAAGTAATTTGTATACAGCACTATTCACTCAGCAGAGTCTGGATTGTTGTGGTGTAGAAAAATGGCGCTTGCTGCCCTTTTGGTACACATTAACCACAAAGAAAAAAATGTTATAAACTTAAAGATGTCAGTCTGCATTTGTTTTCACAAAATAAATATGAGAACAATTATAAGTGTGTCTTTGTGAACAGGCACACATACAATCATATCTCTACATAAGATCAACATCTGGAGGAGCTCACATTGTTTGGCTACTGCAATAAGCATACCACCACATATGCCAAACAAGTCATATATAAAAAATAAAGAAAACAAAATCTGTTTACAAAAATAACTCAGGTGTTACTCATCAGAATGTATTGTCTAAATATGAATTTAAATAATTATTATGTATTAAATTGTTCATGAATCATCCATTAAGTTATGACCACTGACAGGTAAATCTAGATACAATGATATCTGAAAGTGGGTAGAATATATAAGATAGCAAGTGTCCCTGAAGTTGATGTGTTGAAAGAAACAAATGAGCAAGCACAAGGATTTGAGCGACTTCCAGTCTGCAGTGGTCAGGACCTACCAAAGGTCCAAGGAGAAAAAAAACAGTGAATCACTGACAGAGTCATGGGTGGCCAAGATTTATTGATGCGTGTTGGGAGGGTAGGTTGGTACTGTAGCTCAAATTGATAAAAAAGCCAATGTTGGTTCTGACAGCAAGGTTTCAGCACACATAGTGCCTCGCATTTTGCTGTAGCTGCAGACCAGCCATGGTGCCAATGCTGACCTTTGTCCACAGCCAAAAGAGCCTACAATGAGCATGGACCACAGAGCAATGAAAGACAGTGGTCTGTTCTACTGAATTCAAGAATGGTTTGAGGAACACAACGAAGAGATAGAGTTGTTGACTTGCCCTTCAAATTCTCCAGATCTCAATCCAATTAAACATTTATGGGATGTGCTGAAAAAGCAAGTCCAATCTATGAAGGCCCCACTTTGCAATCTACCGGACTTAAAAGATCTCCTACTCATGGCTTGGTACCAGATACCACATCATACCTTCAGAGTTGTAGCAAAGTCCATGTCTCGACAGTGGTCATAATTGTATGGCTGATCAGTGTATAGATACACGTACTATTATTATTGGGCTGAAGGACCCAAAAACTACACTTGGTGCAAAAGTTTCAAATCAAGTGGAAAACAATAGGAACATACATTGTTAGATGTGGTCATTTAACTATTGGAGTCTGGGTGACTTTTGTAAAGAAAACTCAGTCATCTTTTCTCTATAAATGACTTCTGAGTTATGAGCAAATCTGGTAAAATAAAATGAATCTGTTTGATTATTGTCCTTGAAGAGTTAGGAGGTCATAGCACAGAAAACAATAATGGGAAATGATAGGTCTTCTCAAGCTCATTAGAATTAAGCAGGGTGCATCAACTATGATCTTTTTTATCTAACTTGGACAACCATAACAGAAAATTACTTTTTTGTGAATTGAAAAAAACAATAAGAAATCAGTTGCAGAACTTTTCCAACCTGTTAACAATCATACCTTATGTTTAGAAGCACTTGCTTTGTTACTAACCCCAACTTTGACCTAGCTGATCTAGGTCATATACAGAAACTAACAATGCAGTGGCTAATCAGTGCCAAGATTGTGGTCTTGAAAGCTCTTGTTCTGCATGGGATGGACCAATAACACAGTTAACTGGGCTGGCAGGATAATAGAGAAACTTAAAGCAGCAGAAGCCTTTCAATTATGGAAATTCAATATTGCAACTTCCTGCCACTGAGTTTAACTGAAAAGTGTTTATCTTTTGTAAATTGATTATTATTATTTTTTTAAATAAAAGTATTATTGCCATAACATTTTGTGTAATGATTTATATAGGAAATATATGAACGAAATTGAGGTCATTTCCCAACATAGAATGTACTATTGACTCCTTAATTTGACAGAATATACTAGTTATTTCACAGTCATATACTAGTTATTTCAGGGTTATTTCTTTAGATTTGAATATCTGTTTTTATTGAAGCAAATAAAATTGGTCCTATCTCACCCTTGAGACTTTGCTACTTATACTTCAATGGTAAAATTATTGATAGCAGAGTAGCAGCAAAGTACAATGAATTACAATGAGTTCTCTATGAATTCAAGAACAGTTCCACCTATTTATATTACTGATTAACACTGAATCATTATTTAATACCAAACACCTTCATCTCACTGGTGTAACAATGTCAGATGAAGCGCCGGATGATGCAAATGTCAAGTTGGTAAAGCATGCCTGAAGGTCCTTTTGTTGGAAATCAGAAGTGATTAGGAGAAATTCTTCTGCTGCGGCTAACAGTAAACATACATAAGAAGAAACTAAGGAATTGCTTTTAGCGGAGCTGTGCGGAATATAAATGATACTAGTGATCACAGCATTTAAAAGCAAGTCATCATGTGTTTCACTGCAGAACGAATCCTGCAGGGCATTCACACGCTGCAAGGAGGAAAAAGGAGATACAAATCCCCATGGTAATGGGATGATTAAGCAATGATTACGCAGAGACTATAGCAAGGTGAAAAAAAGGTGCCTAAGCAGAGTTCATTACTGGGACATATCATAGTTTACTATAAGCAACCACTGCTGTACTAACAATATATATTTAAGATTAAATGCAAAATTTAAAAGGTAAAGGATGTTATGACCATAACTTATAGAAGTAGGTCTATTCTGAAAATAAATGCCCATATTACCAGAGGAGCATGTTTGCTTTCTTGGGAATACTAGATATTTATCATTTTTCATGGCCCTATAATTAGCCTAAAATCGTGCTTCATTCAGAGAGGCCATAGCTTTCCCTTAGGAGTGTAAGTGTAAGCACACATTGCATTTAATACTTTACATATAGTACGACAGGTTTTTCTAGTGCTGCAAGTACTAGAGCTTGCATTCCTCTGGGATATTGACTGCCCTTCCAGAATATGCAAATGCTTGGACAGCCCCAAGCATTGCAAAAAATGTCATATACAATTGGTTTAATTAAATTACATTTCTCAATTTTATTTGCAAAAGTTTTTTTTAGCATGTTTTCCTAACAGGAATAAGCAGTAAGTTCAAGCTTGTAGTGATCATGACAAGAACAAGCATTTCTTTGATCTTTCTCAATTGACGGCCACATAGTATTAATGTTGGGTGGTAAGAGAACTGCTCCCTGTCACCCAAATAGCTGCACAAGCCATCTTCTCAGCTTGACAGAACCCGATTGCTTCAAAGATTATGTCAAATGTCTCTTGCTTGCCCACAATGTGCGATATATGGCTACCAAACGCTCCTGTAACAGGATGGCTAATTAGCTAAATGATCAGACAGAGAGTAACTATGGCTTGCAGTTTCCTCAACTGGGGCAAAGTTAGAATCAATAATGCAAAATAGAGAGAAAATGGCAAAAAGCATGCATAAACTGCAGAGCAATGCCAAACAGTATATGGAAGTTAGATAAACATGGACTCTTTACAGCAGTGCAGAGAATAATTACTTCAGTAAAACATTACAGAACAGCTACTTGCAACTGTCCATATAAGCAATGTTCATCACAGTGCATAGCTCTAGTAACACAGGTGAGCAGCTGGAGGGATCCAAGGCCCAAGGAAAAAGCACCACCCCATTGGAACTGCAGCACTCTCGTAGCACTCAGGGAGGGGGCGCGCCACAGTAGCTGGGTCTTCCAAAGAAACTGCATAATACTAGTCTCTGGCCCAGCTGCCCACATGGCAGTTCTGAGAGTGATGGCAGTTCTGAGAGTGGAGGGTCTTTCCCCTCACTGCAGATTAATTGCCCAACTTGCTCACCAGGTGTGCCTCATTTTCATCTGCTGAGGGAGTGAAACAGAGAAATGCATCTTCTGTGGGCATGTCCAGGAGCCCACACAATCCTGGGAAAAAGAGTTAAAGGAGCCTGCATCTGAGCATGGTGAGTAAATTTGTACTTTGATACACTCCTAAGTACTCTTTCTGAAAAGAGTACACCAGAAGTGATTAGAAATCATACACTCAATATGTAAATGCATATATTGTACAAATTATAAATAATTTTCTCCATGAACTGAAGATAGGGAAACGTGGATTTATGGTCCATAGTAGTAATTAAAGAGGAATCCCACCCAAAAGTGTAACCTCCACTTATCTGCTTCCTCTCTCCCTCCCCCATATTTGGCACCTTTTAGGGGAGAGGGAGGAACTGGTACCTGCTTTTGAAAGGTACCCTACCTCGCTTCCAGGAGATGGCACCGCAGGGCTGTCTCTCAGAATTTCGGCCCCCCTCCTCCTTCATCTGTCGCTGGGCTTGTTAGAAAGCACAGCGCGCTTCGCGCATGCGCATTAGGGAACCAGCTGTGAAGCCAAAAAGCTTCACTGCCATTTTCCCTTACCAGGAATGGCGGTGGCAGCATTCGGGAGTCAATCTGAAAATCGGCTGGGGTGCCAACATTGTGGGCTTCCTGGAAAGGTAAGTGTTCATATATTAAAAATCAGCAGCTACAGTATTTGTAGGTTCTGACTTTTAATTAATATGTTTCCCCTCAAATACCAGCTTTGCATGTTTAATCTGTGGGGAATTGTAGTCTTTTTTGTCAATGTTTTGTAATATTTGATTTAGAGATTAGCTGACGTTAAACATTTTTAACAACGAATATTCATTTATCGATTATTGCTTCTATGCATAGGTGATAATTAAACATGTAGGGGGACACCATCTTTTTTACAAATGCAGTTAGGGGGTGGTGTGGCACGTGACCCAGCACATCACACAGTTCCTTTTTTTTCACTGAACTTTATTTGATGTGTACAATAGTACAGTTCAGTTATATCACTCTACAGCAGCGCAATGAGGTGCTGTACAGTCAGTCCCATGCAATGCTGTACAGTGCACTGCGATAAAATGCAGCATGTCTTTTTATTATTGATAGCTTGATGCAGCACAGCTCGAGGCTGTATTGCATTGTAAATGGGACATACAAGAAACAATTGTTTTTTGTGTGTCCTTGCAGTGACAGTTGTTTAACAATGCAGTAAAATGTCTGTATATAATTTACACAAGATTTGTCTTCTCAGATAAATTGTCACATGAACCTCTGCAGTGGCAGACTTAGTGGCAGTCAATAAGGGTGCTTTCATTCACACTGCAATAAACTGGTTACCCCGTGTGCCAGAAAAACGTAAGCTGCCTCCAGGAAGCCATCACACATTGCCTGGAATCTTCCTGAGGGAGACATAACACATTATTATTGCAAGGGAATTCTAAATATACATGACAGCGTTTCTATTTTTGCATCCTTATAATTGGTTTGAGACGCTTCTGTGGTGTATAGTGGACAAGGGAAATGTCTCCTCTACTAAAACTGTTTGAACAAATATATTGAAATCATTTACTATGCAGTTATATTTACTAGCTAATAAACTACAGTTTTATCTGTCCTCTCATGTCAATGTTATCTATGACCTGAAAGGGCAGAACTAGATTCCCAGATCTGAACTATTTGAAGCAATGGATTTATGTGAAAACACAAGCTTATTAGGAAAAACCTGCATGTTCTCCCTGTGTGGGTTTCCTCTGGGTACTTCGGTTTCTTTCTGCATTTTAAAGACACGCTGGTAGGTTAAGCCTAGTCACGCAGCACATTCCTGTGCAAATCACATGCGATTCAGTGCAGTGTGATGTGAGCCCATTCATTAGGCAAATGCATCATTAACTTAATATTGACACCCACGGTGCAGGAAATGAATCCTGGGTTTCCCGCACATCATTCTACTGTGAACCTAGTCCAATTGGCTCCTGTCTGAATTGGCCCAAGTATGTCATAGTTGCCAACATTTTTTTAGGGAAACTTTTTTGCAGGAAGCCAGTGTAGGGGGAGCAGTATGGTAATTAGGGGCAGGGCATTATTTTTATTGGCGCGTGGAGTGACACAGCGAAAATGGGCGTGTTTTAAATTACACTAAACGGGGCTTAAAGGGGGTGTTGGAAATGGAGTCTGTTTACACTCGCCTGTCCATAAAGATCCATGGACTGTCCCATCAGTTCTGCCTGAAAAACTGGCAGGCAGACCTGATTGGACCCGCTAGGCCTTAGTGATGGTGTCAACAAACAGTGACTGTGAGAAACTTGGTTTAAAGCTGCACTGCCCTATTTCTTACAGTCAGAACAATCCATGTTCTTCTGATCTATGTAACTCGCACAGCTCTTACCTATCATTAAGGTCATAGTTCAGAAATGTACTGTATTATTTGATAACCACACATAAGCCCAAATGCCATACATTCTTCAAATTCAGCAGGCAATTGTCCAAGTGTATGGCACTAGAATACAACACTTATTGCCACCAAGAATCTGCCTAGTTACAGTATTTCTAAGTCAGAGGTCTCTAGCAAGCAGTATGAACTATGAAAATGTAATTCATATTAATATGACAGCCACTCATGTAAATGTCTTTAAATGCAGACAGTTAGAAAGTCATTGGGATGTTCTTACCAGCCTCATGTTGGCAGATGAACTTGTAGTCACATTGCCTAGATACTTATCATCATTAGCTCTGAGCACTGAGCAGAAGGCTGGTGGGTACGATCATCTCGCTTTGTCTTGACCAGGGTTTTTTTCAATCCCTAATGAGTTCCAAATGAGAGCACCGCTATCACAGCCTGAAGAACAACAGCTGTTGGGGGAGGGGGTGGGGGAGGGATCTGTTCCCACCATGTTCTTCCTTGTCTTTTGTGACCCTGTCTGTCAGCACACCAGTCAGCACACCAGTCAACCACAGATCCGGGCACCCACTGCACCCACTGCACTGAAGTTTGTCGATGATCATTGTCATGTCGGAACAGCTAATTAAAATCTGCGACTGTCCTGGCTAAATACTGACTTTTGGCAACTATGGTATGTGTTTTATTGCTGCTGGTGCCGCTTCCCCGTGCTAGGTAGATTCAACCTCTTTATTTGTCCTGGTGTCCATTGTAGGAGAGAAAGAAAGTGATACCTCACTTTCTGTTGCATCTGCATCCAACAGGAAGGGTAATCTCCCCATCAGGACACAGACAGGGGTTTTAACTTTTCCATCTCTGGCTATACATACATTTTAAAAACTGAAATCTGACTGGCTGTAGAAGTATAGGGAAATACTTCTAATTTGGTGACTATTAGTGAAATGTGGAAACCCAATACTACTTTAATAAGCAGTCCACCCCAAGGACTGTAATGCATAGGTGATACGTGTATATGTGATTTGTATGAGCGTGCTGCAGTCAAATAGATGAGAGCAACAGCACCAATCTTCTGTTCCACCCATGTTTCTGACATTATGTTGACACATGCAATTTACTTTTCCAAAAATATATATATAAAAAAATGGATGAGTATCAAATAATACGCAGAATACTGATTGCACATATAATACTCAAAATGACTAGTGGTAAAGTCTGCCATTTTTAATTTGTAAAGCTTAATTTTACATAAAAACAAATTAACGAATTCAGCACAAACGACTAAAAGCCCGCCAATTTGTATTTTCTAAATTGCAGCTCCCCTGTGTACTAATATATCATTAATGTGCCGCTTTCTTTGATTTTTAGAACAAGGTTTTACCTTCGCCCCTGGTGTTTTCCATTGAAAATGTAACAACTTCCTATTATGTAAATTTGTGATATAAAAACCAGAAAGACACAGGAAGCAGTTCAACAGCTGACAGCATGCGTAGTGCACGGGCATACCTGATTGGATACAGAGTGAATGGATAGATAGGTGGGTCATCCTATTCCATAGTTTTTGGTAAATCTAAAGGAAATTGTACCAGAGAAAACATGCACCTTGGGCCCATCTGGAGAGACGGTGGGGATGCCATGCAACCATAGCAGCACGTTTATGTTTCACCTGTGGTGCTTGTATTGGTCTAGCAACACACCAACACCTTTGGTGTGCTCCTGTACCTTTAAGGAGGGGTGGCTCCCCTTCAGTCCACCTGCCCCTATCTATCCATTAGAATGCATGTGCCTCTATTGTGGGGACACTCATTGTTTAGTGTTAGGACTACAGATTACAGGGTGCCCTGGCACGGCTCTGTGGCTCACGCATGCGTTCGCAAATACGTGCGGACAAAATACCTGTTTTTAACGCATACTGTTAGACAGGTTAATTGGTTGTTCTGCAGGCTGGTTGCTAAGGAGGCTTGGTTTTTCCCTGGGCATTCCCCAGGTTTTGTTGTTATCAGCTGTACAGCCTACATTGACAAGCCAAGCAAATGCACAGGTGGAGGGATGCCAGGGATGGAGTGAAAACATAGTTGATGGGTGCAGGGTGTGTGTGCATCTCTTCCTTTAGTAGAAACCCTTCTTGTTTGATCCCCCCACCCTCCTACTGATGTAATCTTCCAGTGCAGCTGGGGTTACTGAAGCCCATCAAGCTGTGGCAGGCACTCATTAAGCGTTAAGCCTCGTACACACGATCCAATTGTTGGCCAACCGAGCATCAGATTTTTGTCTTGTATACTAACATTACACATTTTTCATGCAACAAATGCGAATGTAGTGACATACTACAAGGAATTTCTGCTCTTCACCCTCTGGGCCCCTTCTGCTAATTTTATTTTTGATGAGCATTGATTCTGAGCATGCATGTTTATACTTTTAACTTTTGTGTGATGGACTTGTGAACTGACCATCAGAAAATCTGACAACCAACCATTGTCCGCCGAAAATTTACTAGCATGTCATCCAACATTTGTTGGCCGAAAGTCACACAACAAAGGGAGCGTACGAACAGTCAGATTTTAGGATAACAGTCTGTCAACAGACAATCCCCTGCCAACAATTGGATCATGTGTACGCGGCTTTACAGACTATTTCTGCCTTTTCCACAGAGCTCCTTCATTCAAAGACGCTCTAACTATAGCTTCTATGAATGAAATGTGACCTATGAATGGAGGAGGCAGATATTTCAATCACCCGCCTGTCCTCCATTCATAGTTCATATTTCATTCATAGAAGATGCAGTATGACTTCTATGAATGAAGGAGCTGGGCAGAAACTCTGGGCATAATCGGGTACTCTCAATTAGTGCCTGTCACAGCTCCATTAACTCCCAGAAGATTATTGCGGTGGGGGTGGGGGAATTCAGAGGTGGATAATTTCTACTAAAGGAGGAGACAGCAGCACAAGAGACACATTGCATCGATTGTAAATAATGCCCTTTGTGTTTTTGTTTAAAGTAAATGTAGGCTTTAAAGTAAAAAAAAAAAAGAGCATAAAAACTTTTATTTTTGAGCATGTACTGAAGGTGCCTGCTATTAACTTTGTTAGGTAGAAAAGCCTTTTCTGTACACTTATCTGATCCTGGCTTTACAATGTCACTAAGGGCGTGACTTTCTTGTTTTTTTTTAAAGTTTAAATGTTCTGGCAGGTTTGTTTTGAGGTTTCTCTTGGATTAATTTAAAGACATATTAATCCTACAATGAGACTAGGAACAACTAATCCAAAGTCAGACCATATTTTATATTGAGCAGAACAACTCACCTTGAATGACTATCTCCTAAAAGAAGAAGCTCCCATTTCCAGTACTGAGGGACTATTTTTGACCAATAATATCAAATCAGAAAAGCATCCCTTATGAACCTTTGCTTGCAAAAGTCTGACTTAAAGCTATTTAGGTAGGCAGGTTGCTTTTGTGTATGTTTATTGTAGTATTATGATTATAATTCAGTAAAAATGTTCCTGTTTCCCGCACATCATTCTACTGTGAACCTAGTCCAATTGGCTCCTGTCTGAATTGGCCCAAGTATGTCATAGTTGCCAACATTTTTTTAGGGAAACTTTTTTGCAGGAAGCCAGTGTAGGGGGAGCAGTATGGTAATTAGGGGCAGGGCATTATTTTTATTGGCGCGTGGAGTGACACAGCGAAAATGGGCGTGTTTTAAATTACACTAAACGGGGCTTAAAGGGGGTGTTGGAAATGGAGTCTGTTTACACTCGCCTGTCCATAAAGATCCATGGACTGTCCCATCAGTTCTGCCTGAAAAACTGGCAGGCAGACCTGATTGGACCCGCTAGGCCTTAGTGATGGTGTCAACAAACAGTGACTGTGAGAAACTTGGTTTAAAGCTGCACTGCCCTATTTCTTACAGTCAGAACAATCCATGTTCTTCTGATCTATGTAACTCGCACAGCTCTTACCTATCATTAAGGTCATAGTTCAGAAATGTACTGTATTATTTGATAACCACACATAAGCCCAAATGCCATACATTCTTCAAATTCAGCAGGCAATTGTCCAAGTGTATGGCACTAGAATACAACACTTATTGCCACCAAGAATCTGCCTAGTTACATTATTTCTAAGTCAGAGGTCTCTAGCAAGCAGTATGAACTATGAAAATGTAATTCATATTAATATGACAGCCACTCATGTAAATGTCTTTAAATGCAGACAGTTAGAAAGTCATTGGGATGTTCTTACCAGCCTCATGTTGGCAGATGAACTTGTAGTCACATTGCCTAGATACTTATCATCATTAGCTCTGAGCACTGAGCAGAAGGCTGGTGGGTACGATCATCTCGCTTTGTCTTGACCAGGGTTTTTTTCAATCCCTAATGAGTTCCAAATGAGAGCACCGCTATCACAGCCTGAAGAACAACAGCTGTTGGGGGAGGGGGTGGGGGAGGGATCTGTTCCCACCATGTTCTTCCTTGTCTTTTGTGACCCTGTCTGTCAGCACACCAGTCAGCACACCAGTCAACCACAGATCCGGGCACCCACTGCACCCACTGCACTGAAGTTTGTCGATGATCATTGTCATGTCGGAACAGCTAATTAAAATCTGCGACTGTCCTGGCTAAATACTGACTTTTGGCAACTATGGTATGTGTTTTATTGCTGCTGGTGCCGCTTCCCCGTGCTAGGTAGATTCAACCTCTTTATTTGTCCTGGTGTCCATTGTAGGAGAGAAAGAAAGTGATACCTCACTTTCTGTTGCATCTGCATCCAACAGGAAGGGTAATCTCCCCATCAGGACACAGACAGGGGTTTTAACTTTTCCATCTCTGGCTATACATACATTTTAAAAACTGAAATCTGACTGGCTGTAGAAGTATAGGGAAATACTTCTAATTTGGTGACTATTAGTGAAATGTGGAAACCCAATACTACTTTAATAAGCAGTCCACCCCAAGGACTGTAATGCATAGGTGATACGTGTATATGTGATTTGTATGAGCGTGCTGCAGTCAAATAGATGAGAGCAACAGCACCAATCTTCTGTTCCACCCATGTTTCTGACATTATGTTGACACATGCAATTTACTTTTCCAAAAATATATATATAAAAAAATGGATGAGTATCAAATAATACGCAGAATACTGATTGCACATATAATACTCAAAATGACTAGTGGTAAAGTCTGCCATTTTTAATTTGTAAAGCTTAATTTTACATAAAAACAAATTAACGAATTCAGCACAAACGACTAAAAGCCCGCCAATTTGTATTTTCTAAATTGCAGCTCCCCTGTGTACTAATATATCATTAATGTGCCGCTTTCTTTGATTTTTAGAACAAGGTTTTACCTTCGCCCCTGGTGTTTTCCATTGAAAATGTAACAACTTCCTATTATGTAAATTTGTGATATAAAAACCAGAAAGACACAGGAAGCAGTTCAACAGCTGACAGCATGCATAGTGCACGGGCATACCTGATTGGATACAGAGTGAATGGATAGATAGGTGGGTCATCCTATTCCATAGTTTTTGGTAAATCTAAAGGAAATTGTACCAGAGAAAACATGCACCTTGGGCCCATCTGGAGAGACGGTGGGGATGCCATGCAACCATAGCAGCACGTTTATGTTTCACCTGTGGTGCTTGTATTGGTCTAGCAACACACCAACACCTTTGGTGTGCTCCTGTACCTTTAAGGAGGGGTGGCTCCCCTTCAGTCCACCTGCCCCTATCTATCCATTAGAATGCATGTGCCTCTATTGTGGGGACACTCATTGTTTAGTGTTAGGACTACAGATTACAGGGTGCCCTGGCACGGCTCTGTGGCTCACGCATGCGTTCGCAAATACGTGCGGACAAAATACCTGTTTTTAACGCATACTGTTAGACAGGTTAATTGGTTGTTCTGCAGGCTGGTTGCTAAGGAGGCTTGGTTTTTCCCTGGGCATTCCCCAGGTTTTGTTGTTATCAGCTGTACAGCCTACATTGACAAGCCAAGCAAATGCACAGGTGGAGGGATGCCAGGGATGGAGTGAAAACATAGTTGATGGGTGCAGGGTGTGTGTGCATCTCTTCCTTTAGTAGAAACCCTTCTTGTTTGATCCCCCCACCCTCCTACTGATGTAATCTTCCAGTGCAGCTGGGGTTACTGAAGCCCATCAAGCTGTGGCAGGCACTCATTAAGCGTTAAGCCTCGTACACACGATCCAATTGTTGGCCAACCGAGCATCAGATTTTTGTCTTGTATACTAACATTACACATTTTTCATGCAACAAATGCGAATGTAGTGACATACTACAAGGAATTTCTGCTCTTCACCCTCTGGGCCCCTTCTGCTAATTTTATTTTTGATGAGCATTGATTCTGAGCATGCATGTTTATACTTTTAACTTTTGTGTGATGGACTTGTGAACTGACCATCAGAAAATCTGACAACCAACCATTGTCCGCCGAAAATTTACTAGCATGTCATCCAACATTTGTTGGCCGAAAGTCACACAACAAAGGGAGCGTACGAACAGTCAGATTTTAGGATAACAGTCTGTCAACAGACAATCCCCTGCCAACAATTGGATCATGTGTACGCGGCTTTACAGACTATTTCTGCCTTTTCCACAGAGCTCCTTCATTCAAAGACGCTCTAACTATAGCTTCTATGAATGAAATGTGACCTATGAATGGAGGAGGCAGATATTTCAATCACCCGCCTGTCCTCCATTCATAGTTCATATTTCATTCATAGAAGATGCAGTATGACTTCTATGAATGAAGGAGCTGGGCAGAAACTCTGGGCATAATCGGGTACTCTCAATTAGTGCCTGTCACAGCTCCATTAACTCCCAGAAGATTATTGCGGTGGGGGTGGGGGAATTCAGAGGTGGATAATTTCTACTAAAGGAGGAGACAGCAGCACAAGAGACACATTGCATCGATTGTAAATAATGCCCTTTGTGTTTTTGTTTAAAGTAAATGTAGGCTTTAAAGTAAAAAAAAAAAAAAGAGCATAAAAACTTTTATTTTTGAGCATGTACTGAAGGTGCCTGCTATTAACTTTGTTAGGTAGAAAAGCCTTTTCTGTACACTTATCTGATCCTGGCTTTACAATGTCACTAAGGGCGTGACTTTCTTGTTTTTTTTTTAAAGTTTAAATGTTCTGACAGGTTTGTTTTGAGGTTTCTCTTGGATTAATTTAAAGACATATTAATCCTACAATGAGACTAGGAACAACTAATCCAAAGTCAGACCATATTTTATATTGAGCAGAACAACTCACCTTGAATGACTATCTCCTAAAAGAAGAAGCTCCCATTTCCAGTACTGAGGGACTATTTTTGACCAATAATATCAAATCAGAAAAGCATCCCTTATGAACCTTTGCTTGCAAAAGTCTGACTTAAAGCTATTTAGGTAGGCAGGTTGCTTTTGTGTATGTTTATTGTAGTATTATGATTATAATTCAGTAAAAATGTTCCTGTTTTACTCATTGCAATGTTTGTTTTTTTCTCTGTTACTTCAATTACTGAAATGAATAGTATTCCAAGCTGTTTGCATTATGTATATTATGCATTATGTATAAACCATAGATAGCATCCCTCTACACTTGCAACGTGATATGCAGATAAGAAAGCAATAGCTTCAAGGTTTTTTATTTATGTTTTGGTAAAGTGCTAACAACCAGCTGTCAGTCACACAACTCTCAAGATATTGGGCAGAAAATCTGCAGCTTGTGGGACCTGCCATTGATAAAGGTTGTCAATGTATACATCTGTATTAACTAGTGACTTGTATAACAGATTAGGAAAGGCTAGATCTATGAAAACAGGTCAGAGTATAAAGCCGCGTACAAACGATCGGTTCAAACCAATGAAAATGGACTGAAGTTCGTTTTCATCGGTCCAAACCGATTGTGTGTAGGCCCCATCGGACTGTTATCCTTCGGTCCAAAAACAGAGGGCTTGCTTTAAAATTTAACCGATGGACAGCTAACTGATAGGTCAAAACCAATCGTTAGTACGCAGGAGCATCAGTTAAAAATCCATGCATGCTCAGAATCAAGTCGACGCATGCTTGGAAGCATTCAACTTAGTTTTTTACATCACGTCGTTGTGTTTTACGTCACCGCGTTCTGACACGATCGGTTCATGAACCGATGGTGTGTAGACACATAAGTCCATCAGTCAGCTTCTTGGGTGAACCAATGAAAACGGTCTGTCGGACCGTTCTCATCGGATGGACCAATTGTGTGTACAGGGCTTAACCACTTAGCAACCACCTGCCGAAAAATAACGGCGGCAAGGTGGTTGCTTAACTGTGGGATCACGTTATATAACGTGATTCCAGAGTCGCGCTCCCGCGCGCCCGCTGGGGCGCGCACACGGGAATGTCCGTGACCGCCGGGTCCTCCGGACCCGGCGGGTCACGAATCACGGTAAATCGCCGCTGATATCGGCAGTTTACCACGTGATCGCGCCGTACAATGACTACGCGATCACATGTAAACAGACCGGCGTCATTTGATGACGCCGGTTCCTCCCTCCTCTCTCTGTACTGATCGGTACAGTGTGAGAGGGGAAGCGCGGATGGCGGCAGCGCTGTGGATGGATCTGTGACTATTGCAGTCACAGATCCATCCATCCCTGCTCATCCATCCCTGCAACCCCCTGCGCAATACTCAGCAGTACCCCCAGCAATACTCAGCAGTACCCCCAGCAATACTCAGCAGTACCCAGCGCAATACTCAGCAGTACCCCGCGCAATACTCAGCAGTACCCCGCGCAATACTCAGCAGTACCCCGGCGCAATACTCTGCAGTACCCCGGTGCAATACTCTGCAGTACCCCGGCGCAATACTCTGCAGTACCCCAGAGCAATACTCTGCAGTACCCCCGCACAATACTCTGCAGTACCCCCGCACAATACTCTGCAGTACCCCCGCACAATACTCTGAACAATACTCTGCAGTACCCCCTGCGCAATACTCTGAACAATACTCTGCAGTACCCCCTGCGCAATACTCTGCAGTACCCCCTGCGCAATACTCTGAACAATACTCTGCAGTACCCCCTGCGCAATACTCTGAACAATACTCTGCAGTACCCCCTGCGCAATACTCTGAACAATACTCTGCAGTACCTCTGAACAATACTCTGCAATACTCCCTGCGCAATACTCCCTGCGCAATACTCTGCGGTCATTTTTTTCAGGCTTCCCAGCCTAGAGGTGAGATGTGGGGTCTTATTGACCCCATATCTCACTGTAAAGAGGACCTGTCATGCCATATTCCTATTACAAGGGATGTTTACATTCCTTGTAATAGGAATAAAAGTAATCAAAACATTTATTTTTGGGGAAAAACGTGTCAAACTAAAATAAATAAAGTAAAATGAACAATAAAAAAAAAAACTTAAAGTGCCCCTGTTCCCGCGTGCTCGTATACAGAAGCGAATGTGCACGTAAGTCCCGCCCACATATGAAAACGGTGTTCAAAACACACATGTGAGGTATCGCTGCGAACGTTAGAGCGAGAGCAATCATTTTGGCCCTAGACCTCCTCTCCAACTAAAAAGATGTAACCAGTAAAAATATTTAAAGCGTCACCTATGGGGATTTTTAAGTCGCAAAGTTTGGCGCCATTCCACGAGCGTGTGCAATATTGAAGGGTGACATGTTGGGTATCTATTTACTCGGCATAACTTCATCTTTCATATTATGCAAAAACATTGGGCTAAATTTAATGTTTTTTTTTAAAAAAAGCACAAAACTGTTTTATTTCCAAAAAAAATGTGTTCGAAAAATTGCTGTGCAAATACCATGCGCGATAAAGAGTTGCAACAACCGCCATTGTATTCTCTAGGGTCTTTGCTAAAAAAGCATATATAATGTTTTGGGGTTCTATGTAATTTTCTAGCAAATAAATAATAATTTTTACATGTAGGAGAGAAATGTCAGAATTGGTCTGGGTGCTCCAGAACGCCTGATGGCGTTCCCTGCATGTTGGGCCTCTGTATGTGGCCACGCTGTGTAAAAGTCTCACATATGGGGTATCGCCATACTCAGGAGGAATAGCAGAATGTGTTTTGGGGTGTAATTTGTGGTATGCATATGCTGTGTGTGAGAAATAACCTGCTAATATGAAAATTTTGTGGAAAGAAAATAAAAATGAAAAAAAACTTGATTTTGCAAAGAATTGTGGGAAAAAATGACAACTTAAAAAAACTCACAATGCCTCTTTCTAAATACCTTGGAATGTCTTCTTTCCAAAAAGGGGTAATTTGGGGGGTATTTGTACTTTTCTGGCATGTTAGGGTCTCAAGAAATTAGAGAGGCTGTCAGTACATCAGATGTGATTAAATTGATCAATTTTCAGTAATTGGTACCATAGCTTTTAGACCCTATAACTTTCACCCAGACTAAATATTATCCATTTTTTTTTGTTTTGTTACCAAAGATATGTAGCAGTATACATTTTAGGCCAAGTTTATGAAGAAAAATTCATTTTTTGCAAAATGTTATAATAGAAATGAAGAAAAATTCATTTTTTTACAAAATGTTCGTTCTTTTTTCATTTATAGCGAAAAAAATAAAAACCGCAGAGGTGATAAAATACCACCAAAAGAAAGCTCTATTTGTGGGAAAGAAAGGACAAAAATGTAATTTGGTTACAGTGTTGTATGAGTTATTGTCATTCAAAATGTGAGAGCACCGAAAGCTGAAAATTGGTCTGGTTATTAAGTGGGTTTAAGTGCCCAGTACTCAAGTGGTTAAAGGGTCACTAAAGGAAAAAAAATGTTCTGCTGAAATGACTGTTTACAGGGTATAGAGACATAAAAGTTAACTGATTAGTTTCAAAATGATTAAAAATAGATAAAAATCAATCATATAATGTGCCTGCAGGTTAGTTTCACTTTTGAACTGGCTTCATGTTTCTGCAAAGTAGAAATAGAAACACAGAACAAAAACAAACAAATCCAGGGCAGTGTTTTGTTTTTAAAATGAATCTGATTGGTTCTGGGAAGTTTTAGACACACAGTAATGACAGCTTAGACCACTCCGAGAAAGCTCCCAGCACTGTGGTTATAAGGAAACAGACAAGCAGGAAGTGTGGAGATCAGAGCAGGATTACAGCAACTTCAAAGCAAAAACGAACAATAAGGACATGAAACCAGTACTGCAGTAAGGTAAAGGATTGCTTTAAGAGAGGCCTGGATTCTTTCCTAAATGCACATAATATAACTGAGTACTAAGTTTTGTAGGTAAAGTTGATCCGGGGCAAATCCGATTGCCTTTCGGGGGATCAGGAAGGAATTTTTTCCCCTCCGGTAGCAAATTGGATCATCGCTCTGCTGGGGTTTTTTGCCTTCCTCTGGATCAACTGTGGGTATGGAGTTGGGTGTATGGGAGGATGTACTGTGTTTTACTTTGTTTTATTTTTTTATTTTTTTATGGTTGAACTGGATGGACTTGTGTCTTTTTTCAACCTGACTAACTATGTAACTATGTAACTATGAAGCTATTTAGCTAAAAAAAAAAAATTCCTTTAGTGATCCTTTAAAAGATCATGTCAGAGTCACCATACATTCATCAATTTTTGTTTTACTGTTGATAACTGTGGGCTCAGTATTTGCTGTATTGTTAAACCACTTGAGCTCCGACAGGTTTTACCCCCTTCATGACCAGGTCAATTTTTGCTATTTAGCTACTATAACTGGTATTTTGTACGGTCACGTGCGCAAGCTGTAAGCAAAGAAAATGTATAGATTTTTTTCACACAAATAGAGCTTTCCTTAGGTGGTACTTGATCACTACTGGATTTTTTCTTTTTGCGATATAAACAAAAAAAGACCCACAATTCTGAACCCCCCCAATATTTTCTACATTCTTCTATAAAACATATCCAATAAAAAAAATGAGAAAATCTAATTTCTTCATACATTTTGGCCAAAATGTATTCTGCTAAATGTCTTTGGTAAAAAAAAAAAAAACGCCGTAAATTAGCGAGGCAAATGCTATATTCACCAAGCTAAGTTACGGCGGCGTAGCGTAAATGGGCCGGCGTAAGCCCGGGTAATTCAAATGTGAATGAGGTGGGCGTGTTTTATGGAAATGTGTTGTGACCCCACGTTTTTTTTAACTGCGCATGCGCCGACCGTGGACGTATCCCAGTGCGCATGCTCCAAATTATGACGCTACGACGCATTGTTTTCGACGTGAACGTAATTGACGTAAATCCCCATTCACGGACAAGTTACGCAAACGACGTGAAATCTGAAAAATTTGACGCGGTCCCGACGTCCATACTTAACATAGGATGTGCCATCTTTTTGGTGATTTATCTTTACGCCGGAAAACGCCTTACGTAAACTGCGTAAATTCACTGCGTCGGCCGGGCGTACATTCGTGAATAGGCGTATCTCGCTGATTTACATATTCTAGGCGTAAATCAGCGGGAACGCCCCTAGCGGCCATCTTAAAAATGCAGTTAAGATACGACGGCGTAATACAATTACGCCGCTCGTATCTTAACTCAATCCCGGCGTATCTTGTTTTCTGAATACAGAAAAAAGATACGCCGGTGCATCTAAGGCCCCATACACACGAGCGGACAGATTTGTTCAAATCTGTCCGTCCGACAGATTTGAACAAATCTGTCTGCTGGGATTTTGGTTTGCTCGCGTGTACACACAAGCAAACCAAAATCCCCGCCAGCAGATGGCGCGCTGACGTGTCGGTGACGTGGCGGTGACGTTGACGCCGCCACGTCACCGCACCAGGAAGTAAAACACTTCCGCGCATGCGCCGAATCCATTCGGCTGCGGCGCGGCGGCGGTGCGGGACGACATGTCTGCTGGTAAGTGTACTAACCAGCAGACATGTCGGGCGGACACATTCCCACCCGATAGATTTCAAAGCATGCTTTGAAATCTGTCGGGTGGACAAATCTGTCCGCTAGCCCATACACACGATCGGAGATGTCTGCTGAAACGGTCCATCGGACCGTTTTCAGCGGACATATGCGCTCGTGTGTACGAGGCCTAAGAAGTTACGCGGCTTATCTAGAGATAAGTCGCATAACTTCTTACTGAATCTGGCCCTATGTGTATATTGATTGGCTTGTGTGAAAGTTATAGCATCTACAAACTATGGTATAGAGACTGGAATTTTTATTTTCACTTTATAATAGTAATAGTGGTGATCAGTGATTTATAATGGCACTGCAAAAGTGCGGTGGGCAATCTCACACTAACTGAGACTGGGGGGGAAATGATTAACTGCCACTGACATCTCCAATTATTAATGTCTGTAATGCCGCGTACACACAATCGAATATATCTGCTGAAACTGGTCCGCAGAGGACAGATTCGATCGTGTGTATGGGCCAGCAGACAGGTTTCCAGCAGACAAAAGTTTTAAAGCAAGCTTTAAAACTTGTCTGCTGGAAAGCCGTCTGTCGGATATGTCCGCTGGTTAGTACGCCTAACCAGCGGACCGAAATCTCCCGCATGCGTCGAATGGATTCGATGCATGCGTGGAAGTATTTTACTTCCTGGTTCGGTGACGTGGCGGCGTCAACGTCACTGCCATGTCACCGCGATGTCTGTCCGCGGGGATTTTGGTTTGATCATGTGTACACAGATCAAACCAAAATCTCCCAGGAGACATGTCCGATGAAAACGGTCCGTCGGACTGTTTTCATCGGATATATCTCCTCGTGTGTACGGGGCCTAACATGCATAGTTTTACTAAGCAATGTGCTGGTTTTTACTCCCTGCTTTGCATTGAGGAAAACATTTTTACCAAGACCTGCTGATCAGCTTGTGCTGCAGCAAATGACAGCACAATCTTCCGGGCACACTCGTGCAGAAAAAAGCTGCGATGTAAAGGTACATGATTGTGCCTGTACAAGCTGACCTGCTGCAGTAAATGTACTGTGCCGTGACGGCAAGCAGTTACAGGAAACATGTAAGGTAGGACCATATTTTACTATCATGCTGCCCTAGGCACTATGGAAGGAAGTATACAACCTCCTTCATACGCAGGGCTAATTTTCAACTGTACATGCCAACAAATAAGAAAAATGTTTCAGGACGGTGGTTTCAGATTTACTGCCTTGAAGGAGGACATCTGACTCCTTACAACATCCCCTGCAACCCTGCCCTCCTACTGCTATCTTGCTGAATTTATCCACATTTGTTCAAAGATGCACAGAAGAGGGAAGCAAGATTTAAAAAATGTGAATCTGTGGGATTGGTGCTGCCCTATTTAACTTTGCTGCCCTAGGCACTGGCCATTGAGTACAGCATAGAAAATAAGGTCTGGCTGCCAGGGAAGAAATATTGAAGCTGCCATTGCTGACTTCCTCCTGATTCTGCTAATTACTTGGCCTTCTTTGGATTTACCTATAATTTCTGATCTGCTCTGTCTTGAGTCAGTGACACAGAAACCATAGAAGCTAGAGGATCAGCATGACAATGAGGGAACTAACATAATCAGAAGGAATAAGACATGGCAGCCTCCATAATTCTCACATGGAAGATTTCCCTGAAATTCATGGTTAAACTTACAAATTAAATTAAGTCACTGACAAATTCAGTCCTTTTTTCTTTGCCATTCTTGCTTTCCGAAGCATTTTCAATGCCAGGATGAACTTTCCATTAACCCAGTATGAAACATGTGCAACCTGAGTTCTATTAAAGGTGAACCATTAAAGTTTGACAGGGTAAATTCTTTAAAGTTTATCTCCAATAAAAAAAAAATTTTTTTTTATCCCTACCCAATATGCTTAACCAAAAAATCTAACTAAAAGCCCTAATTATTTACCTAAAACGGCAGTCACATGACAGGCTACGTCCCGGGTTTTCTTTCCTCTGGTTTGTAGTGTGGGAGGAAATGGTCTGTTAGGCCGCGTACACACGATCGGACCAACCCGATGAGAATGGTCCGACGGACCATTTTCATCGGGTCACAGCTGAAGTGGCCTGATGTGCGTACACACCATCAGTCCAAAATCCGATTGGGTCAGAACACGTTGACGTAGAACACAACAACGTGCTGAAAAAACAAAGTTCAATGCTGGAAGCATGCGTCAACTTGATTCTGAGCATGCGCAGCTTTTTGGTCCAATGCTTTTGCGTACTAACCATCGTACTAACCATCGTTTTGGTCCGATGGTCAGGCGTCCATCGGACTGATTTTAAAGCAAGTTTGAAAACTTTGGTCCAATGGACAATGGTCCGATGGGCCTTACACACGATCGGCTTGGTCCGATGAAACCGAGGCTACCAGAAGTGTCAATCATGCCAACACGACCGATTAAACTATATGGAGTGCAACGTTCAATCACTGCTTTCCAGTATTTGAAGAAGCACCACAGATCATCACTTGACAGTGGACCAAGGTATGTAAAAGGAAAGTTTTTTCAAATGAATAAATAACAAAAAGTGGGGAAGGGAACCTTTGATTTCTTTTTTCCCGAGTTGGGCTTTAGGGAAATTTTTTCCTACTAATTTTACAACTTGGAAGCTTTGTGTCCAATAGTGTACATGCTTTGATCTCTAGTGTATACACAGGCACAAGCGTAAGTCACAGAACAACACCCCACCCCAACCATCAATATTATAATTGTAAAATTATACATTTTTGGGGACCAAGCTGTAAAAAGTAAAAAATTATATTCTGTACTAATTAACTATTTTACAATGCACTATTTTCTAAATTCAGGTAAAGAGAGCTATAATTGAATATATATTTTCTGTGGGACCCAAAGCTTTTAATACAATGAAGAGATGAGATCTTTAGTTGGGACAAAAGACGTGAAGAAGAATCCTATCCTCTTGGTCTTTCCTTTGCTTCAATCAGAGCAAGAACAATGAACTTTTACATTTTGCTCGGCTTCAAGGCTTATCAATTGAAATCTGCAGTTGAGAGTTTTGATAATGCATGCATTAAATGATCATTCAGAATGACTTGTGAGAGTGTCCCTTGTGTAACACACTTCAAAAAAATAATTTAAGTTGGAATACTGAACATCCTCCTCTTACTGCAAACCTATAAAAGAGACTATCATCTGAAATGATTAACACCTTACAGCTCAAGAAACAAAGCCTGCCCTTTTATACAGGCAGCTGTGGATCATTAGCTCTAGTGATGGGACCTATGTGATGTGAATTTTTCTTTCTAATTAAGAGATGAAATTCTCTCTCTGTAACTGTGTCTTCTGCGAAAATGGAGAGGTGGAATAACCATTTTGCACAGCAAAAGCTCTTTGCTCTTACACAATAACTTAAACAGGTTGCTTTTTCAAATCTCCATCCTTCTGCTTCTACAGTTTAACTTAATTTTACATTTAGAATGTAACTTTTTCTATAACAGAATGAATAGTATCTATATTTTCAGAATTTTCACATGAGTTTGTCTTGCACTACAATATTTGTAACAAGTACCTAGACTTTAGTAATAAAAGTAATAAGGGAGAAATATGGGGAAAGTATTTGTTTAATTATTTCATTACGTTCTACTGTTATTTCCTACTTTGAATGATCAGCAGAGAGTCTTATGCCACACGATCACTTTTTGTGATGAAAAAAAACGACGTTTTCAAAAACGTCATTTAAAATGACCGTGTGTGGGCAAAACGTTGTTTTATGTCTTCAAAAAAACGACCAAAAAAAATTCGAACATGCTTGAATTTTTTGTGTCGTTTTTCAAAACGTCGTTTTTTGTGTCATAAAAAGTGATGGTGTGTGGGCAAAACGATGTTGAAAACGACATTTTTAAACCCGCGCATGCTCAGAAGCAAGTAATGAGACGAAGCTTCAATGCTAGAGCTTTGTTGAAAAACGATGGTGTGTATGCAATGTCATTTTGGAAAATGAAGTTTGAAAAACGTTGTTTGGTTTCGTGAGATAAAATGATGATCAAAAAGTGATCGTGTGTACATGGCATTATGCCTGTCCATAGGCACATTACAATAACGGATTTCACCAGCAGGTTAGACCTTAAAGGGTTGGTTCACTTTACCAAAAAATTATGCACATAAGGGGTGTCTGTAGATTAAAACAAGCTGTGCAGCTTTAACTAAAGCTGATGGATGCTTTTGCTATAGATGTAGGCCATTTACTTATCTCATGAAGCCTGAGCTGAAAACTCCCAGGACGAAACTAAGTGATGCCTAGCCATCACTGTTCATGTTTACTGTCCCAGCAGCAAGCTCTCAAACTCCAAGCCCACAGCTACTGCATCAGGGAAGAGAAAGCACAAGTGTAGCGATACCCCCGGAGGAGCGGCTTGAGTATGTTTGGTTCTGTAATTGCCTCTCAAGCCCAATAACAGTCCCAGACCCTCTGGCACACCTAGTAGGGATGTTAGTGTGACAACACCAATGAAAGATAAAGGTTATGATAAAACACAAACATTTTCTTTACTGTGAAGATTCTTTGAATAGTAACAAACAGTGGCAGTATATCTCTGAACAGTAGGCAAGTATATTGTAAGTAAATTGACTGTACAGCAGTGACTGAGGATCAAGAGCAATATAACTATGAGGCTGCTTTCAGGGGATTCCTCAACAGAAAATAACCCCAAGAGCAGAGGCAAACACTTTATTAACAACAGATAACAAATGGCAAACTTTATACCGGATTGGTCACCTCTCTACTTAGATTCAGCTCTATGAGTCCAGGCAGGAGGAATGACCCTCACTTATGTCAGACCTCTCTATTCTGTCCCCTGACACCATAGGTCCACAAACTATAAACACTGCACTCAGTTCAGTGGCCAATAGACTAATTCCCAAGGCAGACTACCCCGATCATCACATATATATTGGCAATGCCCAGATAACAGACCAGACACTGGGATTGTTTAACAGGGCATATATGTGACCCAGGTTCTGGCAAGTGTGGGCAAAGTAAACAATGTTATCTGCAAAAGTGCCCTCTCACTAATCCTGCAGTCAAGGCCCAAACAAAATGTCCTGGACTGGCTACCTCACAACTGGATGCTTTACACTGTTGGTGCAGGTGCGCCAGGATATGCACCAGGGATCCGCCTCTGAGGCAGGATGCCCTGACCGGTGATGGATGCCTGGCAGGAACAGTACGCCAACCTGGGAGGCAACACCCCTTCCCAGGTCCGATCTTCTCCTTTGCCTTGTGGTGTCTATCCCCTCAGGCAGACAAGATGGTATCCCTTCCTTCCTTGAATCCTGAGGGCAGCTGGTCTCTGTAGTTCTGTCCCCATAGAAATCTATGGGGCCATTTTGTAATGGGGACTACATGTCCCAAGATGCATTCTTGTAGTTGAAGTCCTGGCTCATTGGTTCCCGTATCCCCTGCCAATTGGGGAGCAGGGGAGGGAGCTAGGCGGTGCGGCTGTGTCCTCTGTGTGAACGCCACTCGCATACAGTGAGTGAAGGAGACAGAGGGGGAGAAATCCCCCGCTGGAGCTGACAGGCTCTCTTCCCCCTGAGAGCCTGTGAAAAGACTGGCAGAAGACGCAGTCCTGCAGAGGAGTTTTGAAACAGAGAAAAAAGTTTGCTCCTGTGATAGTGAACAATTATAGCTGAGCTTGGCTTAGCAACGTCCTAGCAAAGTCCTGGGAGTTTTCAGGTCAATGTTCATGAGGTATGTAACTGGCCTACACCTATAGCAAGGGCATTATCCTACTTTAGTCAAAGCCCCACAGCTTGTTTTTACTTAAAGACACCCCTCATCTTCATAGGCAGTTTTTGGTAAAGGTGGACTAACCCTTCAGTAGTACTGGAGGCAAAATAAAAAAAGGCCATATATGATGCAATCTTTTACTAGCGTTAACAAAGCAGTCTCTACTGTAACTTATCCCTTATTCCTGCTGTTATTTTCCTTTAAAAGACCAAACTGTGCAGCAAAAGTAGAAATTGGAGGGTCAAGACAAACCATTAATGAAGGTTGCTTACAATAATCAGCTTTTATTCATTTAGTTAAAACATTTATTTATTTTTCACAAGAAAATAGTTAAAACATTTATCACAAAAGGAATTCAAATCTCTTTCTGTAAATGCCCAAAATGTGTTAACTGGAGGTTCAGCTTCAATTTGTTATTTATGTATCGTCCATCTAAATCTACTAGCCCATCTAACACTACCTTCTCTGAGCAGTGCTGCTGCTAAAGGGTGACTCCATTGCTCCTCCACAGATAGAGGAGCCACCCTAAAGGCCGGTAAACACAGGCCAAATATAGGCTGGTACCGGACGTATCACAAGAAACCCGCCAACATTCATCCGTGTCTACAGCAGCCTGTATTACAGAAGCTGGTCTCATGATTGCAATGGTTGTGAGTGCTGATTAGTGTATTCTGGTGGGGGGAACAGTTCCCCTGTCAGCACCCAATAGCTCAGCAGGGGAGATCACTGTACTAACACTGTTTTTTTTTCGTTCAGCCTGCTGGGTTGCATAACACAAGAAGTGTTACTGGCCGTATCACCAGGAGAAAAAAAAAAAAAACAGCCACCACATTTAAGGATTGGTAAGCTGCAATATTTTACATTATATTATACTGTATATTATATTAGTTCCAGTTTGAAATTGAGGTTCCAGAAGCCTATATTACATTCTAGTTTTTGGGGCTAATACCACTTTAATGTGGTGATACCCACTGCAGTACATAGTGGAATGAAAATTCCTATTGGGCACAGTCACATTACCTTCAGGGTGCATGGCGGAACCTTTAAGCTGCAAAATTACATTACAACAATTAGAATAATACGCATAGGGTCAGTGTATCCTTATAAATATTGCAAATTGACTTCCATAATGTATTTCTGTATATGACAAACAATATGATTACAATACAGGAATATCAGCTTGTAAATAATGGTGCTAGGAAATAAAGCAACATGTTCAGTAGAAAGAAAATTAAACATTGGCCAGCTGGTTATTTTTTTTTCATTATTATTATCATCAGGTGTTAGGAATTGTTCATCTTTTTTTTATTTATCCAACGATATCTATCTATCTATCTATCTATCTATCTATCTATCTATCTATCTATCTATCTATCTATCTATCTATCTATCTATCTATCTATCTATCTATCTATCTATCTATCTATCTATCCTATCTATTTTTCTTTCTCCATCTATATATCTCAGACAGGAGCTGACCTAAGCTTGTTGAACTCAGTATGTTAGCTTTCTTTAGCTAATTCCATTTGTAATTCATCAACTTATTTTGCATTTTTGCATTGCCTTGGGTATATATTAGTGAATTTTACATACATAATTTATTTGTGTATGCATGAAATCTTTGGAGTTAGATTGACTTTATAATAAAACATAAAATGAAATATTATAGTTACTGTTACTCAACCCATTACTGAAAATTTAGAATACCAGCCCACAAAATTCAGCTTGCACATTGAAGGACAGAGCTTACTTCGCTTCAGTGTCAAGGCTAGAATTGACTTTGTAGTAGTTTTCAGGATAATAGAGTCTATACAGCAATACATTTTAGCACTTACTTATATTATCCTTAAAGTTCTACTAAAAGTTCTCACATGAACTACATTTGCTATTTTTAAATAAACAGATGTCTGACATAAGTGATGGCATGAGAGCCAAGCACAGTATTTCCAGTAATGGCACTCTCTATTTTGTTCACTCATAGACATAAAAATATTAAAAAACGATTTGCATGCATTTCCTAGCAAGCACTTACTAAAATTTCCCTTGCAATAGTTAGTACTCTGGTGAAGTAATTGAATTGTGTTTACTTCCTGACCATAGCTACCACTGCTGCGGTGAAACCAACTTAAGCTCTATATACCGGTACATGGACCAAAATGTGTCCGTTTCAGCAGACACCAGCCAAATTGCAATCCAACTATGGCCATTCCCGTTTTACAAGGTTAAACAGGACTGTTGGAGATTTTTTTCCAACTTGCTGGCTGCTGCCACTGATCAGTGTACAGTGAAACCTCAGATTTCGAGTAACATGGTTATAGAGCATTTCACAATACGAGCACTGTTTTTTTTTAAATCATGACTTGTTTTGCGAGTGTTGTGAATCGGAGCCATTCAAAAATACTTGGAAAAACTCAGAAATAGCCTGTTCCCGAGCCTTTCCTAGTTCAGCCGAGCTGTCCCTGAGCCTTTCTGAATATTTCTGAGGCTCTCTGGTGCCCCCACCTCTGGCCACATGCGGTATTGCATGCCATAGAAGTCAATGCGGAACAAATTATTTTCGTTTTCCATTGACTTGGGAAATATGCGAGTGCTTTGGATTACGAGCATTCTCCTGGAACGGATTATGCTCTTAATCCAAGGTTACACTGTATTCTGAAAGTGGAGGAGCCCTGCTGTCAGAATACAATAGCCCAGCAGGGGAATTCCTCCATCCAACTTGCCCTTCATCCAAACTACCAGCACATACCTACAGTTTTCAGCAGCATCTAAAAGGAAGGCATGTGTGTCCTAATTTTTTTAACAGATGTACTATACTGATTTTTATAAAATTAACAATAGGAAAAAAAAAAACACATACAGTCCAAAAAAAAACACAAAAAAGGGATGACCAAGGACAGGGTGCTAAATATAAGGTGACCATATAATGATTTAAAGACAGACATTTACCTAGAAAACGTTGTTTAAAAACGTGCACATGGTTGTCAGACAGCATTGACTTAACCACTTAAGCCCCGAGCCTGTTTTTCAGATTCTGTGTTTACGAGACTAAAACATTTTTTTTTGCTAGAAAATTACTTAAAACCTCCAAACATTATATATATTTTTTAACACCCTAGAGAATAAAATGGCAGTCATTGCAATACTTTTTGTCACACCGTATTTGCTCAGCGGTCTTACAAGCGCACTTTTTTTGGAAAAAATTTACTTTTTTGAATTAAAACATAAGACAACAATAAATTTGGCCCAATTTTTTTATATATTGTGAAAGATATGCCGCGTACACACGATCAAATTCATCTGCTGGAAACGGTCCGACGGACCATTTCAGCAGACAAATTCGATCGTGTGCACGGGCGGACAGACAGATTTTGCCAGCAGACAGATTTTAAAGCATGCTTTAAAATATGTCTGCTGGGAACCCGTCCGTCCGACATGTCTGCTGGTTAGTATGCTAACCAGCAGACATATCTGCCCGCACATGCGTCGAATGGATTTGACGCATGCGTGGAAGTGTTTTACTTCGTGGTGCGGTGACATGGTGGCGTCAACGTCACCACCATGTCACCGCGCTGTCTGCCGGCGGGGATTTTGGTTTGATCGTGTGTACAACGATCAAACCAAAATAGCCCAGCAGACAAATCCGATCAAATCGGTCTGTCAGACCGATTTGAACGGATTTATTTGGACGTGTGTACGCGGCCATAATGTTACGTCGAGTAAAATGATACCCAACATATCACGATTAAAAATTGCGCCCGCTCGTGGCATGGCATCAAACCTTTACCCTTAAAAATCTCGATAGGCGACGTTTAAAAAATTCTATAGGTTGCATTTTTTGAGTTACAGAGGAGGCTAGAATTATTGCTCTTGCTCTAACGATCGCGGCGATACCTCACTTGTGTGGTTTGAACACCGTTTTCATATGCTGGCTCTACTCGCGTATGCATTCGCTTCTGCGTGCAAGCTTGTCGGGACGGGGCGCGTTAAAAAAATGTTTTTTTGATTTCGGATTTATTTTTATTTATTTTATAATTTTTTACACTGAAATTAAAAAAAAAAAAAAAATTATCACTTTTATTCCTATTACAAGGAATGTAAACAGCCCTTGTAATAGAAAAAAGCATGACAGGTCCTCTTAAATATGAGATCTGGGGTCAAAAAGAAAAAAAAAAAGAAAAAGAAAAATGTTTTATTACTCAGGTAGGTACATCATTTATGTAAAACAAAGAAGAGTGGACCAGCCTTGCACATTTAATAAGAGATAAAATGAAGTATACTCAAAAACAAATTAGTGATAAAAGCCTATGAGGGTCAATATTAGACACAAAGCAACCATTTCACTGAGACTGTTCCCAGCAAGCCGAAGGACCTTCTAGATGGCTGACACTTTTCGCGGTGATGCATCAGCTAACTAGAAGGTCCTCCAGCTTGCTGGGAACAGTCTCAGTGACCTGGTTACTATGTGTGTTTCCACTGGGTTTTATCCCGAGGGCAGGAAAACCTGTGCTTTTATTGGGACTACCAAGAACCTGTGATACATCCATTACCATCACCATTACACTACTTTTGAGCGCAGGAGAATATTGTTGTACTGTCAGCTACATTATCTATATTAGTGATGGCTAACTTGTGATCTTGCTAGACTTATTCTGCTCATCAGCTATCCTTATTGTTAGTGTATTTTATTTGTGGCCCAGGAAGGTTAAGTATAGATCCACATCACAGGATGATGTGATTGGTGCTGGATTTACATTGTGGGACATCATTGGTGGTAGCGCCCAGCCACCTATTCCCTGCTTATTAACAATAGTTTGAAAAGTAGCCTTGAAAAAAGTTCCAAGGTTCAGAGTTAGCGGACTTCCAGCTGGGTTTACCAAATCCCAGGTGACCTAACTTACTGCAGTTGGCTCATCCCTTGTCTTCAATGATACATCTGTCATGGACCTTTGCAAACTGTTACAATTAAAACTGATTTGTGGACCATGTGTTTAAAATGTGCAAGGAACTTAGAGCACCCATTCATCATAGCTGAGGCTAATAAAGCCCACAGCCAGAACACACAATGCAGCATAAGTCCCCAATTCCATCACAGCCATAAAGCCCAATCATTATCAAATAAATGCCAGTGCTTTGAGATTCAAAACAAGTTCTATTATTCCTTCTATGTTTTTCCTGCTAGAGCTCATGCCAGGCTATCAGGTTCTCAGCTTCCATTCTTTACAGGTTTAGCATCATTCAAAACACAGTTGTCATTATCTCCACTATTTCTCCATCCAAGCCAATGGGGTAAGCGGAGGAATGAATAATGCTATCACAGTAGTTCCACAGTAGAAAAGCAGTACAGTTAGAATGCTAAATGAAGATCTGTATATCCCATACTGTTCACAGAACTAAACACTGGGATGTATTTGATTTGCACACAACGTACTATAATCAAGTGCATACATTGGATATTTGAATATAAATAATGACCAGGGGAAGATGTAATTATAGCTTTATACACTGGAGATGGTCATTGTCAATTCCTTATTTGCCTGACGTATATAAAGATATAATATGGAATTAATAAAAGTAACAATCTACATGCACAATTAACTTTTAATAAGGCCAATTTAATCAGAGTAGAACACTGAACAATCACAGCACACAGATAAACCCAACTTTGATTTACTTATCAGACAAATATTAGCCACAAAAGTTCTTTCATTTACCATATTAAATGATGATAAATGAGCGTCGCTCTTCATGGCCAGGAGCTAATATCACCATCTGAATAAACATGGCCAGTGTTTTCCCTGTGAAACTCAAAATTCTATTTAATTGCTTTTATTTCAGTGTTGCATTTTATGGTACAAAAATACCCTGCCTCATTTCTCAAGGGTTCCGGCGCTATTATTCATTATGCATCAGCTTAGAAACATAAAGATTTCATTTTATATTCCCAAAAGGCACTACTGAATTGACCATTTAAATGTTTTTAATTTTTTTTCCTTGTTTCCTTTTTTCTTTCTTTTTTTTTTTTTTTAACATGGACGATATCTTGAGCATCCACACTTGTCTTCTCTGGCTAAATGCCATCCTCTGCCTTTGTACAGAAAGCGAAAGAAGACTTTGTACTATTTCCATCCTTCATATTAAACAACCAAGCACTGTAAGTGGTTAAGAGAAGACAAGCGATGATAATGCTTACACAGCTAAAACACGGGAATTTGACATCTTCCCTGCAATACTGACCTTTCATCTTGAAAACACTTTTCAGCATTGCTAAACTTCTTATCCAGATAACCTGCAGTGTATGGTGTTTATTTCATATGATTAGCTGTGACCTTCTATCATCAAGTGAGGTTCCCCCAATTATTCTGATACAAGATGCCATAGAATATCTTCAGCTGTCTGATGCTGCAGCTGAAATAACTGCATCAAGCACATGCATCATCTGTATTCTTCATAGTTCAGATTTCAATTTGAAACCAAGAGTGAAGTCCAGTAAAAATAAAAGACACAGCTAGACTTTCTCTCTCTTTCTCTCTCAAAGAAAAACAAAATCATATATATACATATATATATATATATATATACAGTGCAGAAAATAAGTATTTGAACACCCTGCTATTTTGCAAGTTCTCCCACTTGGAAATCATGGAGGGGTCTGAAATTGTCATCGTAGGTGCATGTCCACTGTGAGAGACATAATCAAAAAAAAATATTCCAGAAATCACAATGTATGATTTTTTTAACTATTTATTTGTATGATACAGCTGCAAATAAGTATTTGAACACCTGAGAAAATCAATGTTAATATTTGGTACAGTAGCCTTTGTTTGCAATTACAGAGGTCAAACGTTTCTTGTAGTTTTTCACCAGGTTTGCACACACTGGAGGAGGGATTTTGGCCCACTCCTCCACACAGATCTTCTCTAGATCAGTCAGGTTTCTGGGCTGTCGCTGAGAAACACGGAGTTTGAGCTCCCTCCAAAGATTCTCTATTGGGTTTAGGTCTGGAGACTGGCTAGGCCACGCCAGAACCTTGATATGCTTCTTACAGAGCCACTCCTTGGTTATCCTGGCTGTGTGCTTCGGGTCATTGTCATGTTGGAAGACCCAGCCTCAACCCATCTTCAAAGCTCTAACTGAGGGAAGGAGGTTGTTGCCCAAAATCTCGCAATACATGGCCCCGGTCATCCTCTCCTTAATACAGTGCAGTCGCCCTGTTCCATGTGCAGAAAAACACCCCCAAAGCATGATGCTACCACCCACATGCTTCACAGTAGGGATGGTGTTCTTGGGATGGTACTCATCATTCTTCTTCCTCCAAACACGGTTAGTGGAATTATGACCAAAAAGTTATATTTTGGTCTCATCTGACCACATGACTTTCTCCCATGACTCCTCTGGATCATCCAAATGGTCATTGGCAAACTTAGAACGGGCCTTGACATGTGCTGGTTTAAGCAGGGGAACCTTCCGTGCCATGCATGATTTCAAACAATGACGTCTTAGTGTATTACCAACAGTAACCTTGGAAACGGTGGTCCCAGCTCTTTTCAGGTCATTGACCAGCTCCTCCCGTGTAGTCCTGGGCTGATTTCTCACCTTTCTTAGGATCATTGAGACCCCACGAGGTGAGATTTTGCATGGAGCCCCAGTCCGAGGGAGATTGACAGTCATGTTTAGCTTTTTCCATTTTCTAATGATTGCTCCAACAGTGGACCTTTTTTCACCAAGCTGCTTGGCAATTTCCCCGTAGCCCTTTCCAGCCTTGTGGAGGTGTACAATTTTGTCTCTAGTGTCTTTGGACAGCTCTTTGGTCTTGGCCATGTTAGTAGTTGGATTCTTACTGATTGTATGGGGTGGACAGGTGTCTTTATGCAGCTAATGACCTCAAACAGGTGCATCTAATTTAGGATAATAAATGGAGTGGAGGTGGACATTTTAAAGGCAGACTAACAGGTCTTTGAGGGTCAGAATTCTAGCTGATAGACAGGTGTTCAAATACTTATTTGCAGCTGTATCATACAAATAAATAGTTAAAAAAATCATACATTGTGATTTCTGGATTTTTTTTTTTTGATTATGTCTCTCACAGTGGACATGCACCTACGATAACAATTTCAGACCCCTCCATGATTTCCAAGTGGGAGAACTTGCAAAATAGCAGGGTGTTCAAATACTTATTTTCTGCACTGTATATATATACAGGGGCTGATTTACTATAAACAATGCACTGCGCCGGTTCGGGGACTTGTATCAATGCCAAGTTTATTTTAAAAAACAGCAGTTTTTTGAGGAGCAGTGAATTTAATAATGCTTAATGTGAAACAATAAAAGTGAAATATTCCCTTTAATTTGGTACCTGTGGGGGGGTGTATAGTATGCCTGGAAATTAGCGCATGTTTCCCGTGGTTAGAACCGTCCCTGCACAAAATGACATTCTGAAGGAAAAAAGTCATTTAAAATCACTCGCGGCTATAATGAATTGTCGGGTCCCGGCAATTCAGAGAAAATTCATTCATAAAAAAAAGAGAATGGGGGTCCCCCCAAATTCAATTACCAGGCCCTCCAGGTCTGGTATGGATATTAACCCCGCAATCAAATTAAAAAAAAAAAATTACATGGGCTTCCACCCAAATATCCATACCAGGCCTTTCAGGTCTGGTATGGATTTTAAGGGGAACTCCACCCCAAAAGTAAAAAAAAAAATTGTCGTGGAGTTCCCCAAAAATCCACACCAGACCCCTTATCCGAGCACGCAACCTGGCCGGCCGCAGGAAAAGAGAGAGGACGAGAGAGCGCCCCATCCTGAACCATACCAGGCCACATGCCCTCAACATGGGGAGGATGCTTTGGGGTCCCCCCCAAAGGGTCTCATCCCCACAACCCTTTGCACGGTGGTTGTAGAGGTCTGCGGGCGGGGGGCTTATCGGAATCTGGAAGACCCCTTTAACAAAGGGGAGCCCCAGATCCCAGCCCCCCCTGCGTGAATTGGTAATGGGGTACATTGTACCCCTACCATTTCACAAAGAAAGTGTAACAATTGTAAAAAAAAACACAGACACCACTGGAAAAGTCTTTTATTAAAAATAAAAAAATAAAGATAAAAAAAAGATTCCAGTGGTGGTAATCCACTCTCGGTCTCCAACGCTGTCGGTATCCTGTGATGAGTGATCTCCTCGGGGTCCAGCGATTAGAAGAGGAGCCTCCTCATCCAGGTCCAGGATCCAGTGATGAGATGTCCATCCAAGGACACCCCGGGAATGATGCGGCTTCAGCCAGTGACAGGTGGGGTGAGGGTGAGGCCACCTGTCACGTGACCCCGTCCCCCTCTGATGCAAGGGACAACACAGGCTTTCCCAGTGACGTGTGCGTGACCTCGCCCCCTCTGATGTAACGTAGGTTTGCCATTACATCAGAGGGGGTGGGGTCACCCAATATTCTATATTTATCCATTTCAGTACTTATTAGTAATTGAGAATAAAGAGAGGAGATTAGTCCTTCAGCGCGTGTTTCGTTTTTGCAAGTGGATTCAAAAATAGTGAAATGGTTCAGAGGCATGTAAAGAAAGTTTTAATTTGTAAGTATCGGAACATTTCCAAGTGTGTGATACCATATTTTTCGCAGAGAGACGGGAAGGGGATAAAGGATGATGAGTTAACAAAATTGTGAAATTTCAGTAAATCCAAGGAAGACCATGCTTTAAAAGATAAAGGGGCAGATTCACAGAGAATTAGATTCTCGTAGAGTATCAGAAATACACTACGCCGCCGTTTTTTACCTGGCTCTACGTGGAATCCAAGTAGATTTTGTCCAGTAAACGACGGCGGCGTAGTGTATTTCTCCCGTCGCAATCCATCTGCGCGAGTAGGGGGCGTGAAGCATTTAAAATAGGCGCGTTCCCGCGGCGATCGAACTGCGCATGCTCCGTTCGCAAATTTCCCGCCGTGCATTGCGCGAAAACACGTCGTCACGTCGTAGTAGCGTCCTTTACGTACATTCCTATTCCCGAACGAGTTACGTTAAAAAAAAAAAAATATTTTCAAATCGACACGGGAACGACGGCCATACTTTACATGGGTTACGCACTGTTAGACCAGCAAAAAGCTCCTCTAACATTACGTAGCCAAAAAATGACGTAGGCGATTGCGAGGGACACTCGTACCTTCGTGGATCGCCGTAAAAACTCATTTGCATATCCCGACGCATGAAAACGACGCAAACTCCTCCCAGCGGCCGCAAAAATATCGCAGTGTAGATCCGAAGGCTTACGAGGACGTAAGCCTCACGGATCGAAGCCCGAAGCCGCCGTATCATGGTTTGAGGATTCAAACTAGTGATACGGCGCGCAAAATTTGAAATTACTCCTGTCTAACACCAGTTAGACAGGCGTAATTGCTCTGTGAATCTGGGCCAAAGGATATATTTAAGCTGGGTAAAAGGTTGGATTTTTTAAGAAGGAGAGGAGAGGGTTGTGTGGAGATTTCAAATTGTGTGTAAATTTATATCGATCCCATATGGATAGGTAATGTTTAGTTATAGGATTACTTAGGCCAAGGCGGTTTTTGGAATGAAGCCATAATATATTGAAAATCAATAAATGGTCACATTCGCTAGCCTCTATTGGTACCCACAAAGGTATTTCCTAAATGGCATGATATTTGGCTAAACTAGCTATGTGAGCTGCTCTATAGTAAGTGTCAAAATTAGGTACTCCTAGACCTCCTAAGTTTTTAGGTAAGTATACACGGTTTTGAAGATCCCCATATAAATTTAGATGTTCTTTTCTGGATAATACGTAAGTAGTGGGTGGGGACTGTAATTGGCAATACTCTAAATAGGTATAACAGTTTGGGTAGTATTGTCATTTTAACAACATTTATTTTCCCCATCCAAGAATTGGGACCAGTTATCCATTAGCTTTGTGATGTGTTTTAGAATGTCAGGGTTGTTAGCTAAGTATAGGTCTGATAAAGAGACTGTAAGGTGAATCCCTAAAAACGGGATCGACTCCACGGCCCATGTGAAGGGTAGTGCTATTTTAGCTGATGTTGATTCTATTGTTGAAAGCGATATGTTTAATACATTTCCTGGGGTTTATCTCTAATTCTGATATGGTAGCATATTTGTAGCAATTTGTTAAGAATTGGTATTAGATTTGGGCCTTAGGCTGCGTACACACGACCAAATACATCTGTTCAAATCGGTCTGACAGATCGATTTGAACAGATCTGTCTGCTGGGCTGTTTTGGTTTGATCAAACCAAAATCCCCGCTGGCAGACAGCACGGTGACGTGGCGGTGACGTTGACGCCGCCACGTCACCGCACCAGGAAGTAAAACACTTCCGCGCATGCGTCGAATCCATTTGACGCATGTGCGAGCAGATATGTCTGCTGGTTAGCGTACTAACCAGCAGACATGTCGGACGGACGGATTCCCAGCAGACAGATTTTAAAGCATGATTTAAAATCTGTCGGCTGGCCAAATCTGTCTGTCCGCCCGTACACATGATCGAATCTGTCTGCTGAAACGGTCTGTCAGACCGTTTTCAGCAGATAGATTTGATCGTGTGTACGCAGCCACACGAATAAGCTAAGTTTATGTTGAATGGCACCTAGTTCTAGTCCAGTGATAGTTGGATCTAGTCTAAGGTAGTGGGCTAAGGGTTATATTAAAAGGGCAAATAGTAAGGGAGAAAGTGGGCAGCCTTGATGTGTGCCTCTCTATATATTAAAATATTCCAATTTATAGCCTGCGTATTTTACATAAGTTTGGGGTTTGTTATAGAGAGCTGATATCCAACTAGTGAAGTGGGGACCAAATCCCCATTTCTGGAGAGCGTAGTGTAAGTATGGCCAGGTTACTAAATCAAAGATTTTTCTAATGTCTAGAGACAGGAAGCATGTAGGAATGTGTCTTTTTTTGGCTAGATATGCCAAAAGGGTACCTCGACGTACATTATCGCTTGCTTGCCTCTTTGGCATAAATCCAACTTGGTCATTGTCTATACATTTGCCAATTATCTTGTTGAGGAGGGTAGCTATAATTTTTGCTAAGATGTTCATGCAGGATGTGTCGTCCACTAAAATAGGAGAAAGAGTTTCAGAAAATGTTCTGTAGTATAGGGCTGAGAAACTGTCTGGACCAGGCCTCTTGTTTATTTTCAGTTCTTTTTTGGTTTTCAAGACTTCCGCTGTTGTTATGTGTTCTTCAAACAAGATTTGTGTGTGTGTGTGTATGTGTGTGTTAGTTTAGTAAGATTTATTTTAGAGAAGAAGTTATCAGCATCGGTCTAATTAAATTCTTTTGATTCTAAATACAATGATGTTAAATATTTACGGAATTTTGGAAAGATTTTAAGAGGGTTACTTGTGTAAGTGTTGTTTGCTTATTTAAGTCATATTGGGTTGGATTGTCTGTCAATGGATTTCAGTGCTTGTGCCAGGAGGGTATTAGGTTTGTTTGATTTAATGTAAAACGTGTGTTTTGATCTGCGTAGTGTCTTATCTGCTGATTCTGTTAGGAATAAATCATATTTCAATCTGTTTTTTTCCAATTTTGCTTTTGATGTAGGGGTAGGATTGCTTTAGAAAGGGGTAAAGGAATTATTAAAATTGGTTTCTCATTTATGTGCAAGAATATTATGCTCTCTTCTGATCAGTGGCATTTGTCTTTGGATCATTCCACGCATCACAGGCTTGTGCGCTTCCCATAAGGTAAGCGGAAATATGTCAGGATTAGTGTTATATTCTAGATAGTCCTTTATACCTTGTTCAATTATTTGGCTATAGGAGGGGTTTTTGAGTATGATGTCAGGGAGATACCACGTTGAGTCGTGAGCTTTAGGGATGGTAGAGGATAAAGTGGTGAAAACTGTGTTGTGGTCTGACCAGGGGATAAGGATTATGCTAGATGCAAGTACTTCAGGTATCATAGCTGTAGTTATATTGAGAGAGTAGTTTAGAAAATGATTGGTTGCTTGAGTTACAAGAAGGAATATAGGACGACTTGTCGAGAAATGGGTGGAGGACTTGGTTTGAGTCACCACATATGATGACTGTGCCCATTTTATGGGCATTTACCACTTGTAATAAGTGTGATAGAAATTAGATTGGTTGTTTGCCTCAGAGCATTTTTCAAACTGCCTAAATAAAGCTGGAGAGGCTGGGGAGTCTTGTGAAATACACTGTATGTCATTTGTTTCTGAGTCCGACTCGCCACGGGAATCTGTATGTATAGATTTGTGCTGAGGCTTTTGAGGAGGAAGGCACCGGCACCATTTTAGCTGCGGCTCACGCTTTTGGTTCCTTAAAGAAACGCTAAGGCCGCGTACACACGTACGAGAACCTTGACGGTCCAAACACATCGTTCCGCCCGTCGAGGTTCTCGCCCGGCCGTCGAAATCATCGACCAAGCCGTCGGGAAAGGCGTCGAGTCATGGTTCTCGATGGGCCATTGAGCAAATAGAGAACCTGCTCTCTATTTTGGCTCGACGGCTTTCCCGACGGGATGCTCGCCCAAACCGTACACACGGCTGAGGTTCTCGGCAGAATGAGGATCCCAGCGAGCTTCTCGCTGGTTTCTGCCGAGAATCTCTGCCGTGTGTACAGGGCCTAAAGGTTTGTTTTTTATTAGATCAATTGATTGCTGTAAGCTAGAGCATTTAAATATCACTTACCTCATTTTCCTTTTGACCTCCAAAATACAGTAATCCAGGTTTGAAAATGCCATTTCTTGTCTCTCCTCTTCTTGCTTTCCACCAGCATCTGAGCAGTTTTGCATGGTGGAAAGCAGAATGTGCTCACCCCTCCCTATGACTACAGCCCTGCATGAAGATGTTCTCTAATCCTTCACAGGCATGGAGGCTACTAATAGGAACTGTAGTTCCCATTAGGCCGTGATGTAGGAAGAATGAATGCGCACAGCAAACCAGGAAGTCAGTGAGAATAACGATTCAGGAGTGCTGGAGGCGAATAAAACAGCTCGATTTCAACAGGTATCAAACTAGTTATAATGCAAAAGATTACTTTTTACTTTATCAGCTACTGTCAGATTTTAATTTAAGAGGAAAATATTTTTGTCTTTACAACCCCTTTATTGGAGGGGTTTTTGTTTTTGGTGCGGTTGCCTCCCATCACCATAGTTTTGCCCAAAACTGTACCTCTGTATTCCAGGAGGTGTCTAGTGTGGTGTGTTTCTGTGTGACTGGGACCAGCGGGATCCGGTTATTCTGTAGCTGTTCTCCTCACACAGAGCGGAGCTCTAAGGCCGCGTACACACGATCAGACATGTCCGATTAAACGTCCGACGGACCGTTTTCATCGGACCAGGCTGAAGTGGTCTGTTGGTCTGATGTGCGTACACACCATCGGACCAAAATCCCCTCGGACCAGAACGCGGTGACGTAGAACACAACGACGTGATGAAAGTTCAATGCTTCCAAGCATGTGTCGACTTGATTCTGAGCATGCGCAGGATTTTGGTCCGATGATTTAGTGTACTAACCATCGAACATGTCCAACAAACAGGTTTCCAGCGGACAGGTTTCTAAGCATGTTTGGAAACTTTTGTTCGCTGGAAAACGGTCCGATAGGCTGTACACACGATCGAACATGTCCGCTGAAACTGGTATGCGGACCAGTTTCTGCAGACATGTTCGATCGTGTGTACGCGGCCTAACAGTGCATGACCGTTCCTGTCAGAGTCCAGGGGGTGTGTCCCTCTTTAATTTTCAATACAATATAATTTTCAATAGTTTACAAAAAAAATAAAAGGTTGTATTTTTTTGGGGGGGTGGTTTAGATATTTTTTAAGACTCATGCACACTAGGGTGGTGCTAGACACTGCTGTTTCTTAATAAAACTTGGACAGAGCCATATTTTTTTTTCATCAGTCAATTTCACCTTGAGCTATAGATCTCTGTTTACTACAGGTAGTACAGGGGCATGTAAAAAAAGTAGCTGACAGCTCCACCTGCTGGCTAAATAAAAGACTACAATATATTCTTATGTAACAGTAAATATTAATAGAACTGAAAAAACAAAACAAAAACAAAACTAGCCCCAATCATAATAAAACAAAGAAAAAATATGTACAAAATCACTATAAATTTCCTTCAAACTGCGTTAATCATGATGGGGATCCAAATGTAGGAAGTTGGCCCTGGGCTCATCTATTAAACTGACCCTGAAGATCACAGAGGTCTGTTCTACAACACTAACTCATATCTTATTTTGTGTAGCTACCTATATGCCCTCCCTGTAAATTTGGTCTTAAAATTTTTAAAATGACAGGCTATTATTAATCTCCTGGCATCTATCTGCTATGATGTTCCTGATTAGTAAAACTTTTCAGTGCTCCTTTTTATAGGTCAGAGCATAAACCAAATATAATTACTGAAAAGATGTTCACATTTTGATGCCGGATTTCACAGGCTCTCACTCGGTAAGGAACAATGCGTTCACTTTGCCTCAAGAAATATGAAACCTTTACAGGTTTCTGTGATCAGTTACCTTATTACAGTTAACTTCAAGGATCTAACAGACAGCAAAAGTCATCACTGTATTTAGAGAGAACATATCAAGACTTTACCTAACATGGCTAAGCATAAAGTTTCTACGCCACATTCTTAGTTACTGACACTGCATTCAACAACCTTGCTGTAAGATGATGCTGCATTGTCACCTACATGTGCCCACACATGTGCCAACAACTATCTATCTATCTAGTAAAGACCTTTGACTATATTTGGGGAGAGCATGGGCCGCCATCAACTTCAAAAACTGATTGATATCCATTTGAAT
Organism: Rana kukunoris; assembly: GCA_029574335.1. NCBI lineage: Eukaryota > Metazoa > Chordata > Amphibia > Anura > Ranidae > Rana > Rana kukunoris. Next base: position 128,622,473 of record CM056049.1, read on the forward strand.
ATTAAAAAGCTGGGACTGAAACTTTATTTGTCTGATATATACGGTTCAATAAATGCCAGTGATGCAGAAGGTTATTAACCACTTGCCTACTGGGCACTTTTAACCCCCTTCTTGCCCATGCCAATTTTCAGCTTTCAGCACTGTCACACTTTGAATGGCATGTAGGACAATGGGTAAATTAAGCACACTCTGGGTAGAGGTGCAGTAAGACAAGACTATATAAGAGGGGGATCGATCGGAAATGTTGAAAAAGGGGCAGTATTTATATCCATGACAATTAGTCCATAAAAGAGCTAAAAAGGATGCTAGTGTCAGAGAAGGATGCCAGCTTGCAGATAGAAGGTAATCTGAAAAATAAACAAAAGGACAAGAGTGAAGCGTAGCAGTTAAACTGTTTAATAGAAAATTATGTTTTAAAAAGCACTCACAAACGATCGGTAAATATAGGCATATCTAGTAATGTCATCATCTGCGCTGTCCCGGGGAACTGCCTGGTGCCTGATGTCGGTGGCAGGGGTGTCCGTGTATCCTCCATTGTTCCGGTAACAGTGGTGGAATCCAGTGCTCTCGGCAAACGGGGAGGGAAGATGATGAACACAGAAGCACAGCAGCGATGTCGTCACTTCCGGGTACAGGGTCAGCGGGGAGGTGCGCGCATTTGAACGCTCGCCCTCTTTGTGCACAGGAGCGGGACAAGGCGTGGGCAGGAGGGAGCTATTGAACTGGGTATCATGTGAGGTAGGGGAGGGGGCACCACAACGATATTGGGTGGGGGGGGGAATTTGCATTGGCAGGGTAAATTTGGGGGGTAGAAATTGTTCTGAGAGGGGGCATTTTTGGAGGTGTGCTAGGAGTGGTGATATATAGGGGGATTGTGTTGGGATTATGGATGGGGAAAGAGGATTTGTGCTAGGAGTGAGGATGTGTTTGTTTCTTTGCTAGAAAATGTAATATATTAGGGGGGGATTTGTTCTAAGAGGGGAATTTTTTTTTGGGGGGGGGGGGCTTGTGCTAGTAGCTACCACTGGGGGTGTTCGTGCTAGGAGAGGAAATGTGTCGGGGGGGGGGGGGGTGGAAGATTTGTACTTGGAGGGGAGATTTGAGGATTTGTGCTAGGAGTGGGAAGTTTTTTTTTTAAGGGGGTGAATTGTGCCAGGAGGGGGATTTCAGCAGGTGGCAGATGTGTACTGAGAGAAAGCTGGATTTATGCTTAGGAGATAAGCATGCACATTAGTGCTATTTTTTTTTTTTTTTTGGGCGGGGGGATTTTTGCTGACACATAATAATACATCTTGGGGGGCGCAATTAGGCATGTTTGCCCTGAGCTCTAGATGACCTTGTTCTGGCAATGCTTGTGCAGGGTGATTGGTCTGTCTCCACCCACTCCTGTTGTTTTCTTTAGTGGGTGGAGCCCGTTGGGGCATTCCCACATCTCTGCTGTCTGTAAAGGGTACAGCACAGTGTTGATGTGTCGTGTGATCATAACTGGTTTGCAACAGAATTAGGTGTACATAAACGGATTTACATACTTTGCGGCTATTGAGGAATATATTTAAATTAAAGTTTTTGTAAAACAGTTTCATTCTGTATACTGGCTTGTGAAGAATATTCCCTAAATGGTAAGTAACTATATTATATTAATGACATACACCTTCAGATAATTAACACGCCAGCAAAGTTTTGCTGGTGTCAATTTATTTGACTTTCCAGAGGAAGCTTTCTGCCAGCGGAAGTAAAATCAAGGCACGTCCTTTATACAGGACGGCTGCACTCTGACAGAATTGTCAGCAAGAAGAAAGCCTTTTTGACACTGAGTCAAGAGTTTGCTTTGCTTTTTATTTATTTTTTCTGTGATTTTTTTTCTTTACACCTTATAACTTCCCTTGACATTTCAAATTACTTTATGGAACTCAAAAGATAAAAGTGCCATGAATTTGCTTTGTGAATACTGACATTTAAAGAAATTTAAATCTCAGATCCTCTGATCACAATCATTAGAGCAGCAACAGATGAAGCGCTGATGTAACATCGTACCATATTACTGTACGCTTTTTTTTTCTTCCTAACTAGAAACCAAAAAATTGTGCAGTAAAGATCATTAACGGAAGACAAAAAAAAAATAAACATGTGGGGCCAGATTCACAGAGCCCTTACGCCTGTCTAACTGGTGTTAGACTGGAGTAATTTCAAATTACGCGCGTTTTCTAGCTAGTCGGAAGCCTCAAACCATGAATAGACGGCTGCGGGCTTCAATTCGACTGGATTACGTGTCCGTACGCCTTCGGATCTACGCTGCAATTAAATTGCGGCCACTGGTTGGACTTCCCGTCGTTTTCCGCGTCGGGTATGCTAATGAGCTTTTGCCGGCGATCCCAGAAGATACGATCTTCATTCGCAATCTCTTACGGCACCTTTAGTCATCTTTTTTTTGCGTAACACTATACCAGCTTTTTGCTGGTCTAATATTAGACAGCCCATGTTAAGTATGGCCGTCGTTCCCGCGTCAAATTTCTACGTTTTCCAACGTCTTTTATTATTTTTAACGTAAGTCGTCCGGGAATAGGAATGTTCGTAAACGACGTTACTCAAACAACGAATGACGTAACGGCGTGATTTCGCGCAATGCACGCCGGGAAATTTCTGAACGGAGCATGCGCAGTTAGATCGCCACGGGGACGCGCTTAATTTAAATGCTTCACGCCCCCCAATCGCGTATTTCGAATACGCGGCGAGAAATAAACTACGCCGCCGTAGCGTACGGGCAAAAATCTACCAGGATTCAGTGTAGAGCCTGGTAAAATATGGCAGCGTAGAGTATTTTGATTACGCAGCGCAATATTAAGTGTATCTGAATCTGGCCCGTGGTGTTTGGTGTGCTCTGTTTTTTAAATTCTGTATGGTGGAGCTGATATACTGGGAAATTGTTGTGTTTGCTTCTAACCAGGATTTCCATGTGCTATAAAAATAACTTTAGGACAAATTCGCACAAAAAAAATTGTTCAGCTTGGATGAAGTGCAACAAGGCTTAAAGTGGATGTAAACCCTTACATACACTCAGTGAAGTGAACAGTCTCAGATGATACACAGGTATTAACCAAACATCCCTACATAGGTTTTACATGTATATCTGCTGTCTTCACATGTATATACTGTTTAGAAAGTTCAGATCGTGTAAGGAGATTTTCTCTTCCTGGTTAACACAGTGTGTGATGTCTGGGCATACAGCCAAGATAGCTAAAATTGCTGATTGGGGGAAAGGCAAACACCCCCTCTCATCATAGGCAGAGACTCTTGGAGGTGTTTTGTAATAGGACCTGCTCTCTGCTAATATATTTTAGCAATCTCCCCAGACAAAAGATTCAAGACTGTGTAAGTGCAGGTGCTCAGTAAATCAGGTAAAGCTTCACTTTACAAAGAATACCAAATACATGTGTAGTGCCCTGCTACTGTTCATAGCTGGTGCTGCTGTAAATTTAGAGTGTGGTCAGGGAGTTAGTTGCCTCTGACCGTGTTTATTTGGCTAAATTCAGGGCCTCTGTTCCAGCTTTGGCTGTACTGTATGTGTCCACTGTCTTTGTCAAGGGAGCTGGTCCCACCCCGGACCGACAGGTGGCAGCAGTAGGGTCAAGGTAGTGTGATATTCTTCCCCGGTGGCCAATCAGTGGGGGTTGATCGCCTTGCTGTGCATGCTGGGCAGGAGTGTTTAGGGGGCAGATGCCATTGGTTTGGGGTCGTCGTTGCCACCATCCGCCTGGGCAGTCCTCCTACCACCCCTTATGCAGCCCTCCTGGCCGGGGTGTGTGTTTCAGTGTTCCTGGCTCCGGGACCACGTTGGTCCAGAGCAAATAATATGCCTTGTGGGCTCAGTGGGTAGACTGAGTCTGCGGTCGCAGAGTTGTCCTGTGCTGTCCGTCCCGAGGGAGAAAGCCGATTGATGAAGAACCTGTCTGAGGGAATACCAAGCACGAGGCTCATATCTCAGGAGAGGCCTACTGCTTCATCGAAGAACACATCATTTCTGAGAGGCTGAATGATGGTTGCCTATCAGTTCTGAAATAAACCAAGCTGTTCAAGGGAGATCTGGGTGCTTAATCCAGTGTTGAGAAGGATTTTGGACCGAGAATATCCCCACCTTTGAGAAGGCCTGTGGCAGAGGCTTTGCTAAAGTTCTGAGTGACACTTTGGCTGCTAGACCAGTGAGAGCGGCCTATCCAGATGCACTATACCCACTGTGGCTATAGTGGTGACAAAAGTTGTCCTTGGAAGCAGGACTGTTTCCGAAACCCAGTTATACACTTGAATCCATTACCTACCACTCCTTCTATTGTCTCACCTACTACTACTTTTACAATTTTTACCCCGTTGGGTAATAAAGCACAGAAAAAGAAACCTACAGTGTGGACATTGACTTTCTTACAGCTCTCATCCAGTACCCTAGACGGCGGAGAATTGGAGGTAACATGCCAACCAAATCAAACCAGCAGCTACTTCGGGGGCAGTGCTACACATGCAATGGAAGTAAAAAAACAGAATTTTTGCTGCCACATGATTGGTTGATGGAAGTCAGCAGAGCTCTCCCTCATTTACTAATCTTTGAAGCAACTGCACTTGCAAAGTGCCCAGTCTATTTGCCTTTAGTAAATTAACCCCTTTATGTGAATCGACATTCCAGAGTTTGTACTGCCAACTGTGAATGACAGCAAACTATTACATCTTCTCTGCTGAACAGCAGATAAAGAGTTAACTGGAAGGTGTTGGTCTGCTGGAATCCTAATTCTGCAGCCAAGCATATGATCAAGAGATAAAAGGGATATTATATATCAATGTATAGTGTAACAACCCCGCTAAAATACATTAGCGACGGGATCAAAGAAATGCTTTAAAATGAAATAAAGCTATTAGATTCAATGAAGCATATCCCATTTTAGTACTCCATTTCCCCTATATGACTATCCAATTGTTCAGGAATGACCCACGTCTTTGTCTCAGCAGCAGTGGCTGACAGACCATTCCATACATTAATTATGTTCAAAGTGAAGAAGTGAGTCTGATAATGGCCATGCTCAGTTTGTTTATGTTTTACTCCTCGTTATGCAGCTTTTCTTATCTGATTTTAATTAAGTACAGTGATTCACTATCTATGAGCTACTGTAGCATTTTTCACTTGAAAGGTGCAGCTATTTTTTTTTAAGTTAACAGGTATTTTGTTATGTAAGCACCTTAAAGTGAACCTAACAAGAAAAAAAAAAGATCCCTCACCCACTAAGTGAAAATCACCCGCTGTTGTCTATATTTACCTTCTGCTCCACTCACTGATCCCCATTGTTGCCTTAAAACATGTTGTCATCGGTCACTCATTATTGTTTATATTGCACACTCAGTAGTATGGTGATTGGTCATTTAAACCTCAAGCACTTCATTGTGGGGAGAAGAGATGTCATAACTGGATCAGAGTGGAGGGGGAATGGTGGTAAAGATAAGAAACTGGAGGTTAATTAGGCAAAGGCTAGAGACTAATGTTTTTTCTCAGCAGGTTGTATGTTACTGCAACCATTTTTATATTTGTGATATGCGTCTGTTGTACCATGTACTTGTATGAAAGTATCCTGTTCAATTTGCATTGCATCCTTTGTGTGAAATACCTGATGATCCTGCCAGTCCCCTTGCGTTTCTATTTCAAACTGACCATGCTAGGCATGGAAGAACATCCATCCCAGCATTTTCAATTTGCTTCTTTGCATTCTACTTGTGAGCACAGCCTGCCTATACTCCAGTAACCACACACTCTACAGTCTTTACACACAGCTATTTAAGCCTCTTATGCAGCTGAGAACAGAGGTCCTGTGATCACATTTATTTATAATGGTTTTACTATATATACACTCAAAATATTGCCTTCAATTTCTATTTTAAACTGACTGAGTTGTTTTCCAAAGTAAGGGTTCACATACACTTTAAAGGGGTGTTCCAGTTTTTTTTTTATGTTTATTAAAAGTCAGCAGCTACAAAAAGTGTAGCTGCTGACTTTTAATAAACATACACTTACCTGGTCCTCGGTCCAGCGGCGTGCCGCTGGGAGCTTCGTTCTGGCCCCCCTTCACCGCCGGCGCTTCCACTGAAACTGTGGACACCCGGCTGTGACAGCTTTCGGCTTCATGGCCGGGCACCCACTGCGCATGTGCGAACGGCGCAGCGCTCCCTGATTGGACAGGCGATCGCCTGGGACCTGTCACGTGTCCCAGGTGATCACCTACAGGGAGGGGTCACTAAAAGGCGATATGACGTATCGCCTTCGTGGTTCCTGGGCAGAAGAAGCATATGTGAATGTATTTGACCGCGTTGAAAGTACGCAACAGTCGGTCTTTTTACCCAGACTTTGGCATTGTATCATAACAAGTAGCCAGTCAGGGGGGTAGTATCATATAAGACATTTTAAGGTGGCAAATGACAGGGCAATCTTATGCTGGTAAGCAGGGAGATAGACTAAGGCAAGTGCAGCTGGTCAGGAACAGAAATATATGTTGTAAGGCCAGAAATTGTAGTCAAAGTGGTAACTTTGAAAAAACAACAAACTTGGCCTAAGGCCTCTGATCCGCTTGGTAGCAGGATCAATCCCTCCACGATTGCCTGTGACCAGGCATCTATATACCGAATTTAAGGGCTCTCTCTGATCCTGCTACCAAGCGGATCAGAGGCCTTAGGCCAAGTTTGTTGTTTTTTCAAAGTTATCACTTTGACTACAATTTCTGGCCTTACAACATATATTTCTGTTCCTGACCAGCTGCACTTCCCTTAGTCTATCTCCCTGCTTACCAGCATAAGATCGCCCTGTCATTTGCCACCTTAAAGTTGCTTATATAATACTACCCCCCTGACTGGCTACTTGTTATGATACAATGCCAAAGTCTGGGTAAAAAGACTGTCTGTTGCGTACTTTCAACGCGGTCAAATACATTCACATATGCTCCTGAGGAAGCGTTATAACATGTAGAGCCAGCCCTCCTTTCCTCTGGACCCACTGCCGTTTACACATCTATACAGCTAAACCTCTTATTATACTCTTTTGAGTTTTCTATGATCAAACTGTATTATGTTAATATTATTGTAATAACCTGTGTGGACCAGTCATTCATTTAATTTCTTTGATTTTATATTTGTAACAGTTTTTTATGAAATTTCTATAAATAAAATACCTCTAGTTTTTTACTATATTCACTGTGTGCCCTTAAAGTCCAAAACCACTAGTTTCTAGGCAAAAATCTACATATTATCGGGACGTTGGCACATTATTATCAGTATATTCACAGCATCACCCTGTGGGGATATACGTTAAACCCAGCTTTTTTCATTACTCCTCTTCACTGCTTCACTACTTATCTGATTGCAAAATTTCCCACTATAGTACAAGCAAAATATAGATAACTCTTTTCCACTTAAGCAGGTATGCTACATCAACCATTTTCACAACAACATAGCCCATTGTCATAGACACGTTTACAATTTTTTTTGCAATGGGAGATCAGTTAATATGCAGTTCAGTGTCTGAAACCCTAAACAATATTGTATTTGTACCCTGCATCAGGCTGACTGGCAGACCCCCCGATTTATATTTAAGCAAAGCTCCAGTCATTATTGTAAAAATTTAAAATTAAAGGTCAGCAGTTACAAAAACTGTAGCTGCTGACTTTTAATAAACCGACACTCAACTGTCCCAGGATCCAGCGCTGTATTCACCTGAGCACTTTTCTCCACCCGTCTTCGGTCCCTGGCACCGGCATCTTAACTGTGGGCACCTGGCTGTGACAGCTTGCGGCTTCACAGCCAGGTGTACACTGTGCATGCGTGAGCCGCGCTACGTATTGTGAATGGTCCCGCAGTCTTTTGAGATTTGTGACATGTAACACAAGACTGTAGGGAGGGAGGGGGAGAGGTAATGCGAACAGAAGTGGAAGCGGGTACCAGTCAAAGCCAGGTACCCACCCCCACAAAAAAGAAGATGAACCATTTAGGAGTAAAAAATTCATAGTGATAGAACAAAGAGATGTCTCAAAGGAGCAAAAGGGAGGACCAATCATGGAATATCTAATTAAAAAATTGCTTTATTAAAGTTACAAATATAAACCCCTCAGAACACCCCACAATAAGAGGACACCCCACAATAAAAGGAGGCCTTAAATCAGAACTTCCCCTTTTGGGTGAAGCTCCGCTTAAAGTGTATGCAAAGCCAAAATATTTTTGTTTGTTTAGGACAGTGGTTCTCAACCTTGCTAGTGCCGTGACCCCTTGATAAAATGTCCCATGTTGTGGGGACCCCTATCAGTAACATTTTTGTAGCGTGAGTTGTCAGCACCCAAGGCAAGACAAGTAATTTGCGCCCCTAACCCACGGATATTTAGCACTCCCTGAGTCCCTTCCACTCATACAGTGTTAAACCACTTATGGTACATTTTAGGATATATCACTCTCTCTTTGTTCTCCTTTCTTTCCCTTTTATCTCTCGCTATCGGCTGCGAAAAGGCTGGGAAAGCGGTGCGGGCTTCAGGAACAGCCCAGAATTCGGTGACCCCTGGCAAATTGTCATTCGACCCCCAAGGGGGTCCCGACCCCTAGGTTGAGAACCACTGGTTAAAGATAAAGTAAAAAAGGATTGTCTCCCCTATTTTTTGGGGCTTTTTTCTCACTGTGGCCATTGTCATTAGAACTAAAAATCCAAATCCAAAAATTGTTGTAATCCGATTGAGAACAGAAGGAAAATGTTCTAGTTGAAACGCTTGTTGCAGTGACGACTGTCTAAAAGACTGGAAGGAAAAATTCCACGATGGGTCATAGACAGAAAAACAACTGATGGGGTTTTAACCCTTTCTAACTTGAAAACCCAAAAATAGTGGCTTTATAATAGTGGCTTTATATATACAGTTGGCCATCAGTTTATGATTTTCTTTCCAATATTACACACAGCATTATCTGACTCTAAGGCCGCGTACACACGATCGAATTTGTCCACTAAAACTGGTCCGACGGACCAGTTCAGCGGACAAATCCGATCATGTGTATGGGCTAGCGGACATGTCTGACCGGCGGACACATTTTAAAACATGCTTTAAAATTTGTCCGCCGGAGACATGTCCGTCGTATATGTCCGCTGGTTAGTACACTCACCTATATCTGCCCGCACAAGCGTCGGAAGTATGCGACGCATGCGTGGAAGTTGTTTACTTCCTGGTGTGGTGACGTGGCGTCTGCCGACGGGGATTTTGATCCGATGGTGTGTACACGCCATCGGACCAAAATAGCCCGGCGGATATATCCGATGAATCCGATGAAAAATGTGTATGCGGCCTAAGGAAAGCAGGGGGGTCCCAATTTTGAGCCAGAGGAGTGTGTAAAATGACACAGTACAACCTATATATATATAGTATTTGTATGTAATATTTTTCCCTTTTTAATACTAAAATAAACACATAAACATATGTAGCAGTGTATTTCTACGAGTTACTACATCCACGCATATTCACCCTTCTGCCAGACATCCATCACTTTGTCACACTTTGTAGACAATGAAAAGTCTTTTGCTTTGTTTTGTTATTTTATTTGGGGAAATTAACTTAGTTAACCCATAGGATGAATTAGTATTTGCGATGTTATAGTGTGCGATGTTATAGTGGTTCACTCATTACTTTTGGAAATGTTATAGCGGTTCACTCATTACTTCACACTTCCTAGTTAGGACAAAAATGGTGGACTGCAATCTTGTCAGCTTCACTACAGAACATGTTCCACCTCTGCACTCTCCCTGCAGACTTTTACCTCCAGGACACCTACTCCTGGACATCACTTTCCTGTAACAGAATTAGTACTTCTGTCTCACCATCTTGAGCTGAGCAGGCCTCACAGTCCTAGTAGTAGTTTCAACTGATGATTCTTAGTAGGCCGGGGGCCTGCAGTACCCCTTCTTGTTGACGTTGATATTACTTAAAAAGGATTTTTGATAATGGAATACTGATCCCAGCAAGCCCGACTTTCAAATCCTGCCAGCCCTCATGGCTCTGCAATGATTTAGCACAACTCTCCACAGTCTCTCTCTCTGGCTCTGCACCCAGCTCCCCTTGCATGCCTCTTCCAGATCTCCACTGTACTTCACTCACCGACTCCTGCCCACCGAGTCCTTCCCGAAGGATTTACCCGGACGTGCGGACCGACTGCTTCTCCAGCTCCTGTTCCTGTTCCTCTCCATGACTGTGTAAGCAGAAGCTCCCTCCCAGCTCCCAAGCTCCTCAGTCTGAGTCGCACCCCCTCAGATGGGGGTGTTCCTCCCGCATGCAGTCTAGCACTCCATCCTTCAGTTCACCCAGCAGGCTGACCATGAGTATATGTAGGAGGCCTGCCCCCTGCCAATCCTAGTTGGGGATTGGTCAGGGATCCTCACATGTACTCTCCAACTCTCAGCCCTGCCTCTCTTCCAGAACATTCTTACTGGAAGCAAGGGAGGTGCCCAAAAGCTGAAGTACATGTCAGTCACCTACTGCTACACTAACCACTCCCTGCCCCCAGAACAAAAACAAACAGGCCTAGCTTACAGCATAGGCCTGCTTATATTTACCTGCACTGGCAGCTAACACTCAAAACACCCTGCAATCAGCACCTACCTATGGTAGAAGATGCTACACCTTTATGTTTAGTCCTAAATATAATTTAAAAAAAGAATCAAAATCTGTATAAATTATTTTTAATGTTCAACTGCATCATAAAATAACATGTTAATAACATATTAAGTGGTTTATAAAAAGAACATCATTTGTTTCTGATATTTGGACAAAAAATACTTTTTCTTATACAGCTCTTGGGATAAATACTCTACATGAAACAAAGACAACAGTAAGCACATCACGTTATTAGAATGGCAAGCTTTTCCACTTTTCAGTTCACTAAGAAAAGGTGTCAGCTACAACAAGTACAAGAGTTAGATCACAGCTCAGGGTCTGTGCAAATCCCTGTGCTTCCTCCACCTCAGGCACAAGCTCATCAAACATCCTGAGAGAGGAATCTGTCTTCAAATCTGGGTTTTGTTTAACTCTCTCTGCTTGAATCTTAAATACAGGCAACACAGCTGTAAAATTGCACAAAATATTTAAATTTGCCCTTTTCTGTTATAAAATATATATTTGGGCTTACTCAATAAGCGCTAAAAAAACACAACAATGATGTACAATGCCTATCAACCCACAGAACGCACAAACAAAACTAAAGCCCTGTACACACGGCCAGGAATCTCGTCAGGAAAAAAAACTTTGGTTTTCCTGATGATATTCCTGGCAAGCTTTTTTGCTCGCCGACTGTACACACACACCATTCAAAAGAACCGCTGTTCCGCTGTTCTTTTGAATGGCAAGAACGCGTTGACGTCATCGACTACGACGAGCATGCGCTCATCACATTCGATGCTGTCGCCGCCATCTTGCTACACCCTAGACTATGGGCCAGATTCAGGTAGATGGGAGCATCTTTGCTCTGGAGTAACGTTTCTCATTTACGTTACTCTGGCGAAATTTTAGGAGCAAGTGCTGTTATTCATGAAGCACTTGCTCCTAAAGTTGCGGCAGCGTATCGTAAATGAGCCGGCGGAATTCAAATTGAGCGGGTACGGGGCGTGTATTATTTAAACTAAGCGCGATCCCGCGGCGAATGTACTGCGCATTTTTTTCGACGCGATGACGACGGCTATACTTAACATAGGATACTCCACTAGGGGGCTGCTTTATCTTTACGCCGCGTATCGCTTACAGAAACGTCGGAAAGTCACTGCGTCGCGCCCGAATTCGATTCCCGCTGATTAACATATTGTTTCGGCGTAAATCAGCGGGAACGCCCCCAGCTTCATTTTTAAATTAAAGTTGCGATGGCGAAATTCAATTGCGCCGATCGCATCGGAACTCCAACCCGGCGTTTCTTGTTTTCTGGTTACAGAAAACAGAAACGCCGGCTTAAAGTGACAGTTAGGAATATTAAAGGAACACTAAAGAGATTTAAAAAAAAAATAACACAATAATGTCCTTTAATATCTCACATTTATATCTCACATTTTTTTGTTTTTAATCCTTTATAAACACTCCCAGTCTGCCATTACCTCCACTGTGCAGTTCGTTTTGCACAGAGTGGCCCCGAACCTGGTCTTCTGGGGTCCCTCGGCGGCTGTCTCGCCCCCCCCCCCCCCCGCAAGAACTTTCCACCTTCATGCAAGCTCTCTCTCATGATGGTAAGTTCTTGCGGGTGCGCTCCCGTGATACAGCCGGCGGCCATAGCCGCTCACTGTATCATTCGGCTCCGCCCCCTAGCGTGTCATTGGATATGATTGACAGCGCGAGCCAATGGCTGTGCTGCTTTCAATCAACCAATGAATGAGCCGAGAAGTCGACCGAGAAGGACAAATGCAACCAAGTGCCTCTTTCATGGATGAGGACAGTTTCCTGTGGTCTAAATATGTACCATGCAAAGTGTGCCATTGTGTGGCAGTGATTGATGGGTATAGTAAAAGATGGGTGTTCCTTAAAGTGGTGTTTTCCGGCCCCTCAAAAAAAAGCCAGAGGCATATTATCCTCTTCTTCATTTGCTGCTGCTGACACAGGCCGCGGGAGGGGACATCCCCCCCTCCCGCCGCCATTCCTGGTAAGGCCCGGAGAACGAATCGTCGGCGGCGGCACTTTCACGCTGGGGCACTGAAAGCCCGGGTCCCCGTATTGGCGGTAAACCATTCATGCGGTGAATTTTTTTTCTGCTAGTTTTAGACCCCACATCTCTCCATAAAGGTGCTTTACAAGGGATGTTTACGTCATTTTAACGCCAATTTTGTCTGCTAGTGATCTCCTCTGTAAATCTAAACTGGTAAAAAATAAATAAAGCTTTTAATTTTTAAGTACCGAAGTTTGGCCTTCTAGCATAATTAAAGCCAAAGAACATAATCTTTCACATAATACAAAAAAATTGGGATTAGTGTTTTGTTATACTAAAACAATTTTTTTTACAAAAAAGCTGTTGAAACAAGATAAAACTTTGCATTTTATTCCCTAGGCACTTATAATGTTTGGGGGTACAATTTTCTATCAAAGGGCAGGGGAGAAGTGTCAGTTTGGGAGCGGTGTGGTGTTTTCCGGCCCCTCATACTGCTGCTGACCACTCTTCACGCTGGGGCACCACCCCAAGTGGTGCTTTAGATACTGCTTGCAGGACTTTTTCTAGCATCCTGCAAGCGCTCCGCTCCAGTGTAAAAGCACTCTGGTTTTCACACTGGTGTGACAGGAGAGGCCCTTTACTGGCGCTATTTTTAGCGCTAAAACGTCTGTAAAGCGCCTCAGTGTGAAAGTGGCCTAAGAGAAACTGGCAGCGAAGCCTTTTTGTTTCATAGCCGGTTCCCTACTGCACATGCGTTAAGTGCACTGCTTACTGTATAAATAGAGCAAATAAATACAAAACTTCCATTTACAAAATCCTATACCCACAGTTGATCCAGAGGAAAGAAAGCAAGGGAAAATACATTATTTCTTGATCCACCAGAAGGCAATGAGATATTTTCTGGATCAATAATCCCCAGTGTTATTACCTATACATAATATCCAATTATATGTATATTAGACATGTGCATTTGTTTTCGTTAGAATGCATTTTCGTCTGAAAATTTGATTTTTTCGTTATCGTTTTGACAAACGATAATGAAAGCGCAAGAAACGAAAACCGAAAGATTCGACATAAAAAATGCTTTATTTTTGTTTTCGTTGCGGTAAAAATTCGATATAGAGAGATTCGACATTATAGGGAAAAGATTTGACATTATAGGGAAAAGATTTGACATTATAGGGAAAAGATTCGACATTATAGGGAAAAGATTTGACATTATAGGGAAAAGATTAGACACTATAGAAATAATAGATTCGACATTACAGAGATTAGATTTCGATTTATGAGAAAATAGATTTGACATTATTACTAATCATACAACATTAGAATTCTTGTAGGCGGAATATTCGAACGGAAATGTACGATTCGACGTAAAGATTCGACGTTCTGTTGAATATTCTTTTGACCATTCGACAGAAACCAAGTATTATTGGATTTTCGGACGAAAGCTATTCCCCAACGAAAAACAAAATAAATCAAAACGATTTTCGGGAGTAACTAAATAAATGTATTTTCCAAACGAAAATGAAAAAACTAAACAAAATATTTCAGTCTGCACATGTCTAATGTATATGTATTTAGGAATGCATCCAGCATATTTTTAAAACAATTTACTGAGTTGGCCAGAACCAGTCCACATTTTCACAGCTTTTACTGTAAATAAGCCTTTCTGTATGTGAAGGTTAAATCTCTTTTTCAACAAAGAATGGTCCTTTGTGATGATACTAAGGTGAGTTCCTCTACACCAAGTTCACTATATGGGTCACTTATATATTTTACATCCTTTTATTTGCCTCTTCTCAAGAGAGAATAAATGCAGTTCTGCTATCCTTTCTTCATAGGCTCCTCCATGCTTCTTATGAGTTTGTTTGCCCCCTTATTTTCCCAGTTCCATATTATCCTAATTGTGAACTGGTCACATGACATCTCTGAGCCGCAAAGGAAATTGGTGCTGGAAGGCTTCCCTCTGCCACATGCTGTGGCTGCAGATAATAATTATTCATAGAATTTGCTTATCTGCTTGTAGTACAACTATGAAGAGAACATTTCTGACTTAATGACTTTTGACTCCTGCCCTCCATTTAACACTAGATATTTTGAGTTAAAGAAAGCCTTTAGGATATTTATTAAAGCAAAAAGTAAAATATAATAATATAGATTTTTTTTCAAAATTGTTTATAGCGCAAAAAATAAAAACTGCAGAGGTGATCAAATACCACCAAAAGAAAGCTCTATTTGTGGGAAAAAAGCATGCCAATTTTGTTTGGGAGCCACATCGCACGACCGCGCAATTGTCAGTTAAAGCGGCGCAGTGCCGAATCGCAAAAAGTGGCCTGGTCCTTTAGCTGCACAATGGTCCGTGGCTTAAGTGGTTAAATAGTTGTATGGATCTTTTGACTGACGCACGCGTAATTCAGGACTCTGTTAGTTGCTTTATGATGCACATACTGCTAATTGCCAATCAATCTGATACGATTTACCTTTTTAGCTGTGAAATAATGAGTTGGGGACTCCAAATGTAAACTGTTTATTTTTTGGTTTATCCCCCTCATTAATGATCATTGCTTAAATGCTTTTTCTGTCATTATAGAATGGCTTTATACTTAATACAATTACAAATGATATGCTTTTTCATAATAAATTAGAATATCAAATTTGTTTTGCAATAATTCTATTTTATTTTTAACATTTTAGAAAGCTTTATTGCTCGCATGTGTTTGTCTTTTTTATGATGCTAAAGTTATTCAGCATACCAGTCTTATTGGAGGTCTATGGGATTTTAGGCAATATCATCAGATGTGGTCTTCCATGGTCATATAATCCAATCATGTACACATATAATATGCTCTTTTAGAGGAAGTAAGCTTATTACATGTGTCGTGAATGAGACAAAGGTACCTAAGGGACTGAAAGGACAGGTGCTCCTTGGCTCTCTTCCCACTGTTTTTATTGGCATTTCTTACTCACCAATTGCTGCAATCTAAGATGTCCCTTTTCTTCTGCAGGGTCTTTTTTCTGCAGCCAGTTTTCTCTTTTCCTGAGTCCCAGCAAAACAGGTGTGGCTTTGTCCTCCTGATGTATGACACTTGGCTGAATCAAGCTCACCTTTCAATGCTTGGGGAATAATACACTTCATTGAACATAGCTTTCCTTCCCAGACATGTTTGGTCACACTTCAACAAATACATTTTCAGGCTCTACTGAATTGCATACATGATGATGCCATAGATAGTTATACAGTCTTATTAGTCAATCTTTTCTTGTTGTCTGTGGGTGAATTATAAATTTCATCATTACACTCTGTGAGACAAAAATGTCACTAAAGAGCCAGGATTAAACAATACAAAAACTTTTCAGGACTTTGAAGGGGGGAAATCAGACACATTTAGACAAAAAAAAAATCTGATTTGCGCCTTCTTTTTCCTAATATATAATTTGTGTTTATTGATGATTTCTATTTTTTAAAAGCAAAAGCAGCTTTTTAGTGCTTTATGGTACCATAATCTGTGTTTAATTTGCTGTTATCTGCCCCATTCCTCCACTATCACAATAAAGGACTGGAAAGAGACAGAAACTAGGGGCCAGATTCAGAAAGGCCGCGCGCAAAGTTGCGGCGGCGTAACTTTTCTTACTTACGTTACGCCACCGAAACTTTACTCGCAAGTGCTGTATTCAGAAAGCACTTGCGTGTAAAGTTCCAGCGGTGTAGTGTAAACTGGGCGGCCTAATTCAAATTTGGCGGGTAGGGGGCGTCTCCTATTTAAATTAGGCGCGTCTACACGCCGAACGTACTGCGCATGCGTCGACCATTGTAAAATCCCAATGCGCATGCTCCAAATTATGACGGTGTTTTCGGCGTGAACGTAATCAACGTAAATCCCCATTCACGGACAAGTTACGCAAACGACGTAAACATTTTCAAATTTCCTGCGGTCACGACGTCCATACTCGCTGATTTACATATTCTCGGCGTAAATCAGCTGGAACGCCCCCGGCGGCCATTTTAAAAACACATTTAAGATCCGACAGCGTATCTTGTTTTCTGAATACAGAAATCAAGATAAGCTGGCGCAAAGTGTGAGTTATGCCGGCGTATCACTGATACGCTAGCATAACTTTCTGAATCTGGTCCTAGGTCTCTAAGTTTAGATGGATGAACTTTAAAAATGGGGTGTCCATAAAACATCTGAAAAAGGGGCACCCTAAAGCATTTCCCAGATTTTCTGTATACAGCTTATCTATCAGTGTCTACCTGTAGAACAATGTAGCTCAATATATGTTGCTCTCCGTCTCCTGCCTGCACTATGCATCATAAACAGTATTTTGGCAGTTTAGTAGCCAGAAACCCACATGTGCACAGCTAAGTAGCAAATGCATCATCCAAAAAAAATTAAAAAGTATGTAAGATAACCAATCCTTAGAACAACACTATCAGCCTTGGAAAATGCACGTTCTATAGGATGGCTATCACAAAACAGCTAGCATGGTCTAACAGTAGTCAGCTTAGTTTGCATCCGTGATGCCTGGAATGGATTTTCATTAGGATATCTAAGTTGATAGTGTGTGTTCTCTTCGTGTTTGAGTGGGCTTCCATGGTGCCCTTGCCACTGGCCAAAAAACCTACTGGTAGTTTAGATACCAACTCCAATTAGAGTGTCAACTGGACATAAATACTGGACACAGGCAGTCCCTGGGTTACATACATCCGACTTACATACCACTCAGACTTACAAACGAAGGGAGACAACAGAAAGTGAGATAAAATCTACCCATAGGAAGGGAAATTTACTTCTGTAAGGCCACGTACACACGATCAGACCGGTCCGATGAAACTGGTCCGACGTACCGTTTTCTTTTTTTTTTTTCTTATTTAATTATTTTATTTTATTCAAGGTTACAGAGATTAAACATTTAACTCAATAGTTCAATTAACAGTAAACATATCTCAATCTATATCATAACAGAAGAAAGAAACGTATAATAATAATAATCACCCAAAAAGGAGCTCTCTATGTCCCTCCTTCCTCTTCGTGTACTGTTAATGAGCTGAGCCTCTCAGAGCCTCCAACCCAACTCTACAAATTTCCTAACCCAGTTTCCTCCACCAGATACCTCTCTGTAGCCTTGTCCCTGTATATACCCTTCCCACCCCTCCTCCTCCTTTCATCGGACCAGGCAGAAGTGGTCTGATGGTCTGATGTGTGTACACACCATCGGACCAAAAATCCGATCAGACCAGAACGCGGTGACGTAGAACACAATGACGTGCTGAAAAAACTAAGTTCAATGCTTCCAAGCATGCGTCGACTTGATTCTGAGCATGCTCTTGCGTACTAACCAGATTTTGAAGCAGGTTTTGAAGCAGGTTTTAAAACTTTGGTCCGACGGACAACGGTCCGACGGGCCGTACACACCATCGAACTGGTCTGATGAAACTGGTCTGTAGACCAGTTTCATCGGACCGGTCCGATCATGTGTACGCGGCCTATGACTTATAATGCGAAAAAGGTATCTCCACTGAAGCTTTGACATTAATTCTTGTTTCCACAGCCACCCAACATTTAAAAAATCCAATTGTCACAGAGTACAGGAAGTGAGGTGAAATCTTCTGAACAGGGGCACAGACAGCAAAACAAACGTTACATGGGGGTTAACCCTTCCCTATGCTATCCAAAAAACATAAAAAAATCGACTGAAGTTATACCTAAAAATTTACATATTCCAACTTATCTACAAATTCAACTTAAGAACAAAGCTACAGAACCTGTCTTGTTTGTAGGGGACATAACTGGGGATCTGATCTGGTTTCTAGTGACCTTGTAATTTATACAGCACATGTTATCTTTTATTAATAAAATATATAAATTAAGCAAACATCTGCTTAACAAGCTACTGATCTAATGGCAATGCCTACCTTACCTAAGGCTATATTCCTTTAAAACACATTCATCAAAGAAATACCCAAAGATAGGCAGGCTAAACAGTGTCACTGACCACACATGAACTCCGGTGAAATTGTATCTGTTAAGTAATGTGACAGACAACAGGCCATCCTTATAACCCATTCACACAGTCCTAAAATAATGCCTACAAGGAGAATCTGAGAGTTTCTTATCTATTTCAGCCAAGGTTTTGTCTACAGAGCTGATCTGAAAACTTACACTTGGGAGTGAACCCATTTGAACTTCAAGGTGAATTCAGGTAGATGAAGCAGCAATACTATTATGGAAAGAATTTTGGTAACAAAAAAAGATCTACCGATTGCCCTAAAGACTGCTTTTACTCAGTGTTTAAAAGTTATATACTGCCGCAAGAAGTGATTAGAGGACGTGTATGGATATTGATTATTATTTACTTATTATTAGAATCTGGGCCTTATAGTATTAACAGCATCGCTAGACTTAAAATATAAACAAGTGCTCATAAATAAAGCACCCAGGGCCATGGGCGTCCGCTCATAGGGTTAAGGGGGGGCAAGTGACCCCGTCTGGAATCAGCAAGGGCCTGCCATGCTCACATCTGTGGCTGTGCTGACTGTCTCTGTGTTTGTGCAGTCGGCTCCACAGCTGTTGCAATATCAGTGTCACGGAGCTTACAGAGCTCTTTACTGCCACCTCTGGCCGATTCCTTTATGTGCGCCCTCGTGTTTGCTTTGATAACTGTAATGTATTTTCAAATGGACATGTAGAAACAGGACTTGGGAGAAGGAAGACCACCGTGACCATACAAGTGGGGGGTGTGAGTACAAGTGAAGGGAGAAGGCTGTTTGTGTACAGGGAGGCTGGCATATATACAGATGAGGGGGAAAGCTGAGTGCATACAGGTATGATCAGTGAAGGGGGGGTGCCAGATATAGGAAAGGTGACCGTAAAATTATGCCCCCCCTGGAAAAAGTTCAGCGGACGCCCATGCCCAGGGCCAATTTTTGTGCAGAATGTCACTTTATTAGCCATTGTGGTAAAATACTGTGGAAAAATACAGCAGCACTTTAGTCAGGAGAACACAGGCACAATTGGTAGAGATTGCACCGAATTTTTCAATTTACTAAAATGGGGTCTGATTAAGAATAGGAAAGCCATAGGAACTCAAAGCCAATCCACTCATACTTAGACACCATAGTCCTATACACATCTGCCAGATTTAAATTGGATGCCAAACTTGAAAAATATCTAGAACTATGAACAAAGGGACAACTCCTCCCAATTTACAAAAAGTCCTCTTCTTCCTTCCTCCTGCTCACTTCTGTAGGAACTACCAGGATATTGCTAGTTCAGGAAATGCTCATTATAGGCAGAAACTCTCAGTTCCTTGACAAATAAGTGCAATGTGAGTGAACAGCATGACATTCTTCCTTCTGCTTCCTTGTGGCCACCGATCCCAGCTCCATTTGCTTGCAGAAAATGTTAACCCACTTGGCTGCCACCAGCCACGCCTGGCTGATCTTTCTCCCAGTCCTCCTGACTGACCTTCTGTTCCAGTCCTACCCGACTGGCACATTTCCCTAGTCCTGCCTGACTGAGATACTTCCATAGAGATTCCCCAGGGCAAGGAGGAACACTAAGCTCACTGCTGTCTTCAAAGATGAAGTCTCTTTCCTTGTGTTATACCTGCACAGTACTGACCTCTTCTCACTGTCCATCTTTGCTCTGTACCGTTGCCTCTCCTGAAGGTTCTCCTTGAATATTCAGCTCCTCCTAACCCCTGCCCTCTAGTTGTAGAAGGTTCTCCAACCTTCCAGACACCAGGGGGAGGCACCAGAGAGCTGCCAAGAAGAGTCATCCCGCCCTGGCCCTCTAGTAACCCTGACCCAATTCAGTAACTGGCCAGATATTTTTTTCCCTACTCTCAACTTTAGTAATGCACACTAGTGGGTGCTACACAGATGTAAATCCCCATCATACATTTTGTTCCCCTTGTGACTGATAGCAGGCAGTTGGCAGATCCTTAGCCAACTGACAAGCTTACTAATCCCACTGGCTGCTGTCAATTACAAGGTGAGAGCAGACCTGGTGGGGAACTAGCCTCCCTGAAGCGCCATTGGTTGCTAGGAGGCTGCCATCCAGTGACAGGAAGGGAGTAGCAGTGGCAACCAATGTACTGCATGCAGGTATAGGCACTCTGCATATCATGTAGCGCATGTTATGGTAGGTCTTAATTGCCTCCTGTTTAGCTTTCTACTAACTTGAGGTAATTCTTTTTGCATATGGTACATTAATAGCACCACCTGGTAAAAGTGGAGCTATTAGGAACTACCTGAATCTGCCACACATGTTGGCACAGTTACTAAAACAGCTGGTAGAAATGTTTGAATTTGGCACCAATCAGCTTCCAGGTTTTTTGATAAAGCTTAATTGAAAAAGCTGAAGTTAGAAGCTGATTGGCTACCACTCACAGCTGCACCAGATTTTGTACTCTCTAGTTTTAGTAAGTCAACCCCTTTATCTGCTAAACAGGCATTTGTAAGTTGAGTCTCTTCTCTCCACACCTTAGAATTATGCAAATATTTTAATTCACCAGATATGTATAATTCCATGTTGTATGTACTAAAATATCTGATGACAGCTATTATTACAGCACCATAGCAAAGGTCCTGGAAGTTTCTACACACTGGGAAGCCTTAAAATGGCAAGCACAATGGCTCCTGGTGTAAATGACAGAGTCACCAGTGCAGCATGGTAACATCGTCACATTACTCCCGCAATGATGTTATCTTTGCATCTACGTGTAACAAATGTCAGGCTGCTATTCAAATTATAGCTTCAAGCAATGTACTTATATCTTTATGACACATATTAGTACGAAATAAACTTCAAGTGCAGTGTAGACAAAAGCAGCCGCTGCCCATGGCTTGTATTTGCAGATGCGCATCCTCAGGGTAAAATTTTATGTAACAATAAGTATCTTATTCTGGTCTCACTATTCCAGCCTCTTTGGTATCATTCCCCTGCACAACTTTCAAATTCCTATTCATTTGCTAAAAACAGGTGCATGCAGTCCAAACTGGGTTACCAGATTTAAAATAAAGAAATACAACCTGCCTACCCTCTATATCGTTATCATCCTTAAGACGCTGTATCAAAATACATGTAAATAATCTCCTTGTAAAGCTGGCCAATCAGGCTTTTTTCCACAGCGTGCTGGCCATGTAAAACCATGAATGTACTCTTTGACTGCAAGTCACTATCTCTGACCACTGGCTGCTTGAGTATCAGGGATGAGGTTTCAGGGTAACTGTGGATGACCTTTGTCTTTTTTTTTTCTTTCCTCAAGGTCATACATAACAAATTAAATCCTTTCCTGCCTCAGCACACTTAATACAGAGAAGCAACTTGATATAGAAGTAAAAGTATTTACTTTTTTTTCAACTTGCTTGTTCATGGATGTCAGCAATCATATACAACGGGAGATGTCTTGATTAGGAGATAACCACATACACTCTTGTTACACCGCTTACAGCCTTCCACAACATGCGGTTATCTTGTTTCTATGAAATTTTGAGAGGAAGGCACTGACGGCATTTTTAATATCTTCACAATAAGAAACAACAGAGAAAGGAGGAATCTAAGGATCTCTTTTATTTATTAAGGCAAACAGCAGTCATTAGTAACCTATAACAGTCAGAATTAACCTTCCAGGGGTCTGAGTGCAAAAAAAAAAAAATGAAATGTGATAGTTTAAATGGATTACTCACAGTATTTCTATCTGTGCTGCTTTTTTAAATTAGGCTCTCTGTAGGCATAAACACATGAAAACATGCAATGTTATCACACCAGGGTGACCTTTTTACATAGTGCCAATATATTATAATGTCACCAGATACATTTGCTACTGTTGCCCTATTTCTCTTTCTTTTTCTTTTGACCCTCCAAGGCTGGCTTGAGTTTAAACCATATCTATGGTCAAAATGTAAAATTCCATATTTATTTTCACATTGTATTCCATTATTTCTAGTCTACCCCTATTACTCTGAACAATCTTGAAGTTTTCTAAATTTCTCTGAAGATCCCCACATATTTATTTCATTAAATTCTGTGTATGCGCTATGCCCTGTGAATAGGCATTGCTGTGTCACACATTCACAGAGCCTGTCTTTTGAACTACAGAGGTGCTGAGAGGAGGAGTTTCAGGAGGTGGAGTCAGTACAGGAATCACTGCTTGCAGACAGCAAAGGTCTTTGGGGTATGTAGTCCTTAGAAATTGAGAGTAATTAGCAGAGAAGTTGCAAAGCATGCAGGAAATACAAGGAGTTGTGGAAAGAGTACACCCAACAGGACAAGAGATTTTTCAAGAATACCTATTATGGTTTGTCCAAAATAAAATATAAATGTATTGCTATTATAATGCTGATGTTCTAAAATGAAAGTGTATGCTGTGATCATAGATCTCTTAACTTTTTTTAAAAATCACATGTTGCCCTAAAATAACAATTCAACAGATGATTTCAGCAGCAGCGATATTGTAAAAAGTGATCGATGGGTGTTTGTGAAACATCCAGACCAAAGCGAAAAATCAGAATTGATCATCTTCTGGGTTCACTATACACATTACAGAATACTATGATTCACTAAGTCACAGTTTGAATCTCAGCCGGTTCAGCAGGAACAGGCTGAGATTCAAACCCTTAATGCATTAGCTGAATGTGCTAAGTTGATCAATCTTGTTATCACTAGTGGTTGCTATAGAAATACCTGACTGAAGTTCTTTTTAATACAATACTAACACACATGGCAGGCATACCTAGGGTGACATAGTATGGCTAGGCTTAGTGAAGTAACAATTTCTTCTAAATGACCCTGTATTGTCGACTTTTAAAAATATATAAAAATTGTATCTCCTATGGGACTTTGCTGCAACCAAGAAATATTAATCCAAACGATAATTGAAATGCAAACATTTTATTATACAAAATAGATTAAAATCGGTCTATACATAAAAACTGCTGTGGTCTTTAACTATGGAATGTCATAAATTCTTTAACCAAGAGAGATTGATAATATATATATTGATAGATTTGCTGATATTGAGCTCTCCCCATTTGACAATTTCCTCTCATTAATTCATTTTGGGATCTGTGATCCCTTCTGCCCTGACTTGGGACCTCCCCGAGACGTGCCATAGCATTTTAACGCCCTGCCATTCTGGTTTGTTTGTCTATGCATGCTCCACCTGATATTCCCTGAGGAAGATTAACTACAATTGAAACACGTTGGAAAATTTGATGGCAATTCAACTATCAGTTGATGTATGGTGCATGTTATTATCAATCCCCGTTGGGAGAAAAAATGATGACATTTGAAGATCACAGCAGTTTTTATGTATAGACTGATTTTAATCTATTTTGTACAATAAACTTTTTGCATTTTAATGATTGTTTGGATTAATATTTCTTGGCTGCAGCAAAGTTCCATGGGAGATGCAATTTTTCTATACAATATAAAGGTATGGAGCAGCTGTTAACCCATGATTTACTCACCTGAATTCACCATTTAAAAATAGGTCCTACTTCAATCCGACTTGAATGAACAGGATATGATTTTTCTCCAACTTTGACTTGTCCTTTGACCAATCAAACCAATCCCAGAGTGGCATAAATTCCTTTTACCGCTGCTGTAATCACCATGTCGAAAGTCACAAGTCAGATGGTTGGGACAAGGATCCCACATTGATCCGACTTCAATGATATTCAATGGACTGAAGTAGGATAAAAGTCGGACCAAAGTAGTGCAGGGAGCATTTTCAAAGTCGGACCAACTTGTGTCGGACCAGTTAAGACGACCCTTATAGGGAATCATTGATTTGCACACATCATGCGACATGAGCTCCGAATGTCGGAGCGTTTGTCGTACAAGTGTGAACCCAGCCTTAGCTGACATGGTGATCACATGATCAGGAACCACAATACAAACTGAATATAAAGTGGGTGCTGTGTGTGAAAACATGGTCTCAGCACAAGGAGCATGCAGCACTGTGCATGCCTAGCATTCAAAATGGAACGGGTTAAAACTTTATATATTATGTCATAAATTTGATTAAAGCAGTATTAAAGTTTCTCAATTAACACTAACACGACCGGGTTTCATTTTTTAAATTGGTCGTTAAAAACGGTCGTGTGTAGGCTCCAGAGCATTTTTAAGGACGTGAAAAATTGGCATTAAAAATTTAGAACATGCTCTATTTTTTCTCTTCGTTTTTCACATCGTTGTTTTTCTCGTCGTGAAAAGCGGTCGTGTGTACGCTTTAACTTCAGGAAAAAAACATGCGTGCTCAGAAGCAAGTTATGAGACGGAAGTGCTCGTTCTGGTAAAACTAGCATTCGTAATGGAGATAGCACATTTTTCACGCTGTAACAGACTGAAAAGAACGAAGACTGAAAAGCGCGAATCGTCTTTCACCAAACTTTTTCAAACACGCTGTAAAACGAAATCAGCAAAAGCAGCCCAAAGGGTGGCCCCATCCGAATGGAACTTCCCCTTTTTAGTGCCATTGTACGGGTTGTCGTACGTTTTATACGTCACATGCTTTTCTCAAGCATTTTTTTTCATGATCATGTGTATGCAAGGCAGGCTTGACAAGAATCACACCGAGAAAAACTTTGTTTTTTCCCATGACATTAAAAACGGTCGTGCGTATGCAGCATCAATATTTTTAAACTTTATCCCTGCTAGCATTAAAAAATAGATAGAAAGGTATGTTATATTTTAATGTTTTCACAATTTTTTATTTATATTACTTCAGTTTCTTCCTGGTTTCTGGCCTAGGCCAAAATGATGTCATATATCCAATGAGTTTTCATGGCAATTTTTTTTTCTTTCATCTGGAGGAGGGTTTTTGTCCACTATGCACACCCTCCTGTCTGCATGCCTGAGGGCACCTGGCTTTCAGGAAGTACATGCTACATGAATTATTTACTCAAAATGGCCACTAATAAAAATGCTAGGGGTTGTTTTTCAAAGTGAGTTCCCAACAAAGTATCTCAAACAATGAGACATGAATGCATGGGTAAGTTTTCTTTGAATAATAAAAATGAATTACCAGTTCCACTTTACAGGAACATCTCTGAGACAATGATGATTTGTAAAAAAAAACAATCAATCTAACGCATACAGAAAACTGTATGCATTAGATTGACAACACAAAACATTGGGCTTCTTCGAGTACGTTGATCTGTTTTGTCACGCTGGACAATAAACAGGTTGTTAAGACTGAAGTGTTCAGACTTATGTCCAATATGTTATGTTTGGAGCAGAGTCACAAAACCTAGCAGGAATGATTCCGTGAGAATTAGCCCAGGCAAACACCCCTGAGGAGATAACTGGGAGCCATACTGAGAGTTTGCCTCGATACATGAAAATAAACATGAATTTCCCAGCACTCCAGATGCAGTAAAAGTCGCCACAAATACTGTCACACCGGGGGATAATGTATTTCTGCTAATTAGCACGCAGTTGTACACACCATGTAGAAACTGTTCCATAAGTTGTTGCACTGAGCTTACAGAGAGCTCTGGTAATGTGAAACAAGTGATAGATAATAGGGAGGAAGAGCGCAAGTTCAGCAGGTGTGAAATAGCTGGCTCTTGTAAATAAGACCCAACACATTACCGGCAAGCTTAACACATGATTGGACATAGAAGGATAGTTAGACGCAGCAAGGCCTAATGGGTGGCCTTGAAATCCTGTGTCATTTCAATGTTAGCATTATTACATTATAAAACACCACATTAGTGTGGGCTATCTAAGAGAATAATGAGCCACGCAGAATAATGAACTTCACAGTTCATCCATAGAATGTATTATATGTACCGTACATTCAGTAAAGTATGTACAGTATATTCAGGAAATGTATTTGTTTGGTAATATTTTCCTTTTCCTAAAATATGATTTTGCCAAATGTAAATGCTTGATGAACAATTTTTCAAGAGGAGATTTCACATATGTATATATAGGCACAGAAGGGCGCATCCAACTGCATATCAAATAGTATGTTCAACTAATTGGGAGATGTGAGAAAACCAACCTGGTGAGAGTATGTTCTTAAAAATAAAGCCTGGTACACAATATCAGTTTTTATTCGTTCAACTGAAAAAACAAAACAAAGAGCTTGGGAGGAGTCGCTGTGCCAACTATCTGATGTTAGTACAGCAATCTCCCCCCGCTGAGCTTTTGTGTTTTGACAGGGGGACTGCCCTGGTCTCCCCCCGACTAGAACACATCATTCAGCACTCTCAGCCACTGGCAGACCTTTTTCGGTTATCTCCCTTCGACAGCCAGACATTCGATCAGCTTCTATCGGACTGGCTGCCATACGCACAGGCCTAATATCAGCTCATGTACAGGGCTTAAGACTGTAATTACTGTAGATCTGGAGAATTTTCACTCAGTGACATTCACTTTAGTGTGGAAACAATTTGTAAAGTTATGAATAAAAGCACTTTATATAGTTGCACACACACACAATATTACAATATTTTAAACCAGGTTAAACAATAAAACAAGAGCATGTTCTCTGTTCAAGCCCAGTTCTAGGCTATTTTTCTTTTAAAGGTCTCCCAGGCAGTTGTAGCAGGAATACTCACCTCCTAACTATACTGTCCCACATAGAAATGGTATTTCACCTCTCAGTCTGAAAACATCTTAGGGCTTTATGAACCTACCCCCAGAGAGCAGCAATTCAGGACCACCCACCAAGACAAGATCCAAAGAGGAAGATAACCGTGCACATCACATAACCTGAAGAATTCTGAACAAAAATAAGTATTAAAAATACAGCTGACAGCTGATGACCGCTCCTTAACAACCAGCTATTCACTGGTTGTTAAGGACGCCAGTGGCCCAGCTCCCTAAAGCTGCAGCTACTAAAAGTAGCTTACTTGCTAGGCTAACACTGCTAAACTCTGGCAAAAAGATGCTAAAACTTTAGTGTTTTTTGTCCAGCATTTTTAAAGCAGTTTTTCAGCTTACTAGTGTGCATGAGGACTTAATCTCAGCTGTATACAAGCCTTTATATACTGTTTGTGAACACTCTCACTGACTCTACATGCTGTGGGAGCCTGCTTCTGAGTGAAAGGACAGAGTGCTGTCAGAACACTAAAACTGGCATAATTTTTGACTGTTTATTTTGGGGAAGCAATTAGCGGAACTGACCTAGGTTTAGTAAGTGGTTCTGCTGAGCAAATGTTTTATTTGTTTATGCTATGGACTTGCTCTGCAAAGCCCTCTTACGTTGAAAGTATTTTTGATTACTGCTATGCACCTTATATCCAGTATATCCATCTTGTATGTAGGATACTTATATATTCTTGTGTAAATCAATCCTAAATCGATACTAAAGCCTATTCACTATGCCATTTATTGGTATTAAAATACATTTGACAGGAGGTACAAAGTGATAAACAGACCTATATAACCGATGTGCTTCATTCCCCAAAACGCACAGCCCACACAATGGCTGCCTCCACTGACAAACTTAAAATTCTAAGCAGTTTAGGAAGGAAATCAGGCACGACAGCTTTCTTGGGAAAATTCAGATTTAATCCATATTAGTAATGTACTAGAGCAGTTTAACCCCACTGACAGGAGTTTTAAAGAAAGCCGAGAAATCTATTTAATACTTTCAGTCAAAAGACTGATGCATGTGTAATAATCTTTATAGGAGTGAAAACGCTGAGATAGTGAAATATCCAATTTAACATGGACAGATGACTAGTAAGGGTTGTGAGCATCTATCAGGGGCTAGTTAGTATGATGAGATTTATTAGAGGTGTCATTTCACCTGTATAATATCTTTAATTCTTCCCTTCTAATTTTCATTTTACTTATTTTCGTACTTGCAAGATTTTGACAAAGTCTCTGAGAGAACATGTTTCTTATTGATATGTATGATAAGTACAGAAGAGTTTGTAACACTGTCAAAGAAAATGACAGAAACATCTTTGCTTTATTGGGACTAACACAGAAACACCATATACTATAGAGCTCGTGCTTGCAGAACTATGGAGGTGTAACCCTCTCTTTATGAATGTTATGCCTTGTACACACAATCGGAATTTCCAATGGAAAAAGTCAGACGGAATTTTTTCATCGGATATTCCAGCTGTGTGTGTGTCCGATCTGAGTTTTTCCATCGGAAATTCCAATGGACTTAGAAAGAGAACATGCTCTCTTTTTTTCGAATGAAATTCCGTTCGTCTGTAAGGAACCCAGACGGAGAAAAAAACACGCATGCTCAGAATCATGCTCGGAAGCATTGAACTTCATTTTTATCGGCTCGTCGTAGTGTTGTACGTCACTGCGTTTTGGACGGTCAGAATTTGGTGTGACAGTGTGTATGCAAGACAGCTTGAACGGAATTCCGTCAGAAAAATCAGTCGGAGTTTATCCCGATGGAAATTCTGATCGTGTGTACGGGGCATTAGTTGCTTGGCTTTTATGCTGATTCTGCCTTATCAAAGACTGACAACAAGTCCAGAGATCACCAATTCTCCCTTAAACTAAGTTTGTTCTTTACCCCAGCATGAGAATCCCAAGCTTCCAATTTATTACTGAACCACAAGAGGTAGTTGAAGAGAAGAAACCCCTGGACAAGATACTCACCTTGAATCATGGTAAGAATGGTCATCACCAATAATAATGAAAATGTACCTTAACTATGTAAAGACCAGTGACATCACCTCACCACAAAGCACAGCAAAAACAGAGAAGGTTGGTACTACCCATGTTGAATGTTGCGCTAACACATGTGAAATATGAAATTTTCTGAACACCAGCAGCCAGGGTGTAAGTACCCACATTGCAGACTATTCCACCACTCTAGGGCCCTGTACTATAATGACTTATCTGGTTTTTACTCACCTGGGGACAATTCATGTGCTGCACCATTAAAACACACAATAGTATGATACTAGTTGGTTTGGTGTGCACTTTTGGTGCATTGCCCTCAACCTTCAAATATGATCACTGCAGTAGATTACACCATTTGTTACTTAAGCCTCGTACACATGATCAGATTTCCATCCAAATTTTCCATGGATTTTGGTCCAAAGGGCGTTAGCCGTGAACATGTTCTGCATATACACGGCTTAACATTTTCAGCCAGCATTCACCAAACCACATGGTTTTTCAGTTCTTTACCTCCACCCTTTGGGCAACTTCTGCTATTGTTGTCTGATGTTTAGCATTGGTTCTGAGCATTCGTGTTTGTACTTTGGATTTTAGTTGGATGGACTTGTGTACACACGATCAGATAAACCGATGCAAGACCCCTTTCACACTGGAGTGTATTGCAGGCGTTATTGCATTAATAATAGCGCCTGCAATACGTCCTTAAAAATTTGTCCCTATTCACTCCAGTGGTAAAGCCTAAGGGCTGAAATGTGCCGCAAATCCACCCATAGCATCAGCGGCAAAAATAGCGGCGCTATGGGCGCCACAGTGTGAAAGGGCTTTAACAGATTTATTACCAGTTGGTGAGCATGAACAGACAACTTTTGTTGTCATTAATTCAGCCAATAATTGTCTGATGGAGCATACACACAGTCGGATTATCCGACACAACACGTCCATTAGGCAATTATGGCCATAAAATTGGATTGTGTGTATGGGCCTTTACAATGGTTAATGCATTATATGTCTGGGCAAAAAAACAAACAGAAAAAAAAAAACATTCAGTACTTATTTGCAATACATATAGTACATGTCACCATATTTTGTCTCTTTAGCAGGGCTGTAAGAAAAATACCAGCTGATTTGCAGTAACCAAGAGAGTTCTAACATCCTCTACAGCAGGGATGCCCAACCATGAGCCCTCTTATGTCACCCGTGACCTCCTGCTCTGGGATAGAATAGAATACTGTTATTAAAGGTCAGTTTATTTCTAAAATCAGTGTATATATGGGAATATTTTTTTCCGTAGTGGTTACTGGGCTGCTTTAAAACTGAT
Source organism: Rana kukunoris (assembly GCA_029574335.1). Taxonomy (NCBI): domain Eukaryota; kingdom Metazoa; phylum Chordata; class Amphibia; order Anura; family Ranidae; genus Rana; species Rana kukunoris. The sequence goes on from CM056049.1 coordinate 128,653,079, forward strand.
CCACAGGTGCAGCGGTTTACCAGCACTGAGCAAAAGACTTCTGTTATTACCTGCGAGTTTTGAGAGCTTTTTGAAAGTGCACAAAACCTGAAGAATATAATAATAGAAGTCTATTGCAAAGTGCAGGAAAAGCAGGAAAGCCAAAAGGTACACTGCATTGCACCCACGGTGCGGGTAAACTTCAGCGCATCAGTGTGAAAGCCACCTTGGGCCCCTTTCACACAGTCAGTCCAACGGTCAGTCCAACAGTCCAACCAATTGGACCCTCCATTCACTTCTAAGTAGTGGCAGACATAAACCGACTTGCATCCTACCTCCAATATGATCCGCTAAAAAGTATAGTGGGCTGTGTCAGTGTCCGCTCTGCATATGCAGAGCAAACACTGACATGCTATCCGCCCACTCCACTCATTGTGGCCCACGACCGGTTACTAAGTCGCTTAAGTGGCCCTCGCTCTTCAAAAGGTTGGGCACCCCTGCTCTACGGTAATACCAAGTAGTATTATTAGCCCTGCCCGGTTCTCCCATGTGGGAGAATCCCTCCTCATTATGTTATGGAGTTGGGGAGGGTGGGGGGTGTAGTGTAGTACAGCAGAAAATACCTAAGCTGGGCCAACAACTCTAACACCAACAGCAGCCTACAACTCTCAGATCTGGTTTTCTTTTAACACGGGTGTAGAATCAAACAGTGGCTTGGATAAGATAAATAGCACAATGCTAGAATAGTCTGTGTAAACTGAAAACGCTGCAAGAGATCCATTATTAATCTGTATATTATGCGCAAAAATTTACATTTAAACTGAAAGAGCTGCATGATCTGTGTATTCTGTATATGACCTTACTTTAAAGAAATATATAATATTTACCATTAAAAATAAAAAAAATCTAAAGTTCAGTATTACCCTAGCAACTATTCTTCATTAATTATGCTATTAACTATTGTGAAAAAAAGGAACATTCATTTATTTTATTAATAGCACAATACTGAAACTTAGCTTTTAAATGAAAATACCCCTTTCAGATGAACATCCAAACAATGGAGCCAAAAAACGACAGAAAAATGATGTGTTGCTTATATTTATACAGAGTCACAATTTAAATTCTTAACTATGATTTTATAAAAATAAGGGGCTATTGAAAACCTCTATGATGTTTTATTATATATAAATGTAACTATCTACATGCAATAAATGTTGTATTCTCGAATAATGGCAATTATGCTTTTGTTTGCTGCATGTGCTAAACTCTTAAAAGACCCCTGATTCTGGTTTTGTGTGTAGGTTTGACTTTATTATACTTTCCGAGTTACTATGTGTGACCACCACAGTGGTTTAAATCACAATACAAAAATACATATATATATACACAGCATGAATTAATTAATACAAGAATCCAGATATCAGGTAAGGCACACCTAATAAAATAATAAATGACAGGTACTTTAATTCAAAACCAATCAATAAAAGTCCCAAATATTACAGGTACATTAAAGGTTAAATCTTAAGCCTTGTACACACTACTAGTTTTTTATTTAGTTCAACCCAGTGGGTTGAACAGAAGTAAACTGACAGCTCAGATTGAAGCCACTGTAATACCAATCCGATGTTAGTACAGTGATCTCCCCTGCTCTGCTATTGTCTTCTGGCATGGGGACGCCCCCCCCCCCCCGTCAGAACACTCTGGTCAGTGCTCTCAGCCAATGGTCAGGAGAGGGTTGGCAGATCTATTTCAGTCATGCCCCTTCAACAGAAGCTGGCTGTTGGCTTCTGTCGGACTGCTGCCATACACCTGGGCCAAATGCCAGCGAGTTTCTATTGAACCGACTGATGCCGCCCGACATTCGGCCTGTGTGTACTAGGATTTAGATAATAAAATAAGACGATTGAGAAGATCCCTTTGTGCATAAAAGAAAGATACATTTCAAGAAAAAGGAACCTGACCGGCCTAAAACTTTTCTTAAAATCGATTAACATTGCTAAAGTGCCTAAGGGGTGAAACCTAGCACACTACAGGGTATGGGAGTGATGTTGAAGTAACAAAATAAATTGGTGGTACTGTTCTTCAAAATTCATTCCATATAGAGATGTCACCAGTTCCATAACTGCTGAAAAAATAAGCTCTATTCAGTTATAAAACATGGCTGCAGACTCAATGTTCTGGAGCTACAGGGTGACTCTTTCAACATGTCAACAGTGCCACTGTTACAGGTTAGAAGGTAATATTAAACTGTATTAGGATCCCAAATTCTCTGCTTTTGACCTTATAGATCAGGGGTCTTCATACATTCTAAACAAAGGGCCGGTTTATTGTCCTTCAGACTCTTGGGGGGCCAGACTTTGGCCAGCGGGGGTGAACATTTTCCTGGCATTAGTGGGAGTAAACATCTGGTATTAGGGGGAGGAATAGTGCCCCATCATTGGTATCATAGGGAGGAATAGTGACCCATTAGTAGTGTCAGTGGGAGAAATGGTGCTCCACTGTCGGTGTCAGATGGCAGAATAGTGTCTCGTATCATTGGGAGGGATAGTGCCCCAAGGGCCGGATAAAGGCAAGCAAAGGGCCGCATCTGGCCCTCGGGCCGCAGTTTGGAGACCACTGTTATAGATCATAATTATCGGTGGTAGAGCTAAGAGTATATCAGAGTATAAAGAAGCATGAACTGTAAAACTAGAACACCATCTAGACCAGACTTGAAATAAGTTGCTTGCAACATACAGTATGCCCCTTGGGCTGAAATGTATTTCTGTCATTTCTATCCATGCTGGAGATGTCGGGCTGAAATCAGGACTTATTTTGGTAGTATTGTGATAAAATAAGATCATTCTGGGATTTGGTGTTCCCGTTATGTCAAAAGCATCAGTATAGTCAAATGTCTGCTTATTTCCAGCTTTTCGAACTTGCCAGTTAAATTGTTACCCCAAAAAATAAAAAAATACATGTTCCCTCACTGCAATTACAATAGTGTGTTATTGGAAAACAGATAAGATACTGACCATGTGTAATGCAAGTTTCCAAGTGTCTGGGAATAGAAGAAATAAGTAGCAGTAGATGTTGGGTGTAAAAATATTATCTGTGAAATGCTGTCAGTATGGCCAGCAATGATGAACATATTGGATTAAGCAAATTAGTTGAACAGTACTGTGAAAGACTGAAATTATGTATAGTAAAGGCGTACTTCATATTGACAGAAATAAAGAATGAGGAAAAAAAAAGAAATATAAAAAGAAGAAACAAAAGCTGACAAACCTATTTTCCCTTTACTATATCCAGAGGTGAAAATTGTACACATAAATGGCCTTTCGTCCTAATTTTATAGGCTTTTAAAGCCCATTATTATTATGCTGCTACATATGGTGTCCTCTTTAGAGACAGACCCTAACAGGACAAATGTCTCCACTCCGAAAAAAAATGCTCTCCACTCCGTACACCTTATGTTTTTTTCACAAGATCGCTTTCATTATCTCTATTATACATCCTACCAAGAGGAAACTTCCTCACAGCACAGCTGGCATGGAGGGCACAAAGGCTGAAGACTGTTTTTGTCCTAATGTTTAACAATATCCTGCTAGCCAAGAAAAAGGAGCAGTAAAAAAACCTTCCATGACTGGGCCACTGCCCCCACTGTCATTTTTCATGCTGGAGAGCTGAGGATTGCATTCCTTCAGAAAAGTGAAAATGTTATCCTGTGGCCAGATAATGACAAATCATTGATGTGCTGCTCAGCAGTCGACCTTAATATAAGAGAATATCCCTCAGTAGGAAAGGAAAAAGCTTTGGAAGGCAAGGAAATTTACATGGGCCCGTACATGACACCTGGAATTCTATATGACCCTACAGTGAAAGGGCATTAAAAGAAGATGTAAGTAGAGGGCCATTATAAAATGTTATATACACACACACATATATATATATATATATATATATATATATATATATATATATATATATTACAGACCAAAAGAGTTTTCTTTATTTTCATGGCTATGAAAATTGTAGATTCACACTGAAGGCATCAAAACTATGAATTAACACATGTGGAATTATATACATAACAAAAAAGTGTGAAACAACTGAAAATATGTCATATTCTAGGTTCTTCAAAGTAGCCACCTTTTGCTTTGATTACTGCTTTGCACACTCTTGGCTTTCTCTTGATGAGCTTCAAGAAGGTAGTCACCTGAAATGGTCTTCCAACAGTCTTGAAGGAGTTCCCAGAGATGCTTAGCACTTGTTGGCCCTTTTGCCTTCACTCTGTGGTCCAGCTCATCCCAAACTATCTCGATTGGGTTCAGGTTCCAGTGACTGTGGAGGCCAGGTCATCTGGCGCAGCACCCCATCACTCTCCTTCTTGGTCAAATAGCCCTTACACAGCCTGGAGGTGTGTTTGGGGGTCGATTGTCCTGTTGAAAAATAAATGATGGTCCAACTAAACGCAAACCGGATGGAATAGCATGCCGCTGCTAGATGCTGTGGTAGCCATGCTGGTTCAGTATGCCTTCAATTTTGAATAAATCCCCAACACTGTCACCAGCAAAGCACCCCCACACCATCACACCTCCTCCTCCATGCTTCACGGTGGGAACCAGGCATGTAGAGTCCATCCGTTCACCTTTTCTGCGTCGCACAAAGACATGGTGGTTGGAACCAAAGATCTCAAATTTGCACTCATCAGACCAAAGCACAGATATCCACTGGTCTAATGTCCATTCCTTGTGTTCTTTAGCCCAAACAAGTCTCTTCTGCTTGTTGCCTTTCTTTAGCAGTGGTTTCCTAGCAGATATTCTACCATGAAGGCCTGATTCACACAGTCTCCTCTTTAGGCCTCGTACACACGAGCGGATATGTCCGATGGACCGTTTCAGCAGACATCTCCGATCGTGTGTATGGGCTAGCGGACAGATTTGTCCACCCGACAGATTTCAAAGCATGCTTTGAAATCTATCGGGTGGGAATGTGTCCGCCCGACATGTCTGCTGGTTAGTAAACTTACCAGCAGACATGTCGTCCCGCACCGCCGCCGCGCCGCCGCCGAATGGATTCGGCGCATGCGCGGAAGTGTTTTACTTCCTGGTGCGGTGACGTGGCGGCGTCAACGTCACCGCCACGTCACCGCCACGTCACCGCGCCGTCCGCTGGCGGGGAATTTGATCCGATGGTGTGTACACGCCATCGGACCAAACTCCAGATCGGACATATCCGATGGAAACGGTCCGCGGACCGTTTTCATCGGATATGTCCGATCGTGTGTATGGGGCCTAACAGTTGTTTTAGAGATGTGTCTGCTGCAAAAGGTGGCTACTTTGAAGAATCTAGAATATGACATATATTTTCAGTTGTTTCACACTTTCTTGTTATGTATATAATTCCACATGTGTTAATTCATAGTTGTGATGCCTCCAGTGTGACTCTACAATTTTCATAGTCATGAAAATAAAGAAAACTCTTGGAATGAGAAGTTGTGTCCAAACTTTTGGTCTGTACTGTATATAATTTTAATAATGAACAAATATAAATGTTGAAAAAACCTAGAGGTAAATTCACTGACTAATTTTAATTCTAGTTGGTTATTTTAATTAAAATATTATTAAAATTAATTACAACTTGATATAGTAACACATAGAAAAGTCACTTCGAAGTGTTTCTAGTAGACATGTGCACAGAATTTGTTTTCGTTTTCTTTTGTTCCGTTTCGTATCGTTCCATTTTTTCGTTTCCATTCGTTTTTCGTAAGACGCCCGTTTTCCTGTTCGTTCCCGTTCGTTTTTCGTACGACGCGATTTTTTCGGATTCCGATCGTTTCGTATTTTCGTTTTTCTTTTGCTATTTTCAGTCGTATGTTCATATGACATCTATAACAAAAGATTTGCATTCTGTATTTTGAATTCCTATTTTCTGTTCATATTTTGTATTCAAAATACAGAATGCAAATCTTTTGTTATAGATGTCATATGAACATACGACTGCAAATAGCAAAAGAAAAGGGTTTCAAGATACAGAATGCAAATCTTTTGTTATAGATGTCATTTTCGTTTTTTTGAATGGGCAGTGAGTGAGTGTAGTTAGTGAAGCAGCTTCTCTTTTGTGCTGAGTACACTAGTACAGTGAGTAGTACAGTAAAGCCAAATAAACTTTTCTGTGGATTTTCATCTGAAGGGAGATCAGTTGGCCAGACTTTTGAACCCAAAAATGGTTTTCTGATGTAGTTTGAAAACTAACGAATTTTCTGAGAACGAACGGGAAACGATCGTTTTTATGTTTGTGGTTAAAAAAGTCTGACCAAGTGTATGGGGCTTAACAATAGTTAATATGGATGAGCCGCGTGTTGAAAGTGCTGCGAATCCCGCGATATATTTACGAAAGTACAAAATGACAAAAATCCTTTTTCTGTTCATATTTTCAGTCGCATGTTCATATGACATAGAAGTTTTAATGATGAAGTTGGAAAAACTTTGTGACATAAAACACAACGACGAAAAATTAAGTTCAATGCTTCCGAGCATGCGTCGACTTGATTCTGAGCATGCGTGGATTTTTGACCGATGGATTTCCCCACAGACGATCGTTTTTTTCTATCGTTTTTTTAACAATCAGACGAACCGCTCGTGTGTACAGGGCATTAGAACTCCTTTTAGGTTTGTATTGCTGTGCCTCCATACGTGAAATTCACTGTTTGGTTTAGTGGCCAATGTCACCAGGGCTGAAAATTATTGAAAACCCACAAGTTTAAATTGCCAACGGAACAGCATGAAAGGGAAAAATCTTTTAGTGGGGACAGCTGTTTCAGTGACAACTTTCTTCTCACTTCCTGTTGTGTCCACATGATAGGATTCGAAAGCGAATCTCCCCAATGAGCCACAAAAAAGACCAACAAGGGTGTTGACCATTGATCACTCTGAAAAAACCTAGAGGTAAATTCACTGACTAATTTTAATTCTAGTTGGTTATTTTATTTAAAATATTATTAAAATTAATTACAACTTGATATAGTAACACATAGAAAAGTCACTTCGAAGTGTTTCTAGTAGACATGTGCACAGAATTTTTTTTCGTTTTTTTTTGTTCCGTTTCGTATCGTTCCGTTTTTCGTAACCTTTTAACAATACGTTTTTCGTAACCTTTTAACAATACTTTTAAGAAGCGCTGTGTTCTGCTAATATATGATGTCTCTTTTCACATGTAAAAGTCCTTTATTATTGTTTTGCCCATCCACAGGTTTGCTTTAGATTTTTGTTTATTTCCAAAAAATGCACTTCTTGCAGACTATCTCTAGAGTAGCCATAATTTTAATTTAAAAAGTAAGTTTCAATAATTTATTTAAAATAATAATTGGTGATCATGAAGGTCCTTTAGTCACTTCCTGTTTTTGTGTGACAACACTCTTGTCCTGTCCCCCAGTTTTGTGTCGTCAACCTGTCAAGTATAGAGACCCTTTCAACACACATTACACAAATTCTCACCATCAGGAAATCCATGCACTCACCAGCATAGCCATTCAGCCATTGCTTGTGATGCAACAGAGGATGAAACAGGTGAAAACAGTATTTTATTTAAAAAAAAAGTAACTGTTTGATCGGGTTACAGCAAATTTAATGCTTCAGTGCTGCTTCCAGTTTTATAGGAAAATTGCACACAAGTCTATTATTAAATAAAATAAATATATTTAATCGCAAATTTGTACACAATTATACACATAGCATATAATTACAATATACATAATAATAAAACAATTAAAAGATAACCAGTACTAACACCAATAACGATATTACTAAAAAGCCAACTACTGTATAATTCAAGGTATTAGCAAAGTGAACATCTCTTTTATTTCCACTTGTATTGCCAGTGTCACTTACCCCTCACTCCACTTACAAAGCTCCCACTGTTTCTTATTGCCACCCCGATGTTGGTGATCAGCTTTGTCTGTCATTTGAAATACCTCGGCACTGGGCAGTATAACATTGTAAGTATTTTAACACCCATTTAAATGTAAGTTGTCATGCCATGCCATTTTTAATTTACATTGTATACAGGAAGCATACAGTGTAAATTAAAAAACACACTGCAAACTGCTAGGATACAAAAACTCAAGTCTAAACATAAAACTTTACTTCTACTGCTTCGTGCATCTTGTAAATGCAAACAAACCTTTCCTGTCACTCACACACAAGTGTCACCACAAAGCATAGTGCCTATTTTGCTCCTGATGGAAACATTAAGTGCCTCCTTTTTTACAAACTTTGATCCAGATGAAAACATTAAGTGCCTCCTATTTTATAAACTTTCCTACACTCTTCAGCAACCAGAATTAATTCAATACCAATACTCAAGTTCCTTACAAAGGAGGACACTCAACACCTGTCTCTACCACAGAACTACTTAAGTCTTAAACCTTGATATGACACTATACATTATTCCATGCATCAAACCAACTTATTAAGTTTCTGGTACCTAACAAAGACCGTCAGTCAAAGGAAATAAACACCATCTCCTACCCAGAAGGATTTTGGACATGGTGGAGAAGGGAAATCAAGACCCATTGTACTAGATATTTGTATTTGGCATAAACACCAGCAGCAAAATACAAAGAGCTCCAGGATAGTGCTGGGTGGTCCAAGCCAAACATACAACTTCATAGCAAATCTGTCACAAACCTGGGTAATTTAACCACTTCAGCCCCGGAAGAATTTACCCCCTTTGTTACCAGAGCACTTTTTGCGATTCGGCACTGCGTCGCTTTAACTGAAAATTGTGCGGTCGTGCGACATGGCACCCAAACAAAATTTATATCCTTTTTTTCCCACAAATTGAGCTTTATTTTGGTGGTATTTTATCACCTCGGCGGTTTTTATTTTTTGCGCTATAAACCAAAATGGAGCAACAATTTAAAATAAAAATGCAATATTTTTTACATTTTCCGATAATAAATATCCCCAAAAACTATACATTTTTTTCCTTAGTGGCTGATACATAGAGACTTCAAGGAAGAATTACAAACTGGTTGCGTGCCAGACAATGGAGGTGAAGATGCATGTGGAGGTCCTGGGTTGGTGTGGTTACACATGGTGCAGTTATGAGGCCGGTTGATGTACTACCAAATTCTCTGAAATGTAGTTCTTACATGAATTCCTTGAATCTGTGGCGCCATTTTGGGGTGGCCTTTTATTGTGGCCAGCAAACTAGGAAGTGAATGAGAAAACAGAAACTCAGAAGACGCCAGAGGATGATAAAAAAAAAATAGATGCAGACATTCCTCTTTTCACTTCTTCATTGTTCGTTTTTGCTCAGAATTGTGACTATTGGTGTGGTTGCTCGCCCCCTCCTCGTCTCTACGTTTAGACTTCAAGGAATTACATTACACTTACATTCTAGTCTCGTCTCATTACACTATGTCTGTCTACCTTGAAGACATTACTTTTAGGCAATTTTTTTTTCCTTTACAATTCCTTTAAGTTTAGTTCATGATAAATAGGAGCAAGCACAAAAGTGTTGCGTTTATAATTTTGCTCAGTGTATATATATATATATATATATATATATATATATAGCATTACCCCCATTGGAGCTGCTGGATTTTTGTGTGGCATGTTACCTCGTGGCTCATCTGAATTTTCTAGGGGTGAATGATGCGTATGTGCATAAACAGAAGTAAGGGAATGTCCACGACAGGTGCTCTTTTGCTGTGCTCTTTATTACCCAGCCTGGTAAACACAATAAATTTGCAGTGAGGAAAGTAAAGTTGAAAGGAGGAAGGACAGCAGATTCCGGCATAATGATAGGAAACAGTCCTGCTCCTAAACTTAAAACTTTTCTTCACCACTCCCGCCGGAGTGGGTTTAGTGCACCCAGACAGGCCTCTCTCACCACTGACCTGGAAGCCAGGGTATCACTAGGACAATTATAGGAATAAGTCTCTGCCACAGACCCTCCTTAGTGAACGTGAATTTGGGAAAAAGTCTCCACAGACCCCTCTCAAAGAGCCTCAGAAGATACCTCTGCCACAGGTCCCCTCTGGGTGGAATTCTTGGAGATATGCCTCCTTGGATGAGTTACGTCTGGATCTCCTTCAACTTGTTGCGCAGATACCGACTGACAGGTGATTAGTCCCGCAGTGTCCGGCTACCTGTGATCCCAGGTGGTCTCGTCCAAGCCTTATTGGACCGCCAGCCTCTCAATGGCGCTCCTCAGACTGACTCCCCACCGAACAGCACACAGCTTGGGATCTTCAAAATGGGGAACCCAGCCGCTCACTGGATCCCCATCGCTGGTTCAGATGCTCTAGACCAACATGGTCCTGGAACCAGGAACGCCACGTAGCACGCACGCCCCGGTCAGGTAGGCCATAGCACCGGGTCGCCGTGATGTGGCCACCCTAAAAGACCCAGAACAATGGCGTCTGTCCCATAAATACCCCCTCTCAGCATGCACGATGAGGACAAACCCTTGCCATTGGCTGCTGGGAAGAGCACCCAAACCTCGACTCCACTGCTGCCATCTGCAGCACCGGGGTTGGAAGAACACCCCAGCAGAGCAGAACGGCTGACAGCACAGCCAAGCTGAGACAGAGACCGCAATTTGATACTAACAATCAGGATCAGAGTCTAAATATACTCTGATCTACATTTAAATTTGACTAGCACCAGTACTTTATAGTACATAGGCGCTATATATATATCTATAAACACAGTATATGTTTTATATATGTAATTCAGTTTGCCATAAAGTTATATAGGTCCCCATTTTGCCACCAAAGCAGCCTCTGTTGCCACCAAAACAGCCCTGGCCCATAGAGACATGGATGCCACTAGACCTCTTGAAGGTATGATGTGGCATCTGGCACCAAACCATCAGTAGCAGGTTCTTTAAATCCTGTAAGTTTGCGAGGCGAGGCCTCCATGGATCAGAATCATTGTTCCAGCAAATCTTACAGATGCTTGATGGATTGAGAACTGGAGTATTTGGGGGCCCAGTCAACACCTCAAACTTATTGTGTTCCTCAAGACATCCTTGAACCATTTTTTGATGCATGGTAGGGTGCATTATCCTGCTGAAAAAGGCCACTGCCATCAGGGAATACCGTTTCCATGAAAAGGTGTGCTTGGTCACTAACAATGTTTAGGTAGGTGATGGAAAAGAAAAAAGAAAATGCGCTAAGATCAAACAAACAGTACCATGTGCCCACAGGATCATTATAAACATATACTAATAAAAGCAGCAACTCTTCTGTGAAACATCAAAAACAGTGGTCGTAAATAAGAAAAATAGAGTCGCGCTAATGCTAAAAGTGAGAAATTAAATATTAATGTGAACATTCACATATGAAGTGAAGAAGTAATTAATTGAACTTCCAAATGTTGAATATAAAAAAAAACATAGAATAAAAAAGCCACAATTTGCAAAGTGAATCACAAAAATTGATCATAAATTAAATCCATAATAATTCATAATAAGTGTTCTTGAAACTATCCACTGAAATATAAAAAACTAGTCCAATAAATGTAAATCCACCTGTGCACAAGGTAGGTGATATTTGTCAAAGGCACACATGGTGTGCCCAAAGCATCACATTGCCTCTGCTGGCTTGCCTTCTCTCCATAGTGCACTCGGCCATCCACATGATGTAAAAGAAAACATAATTCATCCAACCAGGTCACCTTCTTCCATTGCTCTGTGGTCCAGTTCTGATGCTCACATGCCCATTGTAGGCACTTTTGGACCAGGGTCACCATGGGCACCTTGACCAATCTGCAGCTATGCAGTTACTTACACAACTTTTGTCTTTCAAAAATAAAACTCCTTAAAAACTTGCCAGTGTTGGCTCTTTCTGTATAATAATAGTTAGTATAAAAGGGGTACTGTTGTACAAAGCATATACAGCCATACTTTGTCAAGTCAAGCTCGGATACTGGCATAAAATGGTTGTTTTGGAGTTGCAGTTATTATGCAATAAATTAGAACAACTTTCACTAAACCAATGTTAAAGCGGATGGTTCACAAAAAAAAAAATATTAAAAGCCAGCAGCAACAAATACTGCAGCTGCTGACTTTTAATATTAGGACACTTACCTGTCCTGGAGTCCAGCGCCGTCCGCAGCAGAGGATGAGCGGTCGCTCGTCTCTCTGCTGTTCCCCCCTCCATCCACGGTGAGGGAACCAGGAAGTAAAGTGCTGCGGCTTCACTGCCAGGTTCCCTACGGCGCATGCGCGAGTCGCGCTGCGCCCGCCGATTGGCTCCAGCTGTGTGCTGGGAGCCGAGTGTTCCCAGCACACAATGGGGGGCGACGGGATGTGATGCAATGCCCGTCTTTTGCCCGTGAATGCTGGGCCGGAAGTGGGTGCAGATACCTGTCTATTTGCACCCCCTCCCCCCTGAAAGGTGTCAATTGTGACACCGAAGGGGGGGAGTGTTCGGATCAGCGGATCTTCACTTTAGGGTGGAGATCCGCTTTAAGAGTTCAGCAGATTTTTAACTTTTTTGTTGTCTAGGACCCCAGTGGTACAATCTTCTTCCTCGAGCGTGCACCCAGCACATAAACATTGCCTGCTCAGCAACGCATATATGTGGCATGTAGATGTTAAAGCCCATTTTTTTGCCATCGCTCATATAAGTTACTGGGGTGTTAGACCCCTTTTACACAGGCACCTCCGTGGAACGGATTCCACTTGCTCAGCGGGGGATCCCCGCTGAGCAGGTGAATGACAGGTCCTGTCTGCTCCACTGTGCAGAACAGACACGGACACAGTCCCACTCTCCTCTATGGGGAAATCAGGTGGAAATGGACCGCCTGTCGGTTTTCATCCGATCCTATCCAATCCAAACAAATTATGTAACAAATCAGTGCAACCACCCTAAATATGAAATAAACACATAAATTATGCTTTATAACCAATGCTAAGATGCAACCAACACTCTCCTGGTGTGTTCACAGCCAACTGCCATACAAAAACGACTTAAAAAATGTGTAAACAAGTGTGGCGCAGCGGGTATGTGAATGAATACAACCAAATATAAATTCACCTGATAAAGTAATGATATAAATATGTGAAGTCTACTAGTGACTATAGCACAACTCCACACAATTACAAACATCTAAAATGAATGTCAAACTACTTGTGTACTATGAACATTCTTCTCTCTTCGCAGTGCTTCTGGTGACCCACCACAAACAGGTAAAGTGCTCGCTCACCCTAAATATCTGACCCCCCTACAGAATCAAATAAGCCTGTAATGCACTCCTCCTATAGAAAATGCAGCTAAATATCCTTATCTTTCCATTCAGGGGTATATCTGCTTCCTTTCCCTCTTCGAGCCTCGATTCTCAGTATGTTATATCTCCAGTAAGGCCGCGTACACACGATCAGACCGGTCCGATGAAACGGACCAGTTCGATGATGTGTATGGCCCATCGGACCAACGTTTTTAACCTGCTTTAAAATCTGTCTGACAGACACCTGTCCGTCGGACAGGTTCGATGGTTAGTACGCAAAAGCATCGGACCAAAAACCCGCGCATGCTCAGAATCAAGTCGACGCATGCTTGGAAGCATTGAACTTCGTTTTTTCAGCACGTCGTTGTGTTCTACGTCACCGCGTTCTGGTCTGATTGGATTTTTGGTCTGATGGTGTGAACACACATTAGACCATCAGACCACTTCAGCCTGGTCCGATGAAAACGGTCTGTCGGACCAGTTTCATCAGACCGGTCTGATCGTGTGTACGTGGCCTAAGATGAAGTGTTATTAGCTCACAGGAAGCATAATTCCACTCTTATTGAGCCTCAGCTCGCACTGTGCTGTGACTCACAGGATAGGTGATAACATGTTACCAATCCTCCAGACGGATGGAAAATAGCACCACCATCCGTCTGGATTTTGTGGGCAGGATCAGATCGGATGGCGGCGGGTGTCCACAGACTGTTGTTTTCGGGACTGATCGCCACGATCAGGTGGCTTTTACAAGTGATATTTCTTCACATGTGTGAGTAGTTTTAATTTGCTTTTATCAATACATTTGCATAGGATAATGCACAAGGCCGATACGCCCTCCTCTCTTTACCCTTTCTGTGACTGTTATGCCTTGTACACACAATCGGAAAAAAATAAAACATGCTCTATTTCTAAACTCCGACGGAAAAAAACCTGATGGGGCCCACACACGGTCGGAATATCCGATGAAAAAATTCCATCTGACTTTTTCCATCAGAAATTCCGATTGTGTGTACAAGGCATAAGGATATCCCCTATCCTGGAGGGCAGCAAGGCCTATTCTATCCATCTATCTTTTCTAACAAAATACTATTGTCACAAGCCTAGTGCAGGAATTTCCCAAAACAGAGAAACTGTTTTGGATAGAGCTAGAGTGTATTTTTTTTATTGTCGTTATAGCTTGGTATGCTAGTGTGTCCAAAAAAATCAGGCTCTTCATGGTCAAGCAAAATGTACTTAATCTATAGTGCTTTAGACAGTGTATATAAAAAATACCATTTCTCTTCCTAGGCTAAAGTCTCAGAACCCAGTGAAGTCTAAACAGAGAGAAAAGTGATTTGAAGAAATGTAATAAAGCTGATAAAATTAGAGCGAATGGAACACTTGAATTGCTGTGTTTAATAGCTATGCTTCAGTGAGCATTTCAACAGTGTCATATCACTCGCTAGCTTAGAAGATGCCTGAAAAGGATGTTGACCGGTTTGAAAACTCTTACGCAAAAGCTTGAGATATCACACTGAGTAATCTGCTTTTACTTTTCTCAGGAGACATGTTGCTTTCCATGTGAAAGGAATACCTAGGCCTTGTTAGAGCACAGAGTAGAGAGAAGGGATAGGAAATGTTAACACATGTCAAAAACTGTGCAAACGTGATTCACAATGTACAGGGACATAATCAGCAATGTGTACAACAACTACAACAGTTTATAGCTCCGGGATTTTAACATTTTGTTTCTATATCCTATATATATAGCCTAAAATCACAAGTAAATGATCCTAGCTTTTAGCAATTTAATAAGTGAATATATATATATATATATATATAGATATATTAATATATATCAATATCTATATATAGATAGATAGATATACATATCTATCTATCTATCTATCTATCTATCTATCTATATATATATATATATATATATATATATATATACATATATACACACACACTATATAATCAAAAGTATTGGGACGTCTGCCTTTACACGTACATGAACTTATGAACCTAAACCACTTGCCGACCGCGCTATAGCAAAAATACTGCTACAGCGCGGTCGAGCTACTGTGACGCGACGTTCCTGGGACGTCGTCCTTCACTTCCGCGATTGCTCGTCCCCTGGGACGCGCTCGCGGAAGTGTCCGTACTCACCGGGTCTAGAAGACCCGGCGCATCACGGATCACGGTAAATTGCCGCTGATAGCGGCCGTTTACCACGTGATCGCGCCGTCGAATGACGGCGCGATCACTTGTAAACAAACCGGCGTCATTTGATGACGCCGGTTCCTCCCTCTCCTCTCTGTACCGTTCGGTACAGTGTGCGAGGAGAGGGGGGGGAGCGTGGTGTCAGCAGCAGCGCTGTGGCTGGATCTGTGACAAATGCAGTCACAGATCCAGCCATCCCTCCATCAATCCCAGCTCTGCAATACCCCAGTACCCTGCAATACCCAAATACTCAACAATACCCCAATACTCAGCAATACCCCAATACTCAGCAATACCCCAATACTCAGCAATACCCCAGTACTCAGCAATACCCCAATACTCAGCAATACCCCAATACTCAGCAATACCCCAGTACTCGGCAATACCCCAGTACTCGGCAATACCCCAATACTCAGCAATACCCCAATACTCAGCAATACCCCAATACTCTGCAATACCCTGCCCAATATTCTGCAATACCCCGATACTCTGCAATACCCCAATACTCTGCAATACCCCAATACCCTGCATGATACTTTGCAATACCCCAATACTCTGCAATACCGCCTATGGGGATTTTTAAGTAGCAAAGTTTGGCGCCATTCCACGAGTGTGCGCAATTTTGAAGTGTGACATGTTGGGTATCTATTTACTCGGCGTAACTTCATTTTTCACATTATGAAAAAAAATTGGGCTAACTTTACTGTTTTGTTTTGTTTTAAGCGCAAAACAGTTTTTTTTTAAAAACACGCGTTCAATAAATGTCTGCGAAAATACCGTGCAAGATAAAAAGCCGTCATTGTATTCTCTAGGGTCTTTGCTAAAAAAGCATATATAATGTTTTGGGGTTCTATGTAATTTTCTAGCAAATAAATGATGATTTTTCCATGTAGGAGAGAAATGTCAGAATTGGTCTGGGTGTTCCAGAACGCCTGATAGTGCTCCCTGCATGTTGGGCCTCTGTATGTGGCCACGCTGTGTAAAAGTCTCACACATGGGGTATCGCCATACTCGGGAGGAATAGCAGAATGTTTTTTGGGGTGTAATTTGTGGTATGCATATGCTGTGTGTGAGAAATAACCTGCTAATATGACAGAAACAAGTATTTTTTTTTTTACAGAATTTTCAGTCGTTTTTCTTTTATAGCGCAAAAAATAAAAAACCCAGAGGTGATCAAATACCACCAACAGAAAGCTCTATTTGTGTGAAAAAAAGGACAAAAATTTCAAATAAGTACAATGTTGTATGACTGGGTAATTGTCATTCAAATTGTGAGAGCACCGAAAGCGGAAAATTGGTCTGGTTAGGAAGGGGGTTTAAGTGCCCAGTGGTCAAGTGGTTAATGGCCTCCCAGTCTTTGTCCATAGGGTTCAATATTGAGTTGGCCCACCCTTTGCAGCTATAACAGCTTTAACTCTTCTGGGAAGGCTGTCCACAAGGTTTAGGAGTGTGTCTATAGGAATGTTTGACCATTTTTCTAGAAGTGAATTTGTGAGGTCAGGCACTGCCGTTGGGCGAAAAGGCCTGTCTCGCAATCTAATTAATCCTAAAGGTGTTCTGTTGGGTTAAGGTCAGGACTCTGTG
This sequence comes from Rana kukunoris, assembly GCA_029574335.1. Classification (NCBI taxonomy): domain Eukaryota; kingdom Metazoa; phylum Chordata; class Amphibia; order Anura; family Ranidae; genus Rana; species Rana kukunoris. The sequence goes on from CM056049.1 coordinate 128,670,070, forward strand.
TAGGCCAGACAAGTTCCTCCACCCCAAACTCGCTCATCTGTGTCTTTATGGACCTTGCTTTGTGCCCTGGTGCTCAGTCATGTTGGAACAGGAAGGGGCCATTCCCAAACTGTTCCCACAAAGTTGGGAGCACAAAATTGTCCAAAATGTCTTGGTATGCTGACGTCTTAAGAGTTTCCTTCACTAAAACTAAGGGGACAAGCCCAACCCCTGAAAAACATCCCCACACCATAATCCCCTGTATACTGTATAAATGCACACACATACTGTACAGGATGCCAGGAATGTGTCTTGGAAAGCAGGTATATATCACCGCTGGTGATTCAAACTCCCCCAAATATGACAACACAAACACACATACACAGTCTGGTGACCTGACTCCTCTATGATGCAGTTAAGCAATTAAGTCTGGTGACCTCCCTGCCCACAGCCTATGACTAGACAGGGAAGGAGCAGCACCACCACAGTGAAAGAACAACAGCATGTCACTTTTCTGCTCACTCTATTCTCTCCTCCTATCAGCATGTTCACTGTCAACAAATGTGCAGAACATTAAATGTGAATGGCTGGGGGTGCCACTGTACAGCAGTATTGCTAGAAGGTGGTACCAAGTAATCATCTGGTATACTAGCTGCATTGGAAAATATTTGCAATCAATGATTTTTAAAGGAAACATAACTGTATTAATTTGTGGAGTTCAGTTTTATCTAAAACTACTCGTTTTACTGCTTAGGGTCTATTTATTAGTCAAAGCAAAATTCAGGAAAAGTGGAGACACATCCTTTAGCTCGTTGATGTGATGTTAAATGGACATATGCATTTATCCCATAGAATTTAAGAAAATTAGGAATTGAGGGGAAAACTCCCCCCAAATGAAGTCACAGAGATCAATAAACACTTGACAGACTTTACCTCATCCCTGCTTTACTAAAAAGCTTTTTTTGCCTTCTGTGTCCCATAGATGTTTAATTCTATTTCCTATTCTAATGAATTTGCAGGGGGTAAAGGAAATATTTCCAATCACAGACAGCAATATAAGCCTAAATTCGTTTTTTTTTTATTTATTTTTTATGAATCCCTATGTTATCAAAAACAAAGGCTTTGGTGGTGATTTTGAAGAGTTCCTATTCACAATTTTGAAATTTTTAAGGCTGGGTTCACACTATTGTGAATTGGATGTGGATTTCCCTGCATCCAATTCGCATGTCAGGAGATTGTGATCGGCTCTTTATGGATCCGGTTCACAGATCTCCGGAGCGGCTCCGATGCGAATTGCAAGGGAGTCCTGTGCATCTTCTGGTCCGTTTCAGGTCCAAATTCTGACAAAATTTGGCTGAAATCAGACCTAAAACAATGAATGGGGACGCGTCGGATCCCTGCTGTGAGCCGCTCCATGCTGCAGGGTGAACCCAGTCTAAATGTATTTTATATTAACCGCCAAAAGACGGCTACAGCGTGGGCCCTAATTGCCGGGCGGACGTCCAGGATATCCTCCCGAGCAATCGCTGTCTGCGCGTCCCTGCGAGTCTTTGAGTCTCGGGTGATCACAGATCAAAGTAAGGGGTCGGTCCTGGCCCCTTACCACGTGATCAGCTGTCAGCCAATGACGGCTGATCACATGATGTAAACAGAAGCTCAGTAATTGGTAAAAAAAAGCTGATCACCGGCTTCTGTCACAGAACGACACGGCTGCATTTTATGTGTCCATCAGTGTCAGCTGCCAGTGCCAACTGTGCCACCTAGCAGTGCCAGCTACCAGTATGCACCAGAGCCACCTACCAGTGCCCACACTGCCACCTACCAGTGCCCACAGTGCCATCCATTCAATGTCCACCGATGCTGCCAATCAATACCCATCAGTGTCTCACAAGGAGTGCCACAGGTCAGTGCTGCCTATCAGTGTCACCTACCAGTGCCAATCAGTGCCACCCATCAGTGATCATCAGTGCTAACCTATTAGTGCTGCTTATCAGTGCCACCTATCAGTGCTCTTCAGTGCCACCTATCAGTGCCCTTCAGTGTCACCCATCAGTGCCAACCATCAGTGCCACCTATTGGTGCCATCTCTCAGTGCCACCCATCAGTGCCGCCTCATCGGTGCTTATCAGTGCTACATATTACTGCCCATTACTGCTGCCTTATCAGTGCCTATCAGTGCCCATCAGTGCAGCCTATCAGTGCCCATCAGTGCAGCCTCATCAACGCACCAGTGACAGAGAAAAGTTACCTGGTTTAAAAATGTTATAACAAACTATGAAACTTTAATTTTTTTCAAAATTTTCAGTCCTTTTTTGCTTTATTTAGCAAAAAAATTTAAAACCAACACCAATTAAATACCACCAAAAGAAAGCTCTATTTGTGTGAAGAAAATTATAAAAATGTCATTTGGGTACAGTGTAGCATGACCACGCCATTGTCATTCAAAGAGTGACAGCGCTGAAAGCTGAAAATTGGTCTGGGCAGAAAGGGGGTTTAAGTGCCCAGTAAGCAAGTGGCCAAGGGAAAAAAATAACAGGAAGTACCGAAACACTCAAAAATGGTCAGGGACAAGCAAGACTCCTGGTCAGGGGAGATCTCACTGTTGGATATTTTTGGGTTGACCAAAACCTTTAATGCAAGTTTTGGGCAAAACGTTGCTGGTACATAGCATGTGGACTTCCATACTATGTGTCAACTGCCTCAGACTAATAAAAGGCACACTAAAATATAACACAATGCCAAAAGTTCAGGCGAAAAGGTTGTGTACTTATACTTGTGATGTGCTCGTGCACCATTGGAATAATGCCTACTACCACATCATTATGTTGGGTATCTCTTTAACCACTTAAGACCCAGACCAAAATGCAGGTAAAGGACCTTGCCCCTTTTTGCGATTCGGCACTGCGTCGTTTTAACTGACAATTGCGCGGTCGTGCGACGTCGCTCCCAAACAAAATTGGCGTCCTTTTTTCCCCACAAATAGAGCTTTCTTTTGGTGGTATTTGATCACCTCTGCGGTTTTTATTTTTTGCGCTATAAACAAAAATAGAGCGACAATTTTAAAAAAAATGCAATATTTTTTACTTTTTGCTATAATAAATATCCCCCAAAAATATATAAAAAATTATTTTTTTTCCCTCAGTTTAGGCCGATACGTATTCTACATATTTTTGGTAAAAAAAATTGCAATAAGCGTTTATCGGTTGGTTTTCGCAAAATTTATAGCGTTTACAAAATAAGGGATAGTTTTATTGCATTTTTATAAAAAAATATTTTTTTACTACTAATAGCGGCGATCAGCGATTTTTCTCGTGACTGCGACATTATGGCGGACACTTCGGACAATTTTGACACATTTTTGGGACAATTGTCATTTTCACAGCAAAAAATGCATTTAAATTGCATTGTTTACTGTGGAAATGACAGTTGCAGTTTGGGAGTTGACCACAGGGGGCGCTGTGACTTTGAGTGTTCCCTGTGTGTGTGTTTACAACTGTAGGGGGGTGTGGCTGTAGGTGTGACGTCATCGATCGCGTCCCCCTATAACAGGGATGACGCGATCGATGCTGCGGCCACAGAGAAGCACGGGGAAGCCGTGTTTACACGCGGCTCTCCCCGTTCTTCAGCTCCAGGGACGGATCGCCGCATTGCAGCGGCGATCGGGTCCGCGAGTCCCGCAGTCCCGGTCCTGGAGCTTCGGACCGGGTCACGGGAGCGCGCCACGGGCGCGCGTCCATGACCCACAGCTGGGTACTAAAATCAACGTATATATACGTTGATGTGCCCAGCCGTGCCATTCTGCCGACGTATATGTGCAGTAGGCGGTCCTTAAGTGGTTAAGAGTAAAAAGGAAAAAGTTTGTTGTAAAAAGTATGTTGTAACAGTTCTGTGTATTTATGTACAGTACGTGCTTGCTAATTGACAATTAAGAAGAGAAACAACAAGCAGCAGCACTATCACACTTCAAACACTTGTTAAACAAAACAATAAAAATAATTCTTTATCTGGCTCAGGAGTATGGCTCCCTTGTTGTCTCACTAGTTCACAAAACAACCTGTGCAGGAAGAAATAGCCATCATTTTAGGGACAATAGCCATCCCACTAGGGCACTTAAAGCATAATAGTTTCCTATCATTAACTTGGCTGCACTACCAGACAAAAAGAAATCTCAAATTCTATAAGCTTGCAGGAACAGATTTTAGTATATGCCATTTTATAATAACATATTTACCGATATAATCAGTTTTAGCATGCCCAGGAGCTAGCACAACACAATGCCACTTTTAATATTCTCCAGAACCATTTTTCTTCAAACTACATTGAAGTCCCCTTTGTGGGAGGACAATGGAGCACTGTAATGGAATTTTATTATGTGAAATTGAATTTGTCTTATCCCACTTTTAATTGAACCTGTCTTGTGTTCATTAAAGTATAACTCCATCCTCCTTCATAGTTTCTGTATTGTCATTATACCTCTATGTTCGGCAGGGATATTACTGACCAGTGGAAAATGTCACTGGCTGCCTATTCCATAATGGAGTCTACAGCCAGAAGCAGGTGACACTACTAAATATACTAAATAACTACTACATGGTAACAAGCCACATCTCAACACTTCTCATGGAGCACAAACTACAATCAATATATTAACCACTTAAGCCCCGGACCATTATGCAGCTAAAGGACCAGGCCCTTTTTGCGATTCGGCACTGCATCGCTTTAACTGACAATTGCGCGGTCGTGCAACATGGCTCCCAAACAAAATTTACATCCTTTTTTTCCCACAAATAGAGCTTTCTTTTGGTGGTATTTGATCACCTCTGCGGTTTTTATTTTTTACTCTATAAGCAAAAATAGAGCGACAATTTTGAAAAAAATGCAATATGTTTTACTTTTCCCTATAATAAATATCCTACAAAAATATATAAAAACAATAATTTTTTCCTCAATTTAGGCCGATACATATTCTTCTACATATTTTTGGTAAGAAAAATCACAATAACCGTTTATTGTTTGCTTTGCGCGAAAGTTATAGCGTTTACAAAATAGGGGATAGTTTTATGTCATTTTTATTAATAATTTTATTTTTACTAGTAATGGCGGCGATCAGCGATTGTTATCGTGACTGCGACATTATGACGGACACATCAGACACTTTTGACACTATTTTGGGACCATTGTAATATTTACAGCAAATGCATATAAATGCATTGATTACTGTGAAAATGTCACTGACAGTAAAGGGGTTAACCTGTAGGGGGGGCTCAAGGGGTTAAGTGTTCCCTAATGTGTGTTTCTTACTGTTTTCTTATGACAGGGAACAGACAATCAGTGACAGACTCACTAGGAAGCACGGGGAGAGGTTTGTTTACACTTACCTCTCCCCGTTCTTCAGCTCTGTGACGTGGGTGCGGTCTCGGAGCACAGGACCGGGTCGCAAGCACGCTCGCGACTGACACTTGGGCTTCTTAAAGGAGACGTACCTGTGCCCAGCCATGCCATTCTGCCAACGTATTTAATCATGTGTCGGTCCTTAACCACTTTACCCCCGGACCAATATGCTGCTAAATGCCCAGAGGCGTTTTTACAATTCGGCACTGCGTCGCTTTAACAGACAATTGAGCAGTCGTGCGACGTGGCTCCCAAACAAAATTTGCATCCTTTTCTTCCCACAAATAGAGCTTTCTTTTGATGGTATTTGATTGTCTCTGCGATTTTAATTTTTTGCGCTATAAACAAAAATAGAGTGACATTTTTGAAAAAAAAATCTATATTTTTTACTTTTTGTTATAAGAAAAATCAAATAAACAACATTTTAGTCAAACATTTAGGCCAAGATGTATTCAGCCACATGTCTTTAGTAAAAAAAAATTGCAATAAAAAAAAATAGCTACCTAGCGGCAACAGCGACACTAATCCAGCGATCAGAAAAACAATCGCTTAGTGACGCTGGCAATAGGGGGTAAAAGGGTTAACTAGGGCGGTGATCAAGGGGTTAAAACTTTATTAGGGGGGGGGTACGGGGCTACCCTGGACCTAACACTAACTGCCTGTCACACTAACTGTCACACTGACACTAAATGAAGTGATCAGTAAATATATGATTACTGCAATCAGTGACAGTGTGACAGGGGTCTGGGGGGGGGGGTGATCGGAAGGGGTTAATGTGCCTATGTGTGTGGTGACAGTGTAGTGTTGGTGCGACTTACTGTGATGTCTTCTGTCCACTCGGCGGATTGAAAATACCGCCGAGAGGAGAGCCGACATCACTTCCTCTGCCAGTGTTTACATTACACAGGTAAAGGAAGTGACACGGCGGAATCTCAGGGGATTGGCTGGGAGCGATCACGAGGGGGCGGACAAAAACGAACAGCCGCCCCCTCGTCCCGGATCGCTCCCGGAGGTATTCTGCCGACTCCATGCACACTGGAAGCTAAACAAAGCTATACAAACTGGCAGTAGCTTTGCAGGGAGCCTTTCAATGTTTTTTAGCGTTTTTGCAATAGCGTTTATTAGCGTTTTTCAGTGTAGCATTTTTTTTTTTTTACCAATGGAAAAAAAAAGCTACACTGAAAAAAACACTAATAAAAGCTATTGCAAAAACGCTAAAAAACTTTAATCACAAAGACGTGTCCCAAACTAATGTCAATTGCAAGTTTAATGCACCTGAAGGCCGTAAGGCCGCGTACACACGCTCAAACTTATCGGATGAAAACGGTCCAATGGACCGTTTTTTATCGAATATGTCTGCTGGGCTGTTTTGGTCTGATGGTTCTACACACAGCGCGGTGACGTGGCGGTGACGTTGACGCCGCCACGTCACCGAACCAGGAAGTAAAATCCATTTGACGCATGTGCGGACAGATATGTTCGCTGGTTAGTGTACTAACCAGTGGACATGTCGGACGGACGGACGGGGGTTTCCAGCAGACAAATTTTAAAGCATGCTTTAAAATTTGTCTGCTGGAAAAACCTGTCTGCTCGCCTGTACACACGATCGAATTTGTCTGATGAAACGGTCCGTCGGACCAGTTTCAGCAGATAAATTTGATCGTGTGTACGCGGCCTAAGAGGGTGCCATGTCCGAACAAGACTCAACACATAGCCACAATGGAAATATTTATAGTCTTGAAAGTGATGCTGTTAGAGCCTCTTACTTACTGAGGACAACTTTTTCAGGTTTTTCGTTTTTTCCCACTGAAAACGGCACTTTAACCTCCCTGGCGTTTTTCCCGTGTCTGACACGGGGTAAAAATTTCCTGCTACTATCGTTGATCCCGTGTCAGACACGGGCTCGCCTCGCAGCATCTACAGAGACAGTTTACTTACCTTCTCCGTGGATCCAGCGATGCATCCCCGCTGTGTGAGCGAGCGGGTGCTCGCTCGATTCACACAGCGTCCCCGTGTGCGCCGAGCTCCGTCCCTGCGAGTTACGACGCACGGGGACGGAGAACGGCGCCAAATTCAAAAATGTAAACAAACACATTACATACAGTACACTGTAATCTTATAGATTACAGTACTGTATGTAAAAAATACACACCCCCCATGTCCCTAGTGGTCTGCCCTGTACACTACATGTCCTTTTATATAATAAAAACTTTTCTTTCTCCCTGCAAACTGTAGATTGCCCATAGCAACCAAAAGTGTCCCTTTATGGCAAAAATTGTTTTAGACCAGCTAAAAAACAGCGATAATAAATTATAATCACTTGCAGAATTTAGCGATAGCGATTTGTGGGGAAATTCGTCATAAAAAAAAAATAATGACAGCAAAAATTCTGCAACTGAGCAAATTTCAGTGATTTTGATTTGATTACATTATTGAATAATTTTTACTATAATTATATTATTATTTGTTATAATTTTTTATAATTATTTATTATATTATAATTTTTAATAAAAAAAAAAAAAAAAAAATCATACCCGGGATGCCTATTAGACTCTTGTTTAGATAGATTTAAGTAAGTACTTACTAAGAATTGCAGGCCTATAATACATAACACCACATTTCCTTGCAAAACAATTGCAACGCTTTTGGTACAAAATTCCAGACAGAATCATAACACCAGGGAGGTTAAATGCAAATTTTGGGCGTTCAGAAAAATGTCCATAAACTCCACTGCTCATTAATACTAAAAAACTTTCATGTGTGCATGGGCACATAGGCTAACATAGAGTGCAGTTTATGGACTTTTAAAAAAAAAAGCCAAAACGCCAATAAACTACAGTTTATCAGCTTCAGTGTGCATGGAGCCTTAGGCTGGATTGACACCGCAGCACAGAGCGACTTACAGCAGGGGTCCGATGCGTCCCCATTCATCGTTTCAGCTACCGATTTCATCCACAAGGGCACATAATCCTTCTAAAGCCTCATACACACGCTCGGACTTCCATCTGACCTTTCCGTGGTCCGAAGGAGCGTTAGACGTGAACTTGTTCTGCATACACACGGCAGAACTTTTTCAGCCAACATTCACCAAATCACATGGTTTTTCAGCTCTTTACGGTCCACCCTCTGCTATTGTTGTCTGATGTTTAGCATTGGTTCTGAGCATGCGTGTTTGTACTTTGGATTTTAGTCCGATGAACTTGTATACACACGATCAGATTATCCTCCATCGAACATTTGTTGCCAGAAAGTTTAAGCGTATGCACAGCGAAAAAAATTCTGTTGGAAAAACAAGAAAACAATTGTCCGATGGAGCATACACACTGTCGGATTGTCCGATAAAACACGTTCGTCGGACCATTGTTGTCAAAAAGTCTGATTGTGTGTATGGGCCTTTAGGTGTACACCAAACCATCATAAAGCAGGTTGTAGTTACTTAGGAATGTTTGGCTGCAGGTTTTCCCAGGACCCTTAAAACTTGCAGTATGTAGAAGGAACATACTGACAGGAAGTGAGGTGAAATGACCCCAATACATGCACTGATGTCCAACCCTTGCTCTCTCTTTCCAATACAAAATAAAATGTGTTTGCAGGAGATAAACTTTAAGGCCGGATTCACACCTATGCAAATTGGTTGTGGCTTAAACCGCATTCCAATACGCAGAACACTTCTAAATACATTGTTTTCAATGAGGCTGGTTCACATATGTGCGATGCATTCGCACTGCGCATTGCAGAATAAACTTCTGCGTATTTTATGCCTTGCTGTGCGGCTCAGGTGCAAATTCAGGCCCATTATCTTCTATGGGTACGCAGCTGATTTGCAGATGTGTTTATTTCTCTTCAGGAATTTCTCTCATTCAGCTCAATACACTTCTCCCCCACTCTCCTCTCCCCTGTAACTTCTCCCAGGTCTCTAAATTCGCAGCTAAATATGAGCTAATCTGCTGAACACTTCTGTTATCTCTCCTGCAGAGATAATAGAGCTGAAATTCGCACCCACTAGTGTGATTCCGGCCTTAAGCATTGGTCTATAAAGGCATACATTACATATTAGTACTTTGGTGTCATTCATACTGTAGGTTGCCTTTTTTCTATCCAGTATGTAACATTCTTGTAATGTTGATATTTGTTCTCAGCTATACTTTTAAACATTGCTACTATGTTTTCATCAGGATCCTTGGAAAATCTGATTTTTTCCCCCCTTCAAATAGTAGAAACAGCAAAAAAAATAAAAATGCATATAACATATAGAGCTAAGTACACATTATCCAAAAATTGTAATGTAGAATCTCTTTTGCTCCTGCTGTTGTAAATAATGGGCAAACGTGTCTTTAATACTCATCTAACATGTAATTCGGAATTGGTCTGCGTGTGTGTCTCAGCTACTGTATAGCTGTGGCCATGTAAACACTAATCTGTGAAGTGGCTGTGCCCGAATACAACTCTTGGTTGATGCAGGACTTAACATGATCATCCTTTGGCAGCTATAGCCAGTAACCACATCCAGACCAAGCCTGCAATGCATGTTTGCTAAGCATTGAATTGTAGCACAGCTGGGAGATTGTGAACCACCAACTTTCTTTTGAGACTAAAAGAATTGATAACAGAACTGAAACATCATTATGTTCCTCCTTTTTCACATTTGAACAATAAAAATGTAATGTACAAAAACAATGACTGCACCACACTTGTAAGGTATAAAATATCAGAATAAAAGTAAGAATTCTAGGGCTATCAATAATGGTTAACTCTGGTGGTTAAACTAGTTAAAGCATTGCCTATTAAGCAATTTTAGGTACTTAAAGGAGTTATAAAGGATTTTGTTTTTTTGCTGAAATTATTGTTTACAGGGTATAGAGACATAATAGTTAACCGATTCCTTTTAAAAATGATTAAAAACAGATAAAAAGCAATCATATAATGTGCCTGCAGTTTTGTTTTTCATCTAGTTTCATGCTTCTGTGAAGGACAGAGACGCAGAGCCAATTCAGGGCAGTGTTTGTTTTTAAAATAAAACTGATTGGTTCTGAGGGGTTTTAGACACACAGTAATCACACCTCCTTGATTAGAGACCACAGAAAGAAGTTCCCATGACTTTTTTAATAAGGAAACAGACAACCAGGAATTGTGCAGAACAAAGAAGAATTACAGCAACATCATAGCAAAAATGAACAATGATGACATGAAACCAGGACTGCAGTAAGGTAAAGGAAGCTATTTAGCTAAAAAAAAATCCTTTAGTGACCCTTTAAGTCTGTTGCCATTTCATTAAAATGCAATTTTAAGACTTGACATGTTTGGTATCTATTTACTCTTCCCGATCTCATATTTTATATTTTACCAAAAATTGGGTAATACTGTATATAGTATTGTGTTTGTGTGCACTAAAATTTACTTTAGTGTAGTATTAACTGAAAATTTGTAGCAGAATATGCCAGTGCACTGTGCATCGCCACAGCCTGTGGTCCAACTTAGACATTTGCAGGAAAGGGTGAAAATAATGCAGCTGAACTGAGCTAGCATTGTCACCCTAGGACAGAAAGTATCTGTGGATGCACCTTCCTGGTGTGATTTCTTTAAAATCAGGACATTAACCTCTTCCTGCCCGGCCTCTAGCAGAATAACGGCAGGGCGGCAGTTCTGTTATCCTGACTGGACATCGTATGACCTCTTTCATGATAACAGCCAGCCTGCGCCTGTGGGGGTGTGCAGCTCTCGGTTGGTCTTGACACACCGCCACAGATGTAAAGAGACCCTAGTCTTTACCATGTCCAATCACAGCTGATCACACTGTAAACAGGAAAATCCCTATATCTGCTTTTCCTCACTCGCGTCTCACAGACTCGAGTAGAGGAGAGCCGATCGGCTGCTCTCTTGACAGGGGGGTCTGCGCTGATTCATTATTAGCATTATTAGCATATATTCATTATTAGCCCACTTCAGACCACCAGGGATGACCAGGTCAAGGGATTGCACCACTGGACCACCAGGTGCACCCATGGCCACCAGGGATGCCAATTTGCCCAAAATCAATGCCAATCAGACCACAAATAGTGCCAGACAGTAAATAATGCCTGAGTCCATCCTAATTAGGATACCCATCAGGCCATCTATCAGGTCCACATACCAGCTTCAGTGCCCAAGTGCTATCAGGCACCCATAAGACTAAGTGCAGCCTTTCAGTCCACCTTCAAGAGTGCCCATCAGGGCCCATCAGTGCCCAATTTGTCTCGGTGCCACATCATTGGTACCACCTCATCAGTGCTGCCTTATAGACCTGTCAGGTGTTCAGTGCCCATCATGTAGGAGAAAACACAGTTAGTTACAGAATTTTATAACAGAAACAGAAAAACTTTCAATCTTTTTTTATTTGTTGCGCATTAAAAACATAAATACAAAAAGAACTAAAAACAAAATATAAAAAATGTTTTGGGTAAGCGTCGCAAATTCATAAATGCAACAGTGTGAAAGCTGAAAATTCTGGAGGATGGGGGGACAGTGCCTTTTTTTTTTTATGATTACAGAAACATGAGCAACAACATCTTGGTTTAAGGCCACATCACACTGTGGACAGCGCACAGCAGGGGTGCACTGGTTCACCAGTAGGTTCAATTTTACCCCGATTTTGGGCTGAAATGGAACCTGAAACGCACCAAAAAAGACACACGTTTTTCAGACCCCCGGACCCACTCAGAGTTATGTGAACTGGCTCCATGAGAGCCAGTCACACTTCTTTTATTTTATTTTTTATTAAGGGGCAATTTTTTTTCTTTTATTTTTTTTCGTGGGAGGGCACTGGACCCCCCAGGGCCCCGGATGGCAACCCCCCCCTGCATTTTTTTTAGGGGTCTGGAAGGGGCCCGGAGATAGCAGGGTTTATTATTATTATTATTATTATTATTATTATTATTAAAGGGCCCAGAAGTCCCCAGGGCCCCTCAACCCTCCTTTTTTTTTATAAAAATGTTTTACTTTTTTTTATTTTTTTATTTCTTTTTTATATATATAGATATATTTTATTAAAGGGCTCATAGCACCCCATGTAAAACCCCTTTTTTTATATGTTTTTTTTATTTTTATATATATATATATATATATATATATATATATATATTTCTTTTGTATTAAAGGGCCCATAGGTTTATTTTTTATTAAAGGGCCCAGAGGTCCCGGGTGGAAAGCCCCCTTTTCTTGTAATTTCCTTTTATAAAAAAAAAAAAAATTAGGTCCCCAGGGCCCCAGATGGCAACCACCCTACATATATATATATATTATATTTCCCTTTTTTTTCCCCCCGGATTACCCCCTTTTATATATATTTTTCTTTATTTCTTCACTTTGTAAAGGCCCCCCCGCTTCTCAATTCGCGGTAGAACCCCCCCCCCCCCGCTTCTCAATTTCATGCGGCAGCACCCCCCCCCCCCCACCGCTTCTCTGCTCCAGGGGGCCCATGCCCGAAGCTGTGTAAGGGGCCTCAAAATTCCTGATGGCCTTCTGCACAGGATCCATATATAATTTTAGCCAGGGGCATTAGGTGGTCTGAGGCTTTACCAGTGAAGGGTGCTGGACTTGACCTGGAGGGGGCACAGATATACATGGGTGGTGGCAGAGGTTTAGAAGCAAAGTGCTGGACAATAGTGATGACATAACGGTGTCTAAGGAAAAGGTGTTTGCAGAGGAATGCAATATGGCCAACAGCAAAATCCCAGGTGGTGAAAAGTTATGGACGAATAATATACCCAACAGGAGTATAAAGTCAGTTGTGGGTGTCAGAAATACCTGAACCTCTAAATATTGTAGTTTCTAAAGTTTTGGTGGCAACACCCGGACAAGAGCTAGAAACCTTAATCAAGTAGACTGTTGACATGTATTGATTTTTGTATTGTAACTGGAATATACCTCTAATTCAGAAATGTAAGTAGTATATCTACTTCCTCCACATCCCCTTCCAACAAAAGGCAAGAATGGGACCATCTAAGTTTGCCTTACAAGGTAAGGGGTTTCTGTTCAAATAAAGCATCAGGCCATGAATATTTCTGTTACATGCCTGTTCTATAAGACCTTCTTCTATTTCTACTAAATAGAGCTGCAGCACTAGCTAGTTCCTTTAGCAGAAGCAATATACAGTATTTAGTGGAGTTTTGCTGCCCTCTACAGTCTAAATAAAGAATAAATGCCAGGTGAACATTATAACTTGCTACAATAGAAAATCTCACTCTATGGGCCTGATTTACCAGGTTTATATATCACCTTGCTGGGCCACTGATCTCTAACAGGAAAGCCCTATCTGATTTCCTAAAAGGAAATGTGACTCTGGATGTAACGTTCATCTGCATTCCTGTCTTGGGACTCAGTCAAGCACACATGTACATGCTTATATCTGTTAGGATAACATTTTATTTTTGCCTCATTGAAGCAAGTAAACATGATTTTAGAAAGTAATACATTATCTTTAGAAACAGGCTACATGAAATAAACATATACAGTAGGGCCAGATTCAGGTAGATGGGCGAATCTTTATTTTGGAGTAACGTTTGTCATTTACATTACTCCGCCGAAACTTTTTGAGCAAGTACTGTTATTCACATAGGGCCAGATTCAGGTAGAGTTACGCTGGAGTATCAGTGATTCGCCAGCATAACTCACACTTTGAGCCGGCTTATCTGTTTTCTGTAGTCAGAAAACAAGATACGCCGGGATTGAGTTCAGATACGAGTGGCGTAATTGTATTTCACCGTCGTATCGGAACTGCAATTTTAAAATAGGCACTCAGGGCGTTCCCGCTGATTTACGCCAAGAATATGTAAATCAGCGAGAGACGGAAATTCATGATCGTACGCGGGCCCGACGCAGTGACTTTCCGACGTTTCCGTAAGCGATACGCGGCGTAAAGAAAAACATGCCCCCTAGGTGGAGTATCCTATGTTAAGTATGGCCGTCGCCATCGCGTCAAATTTAAAAAGTTTAGCGTCGTTTGCGTAAAACGTCCGTGAATGGGGATTGACGTCATTGACGTTCACTGACAGAATTTGGAGCATGCGCAGTGACAGTCGACGCATGCGCAGTACGTTCGCCGCAGGGTCGCACCTAGTTTAAATAATACACGCCCCCTACCCGCCCAATTTGAATTCCGCTGCCTCATTTTCGCTACGCCGCCGCAACTTTAGGAGCAAGTGCTATGTGAATAACACTACTTGCTCATAAAGTTTCGGCGGAGTAACGTAAATGACAAACGTTACTCCAAAATAAAGATTTGCCCATCTACCTGAATCTGGCCCATAGCACTTGCTCCTAAATTTGCGGCGGCGTAGCGAAAATGAGCCAGCGGAATACTGCCTAGTAGGCATGTCTTGGACTCAGCTTCTAACTTAGTTTTGAATGTTTTGTTTATTGTGTCTACCACCTCCTCCCAGTATCTAAATAGCTTTGGGCATTTTCATAGCATATGGATGAGATTGCCTGACGATCTGCACCTTGGACATTCGTCATTGCGTCTCCACCCGAGATTGAACATCCTCCTAGGGGTATAGTATACTTTGTGCAAGAGGAACAGGTGTGATACTATCTGAGATGGGGAAATCAAGACCAGTACCCCCCTCAAGATCGCACTCCACTGTTCCATAGTCATTTGACCTACATCTCTCTCACATCCTATCCTACTCTTGATGGGGCCTGCCCTACTAATTGTTTTAGCTCCTATTTTGGAGTACAGCTTAGAGATCAGGGTAGGGGCCAGGGACCATACAATTGGTTGTGACCCAAACTGGGCTTCGATGGCGTGTCGAATCTGGAGGTATTTGTAGAATGTATTATTTGCTATATTGAATTCCTGTTGCAAGTCTGAGAAGGATTTCATATGTTCCCCATCATACAATTGAATTAAACGGCTTATACTTTGTCTCTCTCGTTCTTTAGATCTCTCAATTTCTTTTAATTCCCTTAAATTTAAAGCCCATCAGTACTTTTGTTGTTTGCCACACTTTACGGATGAGTTTTATAGTCGGTCATCTATGGATAAACGAATCAGCCTCAAGTGCCTCCACTATTGTCCTATGCGGTGCCCCTGTTAGCATCAATCTGCCGGAATTGTCTGTATGCAATTAGGATGCGAAAAAACCTGCGCATGCTCAGAATCAAGGAGAAAAGCTAAAATTCCTATTGAACTTCATTGATCTAGGCTCGTCGTACGTGTTGTATGTCACCACGTTCTTGACGGCCGCGTATGCGCAATAGGCGGAGCCTCCACCCGAGAGCCGAGGGACAGATCGGCTTCGGGTGCCGACATCGCGTGCCCCCTACACAGGTAAGTGTCCTTATTTTAAAAGTCAGCAGCTGCAGTATGACTTGCATGGCTTTTTGGTGAAATTGGCGAAACTCCGCTTTAAGCACTGCAACATTAATGAGTAAGTAGAAGCAGTCAGTCTCTCCGACACCAAGTAGAGAAGCACCAGATCTACCGTAGTTAGTCCAACCTGGGAAGGAGTAGTTCTGTATGACATACAGAGCTGATACCTACTGCAAGCACCTCTTTGGTTGTACTGTATGAATGCAAATACATATGCTTATTGATATATCAAGCACACCCTGCCAGAGATTATTTTCGGCGGCGGCGCGGCGGCGGTGGGGGATTTAGCAACCAGCAGACATCGGGCGGACAGATAGGCTACATTACTACACACGAGCGGAGATAGACAATATCCCCTCGTGTGTAGTTCACATTCTAAGATGCTCTACATTCGCACTGGATCCATATACTTGTTGTAATAGCTTATTTAGGACATTTGAACTTTAGAATCTCTGTGTAGTAGTTAGGCTATTAACATGCTTCTATTTTACTTGCTGATTTATCTTTACACTATTTAGTTAGCCACACATCAATACTATCTCTGTGGTTTAGTTTGCAGCCACCTAGGCACCATCTTCCAATGCCAGCATTGTATGGCCATCTGGATTGGCACACAGGGCCTTAGCTGTCCTGCACTCATATGACTATTTGTAGTTGTCCCCTCTCCAATATCTATTGTACCTTTGTTAGGGAATAGCTGTGAAATACATCCTCATAATTGAGATACTTGGGGAGATTTATACCTTTTTGCATAGTACCCACAGTAGTTTCTTTGATTACCTTGTGATACACTATGGGACACATCCGTCTGTAACCTATATCAACCATAACGCTCCCCCTTAACATGTCTCCCTCGTCTATCCTTTCCTACTTCTCTCCTTTTACCATCTACCTACCTTTACTCTGTTTCCTCCTTCTGCTGTACAAAGGCCATTGTGCAAATTCTATATTTGTATGAATACTCTTCTCAGTTAACGTTATATTAAAGCCAAAACCACAAATATAAAATATTGCAGCTTACCAATCTGTAGATGTGGTGGCTATATTGGTTTTCTTTGTTAGGCTTTTCTCCTCTGTTTCACCTGGTGATCTGACCAGTAACACACCTCCTGTATTAGAATGCCACCACTCTGGATGAAAGAGCACAGCGGCACCTTTGGACAGCAGCGTTGTTAATGTGGGGAGGTCCCAGCAGAATTAGATACGCTAACAATTTGACGTTAACCTTACAAACAGTTATGGTAACACTTACTTTTTTAAATAAAGTTTTAAATAAAGTTTTAAATAAATATTTGAAAGCTGACTATTGTAAGCGCTACTGCCAGTGGTAAATGATTTGTGCCATTCCTCTAACTCAGGGGTATCAAACTGGCAGCCCTTTAGCTGTTGGAAAACTACAAGTCCCATGAGGCATTGCGAGGCTGACTCCCACAAGCAGAGGCGTGATGGGACTTGTAGTTTCGCAACAGCTGAAGGGCCGTCAGTTTGAGACCCCTGCAGTCTAACTGATACATCGGCAAGAGAGCTTGTTATTTTGAATAACTTCAGACTTACTGGCCAGATCACCAGGTGAAGATAAGGAAAAATAAGCTTAAAAAAGAAAAATGATATAGCCATCACATCTAATGCCGCATACATACGGATTTTCATGATGAGAAAAATGCAATTTTTTAAATTGGTCATTAAAAACAATTGTGTGTAGGCTCCAGAGCATTTTTCTCGTCGAGAAAAATGGGCATTAAAAATTTAGAACCTGTTCTATTTTTTCTCGTCGTCAAAAATGGTCGTGTGTTCAATGACGGGGAAAAAAACGTGCATGCTCAGAAGCAAGTTATGAGAAGGGAAATTTGCATAATCAGCCTAAAGGGTGGCGCCATTAAAATGGAACTTCCCCTTTATAGTGCCATCGTATGTGTTGTACGTCACCGCGCTTTGCTCGAGCATTTTTTTTCACGATCGTGTGTATGCAAGGCAGGCTTGACAAGAATCACGTCGAGAAAAACGTTGTTTTTTTCTATGACATGTACAACGGTCGTGTGTACGCGGCATAAGTATTGGGAAGCTGTAATGTAATAAATGTTGTTTTAGGGTTTAACACTGCTTTACAGCATATGTAGACCTCTGTTCTCAGCTGCATAAAGGGCTAAGCCTGGGTTCACACTATTGCCAACACAGACATTGCATGTGATTCGCACCGCATTGCTTTGCAGATTACATGCAATGTCTGTGTTATGCAAATTCAACCATACAGTTTATATGGCTGAATTTGCATTGTATTCGCACGAAAATGCTGCAGGAACCGTTTTTTTCCCAGCACTGGAATCTGATCGCATGCGTGTTCACACACATGCGATCCGATTCCTGTCCGATCTGGGGGTGTCATTAACTTTACATTGACACCCGCAGTGGTTCGCAGAGGACAAAAACTGCCTGCAACGTGATGTGATGTGGGAACCGGCACTGGAATTATGCTGGTTCCCGCATCGCAATAGTGTGAACCCAGGCTTAGAGAGAGGAGGGTGAATACTCCTTATGATGCTGGTAGGGAGTGGCAACAGATTGAACAGAGCACAGACACAGTCCAGTGTAAAATGTAGATGCAGAAATACAAGGCAGGAGGTGTCTGACCATTGGATTACAGGCAGGTTGTACTCTCAAGTAGGAAATAATGATGTGCTTCCTTGCCAAGCTTGGTTTAGTTTGATACAGGAAAACAGACAGACTGGCAGGATCACAAGGTATTTCATACAAAGTGAGCAATACAAAACAGAACAGAATACATTTTAATGGTAGTACATGGTAACACTGACACATATCTGAAATATCAAATGCTGGGGTAACATACATTTTAATTTACCTAATTTGTTCTACAAATCTATTCATTTTGGGGCATTTTTATTCTCGAAAATAATTCCCTATATGAATCCAACTGTTCTGCTTTGCTTTATTTACTTGCTACACTCTTGGGAAAGTGAAAATATGTAACTGGATTAAAAGAATGAACAGCATAAATTGCCTTGGTTTCCTAATCTCTTCTATTATTTCTGAATATTTCCAAGGATGTGTCTCTTCACATATCCTCAGGTTTTTACTAACAAAACTAACCTACTTTATATGGAAAGATGTATGCTGCATAAAAACAATATACATAGACAGCAGACGGAAAACGGCTACGCTAGAAAAAGTATTCAATATTTTTAGTTACTTCAAAGTTACCCAAACCTTCAATCTCACTTTAATCTGCAATGCTAATTAAACCTCTAAATGGGTATACTAAGAAAAACAGATTGAAAACCCTCAGCCAGGTTAGCTAGGTCCTTTTCAGGGTTTTTACCTCTAATGCCTCGTACACGCGATCGCGATTCCCGAAGAGAAAAGTGCGATGTGAGCTTTTTGTCGCAAATTCTGACCGTGTGTATACTCCATCACACTTTTTCTGTCATAATCCCGGCCAAGAAAAGATTGAGAGCAGGATCTGAATTTTTGTGACAGGAAAAATTCCTATTGGGAATCGAGATTGTCTGTATACAATTACGATGCGAAAAAACCTGCGCATGCTCAGAATCAAGGAGAAAAGCTAAACTGACTATTGAACTTCATTGATCTAGGCTCATCGTACATGTTGTATGTCACCACGTTCTTGACGGTCGCGTATGCGCTGTACGTGGCGCCTCCACCTTTGATTGGCAGTTTAGCTGTAAGGCTTTTTTTTTTTAATCTTTTTCTTTCAACCTTGTTAACCTCACTAATCTACTACCGTGGATAGTGATATCTAATATATACCGTATATACTCGAGTATAAGCCGACCCAAGTATAAGGCGAGGCACCTGATTTTACCACCAAAAAATGGGAAAACATATTGATTCGAGTATAATGCCGCGTACACACAGTTGTTTTTTGCGATGAAAAAAAACGACGTTTTTTAAAACGTCATTTAAATTGATCGTGTGTGGGCAAAACAACGTTTTTTGTCTTAAAAAAAACGACCAAAAAAAAATTCCAACATGCTTGAATTTTTTGTGTCGTTTTTCAAAACGTCGTTTTTTGTGTCATAAAAAGTGATGGTGTGTGGGCAAAACGACGTTGAAAACGACGTTTTTAAACCCGCGCATGCTCAGAAGCAAGTTATGAGACGGAGCTTCAATGGAAAAGAGTGCCGTCAAACGTGGTGTACGTCACCACGCTTTGCTAGAGCTTTGTAGAAAAACGATGGTGTGTATGCAACGTCGTTTTGGAAAGTGAAGTTTGAAGTTTTTTTCATGATTGAAAACGTCGTTTTTTTTCTTTGCAAAAAACGACCGTGTGTACGCGGGATCAGCCTAGGATGGGAAAATACAGCAGCTACTGGGTAAACAATGCCCATCTGCAGCCTCAGTGTGCCCATTTGCAGTCTAATTGTCCCCAGTTGAATTCTCACTGTGCCCATTTGCAGTCTCTCACTGTGCCCATATGCAGTGTATTACTGTGCCCATTTGCAGTCTATCACTGTGCCAAATGCAGTCTCTCACTGTGCCCATATGCAGCCGTACCTTTCATTAGTAAAACAGCGTGTCTGCCGCTGTATAATCCAGTCTGTTCGGCCATCCATTGTAGAAAAGCCCCGCCTCCTCCTTGTCTGTCCGTGATAGAGGAATACTGATACAATGCTGGGAAACTGTATCAGTCTTCCGCCTATCACAGACGAGGACGAGGTGCTGTCTTACAATGGACGGCCGAACAGACTGGATTACACAGCGGCAGACACACGCTGTTTTACTAATGAAAGGTACGGCTGCATATGGATTACACAGCGGGAGACACATGCTGTTTTACTGCTGACTCGTGTATAAGCTGAAAAACTCGGCTTATACTCGTGTATAGTCTAACATATAAATCAAAGAAAGTTTTTACTCAAATTTTACTCTCTTTTTTATCATTATAACGTCTTGCCATTGTTTTATGATAAGGTATGTTAACCAAGTTGCTTCAAAAACTGATATTGCTTATTGACTATGAGACAGATCACTTGTCTTTTTTTATTTGTTTTTCGTTTTTTTCTTTGCTTACTATATGTACATTTAAAACTTTAAACATTTATAAAAAAAAAATATGAAAGCATTGCAGTTCTATGTCTCCACAAAGCTTCTCTTGTTGAATGCCTATTGCAGCACTCATCAAAGCTACCTGAGGGCATCTAGTATGCCGGTAACACCAGCCCCAGATGAAACAAAGTTCATTCATCCAGCTTGTTTTGCCTAGCCCTGGCTCGACTAGGTTTTTGAAGATGATAGTTGAACTTGATGTAGATATGCCTTATTCATCCTAAACAGTTATGCTACTATGAAACTTTATGTTATCCTCTTCTGGATAGAATGAAATATAACTTCAGAATTTATGAGTTCAGAGTTTCTATAACACAGTAATTTTGTGCAGGTCCTTGTGCTATGTTCTTGACACAATTTTACGTATTTATAGCAATGCTTCTATGTATGCTGGATGCCCTCTTTATTCATTTTTTCGTGAATTTTATCTATTGCTTCAAGCGTAGTGTTAGGTGTATAAATATTATATTAATGGTAACACAACAGACTGCACCATAGTGAATATTTTTCAAGCAGAACAAATATAAAGCATTGCATTCATCTGTTAATTCTCAGTAACTCGGCAAGGATGGAAGAGATGAGGTGGTCTTAGACATTTTACAGTGAAAACTGTCAACTGTGGAAATCAGCTGGAGCTCCAGATATGGAAATTCCTCATTAACACATTATAGAGCTTAGTATACTACCTCGGAGAGTTAAGTATCCCAACAAGTGTAAATAAAACAAGAGTTTGTAAATAATATAATACTCTGTACCTGCAGAAAAAGTCATATTTCCCCTGTTGCTTAAAGTTTGATGTATGCACAATCCCACAGAAATACATAACATTTGGAGTCACTGTAACTGAGATTGTCATGTCCCTCAGATTGTCACCACACAGAGGGTTAGATTTATATATTTTACTTATATAGACCCTAGACAGCCTGCTGATGGAACACCATCCTTTTTGTTGGAGTGCACAGTTAAATAAGATAAACTATGCAAATCAACAATATTACTCATGTTGCCTTTAAACTCTTTTCTAGCCGGGTTGCATAATGACTCTTCCCTACCCACCTTCTAAGTGGTCATCTGAATTGGTGAATTGGTAGTTGCTGGCAATGGCTAATTTGGGGAAAGGCACATTATACACATGGTACATTGTATCAAATCTAGATACATTGATTCCAGAGAAATATTTCTTTACAGGTAGATTTTCCACGACGGCGGCGTTAGAAGTGTATTTAAATTAGGCTTCCCGCGGCGACATCTGCGCAGTCCGTTCGCACCCGCCGTTTGCGCGAAATCACGTTAACTAAAGCAGGGTAAACAAAATAAAATTTTAAATAAATTCAGGCGACGGCCATACTTAACATGAATGAGCAGCAAAAAGCTTCTAACATTACGTATAAAAAAATAGGAGACATTTGCTGATTTAAAAAAAAAAAACTCCTCCCAGGACAACATTCAGCCCATGAAGCCCGAAGCCGGCGTTTATTCAAACTAGTCGGCGCGAAATTTGAAATTACTGTCAACCCCAGACAGAATTGTTTTGTGAATCGTGATTCCTATTTCTTTACACCACTTAGAAGTGTATCTACAAGTACTTAAGTTAACTAAAGCAGGGTAAACACAGGCTGAATGTTGGGAGACATTTGCTGATTTAAAAAAAAAAAGGACAACATTCAGCCCATGTGTATGTCGGTCTGTCAGACAGAACGTGGACGTTTTGCTGACTTCTGTCAGACAAGCATGCTGGAAAACCAGCAGCCGCCTAACTCTCAATCAGCGCTCTCTGACATTGACGCTGATTGGAATGTTCTGGCGAGGGGCCGTCCCCCTGTCATAACACAACAGCTCAGTGGTGGAGATCACTGTACTTACTTTGCATAGTGACTACTGCGGCTCCCACTGGGTTGAATGGAATAAAACAAATAGTGTATACCTGCCTTAAGAATACGGAGGACCCTAATTTACAATAATTTGGACTTTAAAAATTCAACAATGTCAGCATTAACAAAACGCATGATTCTTTTCCATAAAAAAGTGCCACTTTCCTGGTACGGACATAAAAAACTACCTTTCCAAAGCTCCAGGCTAGATGACCAGAATCACATGGTCTCTGGGTACCAATAACTACAGCAGAGTGTATTGTTTTAAAAAAAAATATTGTCAGCAAAAATATATATATATATATATAGATATAGATATATAAATATATCTATATCTATATATATATATATAGATATAGATATCTATATATCTATGTAGATATCTATATAGTTATATATACAGATATCTATATAGATATATAGATAGATAGATATATAAGATATATATAGATATATATACACAGTATCTCACAAAAGTGAGTACACTCCTCACATTTTTGTAAATATTTTATTATATCTTTAAATGTGACAACACTGAAGAAATGACACTTTGCTACAATGTAAATTAGTAAGTGTACAGCTTGTATAACAGTGTAAATTGGTTGTCCCTTCAAAATAACTCAACACAGCCATTAATGTCTTAACCACTGGCAACAAAAGTGAGTACACCCCTAAGTGAAAATCTTCAAATTGGGCCCAATTAGCCATTTTCCCTCCCCGGTGTCATGTGACTCGCTATTGTTACAAGGTCTCAGGTGTGAATGGGGAGCAGTTGTGTTAAATTTGGTGTTATCGCTCTCACGCTCTCATACTGGTCAGTGGAAGTTCAACATGGCACCTAATGGCAAAGAACTCTCTAAGGATCTGAAAAAAAGAATTGTCGCGCTACATAAAGAGGGCCTAGGCTATAAGAAGATTGCCAAGACCCTTAAACTGAGCTGCAGCACAGTGGACAAGACCATACAGTGGTTTAACAGAACAGGTTCCATTCAGAACAGAACATGGTCGACCAAAGAAGTTGAGTGCACATGCTCAGCATCATATCCAGAGGTTGTCTTTGGGTAATAGACGTATGAGTACTGCCAGCATTGCTGCAGAGGTTGAAGGGGTAGGGGGCAGGCTGTCAGTGCTCAGACCATATGCCACACACACTTAAATTGGTCTACATGGCTGTCATTCCAGAAGGAAGCCTCTTCTAAAGTTGATGCACAAGAAAGCCCACAAACAGTTTTCTGAAGACAAGTAGACTAAGAACATGGAGGCTGAAGGGGTGGGGGGTCAGCTTGTCAGTGCTCAGACCATACGCTGCACACTGCATCAAATTGGTCTGCATGACTGTTGTCCCAGAAGGAAGTCTCTTCTATAGATTATGCACAAGAAAGCCCACAAACAGTTTGCTGAAGACAAGCAGACTAAGGACACAAATTACTGGAACCATGTCCTGTGGTCTGATGAGACCAAGATAAACTTATTTGGTTCAGATGGTGTCAAGTGTGTGTGGCAGCAACCAGGGGAGGAGGACAAAGACAAGTGTGTCTTGCCTACAGTCAAGCATGGTGGTGGCAGTGTCATGGTCTGGGGCTGCATGAGTGCTGCTGGCACTGGGGAACTACAGTTTATTGAGGGAACCATGAATTCCAACATGTTCTGTGACATACTGAAGCAGAGCATGATCCCCTTGCTTCAGAGACTGGGCTGCAGGGCAGTTTTCCAACATAATAACGACCCCAAACACTCTTCTAAGATGACAACTGCCTTGCTAAAGAAGCTGAGGGTAAAGGTGATGAACTGACCAAGCATGTCTCCAGACCTAAACCCTATTGAGCATCTGTGGGGCATCCTCAAACGGAAGTTGGAGGAGCGCAAGGTCTCTTACATCCCCCAGCCCCTTGATGTCATCCTGGAGGAGTCGAAGAGGACTCCAGTGGCAACCTGTGAAGATCTGGTGAACTCCAAGAGGGTTAAGGCAGTGCTGGAAATAATGGTGGCCACACAAAATATTGACACTTTGGACCCAATTTGGAAATTTTCACTTAGTGGTGTACTCTCTTTTTGTTTCATGCTAATGTCTGTGTGTTGAGTCATTTTGAGGGGACAGCTAATTTACACTTTTATACAAGCTGTACACTCACTACTATTGTAGCAAAGTTTAATTGTGTTGTCACATGAAAAGATATAACAAAATATTTACAAAAATGTGAGGGGTGTACTCACTTTTGTGATATACTGTATATATATATATATATATATATATATATATATATATATATATATACAGTGGATATTAAAAGTTTACATGCCCCTGTTAAAATGTCAGGTTTCTGTGATGTAAAAAAATAAGACAGAATTTCAGAACTTTTTCCACCTTTAAACTGTACAACTCAATTGCAAAACACATCTTTGCAAAAACACTCCAAATCTGTTAGATTGTGAGGGCATCACCTGTACACACCCCCTTCAGTTCACCCCACTGATTTTCAATCAGATTCAGGTCTGGGCTCTGGCTGGGCCATTCCAAAACTTTAATCTTCTGGTGAAGCCATTCCTTTGTTGATTTGGATGTATGCTTTGAGTCGTAGTCATGCTGAAAGATGAAGTTCCTTTTCATATTCAACTTTGTAGCGAAAGACTTAAGGTTTTGTGCCAATATTGACTTGTACTTGGCACTGTTCATAATTCCTTCTACCTTGACTAATGCCGCGTACACACGATCATTTTTTGTGATGAAAAAAAACGACGTTTTTTGTGAAGTAAAAAACGACGTTTTTGAAACGTCACTTTTCAAAGACGATGTTGCATACACACCATCGTTTTTTTCACAAAAAGCGAGGTTACGTTCACCACTCTTTTCCATTGAAGCTCGCTTCATAACTAGCTTCTGGGCATGCGCGGGTTGAAAAACGTTGTTTTAAACGACGTTTTTGCTACACACAGTGACTTTTTGTGAAACAAAAAACGACGTTTTGAAAAACGACACTAAAAATTCAAGCATGTTGGAATTTTTTTTTGGTCGTTTTTTTAAGACAAAAAACGACGTTTTGCCCACACACGATCAATTTAAATGACGTTTTAAAAAACAACGTTTTTTTTCATCACAAAAAACGATCGTGTGTACGCGGCATAAGGCCCCTGTTCCACCTGAATAAAAACAGCTCCAACGCATGATGCAGAGACCTTGCTTCACTGTGGGTATGGTGTTCTTTTGGTGATGTGCAGTATTGTTTTTGCGCCAAACATATCTTTTGTAATTATGGGCAAAAAGTTCAACCTTGTTTTTATCAGACCTAACACATTTTCCCACATGCTTTTGGGAGATTTCAGAAATGTTTTTGAAAAATTTGGCCGAGCTTGGATGTTTTTCGTTGTAAGAAAAGGCTTCCATCTTGCCACTCTACCCCATAGCCCAGACATATGAAGAATACGGGAGATCATTGTCACATGTATTACACAGCCAGTACTTGCCAGATATACTGGTTTTCTTCCTGTCTTTTCATAAATTTTGGAGGGACGTCCAGTTCTTGGTAATGTCACTGTTGTGCCATATTTTCTCCACTTGATGATGACTGTCTTCACTGTGTTACATGGAATATCTAATGTCCTGGAAATACTTATGTACCCTTCTTCTGACTAATGCCTTTTACCAATGACATCCCTCTGATCCTTTGGAAGCTCTCTGCGGACCATGGCTTTTGCTGTAGTTTGTGACTAAGAAAATGTCAGGAAAGACCTACTAGAACAGCTGAACTTTATTTGGGGTTACTCAGAGGCACTTTAAATGATGGCAGGTGTCTACTGACTCCTATTTAACATGAGTTTGAATGTGATTACCTAATTCTGAACACAGCTACATCCCCAGATATAAGAGAGTGTGCACACTTATGCAACCACATTATTTTTTTTTTTTATTTATAACCCCCCCAAAGATTTCAGTTTTTTTTTTTCATTGAGTTGTACAGTTTATAGGTCACATTAAAGGTGGAAAAGTTCTGAAATGATTTATCTTTTTTTTTACATCACAGAAACCTGACATTTTAACAGAGGTGTGTAGACTTTTTATATCCACTGTACTGTATATCGTGACAGTCTGGGCTAAAATGGCACACAAGAGGTGGATGGGAGATATTTGCCACCAAGAATACAAACTGGGGCAGTCATGTTCTCCAGGGAAGTCCTATACTGTGAGAAATATAGGTTACTTACAATTATTCCCTTATTCAATTACAGTTATTTCATGTCTCATCATTAGTCCGATTACCTGTTTATACACACTACTAAATAAACAATGAGTTTTGGACTGATTACATATAAAACCTCTTTAATTTGACTGAATGCTTTTGCAAAACTATCATTCTAATTGTTACACTTAAGCATTGCCATTCAATCCCCACTGACTTGAATAGAGCCATATCCTGAAGATCTCAATGATGAACTACACCATTCAAGGCAATGTGGCCACATCTCTAGAAATAAGTACACGAAGCAGCTGCATAGTTCAGCCTAGGGGGATGTGGGATCATGGTGAAAGGTGATATAAAGGTACAGCTGTCCTTAAAGCATTTACTGTTTTACAACATTGCAGATATATCTGAAATGCAGTGTTCTGACTCTAACCTTAACATAAATTATAAACTCATAATATTGTTTTTGTTGATACCCGCACTTGGTACTGGATCAGTAAGATAGGAAATCTTTCTAGAATTAGCATTAAAAAAAAATTGAACGAAGGTTCTAACTTTTTCGCACTCCAAGACTACCAAAATTGTTTTGGCTGTTGTTAAACTTAATAAGCAGATCAGACATGGTTCTTTACTTGGCCAACATAGAACAAGATGAAAACTCTTGAAATATATCCTAATTTTATTGTCAGTTTGAATTTACTGTTAAACAGCCTTTATACCTTCCATATGAAGTTTGTCAACACGATGTTCTGAGGTCTAAAGGCCATAACATGTCTCCAGGGAATATTGTCATTTACTGTGTTTAGGAGGATTTATTTTAATCCAGAAATTGGTGGGATTATTTACCAAGTTAAATCCACATGCGTATGTGCCAGGGTAGTTTTAGATATTTTTATCAGAAGAACTTTGGGCTGACTTTATGTAGCATATTGTACTGCAGCAATATGAAACTGATATCTTTACTAGTGTTGGAAACACAATTATAAGAAAATCCTAAATAAACACTCCCATTATTTTAGATTGCTGGCTTCAATGGAACCAATAGTTTTCCTTCTTCCACTATTATATTATTACATCCGTCAGGCTGGTGACTTTCCAAATTCTTCCTTCAGGAATAAGAGCCAAGCAGTGGCCTCTGCAGAGCTTTGATGTGTGATTGTAGAGGAAAAATAATTTAATTAGTTTAATAAATTCAGTATACAAAATAGACTTGCTATTCAGCTTATATATATATTTTTTTTAATGGGTAATTCAAGTTTACAAGAAAAACAACACCCTCTGTTGGATTCTTGCAACACTAGGTCAGATTAATTAATTTTTCAGTAATCTTTGTCTTCAATAATTAATATGACATACCTTACTTTTAATTTTCTTTAGCCAAATGTCCCAACAAAATTGTAACTGGTTTTAGACAGACCAAGCAACTGTCATTATGTCCATGCACAGCAACAGATAACCATTGCCAACCAATCTTGAGCGACCAGTCAGTTGGCCAAGTTTTTATTATTTTTGGTTTAGCCAGAGATATTGTAAGGTCAGTGCTGTCCCTTGCCTAAAAATAATAATGCAGGCAAAGCCAGCTCATGCATGGGCCTAAATGTCATGATTATTTTAAAATAAAAAAAGGCACTTTTTAAACTGATTTTTTATTCCCATGTCCAATATCTAAAGTTTCTGTCTAGATTCAATTCTGGCATTCTGTGTAAGACCATTCTTACATTTGATATATGTAATAGGGGCCATCAAGCCCCCACCCTTTTGTCTAGAGAACTAGGACCATAACAAGGAACCCTATCATGTAAGAAATTTCTTGTTCTAATCCAGTGTATGTGCAGATATAATTAGTATGATGTTATTCCATACCTATGGAATAACAACAATTAGTTGTCCATAAAATATTACTTTAGCCATTAAACAGCAAGTCACATAGGTGAATCACCTAATCACACAATCATTTCATGCGTGTCAATTTCTACATACAGTAATGCATGCATGTAACATGTGAAACGATCTTATGATGGTAAAGAACCATACAGTTGAGACAATTATCCACCAGATTCGTCATTACGCCCATTATCTCAATATGTTTACATAATTCCATAATAAATGTGTTAGTGCAGCTATTTTCAACCAGGATGCCCAGGCACCCTGGGGCTGCCTTTAGTCACACAAAGCCGCAGGTTTTCTATGTGCACCATTAAAACCTTTTAGCTGCCTGGTGTCCTAACAACCAATGACGTCATCAGTTCATAAGGAGGATGTCAGTCGCTTGTACAGCGACCCTGCCCCACTCCATCAGCACTGGGGTCACATTAGTAATGCCGTGTACACACGACCGTTTTTCGGGAATGTAAAAAATTACGTTTTTTTAATGTCATTAAAAATGTAGAACATGCTCTAAATTTTCACAAATGGTCGTGTGCGGTCTTTAACGACGTGAAAAAAACGTGCATGCTCAGAAGCAAGTTATGAGATGGGAGCACGCGTTCTGGTAAAACTAGCCTTCGTAATGAAGATAGCACATTCGTCAGACTGAAAAGCATGAAGACTGAAAAGCGCGTCTCTCACCAAACTTATACTAACACGAATTCAGCAAAAGCAGCCCCAAAGGTGGCGCCATCCAAACGGAGCTTCCGCTTGATAGTGCCGTCGTACGTGTTGTACGTCACCGCTCTTTGCTCGAGCATTTTTTTTTCATGATCGTGTGTAGGCAAGGCCGGCTTAACAATAATCGGGTTGAAAAAACTTCGTTTTTTCTAGACCATTAAAAATAGTCATGTGTCAGGAGGAAAAAGAGAAAGGGCCAGATTCACGTATTCCAGAGCATCTTTGCTCTGGAGTAACGCTTCTCATTTGCGTTGCGCTGCCGAATTTTTAGGAGCAAGTGCTGTCATTCACGAAGCACTTGCTCCTAAAGTTGCGGCAGCGCATCGCAAATGAGCCGGCGGAATTCAAATGTCGCGGGTACGGGGCGTGTAGTATGCTAACTACGCGCGATCCCGCCGCCGACGTACTGCGCATGCGTCGAGTGTCAAAACATCCCCGTGCGCATGCTCCAAAATCTGTGAATGAACGTCAATGACGTCACATTCCCATTCATGACCGTTTTACGCAAGCGACGTTTTTTTTTTTTTTCCCGACGCGATGACGACGCCTATACCTAACATAGGATACTCCAGCCCCATGTAGGTATATCTATGCGCCGCGTATCCCGTCCGGAAACGTCGTAACGTCACTGCGTCGCGCCGGATTTCGATCGTGAATTGCCGATTTCCGCTCATTAACATATTTTTTGAGCGTAAATCGGCGGGAACGCCCCCGGCGCCATTTTTAAGTTGAAGTAACGATGCGATGGCGAAACTCAGTTACGCTGCTCGCATCGGAACTTCAACCCGGCGTTTCTTGTTTTCTGGTTACAGAAAACAGAAACGCCGGCTCAAAGCCACTGTTACGCTGGCGGATCACTCGATCCGCCAGCGTAACCTTTCATGAATCTGGCCCAAAGTCTAGAATACTAGTCAATACCAGTGTGCAAAGGTGAAGAATAAATCACCTCTAATGCTGGGTGTCCCATATGTGTAGATGCTACTGCATTATATAAAACTATTAGAATCATTTTTTATATTTTAAAATGGGGTGCCTCAAGGCTGTCCATTATTTTAAAGGGTGCCTTGACTGAAAAAACTTTGAGAAACCCTGGAGAAAATTTTCTAAAACTCGAGCACTCAGGATGTGGTGCAGCTGTGCATGGTAGCCAATCAGCTTCTAAATTCAGCTTGTTCAACTAAGCTTTGGAAATAAAACCTGGAAGCTGATTGGTTTCTATGCAGAGCTGCACCAGATTTTGCACTCTGCAGTTTTAGTAAATCCCCCCCCCCCCCCACTGCGTTAGTGTATGCAGCTTGCCCTTTTGGCTTATTACCAGAATTTTATTTTTATCTGTGAGCCTATTGAGAAGACCAAACAGGAAGTAAGCAGATCCCCAATGGAGATTGAGACACTAACAAAAAAATTACGGAAGTTTTCAGTATTACCTTCTCTGCTTTCAAAAAGGTTACTATGCCATGTACTGCATGATTCTATGACATGGTGGAACTTATTTACTCAAAGTTTAATATTAAGGTGTGTTGTCAGTGTGACAAGTTTAGATAGCAACAAAATGTTAATTGAAATGATTTAAAACTTGCAACTATGATGCTGCTTTTGCCGTGGTTCACACCAGTGTAGCTTTGAAATTGCTTTCAAAAGCCTCAGAGCAGTGGAATTTGGATCACTGATTTCACTGCGGCTTGCGACTTAATTTAACAGTACCGTATTTATCGGCGTATACCGCGCACTTTTTCTCCCCTTAAAATAAGGGGAAATCGTGGGTGCATGATATACGCCGATACCCGCTTCCCGCGCTTAGTTTGAACGCCTCCGCCAACATATACCGAGCGCAGTACACTCGGGTACATTCGGCCAGGCTCGGCTTCACTCGCGGTAAGGCTCCTAGGTATATGTCGGCGGCGGCGGCGTTCAAACTAAGCACGGGAAGCGGGGATTAAACTCGAAGACTGCGCGGGAGAAGCGAGGAGGACACCACCAAGGCCGCAGGCGGACACCGGACAAGGCCGCCGATGGACGCCGGGCAAGACACCGACGAGGGGCATCTAAACTGTAAGTATATTATTTTTTTCAGGATTTTCCCTTCTAGGTTGGGGGTGCGCGCTATACGCAGGTGCGCGCAATACCCCGATAAATACAAAAGTTGCAATGAAATTGAAAAAAAGTAGTGCGGGGACCTATTTCAAAATCGTTGCCAATTTGAGCAGCTCCATTCCCGGCAATGGGGTGCGACTTGTCGTGCAATTTGGAACTGTCAAATCGCATGACAAATTGCACTGATGTGAACCAGGGCTAAGGCACCCATACCATTAGAACACAGATTTGTCATTTAAAGGGTTCTGTTAAACTCACAAAGCAAACATATATTTCTTTATCACAGGTATTTTCTTAAGTCAGATACCCCGATGGTTGCGTATTATTTATAAGGATGTTTGTGCCACGTGTATATTATATTATTTTCTTCTGTAAATTACAAAGTATCACCAGACTACTTTGTCAGTAGCTTCCATCCTGTGCCCTACACATTAGATTTATATTTGCATTGCTTTGGACATATTAGATTTCCTTCTCCTATATTACCTTAGATGGACAAAGATTGTAACGGCTGCATATTACTTCCCTCTAGCACAGGCAAATGTAATAAACACCATGTTCTACATTCCTCTGCTGCTTCAAATATGCTTTACATGCATGTTTCATAATGACAACGACCCCCACACTAAGTAGAAAATAAAATTACCTTGTAATTTAATAAGAGCAATAATAATAACAATAAAAACTCTTGGTGGCTGATATCTCTCAGTATTTAAACAACTCAGAAAAGAAGAGCTAAGAAAATAAGACTTACAAATGATCAATTATGAAAAATAATCCGTCTAGTGATGCAGGGCTAATGTGAGAAGATGGATGGCTTGCCATAAACCAATATCTCTGTTGTTTGTTTAGTCTAGGTATAATTTTTTCTATTCTAGGGGGTAACTTTGAATGATTCCTAAACCACATTAGTTTAATACAAATGTTCTTGTCGCCCAGTTTTACAGTATAGCAGAAGAAAATGTAGTATATTATGTCAAGTGTCAAGCGACCATTCTGATATTAAATTTTAACCAGTTTAGCAAATATAATGTAAGGATGACTGTGCATAATTGTATACAGAGAATGTCAATATTTTATCATATGGATGAAAAAGCAAGAACATTTTGTGTAATAAGTTGCCTTGCAGGTATGTAGAAGATGGGTAGGACTTAGACATCCAACTATAGTTGTAGTTGTACCTTACAACATAACTGTATTAAAGATAACCTGTCACTTCAGGTCAAAATAACATGTTCTCTTCATAGCCCACCTCCTCTGCTACCCAATACTTACCCTGCCATGTGTATGCTTAGTGTAGGTCTGAGTTGGAGCTTACAAAGAGTTATGAGCGTTCTCCCTGACCCTGGTAAACTCTTCTGTGTAGCAGGCGATGGACACATGCTCATCAAATGCCCCCACACACAATCAGTTTTCCCATCGGAAAAAGTCAGAAGAGAGCTTTTGGTCGGGAATCTTGATCATGTGTATGCTCCATCTGACTTTTTCCAATGGAAAAACTGCTGGAAAAAGATAGAGAGCAGGTTTTCTATTTTCCAGACGGAAAAAATTCCTAGCGGAAAAAACGTTAGTCTGTATGGAATTCTGACGGGAAATAAACATGCATTTTCGGAAACAATTTGACACATGCTCGGAAGCATTGAACTTCTTTTTCTTGCGGCGTCGTAGTGTTGTATGTCACTGCGTTCTTAACACTCGAAAGTTTGTGTGACTGTGTGTATGCAAGACAAGCTTGAGCGGAATTCCTTCGGAAAAACCATCCAACTTTTTTCCGACGGTGAAATCCGGTTGTGTGTACGGGGCATAAAGCTGGAAGTAACGTGTTTTCATTGGGCTCAAGCTGGCAAACAGGGTGGTCGGCAGTAAGTATATTCATCCTAGGTGGCTATACAAAGGACCAGTACATTTGCAGTAAAAAGCAATGCAGTATTGCTAGCTGATGACTAATGCATTGTCAGATAAAATTTAAAAAATATAGTAAATATGTACTTCAAGAGAAAACTTGGTCCCAGCTTCCTGGCATGTATTGAGTAAGCACAGTATTTACATCCTATCGTAATCTAGGCAGAAGCGGCGGAGCATAGTCTGCGACAACCTGGCTGTTCACTGTGCCTGTTCCTACTAACACTAATGAATCCTGTATGGAGTACAGTACAGTATAGTGCAGGGATCTTCAAACTACGGCCCTCCAGCTGTTGTAGAACTACACATTCCATGAGGCATTGTAACACACTGACGTTCACAGAAATGACTAGGCAAGATGGGAATTGTAGTTCCTGAACAACTGGAGGGCTGTCGTTTGAAGACCCATGGTATAGTGGTTTGATTATTTATTTTTAAATAGGTAAATTGCACCTTGCAGTAAAATGCAAGGTCCGCTTATACAACACCTTATGTTATTAATAGTTGCAAGATATACTTGTAATACATATATGACCAACTTTGGGCAATGTTGGGGAGGGGAACATGTGGACCTGCCATTGTATTGCACCGTCCAGAAGTTCTCTTTAAAGTTGGAAAGATCGCGGCTTCACCCTGTGTCTCCTCCTCCTCGGCTTCATGGTGGCTTCCCCTGTGTCTCCTCCTTCTCATCGGTTAACACAATCGCTTCTCCTTTCGCCTAATTGGGTCTCAAGACCCACTTTTTCATTGGCCGGGGGAAGAATTAGGAAGATATTATTGAAATTTAATCTGCTATTGTCACACAACTGGGTAGGCTCAGGGCACAGTGTTCTGCGCCCCGAGCCCACCCTTTTTTAAGCCAATAAATATAAACCTGCTGTAAAGGCGGTGGGACCATTGGGGACCTCGGTTGAGAAGCCCTGTCCTAGAGAATGTGGCCACAGAGCCCTCTTAAACACAGGCCACTGTTAGGGACCTTCTTGAAAACTCTACAAAGGATACACACAGTGCCTTGAAAAGTATTCATACCCCTTGAAACTGTTACAAACAAAAACATGAATGTATTTTATTGGCATTTTATGTGATAGACCAAATTAAGTGGCACATAATTGTGAAGTGAAAGGAAAATGATAAATGTTTTTTTTTTGTTTTTTTTTACAAATAAATATGTGAAAAGTGTCGAGTTCATTTGTATTCAGCCCCCTTTACTCTGATACCCCTAACTAAAATCGAGTCGAACCAATTGCCTTCAGAAGTCACTCAATTAGTAAATAGAGTCCACCTGTGTGCAATTTAATCTCAGTATAAATACAGCTGTTCTTTAAATCCCTCATAGGTTTATTAGAGAACCTTAGTGAACAAACTGCATCATGAAGGCCCAGGAACACACCAGACAGGTCAGAGAAAAAGTTGTGGAGAAGTTTAAAGCATTGTTAGGTTATAAAAAAGATCCCAATCTTTGAATATCTCACGGAGCACTGTTCAATCCATCATCCAAAAATTGAAAGAGTATGGCACAACTGCAAACCTACCAAGACATGGCCGTCCACCTAAACTGACAGGCCAGGCAAGGCAAGCATTAATCAAAGAAGTAGCCAGGAGGCCCATGATAACTCTGGAGGAGCTGCAGGGATCCACACCTTAGGTGGGAGAATCTGTCCACAGGACAACTATTATGCCCCATACACACGTACAGGTTTCTCGTCGGGAAAACTGCCATGAGAGCATTTGGCCGGGAATCCCGGCCGTGTGTATGCTCCATCGCAGTTTTCCTGACAGGAAAACTGCCAGGAAAAAAGAGAATCAGCTCTCCTTTTTCCCACCATCAGTTTTCCTATGGGAAAAGACTGCGATGAAGCATAACACACGGCTGGGTTTCCCGACCAAAGCTCTCATGGCAGTTTTCCTGTCGGCAAACCCGGCCGTGTGTAGCGGGAAAAAGTAACCGAGCAGGTTCTTGGTTTTCCCCTCGGGTTTCTTAGCGGTAAAAAGTCAGCCGGGAAACCCGTACGTGTGTACTAGGCATTAGTCGTGCACTCCACAAATCTGGCCTTTTTGGAAGAGTAGTAAGAAGAAAGCCATTGTTGAAAGAAAGCCATAAAAAGCCCCATTTGCAGTTTGCAAGAAGCCATGTGGGAAACGCAGCAAACATGTGAAAGAAGCGCAGTGACGTACAACACGTACAACGGCACTATAAAGGGGAAGTTCCATGCGGATGGCGCCACCCTTGGGGCTGCTTTAACTGATTTTGTGTTAGTAAAAGATGATTCACGCTTTTCTGTCTGTAACAGTGTGATGAATGTGCTTACTCCATTACGAATGGTAGTTTTACCAGAACGAGCGCTCCCGTCTTATAACTTGCTTCTGAGCATGCGCAAATTTCCAGCAGGACAATGACCCTAAACATACAGCCAGAGCTACAATGGAATGGTTTATATCAAAGCATATTCATGTGTTAGAATGTCCCAGTCAAAGTTCAGACCTAAATACAACTGAGAATCGGTGAATTGAGAAGACTTTAAAAATTGCTGTTCACAGATGCTCTCCATCCAATCTCACAGAGCTTGAGCTATTTTGCAAAGAAGAATTGGCAAAAATGTCACTCTCTAGATGTACAAAGCTGGTAGAGACATACCCAAAAAGACGTGCAGCTATAATTGCAGCGAAAGGTGGTTCTACAAAGTATTGAGTCAGGGGGGCTGAATACAAAAGCACACCACACTTTTCACATACTAATGTGTAGAACATTTTGAAAAATATTTATTGTTTTCCTTCTACTTCACAATTATGTGCCACTTTGTGTTGGTCTATCACATAAAATCCCAATAAAATATATATACGATTTTGGTTGTAACATGTTAAAATGTGGACAATTTCAAGAGGTATGAATACTTTTACAAGGCACTGTAAAAATAAAGAATGAAGAGCACATACAAAAATTGTAATTGCATTTGGTAGTAGGATATGAACAGCTAACTTTTTAATATTCCCCCAGTGACAATATTTTTTTGGAACTGGACATAAAAGGAAAGTAACCCAATCAGTCGCTTAGAAGGAACTTGTGATTTCACGCACCTATGCTTCCACCATGTGTCCTGCAGAGACAGGGCCCTGCTATCCAGACTTTCAGCTAAACAGGTGTTTGGAGCTCAGCCTGTAACCCAAATATTTCCCCCTATAACCTGTGACTCTGATAAGGCTCCTTTCGGAAATATAGTGGTTACACATTCCTGTTATACCTTTAACAAACTACTATTTCACTCCAGACAAGCTACACAATGCAAAGGCTATTTGTACCACTCCTGTACTAAGTTACAGATAACGTTACAACAAATTTGTTTTCTCAAAAAGTCACTGAGGCCTAATATCCCAAGAGTAATGACAGCCTTGTCTTTCTTTTAGAAACAGCCTGGCATAATTTTCCCTCAAGAAAGGTCTACTTCCTGTCACAATAGGGCTGTTCTTAAACTCCTGAATGGGATATGGCTCAATTTGCAGGTGTTCAGGTAGAAAGGTAAAAGGGTGTTTGACCCCTGGTGAGCAATTGTTACATTGGAATGTAACTTAAGTCTGTTCATGTGGATCATTCCATCGGATAAAGCTACTGACTTACTGGAGTAAAATCAAGTCAGTTTATAATAAAGGTGATACAGATACACAATGTGATACCACTAAGGGGTCATTATACCAGCAGAAAAAAAAAACAATATTCATTACAATTCCAAATAGGAATGAAAGATTTTGTTGCTGTAGTCTTATGAAATGACATTTAATGAAAAAAAAAAAATACTACTGTAGTTATTTTTTTGCCAGATAGTTAAAAGTGAAGAAAAGGCAGATATAAAAATAGTTTAGTTCAATAATGCATATGCATTAAAATAAAATAAAAATGTATATTTAAGGTGATTGCAAGGTCTATTTTTTTATTTTTTATTAAACAAGTAAACATATTGGCCCGGATTCAAAGCCATCGGCGCATCTTTATGTCGCCGTAGCGCATCTTCTTTATGCTACGCCGTCACAACGTTGAGAGGCAAGTATGAAATTCGCAAAGATGATGCGCCTAACGTTGTGCCGGCGTAGCGTATATTCGTCGGCGTAAGTCAAAGTAGATGGAAGTGGGCTGGAAGTGGGCATGATGCATGGTAATGAAGCGTGACCCCATGCAAATAATGGGCTGAGCGTCATCCAAGTACTTAAAACGAACGGCGCATGCGTCGTAACTTGGATGTATCCTCATGCGCATGTGTACAACCACGTCAAAATAACTGGCTAAGATATGTCGAATCACTGCCTACGACGTGAACATAACCTACGCCCAGCCCTATTCACGTAGTACTACGTAAACGACGTAAAATATGACGGCTGTTCCCTGGTCCATACCTTTGCATGGGTTGCGCCTCCTATATGAGGAATAACTTTACGCCGGACGTAACCCTTTACGCAAAACGCTTAAAACTTGCACTGGGCGCATCTACATTTGTGAATCGGCGTATCTCCCTTATTTGCATATCTGAATCGAAACTTCCATATGCATCCAGCGTAAATATGCGCCCACGATACACCGGCGTAGGAAAGTTACGTCGTTCGGAAGAAGCCTATTTTTTTACGTAACTTAGTTTGTGGGTCCGGCGCATAGATACGACGGCGCACATTTGTACTTACGCGGAATATCTGTAGATACGTCGGCGTAAGTGATACGTGAATCCGGGCCATTATACTTACATGCTCTGTGCAATGGTTTTGCACAGAGAACTCCCGACCCTCCTTTTCTAAGGTCCCTCACTGGCATTCCTGGCTCCTCAGCCCCGTTTAGTGCCCTCATTGTAAGCCTGCTATGGGGGCACTCATACATGCTCGCTCCTGAGCCCACTCTGTGCGTCCATAAGACACACAGAGTGGGTCTCGACCCCACCCCCTCGTCACTGCCTGTGATTGACAGCAGTGGGAGCCAATGGCTCCTGCTTCTGTATCTGAGCTAATGAAAAGTGAGTTAGCCGAAAGAGCCTCAGCTCTAATGCACAGTGCTGTATTAAGATCGGCAAAGGTAAGTATTTAAGGACACTGCAGGGGGGCTGCATGCAGAACATTTTTTAACCTTACTGCATAGAATGCCATAAGGTAAAAAACCTTCAGCCTTTACAAACAATTTAAGCCCCTGTTTAGGCTTGTGACTGTGGGGGGAAACAAAAATGCACATTTGAGCTTCTTTTTTGCTGCCTGCCAATCCCCCCCCCCCTTAATCTTCAATAGGCAACGGATGGGGGTGTTTACATGCCGAGGCCATGATGCTTTGCGCATGTGGCTAAATTGACCACTTTACCAGTTACACATGTAAGTCCATGGGGAAGCATTGGAAATGCAGGCAGTTTAAATTGCTGGTTAATTACATTATCTAGTCATTACATTCTGTTTGCAAACAAAGGGATCAGGGCTTTCCTTCATTTATACAAGACATGTATCCTAAATGAGGGCCTGGTATAGATGTTAATGGTGGGCCCCTCACAAAATCTATACCAGACCTTATGCATGCATAAAGCCTAGCAGGCCACAAAAGGGGGCAACAAGAGTGTGCCCCCCCCCCTTCCAGACCATACCAGATCACATGCCCTCAATGGTTTAAGAGTATCTTGCCAAGTTGATAAGGACAAGGGACTCTTTCCTACAAACCTGGCCCATGGGTTGTCGGGGTCTGTGGATGGGAGACTTATTGAAATCTGAAAGCTTCACTTAAGAATAAAGGCCCCCCCCCGCCCCCATGTGAATAAATTACATTACAAATAGTTATTAATTAAAATTAAAAGATTAATTTAAAAGACATAAACTCATCATTAGGTATACCATACAGTTTAGAATTACAAGAGTAAAATTGATACAGAGCTTTAATTCAGTTGATCAGCAAATGCATAGTAAGTCTATGTGTTGCGTGGGAGCCTCCTGCTTCTTTAGGACCATGTAACATGAATATCATATGTCCCTTTTCCCAAAAATAGAGCTTTCTTTTGGTGGTATTTGATCACCTCTGCGTTTTTAGATTTTTTGCTCTATAAGCAAAAAAAATGAAAAAAATTGAAAAAAAATTTTTTTTTTTACTTTAACCACTTAAGGACCACCGCATGTACATTTACGTCGGCACAATGGCACCGACAGGCACATCAACGTATATATACGTTGGTGCCTTGAGGTGGGTCAGGGGTCCGATCGGGACCCCCCCGGTAAATGCGGCGATCCGCGCGGCTGTACGAGCAATCCGGGATGAGGGGGCGGCTATTCGTTTTTGTCCGCCCCCTCCGGATCGCTCTCAGCCAATGCGTGCGCCCGCCTGTGTGTCACTTCCTCCTCCTGTGTAAACACAGGAAGGAGGAAGCGATGTGATCTCTCCCTCGGCGTTTTTTTCAACCACCGCTGAGGAGAGATCACAACACAAGTAAGTCTGCACTAACACTACACTGACACACACTACACATAGGCACATTTAACCCCTCGATCACCCCCTATTGCCAGTATCACTAAGCGATCATTTTTCTGATCGCTGTATTAGTGTCGCTGTTCCCGCTAGGTAGCTAATTTTTTTTTTATTTGCAATTTTTTTTTACTAAAGACATGTGGCTAAATAAAATTTGGCCTAAATGTTTGACTAAAATTTAGTTTATTGATTTTTCTTATAACAAAAAGTAAAAAATATAGATTTTTTTTCAAAAATGTCGCTCTATTTTTGTATATAGCGCAAAAAATAAAAATTGCAGAGGCAATCAAATACCACCAAAAGAAAACTCTATTTGTGGGAAGAAAAGGACGACCGCGCAATTGTCAGTTAAAGCGACGCAGTGCCGAATCGCAAAAACCCATTGGGTCATTTGGCAGCATATTGGTCCGGTCCTTAAGTGGTTAAAAACATATCCAAAAACTAGAAAATAAAAAATCTAATTACTTCATAAATTTAGGCAAATATGTAGTCTGGTAAATAAATCCCAAAAAAGCCTTTATTGACTGGTTTGTGCAAAAGTAAGGCCCCATACACACGAGCAGACAGATTTGTTCAAATCGGTCGGACAGACCGATTTGAACAAATCTGTCTGCTGGGGACGTATTGGTTTGATCGTGTACACACGATCAAACCAAAATCCCTGCCGGCAGACGGCGCGCTGACGTGGCGGTGACTTTGACGCCGCCACGTCACCGCACCAGGAAGTAAAACACTTCCGCGCATGCGTCGAAACCATTCGACGCGTGTGCGAGAAGACATGTCTGCTGGTTAGCGTACTAACCAGCAGACATGTCGGGTGGACGGGTTCCCAGCCGCCAGATTTGAAAGCATGCTTTCAAATCTGTCGGCTGGCAAAAATGTGTCTGTTTGCCTGTACACACGATCGAATCTGTCTGCTGAAACGGTCTGGCAGACCGTTTCCAGCAGACAGATTTGATTGTGTGTACGCGGCCTCAGGCCTCGTACACACGAGGCAATAGATTTGTTCAAAACGGTCTGTCCGACCGATTTGAACAAATCTGTCTGCTTGGATTTTGGTTTGCTCGCGTGTATACACAAGCAAATCAAAATCCCCGCCAGCAGACGGCGCGCTGACGTGGCGGTGACGTTGACGCCGCCACGTCACCGCACCAGGAAGTAAAACACTTCCGCGCATGCGCCGAATCCATTCGGCGCCGGTGCGAGACGACATGTCTGCTGGTAAGTGTACTAACCAGCAGACATGTCGGGCGGACGGGTTCCCACCCGATAGATTTCAAAGCATGCTTTGAAATCTGTCGGGTGGCCAAATCCGTCGGCTCGCCCGTACACACGATCAATTCTGTCTGCTGGGACGGTCTAGCAGACCGTTTCCAGCAGACAGATTTGATCGTGTGTACGCGGCCTTACAGTTAGAAGACGAATAGAATATGAAAAATGGAAAATACAAATAGAATATACTGTATGTGTCATATGCATATTTTTATCTTTATGCTCTGTGCACCTCTCAATTTAAGCATGGCTACCATACAGTGTCAGATACACAACAAACAAAAAAAGCATGTTTTAAAGGAGACCCAAAATAAACAGGCAACTTCCTAAAAAACAAGAACACAAAACTTAAATTTTCTTGATTATGCTGCAAATTATTTAAGAAACTGTAGATATAATGTTGCCAATGGAGAGCTTACTAAACCACTAAACTGGAAAAAAAAAAAAAATATTATTGTAATTCAACAAAACTATTTTGTTATTTTAATCTGAACCACAATGAGTCCCCTCAGTTAATAGTGTTTTATTACTTTGAATTCAGCAATCAACAGGATAAGTACATTTCTTTAAGATATTCTTAAACATATTAACTCCCAGGTAACATGAAAATGTAGGAGGGTAAATATGAAACGGAACCATAATTTGTTTCTCATTTTCTTGTTATACAAAGTAATTGATCCTGCCTAATAAGATGCTTTATTAGTATTTTATTTTATTGATCCTATTTGATTTTTTTACATTGTGCTTGTATCTCTGGTATTAACATTTCTGAAACAAAATTAGTTTTGAAAAAAAGAAAAATCAAATGCGTTGGGGAATTGTTGTTAATATAGCTTGATAATCTTAATCATTACATCGAGGAAATTATATTGTATTTCACACAATAATAATTTGACACTTTTATTAGCTAAAAATCCCCGGGCTAACAATGGTGCGTAAGGGATGTGTTAATTAAGAGTGCTGCAAATATTAAAAGTGCCTGCATACAAATTCTTCAATCATCCTAACAAGGTGTTCTACAGTAAAGGAAGTTTAATGCATTTCTTCCCGGCCAAAAAAGGGGGGAAAAAAAGAAGTAACATGCAATAAAGTGTGCCATGCTACAATACAAAATAAATTATACACTGGATTATTTTATCTAGCCAATTTGTGTGCAGCTACTAAATTAGACGAACAACGAGTACCACAGATGTAATTGGTTTACTGTAAAGAGCTGTTGAAAAGTCTTTAGTGAAGTCTGTATGATTATAATAAATCACTTTCTGATCTGTGTATAGTGGAGTATATTTCAAGCAGTCCAATGAAGTGAGTGTTCATAGATGCTGCTATATAGTAGTACAGCTAGATATAAAAATATTTCCTCTGGCATAGAAAACAGCTGGGACTGAACTTGGTGTTAACGTTGGAATCCCAGCATTAACATGTGGTCACACAGCAATTGTTGCTGCAAATCAAATTAGAAAAATATATCTACTGTCCCTTTTTAATACCCACTTGGTACTTCATATTTCAGATCTTTTGTTTCCAAGCTTAATCAAAGCAGAGATAACATAACAAAATCAGGTCAATTGTGGAGGTGGTTTCAGAGACTGGGAGCTCCAGTTCAAGATTTCACAGCGCCAAGATATGGTATTGCAACAAGTCCAATGACACATTAAACACCATAAGGTATGATAAAAATCCTTGTTGAGAAGAAATCTGATGGGGTAGGGAGGGGGTAGTTGCATTGAGAAGGTTTCAAGCAAAAATAAAATTCCCTTCTAAACAATGCGCCAAATACTAAAAACGTGGTCACAGATGTTATTGGCATAAGTAGAGTTGCAGCCTGACTTGGTCTCGCACGCAGATCCTGGAGATGTGAGAAAGCAGGAATGGCACACTCATACAGTATCAAAGTAATAGCTATTTACTAGAGAAACTCTTTGCGCAGGGAGCTTGACCCACACATAATTAATGCTAGTCATTCAGCCCATAGATTCCTACATTCACATGAAACAGCATAGATGGAAGTTCCCTAACTCCACTTGTCTTAAACCCGAAACAGTGACTACATCTGATTGAATGCAGTCACTGTTAGGTAGACAGACTTTCCACCCAGTTCCTTCCACTTTTCAATTAAAGATTGTCAAAAAGGACCATTCACACCTTACATTTTGGCTGATTCAGCAGGAATCCTCTAAAATTCAAGCCACTTATGACCAGCTTTTGGAATTACAGACGCATCAAACTGACAACAAATTATTTCTGTCAGGAATGAAACAGTAAAAATCAGGGTTCCTAAACTCCAAGAAAACCCTCCGCAATCTGATCCTGACTCCCTGGTCACTCCACCGTTCCCATATGTTTGCGCTACCATTTTGTTTCTATAATGATTAAAAAAAAAAAAAAAATAATAATAAAAACATACAAAAGGAATGAAAGAAAAAAGGGAAAAGAAGAAGAAGAAGAAGAAAAAAAATGCAAATGAATGGAAAACCACACAGG
Organism: Rana kukunoris; assembly: GCA_029574335.1. NCBI lineage: Eukaryota > Metazoa > Chordata > Amphibia > Anura > Ranidae > Rana > Rana kukunoris. Next base: position 128,713,744 of record CM056049.1, read on the forward strand.
ATGCAAGACCATAAACAAGACGTCGTCACCGTGCGTCTCGCGTCCTGTCCTGGTTGAGTCAAGGGAAAAAAAAAAGTATATAATGATTCATAGAGGACAGCATGAGGCACAACTTCACGTGTTCTTGTTTAAGGAGTGCTTTAACCTGGCAAGGTGGCTGTATTTATGTCTGTGCCTGGGAAAGGTGTTCCTGTCTATGACCAAAGCACATCACTGGTTTGACATACAGACCTTGTCCATTTGTATCTGAACAAAATGCCTTTTTTATGACCACCCTGTCCATGCACAAGCCCTAGAAGCCATAATTAAGCAAAACATGGACAAAGTTGAAGCCCAAGTTTCAATTCAAAGGAGAACCTGGCAAGATTTAAAACGTATGGAACATAAAGCGATCAGCGATTTTTTGTTGTGACTGCGACATCATGGCGGACACATCAGATACTATTTTGGGACCATTGTCATTTTTACAGCGAACAGTGAAAAAATGTAGTTACTGTAAAAATGACAGAGTGAAGGGGTTAACCAGGAGGGGGAGCTTAAGGTTTAAGTGTGCTTTAGAAGGGGGGGCGTGGCTGGGCGTGTGATTTGCATTCCCTATAACAGAACAGACCATGTAGCTCACTAGGAAGCAGGGGAGAGGTTTCTATCTCCCCGTTCTTTCTCTCTGTGACCCGATTGCGGGACACCAGCAGCGATTGGGTCCGCTGCTCCCGCGGAGACGGTCTTCCCCCACGGCTGGATCTTGCGGCGGTCCTCAAGCGGTTAAAGGAGAACCTGGCAAGATTTAAAACCTATGGCACATCAACAGACCCCATCCAACCTGACTGTGCTAGAATAATTTTGCCAAGAATGGGCACACTTTCTAGATCCAGATATGTGAAGTCTGTACAGACTTTCTTTAGAAGATTTGCAGATGTAGCTGCAGTTTCTATGTATTTTTTCTCTCTTCCCTGGATCTTTCCTTCTTCTATTTTCTTTCCCAAATTTTTAAGGCTCCACTCTCTAATCTTCTAGATTTCAATAAAAGAGAAAACTAACCAGGGCAGGATCCATAGTACTGTTTTGTTTTTTCTTCCAACAAATTACCTTGATTCATTCTTATGCGGATAAACTGCTATGTCTGGTAAGGTTATGGGCCTGGACCGCATAATGCAGTTTAGACCCTGGTGCTACATATAGTGCTTGTTTTTGTCTCCCACATGATGTTATACCGTAATGTACTATGTTGTACTATATGTTTTTACACTTACACTGTTTTTGATGTTATGAAACTGGTCTTTTGCTTAATTAAAAAATTTGAAAAAAAAAGAATCTTGAGAGAATGTTGTAATGTATACTCTAAATATGTGTAAACCAAAACAAATCTGGTTTAGTTTAGATGAACAACGAAAGTCACTTGCTAAATGATACACATGAGAAGTGTACCAGTGTTAATCACAGGTGTCTGCACCTCCCCTATAAAACTTTCACTTGGCTCTATGACTTGAATATGGAGTGGCGGTAAATAGAGCCCTCTAGTGTTTCTGTCCATGGCGATAATTGCATCCTCTTCACCATTGATTTCACTCTGGCTCTCGGCTGTTTGATATGAATGACTCACTCAGAAATTATGCTCTCAGTCAATAAGAGGATTACGTTATCTCAATGTGATGTATATATATATATATATATATATATATATATATATATATATATATATATATATATTTCAAGTGCATACATAATACCATTAGTCTAATCATCATGCAAAGTGTTTATTTTATATATATATATATATATATATATATATATATATATATATATATATTAGAGAATATTTAAGAATATTCAAATAACACTTGTGCTAGCCACCTTCTAGTCTGTTAGATTTTAAACTAGCCCAATGTTGTCCATTCAAAATTTAAGGTGTGCTTCAAATACAAAAAAAAAAAACACTTAAATTAGCTGTGTCTGGCTTCAATACCTGCCTCACAGACCCAAAATAGGTATGCAGCAAACGAAAGTCAGAAAAAAAAGTCACGATTCTTCATATGTACGTTTATTCCACATTAGTGACTCAGAAAGTGTTGAAGCAAAAGCATCACAATGGCTGGCAGGCAGGCAACTGATATTTTCAGATGGAGAGATCATCAATGGTTGTCACCATATTTTTTTTAATTGTAATTTAACCCAACAACACAAAACACTTAAAGTGATTGCAAAGGATTTTTTTTTTTTAAATAACAAACATTTCTATACTCACCTGCACTTACTGAACATCCTCTTCTCAGGTTCGCCACTGGCTCCTCCTCCCCATCCAGTGCCCCCATGGGAAGCCACTTTCCATTGGGACACTCATGCGTGCTTGCTTCTGAGCCACACTGTTGCATTCATTGACACAGACAGAAGGGCTCGGCCCAGCACCCACTCCCCTGTTACTGGTTTTGTTTGAAAGCAAATCCAGCAAGACCCAGGAGTAAAGGGAGAGGAGAGATGCATATGCTCACAGCGCTGGATCAAATGAGGGCTCGAGTAAGTATTAAAGGGGGGGGGGGTGAGGGTTCAAAATCAATGCCTAATCATTTTAGGCATTCTGCCCTGAAAAGGCAGAATACACTATCGCTTTAGAGGACAGATTAAGGGCAGGCATGGTATACTAACCAAGCCACGCTCCCTCACTGCCTCCCGTCTGCAGGAGTCCCCTCTAAGTAAGTTGGATGCCAACCCCCCACACACACACCTAAAAAGCCCAATTTCATTAGACCTACCATTGGAGTCTGATTCCCCAGTCTTACAATATATATATATATATATATATATATATATATATATATATATATATATATATATATATATATATATATATAGACAAACACACACACAATCTTTGACTCCGAAGCTCTGGAAGCTTTTTGAAGCCCATGAGTATAATTATGATACCTTCATCATTCTCTGCCGCCAATTTAGAAGTACCCCACTATGTACTGTAAAATGCTTAACAGTTTTTCTATTTCATATCTGACTGTCAAAGTTATCTGGCTCAGAAGCACAGCCAATCAGCTTTTTAATCAGTTAGGTCTCAGATGTACTATTGCTGCTTTCCAATAGGAGAACCCTAAAACAAAAAAATATTATATTCCAGCTTATCAACTCTTAAGCCTCGTACACACTATCCAACTTTATGGCCATAATTGACTGATGGACGTGTTGTGTTGGATAATCCGACCGTGTGTATGCTCCATCAGACATTTATTGGCTGAATTAACGACAACAAAAGTTGGCTGTCCATGCTCACTAATTGTTGGTCAATAAATCTATTACGTCGGTTTATCCGATTGTGTGTATGCAAGTCCGTCCAACTAAAATCCGAAGTACAAACACGCATGCTCAGAACCAATGCTTAACATCAGACAACACCTGCAGAAGTTGCCCAAAGGGTGGCGGTAAAGAGCTGAAAAACCATGTGATTTGGTGAATGTTGGCTGAAAATGTTGGGCCGTGTATATGCAGAACAAGTTCACGGCCAACACTCTTCGGACTAAAATCCACGGAAAAGTTGGTTGGAAGTGCGATCGTGTGTAAGAGGCTTTAGATGTGGTGGCAGCATTAGTTTTCATTTTTTTAGGCTTTTTTGTGCATAGCAGAGTCATTCATTCCCAGGCATCTGCGAATGAATACACTGAAAGTCCCGTCTTACCAAGGCAGACAAACTTGTAGTTTCAAAGAACTGTGTTCATTGCTCGGAGTCCTTTCACACTTCCTCCAGTAAAAATATGTGCATTTTTTTTTTTTTTTTGGGTTAAAGGTGAACTTATGTTATTTTTGTCTCTGTGCTTAAAGAAAATCAATTATACGTTCAGCAGCTGAACACAATTTTGTTGACCAAACTGGTACACAAATGCAATACAAGTATAAAAAAAAGTGTTTGGTTAATAGTAAGAAAGGCCACCATATGATGATTTTATGTGAGTACATATAGAAAAGTGTGCTGGAGATTTTATACCTCATGTGGATTTTTTTTTATGGTGCTTTATATGGTGGACTGGAGCTGAAAGGAGGGCAGTGGATCAAAGGTGCTGAAGTAAGAGGTGCTGCTTTAGAGGCCAAAAAAATAATCGCTTTCATACCTTCTTATTAAGGGTTCTTATTAACTGCAGAGTGTGGCACATTGGTGCACGTGGCACTGGATAGGCACTTTTTGTCATTTTCACAACAATGATATGAATGAATATTTGGGACTCAAGAGTATTATTCTGCAGATCCCATGGAGGGATAGTCTGCAGTTTGCACAAATTGTTTCTGTACAGGGACTAAAGCCACATGATATTGTTTGAATGCACTTTATTAATTGAAAATTACTGTGCAAATGTATAGAGCAATAATCTGCAGTTTTTGTATGATACAATACTGGAAACCTAAGAGCAATATTCTGCAGATCTCACTGAACAACATCATGTAGTTAGCACAATTGATGTTTGTTTGTACAAAGGACAGGGCATTGCTTAAATACACCTGATTATACATTTAAGAGTTTTGCCGCATACACACAATCAGTCCATCCGATGTCCGTTTTCATTGGTTAACCGATGAAGCTGACTGATGGACCGTCGCTCCCACACACCATCGGTTAAAAAAAACGATTGTGTCAGAACACGGTGATGTAAAACACAACGACGTGCTGAGAAAAATGAAGTTCAATGCTTCCAAGCATGCGTCAACTTGATTCTGAACATGCGTGGATTTTTAACCCGATGGTCATGCCTACTAACGATCGGTTTTTGACCTATCGGTTAGGAATCCATCGGTTAAATTTAAAACAAGTTCCCTTTTTTTTAACCGATGGATAACTAACCGATGGCGCCCACACACGATCGGTTTGGTCCGATGAAAACGGTCCATCAGACCGTTCTCATCGGTTTAACCTATCGTGTGTACGCGGCTTAATACTCTGCTCCCATGGAGCGCTGCCTTTGTGTGTTCTTTGTATCCTGCTATACATTTTTCCAGTGGTTGGTAGCTGCACTGGGAATCAGCCTGCAAGGAGATCTGTAGTTGGATCGGTTTTTATAATTAATCGAAATTTGTCACAGTTAATCGAACACAAACATTTTGATCACTAACAGCCCTAATATATATATATATATATATATTATTATTATATATTATAGTTTGTTTATTTGCACAGAAGATAGAGCATTGTGTATATACCTGTACATCACATTATAAGCATCCTAGTAAAATTCTGCAGATAGTATGGAACAATAATCTGCGGTTTTGCACAGTTTTATTGTTTTACACAGCAATTGGGATTGAAGAGTGATACTATGTAAATAGTATGGAGAAATAATCTGTGGTTTTGTATAGTTGTATGGTTTAGTGCAAAAATTGAAGACACAGTAAGTAGAGTTGAGCGGACACCTGGATGTTCAGGTTCGGCCAAACTTCGGAAAAAAAGTCCGGGTTCGGGACCCGAACTTGACCCGAACCCAAACCCGAACCCCATTGAAGTCAGAAGAACATATGCAATTCTGCTGCACTATGCAGAGTATGTCAGAGGAACATATGCAATGCTGGTGCAATATGCAGAGTATGTCAGAGGAACATATGCAATGCAGCTGAAATTAGGTTTCTGAAGTAGGACTGACTCCTATCTAATTCTCTCCCTGTAAGAACATCAGGAACCTTTTTTTCTACAGTACCTAATGCTATGTAGATCGCTGAGTATTGTAATTCGATTTCTGAAGCAGCACAATCCTATCTAAATCTGTCTCTGAGTGCAGCCTGCATGCTCAGTCACATGCTGCACTGGCCAATTACAGCCATGTCATTAGTAGGCATGGCTGTGATGGCTTCTAGGTCACACAAGAAAAACAAATGGCGATTGGCTGCTGTCCAGCGCACCGTAACATAGCCAAACTCCAAACCCGAACTTTTAGCAAATTATTCGGCTTCGGGTCAAGAAAAAACTGAAGTTCGGTACGAACCCGAACTTTACAGTTCCGGTTCGCTCAACCCTAACAGTAAGGATTGAAGATTATTTTTTTTAAATATATTTGAAGAATGGAATAATAACTCAAATCATAGGTTTTCCTTAAAGGTGAACTTAGCTCTTAACTCCCTTAGCACATGATTGGGTATTTAGAGTGAACATATGTTCATGTGCATTTACTGATATTCACTTTGCTAAATGATCAGTCTCTACTTCTATAGTATATGAACCCCATTGGGTTTCTAAAGCAACTAATACAGTATTTAAAGAAACCAGTTTACTAGGCACTGGTTTCTTTGGACCACTTTTACTAGGACCACTTTAAGTGGGTACTAGGCGAGGAGCTGGGTATCAGTTGCTCTATCCTCTTCTCCTTGATCAAAAAATGGGTTTGTAATCAGGGCTTTCAGTGGCTAATCAATTAAGAGCCCGGTTCCATTACAGCAAGTCCACCCCCGCATTTGCATTACCCTCTTGAAGCTCCCATGCATTTATTCTGCAAACATTTTCTTTGTACATCCCTTTCCTTTCTGCAGTCTAACTTTCCAACAAAGTTCTTCTTTAACCTGATATAATATAAGTTTATGGACTGTGGTTCTCTTTAAGCCTTCTTATATATGGGTTTGGTTGCAGTTGCTATGCAGTGCAAAAAGACTGTTCCTCTGTTTTCCTAATATGCAATTACAGCTAATTAGAAAGTAGCTTACCTGTTGCTATGTCTGCTCTAATGTACAGGCCACGCTCTGAGATAAATATACACTGAGCAAATGTTCTTCCATTGGAACAACACTGATCAGTCATAAGCAATGCGTTTTAATTAAAATTCCAGCTCCTCCAATGGCTCACAGCAGGCTGTCTGTAGAGAAACACTGCCCTCCTGTGTACACATTTATCACAAATCAGCTTCATTTTGTAGGGCACATAAAAAAGACCGGCTGCTCTGGACGGCTATGCAAACACATTTTGTCATTAACAGCATCCACACTTACAACAAATGTATTGTTAATAATTTTCAGAAGAAGCGGTTCACTCGCTTGAATGCACAGGGTTTTCTGACTTATAACCAGTGACAATGACCTATTTAAGGTCACAGGAGTCCGACACAAAGAAACAGACAAATTACCCATCACTAAGCACATCTGTTTATTTAGCCGCAGCACGATGAATGCACGTCCTACAATTACTAGTCTGATCGCAGCCCTATTACACACCTTTTATTTAATTCAGTGTGGCAATTGCTTTTTTCTGGTCTAATTTCTCTCAGTTAATATTACTATTATTATCATTATCATTATACTCCATTGCGCTCTACAGTGTAAGGAAATAATACAATTAAATGCCTTCTATCTGGAAGTTACACTGAATAAAACAAATGACATAAAAAACATAACTTGGGGACACTGGACTTTGGCTGTGCAAAGAGCAGTGGCTTAGTGGATGGCATCAGGGGCGGACTGACCATTGAGTCACTCGGGCACTGCCCGAGGGCCCCATGCCACTAGGGGGCCCATCAGGGTTGCCAGGCTCAGTAAAACCTGGGACAGTATGTAAAAATCTGTGTTTTTTTTTACATCTGTCCCTGATATGTCCAAAACTGACATGCTTTTGATGTGGACATCCTGAGATTTTAGCTGCCCTGCCTCTGCACTGCCTCCTGGCGTGGTGGCCATCAGTAAGCCCATGAGTTGTCAGTCCGCCCCTGAATGGCATTGAAGCATTGTGGTCCCTTGTTTGAATCCCAATCATGATGCTATCTGCATGGAGTTTGCATGTTCCCCCTGTGCTTGTCTTCTCCAAAGACATGCTGGTAGATAAACTGGACTTAGTATGCAAGTGAGTGAGAAACTTTAACCTGTTAGCTCCTTAAAGGGGAGGTTCCGCCATATTTTTTTCAAAGCCAGCAGCTACAAATACGGCAGCTGCTGACTTTTAAAATGTTTTACTATCTCGACACTTACCTGTCCTTGTGGCTTCACTGCCCGATTCCCTACTGCGCATGTGCGAGGATCGCCACGCACCGTCACTGGTCCCTGGTATCTGCACCCCCCTCCCCCTGAAAGGTGCTAAATGTGACACCGGAGGGGGATCCAAAAAGCTTTTTGTGTGAACCTCCGCTTTAAGGCTAACAACTGATGTTAGAGATTTTTGGAGTCCTTGTAATTCTCTATATTGCTGTACAGTGTATCTCTAGTCAATTTTAAAATGTTGCCTAGGACTTAATGGTTAAAACACTGTCTTTTTTTTTGGCAGTCTTCATCCTGTTATTTCCATCACTTTCTTTCCCAGAGACACAATAGTAAGTGATTATAAATCTCTCCAAGTGAGAGATCTTTTAGACAGCTGTTACCAATAAAGGTGTCCACCTTGGAAAATGTTCCTTCACCGTCTGTCCATGTCACAAATATAACAATTTCTATTTTACATCAACGTCTGTCCTGACAACTATGAGGGCATGACAGCATCAACATCAAAAAACAAAAATACCTTTAACGTGCACTTGTACTATAACAGTGCAAGGCAATTCAACAGGTCTTCTTCATTGCCAGCCCCACTAGTTGCTCAATCCTTCTCTTTCTCCACTACTTAAGCCATCTGGAGCTAAGGCATTAGAGTAGTTGTAAAGTCACCTATGACAAATCATGTAATATCATTTCTTACATGAAGATCTAATGTGCAGTATGTGTGTTTTTTAAAAATTATTCCTTAAAATATCTTATTTACAGCACCACGGAACACTCAAGTGACCTGCCGGCGCTCTCCCTCCTTGATCCGAGCACTACAGTAGGAGGTAGAGCTGCACGATTTTTTGCTAAAATGAGAATCACAATTTTTTTGCTTAGGATAAAGATCACGATTCTGTCACGATTCTCGTGGCATTACATCATCTTTCACATTATACAAAAACATTGGGATAACTGTCTATTTTTTTTTTAATTCATTGTATTCAAGTGTATTTTTTCTATATATATATATATATATATATATATATATATATATATATATATATATATATATATATATATATATATAGATAGATAGATAGATAGATAGATAGATAGATAGATAGATAGAATGTTTGGGGATTTCAAGTAATTTTCAAGCAAAAAATTAAACTTTTAACCTTGTAAGAAACAAGTGTTAGAAAAAGTAAATTCCTTTGATCTAAGAACAAAAAGTTGCAAAGTTTATTGTTATCTACCAGCGCAGACAATGTTGTGAAAAACTTGGCAGGCTGACATTTTTTTCTTTTGACAGCTGAGTAAGCAGAGAACTTGCTACACTTGTTACATGAATGATTCAGGAAATTCTGCATAGAGATGGGGGTTGAATCGAGACCATGATTTTTTAACGATTAATCATGCAGCTCTAGTAGGAGGGGCTGTGTTTCCCTGCTGACATCAGCCGGGAAGAGACAGGAGGAGGCCTCACTAGTAATTTTAACAGCTATAGTGGCTGGAGTGGCAGGGAGAAGATGGATGACACAGACTCCCGAACTGACAGGCAGGGGTTGAGGGGGAGCAGGGGAGAGAGGAGAGACAGCGGGATGATAGAGGCACATAACCTGACCACTATAATCAGGGATCAGCAGCCATGATTACTGTGTTCAGCAGAGACAGGGGGACACGAAGATCAACCAGATTTTTTAGACCATAGAGAGAGAAAAATGACACAGCACAAGCACTATGCTGTGTATCCTGATGTTTTTTAAGCCCTGGGAAGCTTAGCCAGGGTTACGGATTCCCTTTTGCCTCAGATATCTGGGTGTTCAATTGGCAAGCAGAAGCAATGTCATATAAGGGAAGAGGAGTAAGGCATATGCTCCTACATAAGTATTGGCCATTTTATTGGCTTCCAGCGGACAAGTGAAGCAGCAAAGAAATGACGGTAGGTACTATGCAATGCTGGTGAGGTTAATATTAAAGTTAACCTGTGGTTTTGTCACATCGACAGCAGTGCGGCCGCTTTATGAGGGCGCCAGACCGATTTGTCTTGCGGCCCAGTCCACCTCATAAGACTGGCGCTACACTAAAAGTGTCGCGCAACCCGGCAGGGACTCTTTTCATGCTGCCCCCCTAGGCCCGGGCCTTGTTGGCCTAGGCCAAGATACAGCGTTGGGCTATGTCACCAACTATTTATGATAAAAAAAGTTTGAAGCCAGTTGTTGAATGACTGGATGATAAGCTGTTGCACTCCATATGCTAGGTATAAAGGTTCTGAAGTCAGCAGCCATTTTTCCAATTTTATAGTGAGCAAAGATTAATGAGCCTGCAACAAATTTGGGATATGATAGGAAATGTAAACAGTGTGCAATAGGTTCAAACATGAAGAGAAGGCTTTAACGTGTTACTAAACCCACAACAGTAATATCAGTCTGTATATGTAGTAAAGAATGCTTGTTATACTGTGGAACGTAAGGGGTTAATCCTCTGCATTGTGTAAAAAGGCTGTTTAATCTTGTCTTCTCTGATCCTCCTCTTCTTCCACTGTCTCCAATCCATCTCCTGAAAGAACAGAGCCTTGAGGGCAAGCTGCACATGCTCAGTTTGGTGTGTAGAGAGTGTATTTTTTTTTCTTCGGAGAGTGCATGTGATTGGCACAGGGTACATCCGCACTCCAGACAGAGGGCCAGGGGCCCTGCAGCTTAATAGGACAATCAGGGAAGAATCAAAACTCCCCCTACAAGCTTTAACCAGAAACTTATAGAAGTATTTAGCACTTTATATTTAGTAAAACATTTGCATTTCCATGTTCTGTGAACTGTGGGAGTCAAGATATAGTGAATGCAGGTCCTGGGTTTAGTAACACTTCAGGGGTGTCAAACTCCATTTCCTTGTGGGCCACATCAGCATTATGGTTGCCCTCAAAGGGCCGGTTGTATCAGCACCCCTCCCCCTTACATCATATGTCAGGAGCACCCCACCATCAGAAGTCGAGCATCCCCCCACTATCCCTTACATATGTGCACCCCCTTGCCTTCTGCTGCTGCCAGGAAGGCTGGACAGAGAAGTGGAGGATCAGATGGAGGAGTCCTGTCCTCTCTGCTGATGACTGATGAGACCAGGTGAGGGCGGAGATAAGAGGGGGCGCGAGGGACACATGAAACGGCCTGGAGGGACAGGATTCAGCCCGCGGGCCTTGTGTTTGACACCTGTGCTTTATAGGACATAATAAAATAACATTTCTTATATATTCAAAAGAGTTATAAGGTTTTACCAAATAACCCAAATATAACTGCAAAGAATGCAAAAAAAAAAAAAAAAGAACGGAAACTTTAAAAAAAAATAACAAATTCAAATAAAAAATTAAATAAAAGAACTCCAAGACTGTTATATTGAATAAGATTGATAAAAGCTACAGAATAAAAGTCACTACATGCAGGTCAATGTTTGCTGCTTTCTGGAGCCAAAGAAGATTTTAATGACACTTACTTTAATGGAAGTGATCTCTGCTACAGTTCAAGGTAGAATCTATTTAGTGAAAAGGGGCCACGCTGGCAATATCTCTATATAAGTCTAAAGCAGGGAAAGACATCTTGTTTTTCAAGTGAAGAAAAATGCCACTCAAGTTTCTAATTGTCCTAACTATACCAAGGGTGCTTTGTAAAAGCAATTTATGAATACCAAACTGGGTTAGATGAGTCCCCCCTTCATATTTCATGTTCAATGTTCCTCTAAGTAAAATATGCACTTTCTCTCTCTCATTCAGTTATGAGCACTATGTAAAAGGCAGGGGCACATTTTTTTTGATAATGCACATCTTAAACTTTTCATTAAACAACCACATTTAAATTCTACCTTTTTCTGCACTCTGACATTTTTGTCTGGCATTTTCATTAATTTTGCGACATACATAAATGTAGCTGAAATGTTAACTGATCAATACTTTGTCTCTCTCATGTAGCACTAGAATACCATTCCCAGAGGAACACACAGCAGTACAGAAATTAAATGTGTAAAATATCAAATGTTAATGTTAAACACAGCAGCACTTAGAACGACGGAAAAGGCTAAAACAATTCCAAATGGACAGATGGTACCACAAATTATCCACAATCACTTTTAAAGATTAAAGTTTGTCCTGCAGAATAATTCACGGACGCATGCTTAAGTGTGTCCTTTTACTGATGGCTCAGTTGTCCAATTATTTTTTGTGCTCGTTACAGTGAGAAATGAAAGCTATGAAGGAAAAGGAAAAGAGCAAAGACACAAGTGAGAGGGACAATGCCATGCATCTTCTAATGTTAGATAGCACAGGGTCACTTGGAAGCGAAAAATGGAAAGAAGGAATAGAGGAAGTTCGATGCCTTAGCACATCCGTAGCCATTACTAAATTTGTAGTTCTTATATTCTGGAAATTGCTCCTTCCTGAAATGTTGATCATTTTAAATTGAAAGTGCCACGCCTGATGTAAAATAACAATGCCAAAAAGCGAAGTGTAACAGTGAAGAAACCCCTTTTACTTTCTAAATGTGTACTGCCACTGTGCAGCACTGCCCCATGCCAGGACCCTGAAGATAGTTATTCAAAATGGAAACGGTCAGAGGATATGTTCTATACAAAATAGTATATTCATTTGAACACTGACAGGCAAATCTGGTGACAAGAATCCTGACAAAAAAAACCTGAAACTATTGCACTTTATAGAGCCTTGCATAACTGTTTAAACTTAAAAGATTAAGGAAATTAAAACATTCCCTGGAATGTGAGATAAAAAAAAACAGTTAAACAATTGAAAAACATACTATATATCTTTGTATATGTATCTACCTACAAATTTCTAAAAAATATATATATTTTTTTTTCAAAATATAGCTACCACCTGATACATAAATGTAAAAGTTGACAGATAACTGATATTCAATCTATCTCTAAAAAGTCCACTTGACAACACATTTAACAACCTCAATATACGGTAAATGTTTCTTAACAAATTAATCATCTGTTATCTAAACAGGTACTGTTCGGGAACCATCTATCTATCTACTGTATCTATCTGCCTATCTACCTATCTATCTACCTATCTACATATCTACATATCTATCTACATATCATATCTATCTACCTACCTATCTATCTACCTACCTATCTATCTGTCTCTCTATCTATCTATCTATCTATCTATCTATCTATCTATCTATCTATCTATCTATCTATCTATCTATCTATCTATCTATCTATCTATCTATCTATCTATCTATCTATCTATCTATCTATCGTCTGCTCTGTCTGTCTGTCTGTCTATCTATCTACCTACCTATCTATCTGTCTGTCTGTCTGTCTGTCTATCTATCTATCTATCTATCTATCTATCTATCTATCTATCTATCTATCTATCTATCTATCTATCTATCTATCTACTATCTATCTATCTATCTAGTATCTGTCTATCTATCTATCTATCCTATCTATCTATCTATCTATCTATCTATCTATCTATCTATCTATCTATCTACCCATTTATCTATAGAGATTCTTATAATACAACTATATAAAGAAATAAACCCCTATATTACTTTTGGGGGAAAGTTAACATCAGAATTCATTCCTTCCGCACTGGAGTAAAAGATAACCTGCTTATTTAAATTTAATGTTTCATTATTGTTTAGTTTTGTATCGCTCGTTTATGTAGAACTAAATCTTGTTTTTCTTTGGATCGTCACCAACAAAAAATTGATTCCTAATTTCTACTTAGTCTGGTCATACACGTTTAGAATCTCGGACAGTTCAGCAGGAACCGGACGAGATTCAAACCATTAATGGGCAGGCTGAATGTACCAAATTAATCAATCGATCATCTTGGCTACAACCAGTCTGACGGATTCTCTTGTGATTATCGCTAACGGTTGCTATAGCTGCTAGAAAAAAAATCACTGTCTTCATTTGCAGATTCCCCTATCAGCACTGTTACAGCAAATTTCTTTCCTGCAACAAGAAATTTGCATTGCGTATGGCCTGTCTTACTATGCTCCAGTCCAGCGCTGGCAGTTTTCTTCAGGCAGAACAACAATCATATCATTCTGCCCATATCCTGTAGTATTGTATTATATGTTTTTTATTTATATGATGTACGGTACATATGGTACATATATGGTACAGTTTTTTTATTTATATCATCATGAAGGGGGGCTCACAGTACTCCAGGTCTGAGCAGGGTTACCACTTCTTTAAGTGAGTATTACTTACTCGTAGGAAAAATTCATGCCCCCCAACTGAGGAAGAAAAAAAGCTGCTGTGACATCCCTGAACTGGCTAGAAGACTAAAGGATAAACATATGTATAGTATATATATATATTTTTTTTATAAAAAAAAATTAAGGAGGTATACAGTGGTTGCCCGCGATATTGTGTCAATCTCGCTCCCTTTCTCGGCGAGATTGAGCACTTGCGAGCCCCATCGCTGGCTTGCCGCGATGGAGACAAAGCCGTCATAGAAGCGACGGGGATCCGACGCGGATTCCCGCCAATTCTACACGTGGGCGGAGTTTGTTATGAATCCTGAGAAGGAAGTTTTTAAATAAAAATCCGGCATGGGTAGGAGCATAACGGGCCCTTAGGTCTGGTATGGGTTGTAAGGAGACGCCGAAAAAACGGCGTGGGGGTCCCCCCACAATCCATACCAGACCCGTATCCAAAGCACGCCGGCCGGCCGGTCATGGGGGGCGAGCGATCCTGAGCCGTACCGGGCAGCATAACATGCAGGTGCTCATGTTGATGAGGACAGGGCCCCTTCCCGACAACCCTGGCCGTTGGTTGTCGGGGTATGCGGGCGGGAGGCTTATCGGAATCTGGAAGCCCCCTTTAATAAGGGGGCCCCCAGATACCGGCCCCCCACCCTAAGTGAATGAGTATGGGGTACATTGTACCCCTACCCATTCACCTGCAAGAAAAGTGTAAACACAAATAAACCACACAGTTTATTGAAATATTTTATTAGTTGGCCGCCGGGGGGGGGGTGTGTATGATCGCTTTTATAAAAGCGCCCCCCTCCGGCGGGCTTCTGCGGGGGGGTGGGTGCCGCTGTTCTTCACCGCCGTCTGGTTCTCTTCCGCCGACGGGGGGGGGGGGCGCTTTGATAAAAGCGCCCACCACCCGGCGGGCTTCCTTCGACATCTTCGGCGGCGGGGGGGTCTTCTCCCACTCTCCGGGGTCTTCTCCCACTCTCCGGGGGTCTTCTCCGCTCTCCGGGGGTCTTCTTCTTCTTCAGGACTCGCCGCCGCTATCTTCGTGTTAGCTCAATTACTGGCGGCGGCGAGTCCCCTCTTCTGTGACGTCTTCTTCTTCTCTTCTCCAGATGTTGACGCGACGCTTCCTTCCGCTGTTATGGCAGCGAGTTATATAGGCCTGTCTTGTGACGTCGCAGTCCCATCATGCTCCGGTAGGTACCATGTGCTACCTACCGGAGCATGATGGGACTGCGACGTCATAAGACAGGCCTCTCGCTGCGAGCCGCGCGCCAGCCATAACAGCGGAAGGAAGCGTCGCGTCAACATCTGGAGAAGAGAAGAAGAAGACGTCACAGAAGAGGGGACTCGCCGCCGCCAGTAATTGAGCTAACACGAAGATAGCGGCGGCGAGTCCTGAAGAAGAAGAAGACCCCCGGAGAGCGGAGAAGACCCCCGGAGAGTGGGAGAAGACCCCGGAGAGTGGGAGAAGACCCCCCCGCCGCCGAAGATGTCGAAGGAAGCCCGCCGGGTGGTGGGCGCTTTTATCAAGCGCCCCCCCCGGCGGCGGAAGAGAACCAGACGGCGGTGAAGAACAGCGGCACCCACCCCCCCGCAGAAGCCCGCCGGAGGGGGGCGCTTTTATAAAAGCGATCATACTAATAAAATATTTCAATACACTGTGTGGTTTATTTGTGTTTACACTTTTCTTGCAGGTGAATGGGTAGGGGTACAATGTACCCCATACTCATTCACTTAGGGTGGGGGGCCAGTATCTGATTAAAGGGGGCTTCCAGATTCCGATAAGCCTCCCGCCCGCATACCCCGACAACCAACGGCCAGGGTTGTCGGGAAGGGGCCCTGTCCTCATCAACATGGGGACAGGGAGCTCTGGGGTGGGGGGCCGCAGTGCGCCCCCTGCCCCAGAGCACCTGACCCCCCCACGTTGAGGGCATGCTGCCCGGTACGGCTCAGGGGGGGGGGTGCTCGCTCGCCCCCCACTCCCCTCCTGACCGGCTGGCCGGCGTGCTTTGGATACGGGTCTGGTATGGATTGTGGGGGGACCCCCACGCCGTTTTTTCGGCATAGGGGGGGTCTCCTTACAACCCATACCAGACCTAAGGGCCCGTTATGCTCCTGAGGGGGGAACCCATGCCGGATTTTTATTTAAAATCCGGTGGGGACTTCCTTCTCAGGATTCATAACAAACTCCGCCCACGTGTAGAATTGGCGGGAATCCGCGTCGGATCCCCGTCGCTTCTATGACGCACTCGCTGGAATGTGTTTTTACTATTCCAGCGAGTGCGAGATGTCGGCAGCCTGTCGCCGAGAATCAGCGCAATGCTGTCGTGCTATAAACACATTCTCGGCGGCAGGCACTGTAAATCCTGGAGTTTCCTCCTTTAAAACATCAGAATAAGCAGACTGTTCATTATTACCGTATATCATCCATATAATAACACTGCAGAGTAATGCTGACTTACTTTGTGACTATGTCTCAAAAAAGTGAAAGCAGGAATGAGAAAGGTTTCAGCACACTCATACACACACTTTCCCTGATAATTCATCACTGCAGGGGTTAAACTCCTTGGGCTCTTAATCATATGTTTGGTACTGTATACTTTTTTCCAGAGACAAAGGTGAACACGTACCTACTGCACCACTTCCATACATAAAAGATATCACATAAATTATAAACTACATTTTCTCATTAAAACTTAGTCTCACATTATTTTCTTCAGTGCATACCCAGAGATGACCTTTACCTGCTGCCAGTGAAGACCTGGCATAAGGTACATTATACGCATATGGCACTGATGTTCAATTTCTTCTCTTCAAATTAATTATAATTCTAACAATGTTCCAAGTGAAGGGAAGCCCCATCAGGCATATAGAGATTAAACTTCATTTTTTCAAATACCAAACCAAACCATATTACCTTAAAATGTCCTTGCATACTAGCTGAGTGAAGCATTAAAGCAACAGTATCTCCCAAAAAAGAAGGACAATGTCATCTATGGCTTTTTGTATTTATCATAACGAAAGGTTTAATGCTAGCTAATAGATAAAAACGAATGGAAGACAATCTATAATTTCTATTATCTTATTTTACAATTTAGCACTTTTTCAGAATAGGAATAATCATGTTTCTCCAGGTGTACAACAGAAAAATTATGTAAAAAATAAATAATAATAATAATATATACCTGTATTTATCGGCATATAACACGCACAGGCATATAACACGCACCCTAACTGTAGGAGGGAAGTTTCAGGGGAAAAAAAATGTCCACAGCCCCCTGCGTATAAACACGCAGGCACAGTTTACTCTCTATTTTCAGGGTAAAAAAGTGAGTGTTATATGCCAGTAAATACAGTGTGTGTATATATATATATATATATATATATATATATTTTTTTTTTACTAAATTAGAAAAAAATAATTACTCAATTTTAACTCAAAACATAACAGAGACAAATACACTGACAGAGGGATAGATGGATATATAGATAAATATAGGGCTTCTTGTATCATAAGGCAAGTTTCAATTTTTTTTTCTCACACTACACTCCTTATAGGAATGTTATGACATAAAACTCTCCCCTTGCTTCACAGTCCCAAGTTGTCCCCTGCTAGTACAATCTCTGGAGGCAATATTGTGCAGAATGTGTTAATCTTCTTAAATTAAGGTACAGTAGAGCAAGGGAGGGCCTTTATCACTGGAGGTGGGATTTATCACAAAAAATAGATAGATAGATATTTAAATAACTAGATAGATAAAAAATAAACAAGCATATAATATAGATATATATATAGATATATATATATCTATATATATATCTCTATATATATATAGATATATACTGTATATATATATATATATCTATATATAGCTATATCTAGATATATATATATATATATATATATAGATAGATAGATAGATAGATAGATAGATACAGTATATATCTATATCTATATATCTATCTATCTATATAGATAGATAGATAGATAGATAGATAGATAGATAGATAGATAGATAGATAGATAGATAGATAGATAGATAGATAGTACAGACCAAAAGTTTGGACACACCTTCTCATTCCAAGAGTTTTCTTTATTTTCACGACTATGAAAATTGTAGATTCACACAGAAGGCATCAAAACTATGAATTAACACATGTGGAATTATATACATAACAAAAAAGTGTGAAACAACTGAAAATATGTTTTATTCTAGGTTCTTTAAAGTAGCCACCTTTTGCTTTGATTACTGCTTTGCACACTCTTGGCATTCTCCTGATGAGCTTCAAGAGGTAGTCACCTGAAATGGTCTTCCAACAGTCTTAAAGGAGTTCCCAGAGATGCTTAGCACTTGTTGGCCCTTTTACCTTCACTCTGTGGTCCAGCTCACCCCAAACCATCTCGATTGCATTCAGGTCCGGTGACTGTGGAGGCCAGGTCATCTGGCGCAGCACCCCATCACTCCCCTTCTTGGTCAAATAGCCCTTACACAGCCTGGAGGTGTGTTTGGGGTCATTGTCCTGTTGAAATATAAATGATGGTCCAACTAAACCCAAACCGGATAGAATAGCATGCCGCTGCAAGATGCTGTGGTAGCCATGCTGGTCCAGTATAACTTCAATTTTGAATAAATCCCCAACAGTGTCACCAGCAAAGCACCCCCACACCATCACACCTCCTCCTCCATGCTTCACGGTGGGAACCAGGCATGTAGAGTCCATCCGTTCACATTTTCTGTGTCGCACAAAGACACAGTGGTTGGAACCAAAGATCTCAAGTTTGGACTCATCAGACCAAAGCACAGATTTCCACTGGTCTAATGTCCATTCCTTGTGTTCTTTAGCCCAAACACGTCTCTTCTACTTGTTGCCTTTCTTTAGCAGTGATTTCCTAGCAGATATTCTACCATGAAGGCCTGATTCACACAGTCTCCTCTTAACAGTTGTTCTAGAGATGTGTCTGCTGCAAAAGGTGGCTACTTTGAAGAACCTAGAATATGACATATATTTTCAGTTGTTTCACACTTTTTTGTTATGTATATATTTCCACATGTGTTAATTCATAGTTTTGATGCCTTCAGTGTGACTCTACAATTTTCATAGTCATGAAAATAAAGAAAACTCTTCGAATGAGAAGGTGTGTCCAAACTTTTGGTCTGTACTATACATATATATATATACCGTATTTATCGGCATATAACACACACAGGTGTATAACACGCACAGGTGTATAACACGCACCCTAAATTTAAGAGGAAACGTTTCAGGAAAAAAACTTCCCACAGCCCCCTGCGTATAACACGCAGGCACAGTTTACCTTCTATTTTCGGGGTCAAAAATAGAGTGTTATACCCCAATAATAAAGTATATAGGTTATAAAAGAAATCAGTTTGTTTACAGTATATAGGTCACATTAAAAGTGAAAAAAGTTCTGATTTTTTTTATCTTTGTCTCTTTTTTTACATTGCAGAAACCTGACATTTTAACAGAGGTGTGTAGACTTTTTATATATATATTAGGGCTGTGCAAATTAACTTTTAATTAATCAATTAATCTTTAATTGTTTTGATCGATCAAAATCTTTTTGATCGATTAAAATTCTTTTGATTGGTACTCACCTCTCCACCGGCTTCTGGGCCTTCAGGGAGTTCCGTCGAAGATCCGGTAACGTCACAGGACACCGGCGGGGCTTGCCGCGTCTATCTGAAGGGCTCCTTTGCTGTGCCTTCATATCTGCATGCTGGCGGAACCTTACTATCTGCCACACGCAAGGGCTGTTACACTTCCCTCTATCACTTCCCTCTATCAACCTGGGATTCTACAACCATCCACTGGGAGTTGTGATAGTTCCCTTCACGGGACATCTACATGCCGTTGGACTGATGTTAACTTCTCCTCATCTGGATTCAGCAGTGGCATCGTTGTACACATTTTTATACCAGTATCATACTTAGCTACATGTTTTTATGACTCGCACCATTTTTTACAGTTTATGTAGCTACATCGATTTTATCTCCAGTGCAATATTTATTTTGTTACCTACTTGAAGACTATAAAAGTTTTAATGCTATTCCCATCAAGCATGTGTGTTTTTTGTATCCTGCTATCCATTTTTCCAGTGGTTGGTAGCTGCACTCGCAATCGGCCTGCAAGGAGATCAGCTAAAAGTAGTTGGATCTGTATGTGCGTTATAATTAATCGAAAATTAGTCGATTAATCCATTAAAAAAAAAGATTAATCGAACACAAAAATTTTGATCAGTAACAGTCCATATATATATATATATATATATATATATATATATATATATATATATATATATATATATATACACACACACATATATATATATATATATATATATATATATATATATATATATATATATATATATAATTATATTTATTAATTATATTTAGATTTGAACATATATATATAGCTATATGGATTTTAATTATATTCAACCGGATCTAACAGTATGTTTGGTAACACAGTATAACTTTTATTTTATTGGCTTTAAAGGTCTGGGAATTAAAGTATGTGCCAATTTGTCCTTTCCTCGTTAATTGTTTTGCACCATGTTGGCTAGATGACATTTATAACTTGCATTCCTTAAAAAAAGAAAAAAAACGACGGAACGGATGAGATAATTATGTAAGACAGAAGAGGATTATCATACCAAGAAAGCAGCAAGACTCCTTTGGGGTGAGTCCCAATCAAAGCAACTGTTAATGTAGTAGGCAGCATTGATGAGCACCATGACACAACGCTTCATGCGGATAAAGTTCCTCAGCAGTAACTGTGAGAGAGATGAAAAGATGAAAATATTATCAGAACAATTAAGTCTCAGAGTGACCTGGAAGGTTGACAGCTCCTTCTAGACAATCACGATTAAAAGATGCGTTTTAAAACAGGAGTTGGAAAAGGTTCAACAGAGGGATCAGTTTAAATCAATAGCGAAAAATAACTAGGCTCAAATTACACACACAGCTCTCTGAAACAAACGTTAACATTGGGATGAACTGTTTATAGCATAAAATTGACAAAACTAAGCATGAAAAACATCATTATTTTGCTGCTGGAAGTGATGCTGGCTGATCATAGGAATATAATAGTCAGAAGTTACCAGGCAATCAGACACAAAACACAGGCCAGCTGACTGGAAGAATACTTTTAATTATAACTTTAGTTAAAATAAAGACATAGAAAAATATGTTGTCTAGGTTTTAGAAGTGAAGGTTAACACAGTAGGGTTATGAGAAGGCCATTATATCCTGACTTTTTTTGGGCCAACTAAACCCAAAACAAATTTTTTCGTCTCATCTCTTATATCCCTGCTCAGTATGATATCAAATTCCAGGATGGATTCCCTGCAACAAACAATAAACGCATAAGGCCCCTTTCACACAGGCAGACCGTTCAAGTCTGCCTGTCAGTTTTTTAGGCGGACCTGAACGGATGCTCTGTGCACCTCTATGGAGCCACGGATATCAGCGGTGACATGTCCGCTGACATCCGACCCACTAAAGTGTGACGGAAACCCTATTTTCCATCCGTCTGGCGGATCTGATCGGATGATAATGGACCCTACAGTCCATCTTCCTCCAATCCCCCATAGGGGAGAGCGGCGCTCTGAAAGGTCGATCCCTGCACAGTGTGCAGAGACAGACATGTCATCTTCCTGCTCAGTGGGTATCAACTGCTGAGCAAAACGGAGCCCGTACACAGACATGTCCGTGTGAAAGGGCCCTAACAGGGAGCCCAGCTGCAAGGGTATTATACAGTATGTATTACACATTGTGGGTTTTGGGAACAGGTGGGGACAAAATTTCATTTTTAATAATTTTAAATATTTTGAAGTGTTGGGTAGATGCAGGAAAATATTTGAAAAGGGGGCATAAAACATCACCTACTAGATTAAAAGGAGAATGCAAAATATTAATATGCAATATTTTATGTTTACTGACAAAAAAAAATTTGCATCTATATTTTTTTTAGCCATGCCCCTGTAAAGAGGTAAATTATGTACATAACCCCTATGGGGGAGATTTACTAAAACTGTTGCACTCAGAATCTGGTGCAGCTGCACATGGTAGCCTATCAGCTTCTAACTTCAGCTTGATCAATTAAAGCGGAGGTTCACCCTAAAAACATGTATATAACATTACATTCCGCATACTTCCAAGATTTACAGTATGCTGTTTGTTGTTTGGTTTTTTTTTTGCTGTACAGTACATACTGTATTATTGCTATTTTCCACCTGGCTTCTGGGTGCTCACTCCCGCGGGAGTAGGCTTTCCTTTGCGAAGGCGCAGTGTCATGTGGGACTTCGCCCAGATGATTGACGTCTTCAGAAAAACTTCCCACCCCGGCGGTTAAGGCGCGTCACGAGTTTCTGAAAGTAGCCGAACTGCGAGTCGGCTCTATACGGCGCTATACGGCGCCTGTGCACAGACTAGGAGCCATGTAGAGCTGACTGCACAGGCGCCGTATAGAGCCGACTCACAGTTTGGCTACTTTCGGAAACTCGTGATGTGCCTTATCCGCCGTGGGGAAGTTTTTCTCAAGACGTCAATCATCTGGGCGAAGTCCCACATGACACTGCGCCTCTGCATAGGAACCTCTGTGAGCACCCAGAACCTGGGTGGAAAATAGCAATAATACAGTATGTACAGCAAAAAAAAAAAAAAACAGCATACTGTAAATGTTGGAAGTATGCAGAATGTAATGTTATATACATGTTTTTAGGGTGAACCTCCGCTTTAAGCTTTGACAATAAAACCCGGAAGCTGAATGGTTTCTATGCAGAGCTGCATCAGATTTTGCACTCGACAATCTTAGTAAATCCCCCTCATGTATATTCTTTAATTTCTAATTTTCTACCTATTTTGTTGATTTTTTTTGTAATCAGGTGTGATCACTTTCAAAAAGTCACTTGTAGCAGGCAAAAGCAGCTGTTTACAGCTCGATAAATCAGATCGAGTGGTAGATTTATAAAAAAAATTAGAGCAAAAACATTCTATGCAATTGGGTTGGCCAAAGAAAATATTTCAGAGGAGGCTACACAACATATTAAATGAAGGTTCAAGGAAGATTTGGTGAATCAAACAACAGCAGTATTCTACATAACAAAAAGATTGCCAATGACTAACAGAAGATAATGATCAAATAATTTTCCAACTTTTTGGGGAAATCATTTTCTGCATGCAATTGTTTTTGAAAATATAGTAGCTACTAGTAAAAATAATTGCTTTAAACCAACACCATGATATACTCCATTTATATAGCCAACATCCTTGGATGTAACCTTTTGTTTTCCCATTGTTTCCCATTGGCAATATTAATATAATAAGTAAAAACCTGTATAATGCATGTTATTTTTTTCAAAATTTGTTGTTGCCATTTATTTGACTTTCTGTACTTTTTTTTCCTTTCATTAACCTTTTTTTTTCGAAAATAAATAAATAAAATGTTTTGAATACAGAGCAGTTTCAGTTGTTCAAAGCATGAAGTTGACTACAGGCATACCCCACTTTTAAGTACACAATGGGGGTTATTTACTATTGCTGGAGAGTGCAAAATCAGGCTCACTTCTGCATAAAAACCAATGAGTTTCCAGGTTTTAAAAACAAACCTTAATTGAACAAGCTGGGTTAGAAGCTCATTGGTTTCTATGCAGAAGTGAGCCTTTTTTTTCAAAGTAGTAAGTTAGTAAATAAACCCCATTGTGTACTTAAAAGTGGGGTAAGTGACCAAACTGCCCTACAAATATACAGCTTCATACTGGGCAAACTTGCATGTTTATTCCTACAAGGATGGAAGAGGGATCATAAGGAATTTCATTGTCTCAAGGTAAGCAATTGTGAATGTAATTTCCCCCAGCAAGCTTGGTCAGAGTTTTGAAAGGGGCCTTAAAACATGAATCACTTTACTACCTAAGTTTTAAAATATCAAAGTGGGGTCCATGGTGTTCAGAAATGTCATTTAAAAATTACACTGTGTTTACACATGCCCAATGCACACACATTGCCTATGACCTCACTGTCATTAGAACATGCAGATCATAGATAAAATGCATAGGTGTGAATGCAGCCTTAGGCGGACGTTAGCGGATGCATCATCCGCTAACGGATCCGCTCCCATAGGGACACATTACAAGTCCGTAAACGGACTTGTAATTAGCGGACCATTCGTCCGCTCATGTAAAAGGGGCCTAAGTGTCTGTAGATTTATTGGAAAGAGTTGATATTTTTGCTAAAATAAGTACATGAATGCTATGTTGGCACATAGTGGAGCTGGAATTTAGAAGAAAAAAAAGTGAACAAAGGTGATCTTACATTGTTATGGTTAATCCTAATTGGATTTCAAGTCTTAAATGTTACCTTTGAGAACCAATTAAAGCGGAGTTCCACCCAAACATGGAACTTCGCCTTTTCGGAACCTTCCCCCTCTCAGGTGTCACGTTTGACACCTTTCAGAGTGTAATGCAGGTATTTTGCTCCCACTTACGGGCTTAGATACCCGAACCACCTGCAGGTATCTACACCACTTCAAACCCCCCCCCCCCGCTGTCTTCTGGGAGTCACACAGGTCCCAGAAGACAACAGGGACCAGTGAGAACGTGCAGCGCGAATCATGCATGCACAGTAAGAAACAGGAAGTGAAACCGCAAGGCTTCACTTTCTGATTCCCTTACCAAAGATGGCGGTGCCTCCACCCGAGAGCCGAGGGAGAGATCGGCTTTGGGTGCTGACATCACGGGTGCCCTGGACAGGTAAGTGTCCTTATTTTAAAAGTCAGCAGCTGCAGTATTTGTAGCTGCTGACTTAAAAAAAATATATATATATTAGGCGGATCTCCGCTTTAAATACCAACTCTTGAATTCTGAAATATGATTGTTTTTCTGTGGATAATTTCAGAAAGCCAACAGAGTTGATTTACTAAAGGCAAATAGGCTGGTCACTTTGCAAGGTAAAGCTCTGCTGACTTCCATCATCCAATCACGTGCAAGCAAAAATACTGTGTTTTTTTTTTACTTTTTGCACATCATTTTGTATTTTTTGCAAAGTGAATTTTCATCACATTTACTAAGCTAAGGTAAAATTCACTTGCAAAGTGAACAGACTTTTTGCCTTCAATAAATTAACCCGAAAGAATGGATTTACGTGGCTAATGTAAAAAATTGCAGTCAGAGATTTCTCATACAAATCTACAATATAAAAGGTTTTATTTAAATATGAAAAATGCTGTTTTCATACCGTAAAATGTTCAGAAATGTCAGGACATACGCATTACAAAATGTTATGACAAAACATATATTTTTTGCATAAAATGCATTACAATGTAAGCGTAGGCTACACAATATGATTTTTCTTTTTCACATTTTATAGAATTTTTTTTTTGTTCATCAGTCCTTACTAATTTTTCAATTTAATTGACTCCTGCTTTTAAATTATGATTTTATTCCATGTTAGAGATGGCTGGTATAAATTGATTTGCAAAAGATTGCTGTCTATCACATTCTCAGCAGGTGGAAAGTATGGAACACCTTGCTCGGGGCTGATTTGTAAGTTGCTTCCTTCCACCCTGTTGGCTCCCTTAATTGCCCAGGTTCAAGGACAGAAAAGAGTGAGATGTGACAGTTCTGGGACAAATACAAATTCCTTTATAACCCATTCCATGCCAGAAAGCTGTGAACCATTTAATATATCTGAATCAATATGGATTCTCTTTAAGAACCTAGAAACATGAGATAATCTTTGCCCAATCCAGCTAATTTTGGACCACCCAGGTAGAAATCTTCATGTGTATGGCCCCGTACACACGGCCGAGGTTCTCGCTGAAAATCAGCGAGAACCTCGCTGGAATGCACATTCCAGCGAGGACCTCGGCCGTGTGTACGGTCTCAGCGAGCTTCCCGTCGGGAAGCTCGTCGAGCCGAAAAAGAGAGCACGCTCTCTATTTTCTCGACGGCCCGCCTGGAAGAATGGCTGGTTGCCATTCCCGACGGGCGGGTCGCCGAATTCGACGGCCGGGAGAGAACCTCGACGGGCGGAACGATGTGTTCTGCCCGTCGAGGTTCTGGGTCGTGTGTACGCCGCCTATGACATACAATGTAGACAATTTTGTGTGTGATATAGTGAATGAACAACAATTATTTGTCAGTCAACTGATATTCTTTCCCTGGAGATGGAACCTCTCCTCCCACCAGAGTGTCTGACTTCACTTAATCGCTGTAAAATAAACAGCAAAAAATAAATAAAAGTGCAAGTACCAGAAATACGTGTTGATTTCTTTCTAACTTTCTGTATGAGCTGAAAACCCACTGGCCGGGATTCAGAAAGCTTTTACGGCGGCGTATCTCCAGATACGCCGCCGTAATTTCAAATCTGCGCCGTCGCATCTTTACGGCGATTCAGAAAGGCAGTTACGCCTGAATTTTTCCAAGATACGCCCGACGTAAGTCTCTTACGTCGTCGTATCTTGTGTGTAGATTTACGCTGGCCGCTAGGGGCGCTTCCGTAGTTTTTCGCGTTGAATATGCAAATGACCTAGATACGCCGATTCAGGAATGTACTTGCGCCCGGCGTATTACTATACGCCGTTTACGTAAGACGTATGACCGGAGTAAAGTTACCCCTGCTATATGAGAAGCAGCCAATGTTAAGTATGGACGTCGGAACAGCTGTCGAATTTTACGTAGTTTACGTCGTTTGCGTAAGTCTACGAGAATAGGGCTGTGCGTAAGTTACGTTCACATCATAGGCAGTGTTCGGGGTATCTTAGGCATTCTATCCGACGTGATTCTGAGCATGCGCACTGGGTTACGTCCACGGACGGCGCATGCGCCGTTCGTTCGGCCATGCATCTACATAGGGTCACGCTTCATTATCATACAACACGCCCCCTACCTGCCTACTTTGAAAAACTCAGGCTAACGCCGGGCCATTTACGCTACGCCGCCGTAACTTAGGCCTCGTACACACGAGGCAATCTATTTGTTCAAATCGGTCAGGCCGCCCGATTTGAACAAATCTGTCTGCTAGGATTTTGGTTTGCTCGCGTGTACACACGAGCAAACCAAAATCCCCGCCAGCAGACAGCGCGCTGACGTGTCGGTGACGTTGACGCCGCCACGTCACCGCACCAGGAAGTAAAACACTTCCGCGCATGCGCCGAATCCATTCGGCGCCGGTGCGAGACGACATGTCTGCTGGTAAGTGTACTAACCAGCAGACATGTCGGGCGGACGGGTTCCCACCCGATAGATTTCAAAGCATGCTTTGAAATCTGTCGGGTGGCCAAATCCATCGGCTCGCCCGTACACACGATCGAATCTGTCTGCTGGGACGGTCTAGCAGACCGTTTCCAGCAGACAGATTTGATCGTGTGTACGCGGCCTTAGGGCGCAAGTTTCTGAATCCCGGCCACTGGGTTTGATTCAGTAAAGGTAAATAAGTTGTTCACTTTGCAAGGTAATTTCCCCCAGAGCTCAGGGAATGTACAGTAGTAATATGTCACTTTGCACAGAATATCAAAAAAGGTGCAAGAAGAAAAACAACAGCATTTTTTAGCTTTTATATGACTGGATGATGGAAGTCAGCAGAGCTTCACCTCATTCACTAGTCTCGGGAGATAATAACTTTGCAAAGTGCAACTTCTCTTGCAAAGTGAACAAGTCCGGTGGTCTTTGGTAAATCAACCCATTAGGGAGACTTACAAAAACTGGAGCACTGTCAGTATACCTGTTTGCTCGTACCTCGTAGGAGTGCCTGCCCACACACCGGAGGACATTTATTAAAGCAATTGTGTATTATTTAATGAGCAAATCATATGCAAAAAATGTTAGCATGAATCTTTGGATGTGTTTTGCAAATGAAGCGACAAACTTAATTCTATGTGACTGTGTGGCCAAAACAGAGACTACTCATAGTTATGCTGACGCTGCAAGCACCTATTGGGAGTTACAGTAGTTACAGTAGTTGAGAGTTACAGTAGTTGTAAAGGCAAAGCCCTAAACATATATAGTCTGATCAGTTGTTCCTATTGGTTCTGCTGTTCCAAGCAGCCAGGGACCATGACTGTTTTGCAAGCACTTGTGTCACTTCTAGAAGTGACGTATGCCGACAAAGTTAAGTGTTTCCAAGAATATGGAACGCAAGCCAGCAGTCCAGTGCCATATGTCACTTCCCCTTCCCCAGCTGATTTGAGCAGTTCAACAAAAATTCTGAAATCAATGAGAAGAGAAGATGGGTGGGCGGGGGTATGGCTCCAAACTGACCACAGAAAATACAGGCAGACTGTATTTCAGAATCGGATTAAGAGGCACGCGAACTGACCACATTAATGCACTGATAGGATTCCATGCTAGTGTGGTCAGTTTTCAGGCATAAATAAAGGGAAATGTCAGGATCGGCTAGATTGATGGAAAAAATTATTAGATATCCTGATAATTTTGTACCTTTGCCCACTCACACCAAATTATCAGTCTATAATTTTATGGGCAGGTTTATTTTAACAGTGAGAGACGGAATAACAACAAACATATCCAAAAAAACACCTTTCAAAAAAGTTATAAAACTGGTTTGCATTTTAACTACTTCCTTCCGTCATATGACGTCCTCTGCTTCCCGGCCGTCTAGGGGGCATGCGCGCCACATCATTTGGGAGGCGATGCGCTGCCCGGCAGCCGCGATGTCCAGGGACGGGGATTTGTGTGTGTAAACACGCAGATCCATGTCCAGTCAGGGGAGAGGTGACCGATTATGTGTTCTCAGTACAGAGGAACACTGATCAGTCTCTTCCCCTTGTGAGTCCTCTCTCTCTACAGTTAGAATCACTTCCTAGGTAACCCCTTGATCACCCCCTAGTGTTAACCCCTTCCCTGTGACATTTATACAGTAAACAGTGCATTTTTATAGCACTAATCGCTGTATAAATGTGAATGGTGGCAAAATAGTTTCAAAAGTGTCCGATATGTCCGCCGCAATGTCACAGTCACCACCATTACTAGTTAAAAATAAATAAAAAATGGCATAAATATATCCCCTATTTTGTAGATGCTATAACTTTTGCACAAACCAATAAATATATGCTTATTGCAATTTTTTTTTACCAAAAATATGTAGAAGAATACATATCGGCCTAAACTGAGGAAGACAATTCTTCCCTAGCTCTGTCACATCTGGCACCTCTGAGAACAGCTACACAGACACAGTCCACAGGCTGCCTCAGGGGGCAGCTGCCTCAGAGGTACTGGAACCCTCACTGCCGAGGATAGAACTATCCTCTGCAGGGTTTTAGACTATTTATCACCTCCCCAGGCACCTTCTTTACACTTTTCTCCAGGGATTAGCTAGGCCATGATATTTAAATGCATCATTTGAATCTCCCTCCCTATGCTCCGGAACATTGTTCCAAGGGCAGGGGTAAACAATCAAACTCCCAACCTGTGAAAACCTCAACAGACAAATTTGCCTAGCATACAATGCTAGGAGGGTGCTACATCAATAAGGAAATTGCAATGACACATAAGTAAGACAGTTTAACCACTTTCTCACCGCGCCATAAGCATTTTACTGCTACGGCGCGGTGGAGTTATCTTGGGACGACGTCCCTGGGACGTCGTCCTTCACTTCCGCGATTGCGCGTCCCCTGGGACGCGCTCGCGAAAGTGTCCATGCTCGCAGGGTCTAGAAGACCCGGCACATCGCGGATCACGGTAAATTGCCGCTGATAGCGGCCGTTTACCACGTGATCGTGCCGTTGAATGACGGCGCGATCACTTGTAAACAAACCGGCGTCATTTGATGACGCCGGTTCCTCCCTCTCCTCCCTCTCCTGTCTGTACCGTTCGGTACAGTGTGCGAGGAGAGGGGGGGGGGAGCGGGGTGTCAGCAGCTGAGCTGTGGCTGGATCTGTGACAAATGCAGTCACAGATCCAGCCATCCCTCAATCCATCCCAGTCCCAGCTCTGCAATCCCCAGTACTCTGCAATCCCCAGTACCCTGCAGTACCCCAGTACCCAGCAATACCCCAGTACCCAACAATACCCCAGTACCCAACAATACCCAACAATACCCCAGTACCCAACAATACCCAACAATACCCCAATACCCAACAATACCCCAATACCCAACAATACCCCAGTACCCAACAATACCCAACAATACCCCAATACTCAGCAATACTCCAGTACTCAGCAATGCCCCAGTACTCAACAATACCCCAGTACTCAACAATACCCCAATACTCAACAATACCCCAGTACTCGGCAATACCCCAGTACTCGGCAATACCCCAATACTCGGCAATACCCCAGTACTCGGCAATACCCCAATACTCGGCAATACCCCAATACTCAGCAATACCCCAGTACTCGACAATACCCCAATACTCGGCAATACCCCAATACTCGACAATACCCCAATACCCTGCATGATACTTTGCAATACCCCAGTACTCGGCAATACCCCAGTACTCGGCAATACCCCAATACTCGACAATACCCCAATACCCTGCATGATACTTTGCAATACCCCAATACTCTGCAATACCGCCTATGGGGATTTTTAAGTAGCGAAGTTTGGCGCCATTCCACGAGTGTGCGCAATTTTGAAGTGTGACATGTTGGGTATCTATTTACTCGGCGTAACTTCATCTTTCACATTATGAAAAAAAATTGGGCTAACTTTACTGTTTTATTTTGTTTTAAGCACAAAACAGTTTTTTTTTAAAAACACGCGTTCAATAAATTTCTGCGAAAATACCGTGCGAGATAAAAAGTTGTAACGGTCGCCATTGTATTCTCTAGGGTCTTTGCTAAAAAAGCATATATAATGTTTTGGGGTTCTATGTAATTTTCTAGCAAATAAATGATGATTTTTCCATGTAGGAGAGAAATGTCAGAATTGGTCTGGCTGTTCCAGAACGCCTGATGGCGTTCCCTGCATGTTGGGCCTCTGTATGTGGCCACGCTGTGTAAAAGTCCCACACATGGGGTATCGCCATACTCGGGAGGAATAGCAGAATGTGTTTTGGGATGTAATTTGTGGTATGCATATGCTGTGTGTGAGAAATAACCCGCTAATATGACAGAAACAAGTTTTTTTTTTTTTTTTTACAGAATTTTCAGTCGTTTTTCTTTTATAGCGCAAAAAATAGAAAACCCAGAGGTGATCAAATACCACCAAAAGAAAGCTCTATTTGTGTGAAAAAAAGGACAACAATTTCAAATGGGTACAAATTTGTATGACTGAGTAATTGTCATTCAAATTGTGAGAGCACCGAAAGCTGAATATTGGTCTGGTTAGGAAGGGGGTTTAAGTGCCCAGTGGTCAAGTGGTTAAAGACAGTTTAAAGGAGTAAAATATGTAAATACCATATGGATTTTTTTATACAGTTATGCAGGAGCATATTCTCATAAGATTTGGGATCCTCAGATTTCCCAGAATCTCACCAGAAGGTTTAAGAATTTGCCTTCACCCAGGCACCGAAAAGTAAAAGCTATGATGTAAGCCAAATACATATTTTTCCTTTTTCGCCTAATGATTTTTTTTTTTTTTACAGGTAATGATTTTTTTTTTACAAAGATTGGGGAGAGGGGTCAAAAAGTTAAACACCCCCTACATGTTGGTACATCTTCTTTAATGTTTGCCACATTTATTTATTGGATTACAGTAAAGCCTTTAAATCCAAAGATACAGTAAGTTTAGAAAGTATCATAAACCTAAATATCATGGAAATATAGATGTACTATTTTGAATTTTAATCCTAAAACTCTGGATGATTTTAAATGAAGAATTTTGGCATTTTCCAAAATTATTATTATTATTATTATTATTATTATTTTCTAAATATAAATATAATTGTATATGCATATTGTTATAGTTCACATGAGAAAAGGTTGTTGCAACATTCCTCACTTCCTACTTTCTCATCCCCTTACCTCAAAATCGTTCAGTCAACTCCTCCTTTAGAAAATAGTAGATCCTGCTAAAGTAAGGGTCACTAGGGATAGTCGGGAATGTTGCTTTATCTCCAGATAATGCCAAGCCATATTGCAGGAACTTGGCCCTGGAAAAGTCTATTTACTTCTCCTAACTATGCGGTACCATTTTCGATCCCCTATATCTAACAAATCTCAAAACTCCTTTAAACTCTGTCATAGTTTTTTATTACACTTCCTTATCTTTTTAATCTCTATTATTCATGTTTGTTACTCCTGATCACTGAAACCACAGCATGAGATAAATATGTTCAATGCAAAATTATATAATTGAATAATTCTTACTTTTTGTTTCATACTCTCCACAAGAGAAGCATGAATAATATTTTATTTTATTATTTTATTTTTCATAGCATTGTATGAGATTGTTTTTTTTTTACCTCTGTTAAACCTTGGAAAACATAATAAAAATATTTAAAAGGGAGAACAGTTTGTTGCACTAACAGCATCACATGCATGTCAGCATTTTGGCAGGTAGAACAGTATTCACTAAAAAAAAATATGCACTGCAAATATGCACTGCGCCTTGTTTTACATAATAGACAGGGGCATTGCCTGGTCATTCTATTGCCTTAGGCAACAGCGAAGACAATGCTTATC
This sequence comes from Rana kukunoris, assembly GCA_029574335.1. Classification (NCBI taxonomy): domain Eukaryota; kingdom Metazoa; phylum Chordata; class Amphibia; order Anura; family Ranidae; genus Rana; species Rana kukunoris. The sequence goes on from CM056049.1 coordinate 128,746,501, forward strand.
TCATCACTTAAACAGATCACTATAGATATCTGTATGACAGTAGCCCTAGACACGCTGACACAGTAATGGACCATTAACAGGTGCAGTTGCAGATCGATAACATAAATTTACTTATTTAGACTTTTGTTTGAAAAAAAAAAAAAGTGATGTATTTACTCACACTTTAGCTGACTACTAATTTTGTGTCATCTTCAGTAGAATAATGAAGCAGTCACAAACATCTCCTGCTTTTCTGTGTTACAAGTTTATAGAAATCCTTTGCAAGTCTGTAAATAACATATAAATGGTCCCATGTACTCCACTGGAGGCAGAGAGACGTGTGTGCTGAGGTCATTTGGCTGTAGCTCAGCATATCTAGTCACAATTCAGGCACTCTTGATGTCTGCCTACAAGAGTCATAATCATCTTGTAATGCCACATGGTAATTCTTGATTTGTGTTGCCACCATTCTAACTAGCATTGGAAAAAGCATCAAAATGAAACTTCCTATATGCCTTATACTCTGGCTGCTTTTAGTGAACTGGAATGCCCCAAACAAAGTGTAAAAAATCTCAAAATAATGGCTAAGGATGTGTTTGCAGAAAGCGACCACAAGCTAAAGGATCACATAATTTCCTACAACTTGTGACAATGATGCAATTTTATAATATAACGGTGACTCATATACAATGGTGGCTTTCTGAGGGCTGACTTTATTTATTTGAGGTATTTATAAAGTGCTGACAATTTATGCAGCGCTTTAAATACAGTACATTGTACATTAGTCCCTGACCTCAAGGTCTAAGGTTCCTATCTCACAAGCACTGAACCTAAAGCAAGCCTAACATCAGAAAAAAAAAAAAAAATTAGCAATGTGCCAGTGGTCCTACATAGCAGAGACCTCTTGTGCTTTATTTTTGTTTAACTGACCTATTGAGCATTCCTGCAATATTCTGGTATGCAAATTTTGACCAGCTCCTGTGGTTCAGCTTTAGTGAGGCCACCCATTGTGGTGATTGGCCAGAAGACAACAGAAAATTAAAACCACAGGAGCTGGTTAAAATTTGCATACCAGAGTCAAGTCATACCAGAGGTCTTTAATTAGCTTTCCCTGAGTAGGGGTTCACTTCATTAAGTCACTAGGAACTGATGCATTGGGGAGCACCATCATTTGAAATCTCCAAGCCCACCAGGTGGTTCTTTTTATGGTGTATGAATAACAGGTCCCCCTCTAATGGCAACATCCATTATCCTCTAAACTAGAAGCTAACAACTTATTACTGGCTTTGGCTAAATAGTAGTAACAGTTGTATTAGATCATTTGCATACAAGTAACTTGCAAGGCACATATACTGTATAAACGAAATTACAAGCAGCCATTGGTACATGGTAACCAAACCTTGTTTCTTCCAATAATCAAAGAAAAAGCCTAAATTACAAAGTTTAAGAAAAAAGTGACGTAGCCTCTGGCTAGGCCACCAACGTAGCTCTAGCCAGCAGCTTCAGAACATGATTAGGGGGCGTGACCTAAGGAGGAGCATGTATGGCAGCTTGCTTACAAGTTGTTGTACCATAGCACAAGGTATATTAGTTAGATGTAAGGGAACTTGTAAACTATGTTATATCTCTTCATATACATAGTATCTGACATAGACAGTATTCAATCAACAGTTAAATGGTTGCTTGTTAAATGTTTGTTGTTCTTGTCATCTATGATCATGAAAGCTGTCCATACCAAGCCCAGTATGTGCTAAAGATGTGACAGACCTGATATAAACATAACAATATTAGTCTGACCCCCTTTTTAACAAAGTGCTGGATATCAACATTGCCCCAATCTAGAAGAAAGACTGTGGTGGGTTTTGTGATAACTTGATCAGGACTAGTGATAAAAAATTAGGAACTTCACCATGCATAAAAATATGCATTCAGATATGCAGAGAATTAACAGTTCATGAACCATGAATGCATGGATTACAGAATGACTGTGTACATTTTTAGGGTGAATCAAAAATGTGCCTGCATTTTCCAAATTCAATAATCACTAATCAGGACAAAGCTGGGAAATCTGTCCTCGCCTCCCGTTCTTGTATAATTATATATTATAAATGTTGTATTGTGCTTCCTAAATACATAAAGTGCCCATAACACATTTATATAAAAGGTTATATGGAGCTGCATCATCAAGGAAATCTCATACAAGTTTCTTATTCCAGGTAAATAACTAAAATACATCTTCATGGTACTCTGCATTCTAAAAACTAATAAAGCACAACCGTTTCATGCTTTCCAAACAGTTATGACAAGAAGAGTGTCTTCTATAACGCTCTCAATGTCATAAAGCAGGAAAGCATTTATAATTAATATATTAGCAATATCTCTGTGTTGCAAATCTTATTAATGCTGATGAACATGCAGGGAAAGCAATTTGGGATGTGATGGCATGCTGTGCAAATAATGCAGCATGAGAGGATGTGAAGTAAAATGTGACAGTTAGAGCAAGACAAAAAACACAAATGTACCTATAAAAGTGTAACTCTGATATAGTGAAAAGCTTGTAAGTGCTCCTATAAATAAACTTACAGGGCATTTACAAAAGTATTAAAGTTAAAGCGACCTACAAATTCTTAGCAAAGACCAAAATAAATAAATAAATAAGTGAAACCAAGAATGTATGTATTTTAATAATTTACTCATCAATGTACAGTATGTTAGTTAACCACTTAAGGACCGCCCCACGCCTATGTACGTCCACAACATGGCTCGTACAGGCACAAGGCCGTATATATACGGCCTCGCCTTTGTGCGGGTCGGGGGTCCGATTGGGACCCCCTCTGCAGCGTGCGGCGGTCCCCCTGGCTCTGGGAGCGATCGCCGACGGGCGGGCGGATTTCCGTTTTTTCCTCCCCCCCCCCCGCGATCGCTCCCAGCCAATGGGAGCGCTCCCCCTTCGTGTCAGTTCCTCCTCCTGTGTTTACACAGGAGGAGGAAATTATGTCATCTCTCATCGCAGTGGTGTTTCCCACCGCTGCTGATGAGGGAAGACATCCACAGTAAGTGTGCAACACACAACACACAACACACAACACACAACACTGACACACACACACATAGGCACATTAACCCCTTGTGATCACCCCCCCCCCCAACCCCCTGTCACAGTGTCACTGAATGCAGTGATCTAATCACTGCATTTAGTGTCAGTGTGACAGGCAGTGTGAAAGTTAGTTAGTGTTAGGTTCAGGGTAGCCCCGTACCCCCCCTAATAAAGTTTTAACCCCCTGATCACTGCCCTAGTTAACCCTTCCACTCCCTATTGCCAGCGTCACTAAGCGATCATTTTTCTGATCGCTGTATTAGTGTCACTGTTCCAGCTAGGTAGCTATTTTTTTTTATTGCGATTTTTTTATTACTAAAGACATGTGGCTGAATTAATTTTGGCCTAAATGTTTTACTAAAATTTAGTTTATTTGATTTTTTTTATAACAAAAAGTAAAAAATTGTGTTTTTCTTCAAAATTGTCGCTCTATTTTAGTTTATAGCGCAAAAAATAAAAATCGTAGAGGCGATTAAATACCACAAAAAGAAAGCTCTATTTGTGGGAAGAAAAGGACGCAAATTTTGTTTGGGAGCCACGTCGCACGACCGCGCAATTGTCTGTTAAAGTGACGCAGCGCCGAATTGTAAAAACACCTTGGGTCATTTAGCAGCATATGTGTCCGGGTCTTAAGTGGGTAATAGACGGTTACATGCACATTCTGTTCTAATCCCAGTTAGAAAAATACACACAGCCACCAAAAGTTCCAGGAAATCAGATGCGTCTCCCATGCTACCTGTCTGTACTTTTTTGATGAAAATAATAGTTTTTTTTTGTACTCACCGTAAAATCCTTTTCTCTGGCGTCCATGGACGGACACAGGCTTCTGAAGTCTTGTCATTTGGGTTATGTTCCTGTTCTATAGGAGAGGACTAGGCAGAACATGTTAGGTGAATTGCGCTGTACGCGCCATCCAGGAAGCTAGTCCAGCACTAGAGGCCAAATCCACTACAAAATGGCCGCTGAAACACCTCCGAGAAAAAGTGTGTGGACCACAAAAAAATGGCCACCCGCATGGCAGAACTGCGTCACAGCGCAGCCATGACAAAATGGCCACCAATGGGAAATTCCAATGATAAACACAGGCAACAGAAAAATGGCGCTACCAAAATGGCGCCCAAACACAGCGAGGTGGACAAGAAGGCTGCAGCGGAGACTTCCAAAGAAAAAGACTACCGCCCACAGAGAGCGGGCCTGCACACCCCCACAGCCCCTGACCGGGAACTGGAGTCCCACAAAGGTATACCCCGGTTGCAGCGAGCTCCGCAAGGGAAGGAGGAAAAAGGGGGTGACAGAGGGAGAGGAAGGGGAGGACAGGAGAACCCCCTCCCTAGGAATGCCCAGCTGTTCCACTCCTCCGGGTTAGTACGGTTCCGCCAAGGCAGATGTCTGCCCCTTAATGGCCCTTAATGAAATTTTCTGATCCACTCCCCGCTGCAAAAATAGCAGAACCGTGGAAAACGAATACGTATGCGGAAGCCACCCCATCTCCTCACACATAGACATGTAGGCCTTCCATGTACAATGATAAATCTTCAGAGAAGATGACTTCCACGCCCTCATCATAGTGGAGATTACCGAATCTGACAGACCTCGGTCCCTTAGCACCTGACTTTCAACAGCCATGCCATAAAAGCCAGCAACTGTAAAGCAGGATGAAGTATAGGGCCTTGCGACAGAAGGTCCTCTCGCATCGGCAGCCGCCAAGGAAAATCCGCCACCATTCCTACTATGTCGGCGTACCAGGGGTGCCGAGGCCAATCTGGGGCAATCAGAATCACCAGAATCCCCTCGGTCTCTACTCTGCAAAGCAGACGAGGGAGAAGTTTTATCGGGGGAAAGGCATAATAAATCAGCTGATAATGCCCCCATGGAGCCACTAACACATCCGCCCTGGGTTCTTTAGACCTGGCCACAAACCTCAGTACCTTCCGATTGAGTCGAGAAGCCAGGAGATCCACATCCGGTGTGCCCCATCTTAGGCAATGGAGTTGAAAAACCTCCGGGTGTAGCGACCATTCCCCTTGGTCCAGCATCTGACGACTTAAGTAATCTGCCTGCCAGTTTCCTACACCCGGAATGTACACGGTCGATAGAGCCGGCACACGATTGCGATTCCTTGTTGTCTCAGCAATGCCAGAATTGTTGCAAGCACCTTGGTGAAAACTCTTGGTGTCGATGCCAGGCAAAAAGAGAGAGCTACAAATTGGTAGTTAAATACAGTAATGGTGCATGCTGACACATAAAATAAAACTCTGATCCACAAGAAGTCCTTTGAGCTATAATAGCTCTGTGTGAGATGGCAGTCTTTGGGTCTGGGCAGCCTTGCAGGGGGAGCCGAAGCAGGACTCCAATGCATGTAACAAGAGAAAAACAAAGAGCAGGCGGCACTTAAACAGTACACTTTAATATTAAAATAGTATTAAAGCACTCACATATTGGTTACTGTATGTAGGCATAGGTGGAGTTCCAAGTGACAGTCAGTCCTGACTGTAGATGCTTGCTGTGCTTCGCCGAATGTGGGGGTGTCGGTTTCACTGCTTAAGTGATTGTTTCCGGGTGTCACTGCGGCTGCCAAATGGAGGGCTGGAACGCAAGCAGCAGGTCTGTGCTGGGACGCTGCGTGAGGCGGAGTGACGTTAGGACCAGGATGCAACGTATTTCAGTGCTTGCGCCGTGAGGTATTGAAGTGGTACAGGGGAACCGGTTGCCACCACAGGCATGTCTGGGGAATAAGCGCCAGCTTCTGACGCCATGCTGACCCACACTCGCCTGACACCCATTAGGGACTAAAGGTAAGACACTAAAAAGTCCACCCTCCTAGCTGCCACAGACTGAGGGGCCCCTGTAGCACTCCACACCCAGACCCAGGTACTGCGCTGTGCTGCCGTCCGTTCTCTGTCACAAGGGGCTCTGTGTGATTCGCGCTGTTCCAGAAGGAAATCCCCCAGCGCTAGAGGCAAAACAACCTGAGACTACTAGAAAATGGCCGCCGGCTGCTTCAGCACGCTTTAGGGCTCCGGCAAAATGACCGCCAAACTTTGAACTGAGGTACAGAACTATGCCCATGACCACACCCCCAAAGGCCCAATATAGGGAAGAGATGAGCAGACCCCATATACAGCACAGCCTTCTGTGCTGACTCGGAGCCCCCCCCGGAGGACCCCCGTTCAGTCACACAGCAGACCCAAGCATAGGGAGGAGGAAAAGACGGGAGAGAAGAAGGGGAGAGTGAGAGACGCCCTATTCGACCTCCCAGGGAATGCCCAGCTGCTCCATCCTGTCGAGACAGGTAGGACCATACTTACCCCTCCTGTGGGGATTGCTGGACGCATTCCGCGGACAGACCCATCACCAGAGCGGTACAGAGTGGCCGTCGGCCATGGCAATCTGTGACACAGACAGCAGTAGCCCTGTCATATGTGTGCCCCAGAGCATAGAGCTCGCCTGCCACCCCTGGATCAGAAGGGGCATGTCGTGGCCGACCCAGCGCGGGACTACCGGGATCTATAGTATCCAGCCTGTTACCCAGCCTGGCTGTTGATAGTAGATTGCAGGAATCAAAATAAAAGAAAAAAAGACAAAAAATCTCCAGGACCAATGGTCCTCACTGGGAGCCAGGTCCTTCTCCTACACTAGGCAGAAAAAACTGCTGCTGTATGCAGTGTGAGGGGTTATAGCTAGTAGGACTGCCCCCCGGGCGGTACGGTGCAGATTTGCTGTTTTTACATGTTCTGCCTAGTCCTCTCTGAAGGTGGCGATATAACCCTAAGGTCAAGATGCTGTGTCCGTCAATGAACGTCAATGAACGAAAAAACGAAACGAAAAAAAGATTTAAATTAGGGGAGATGGCTATTCACCCATTGCTAAGACTGCTAATATGGATTGAGCCACTGAGAGTAGGACACTAAGGCCGCATACACACGATGGAATTTTTCTGATGGAAATGGTCCGACGGACCATTTCAGCCGAAAAATCCGCTCGTCTGTAGGGGCAAGCGGACGGATTTGGACGGATTTCTCCAGCGGAAAATTTCCGACGCATGCGTGGAAGTTGTTTACTTCCTGGTGCGGTGACGTGGCGGCGTCAACGTCACCGCCACGTCACCGCGCTGTCTGCTGGCGGGGATTTTGATCCGATGGTGTGTACACGCCATCGGACCAAAATAGTCCGGCGGACATATCCGATGAAAACGGTCCGAGGACCGTTTCCATCGGATATGTCCCTCCGTGTGTACGCGGCCTTAAGTGTACCCAATTTATATACTGCATCATACTAAATATTTACCAATGCTCTTAAAGGGCCTCAATCATAGCCGACAGAAGAACATCTCAAAAGACTGCTTCTCCCGTAATAATTATTCTGTTAGCCCCCTTTGTTCCCCTCCGCTACTGTACGTTCTCTTTTTCTTTTGGACAGTGCATACCCAATTGGCCAAGGTCTAGTATCATCAATATAAATGCGCTATAGCAGTATAGTTTCAGATACTGTATGTTTGTACACTTAACCTGGTGTGTCAGAGGGCCTGAGGTTCTTGAGAAAGTTGAGGCAAAGAACAGAAGACCTATTCTATAAAGTAGCTCCTATGGGTTGGCACTACATGGCAAATCTATTAGACCACTAATGTATCCTCTAGAGACCACTGAAGTTAATGTGCAGATTGCACTCATTCAGCTTCTTCTCTGGCCACATCAGTTGGATATAGTGATGACAGAAACTGAAAGTGACAAATTCCTTGTCACTTCCAGGTTATGAAAAATAATAAAATAGTGTGGCGCTACTGAAACATACAGTAAGTGTCAAACACTAATATATCAATGATAAATGTGGGTGACACACATGGGAAAACACTCTAATTTTTAAAAGATATGTGAACCAGCGTAGGTGGTGCTTGGGAAAATTTTTAGAGAGTGTGGGCACTGTGGTTGGATACCCCTGGAGCCCGCGTCAACTAGTTCAGATGTAGCTATTGCAGTGTCCTGATAGACCATTGTAATCCCTGATATTACAAGTGGATAATCGGCTTTAGGTTAGGTTTATTCGATTTTCAACAGTTGGGATGTCTATTACATGTGCTGATCTTGTGTTCTTGTACCTGGGTTTAATTTTTCTTTGTATACTGAAGGTTATTGATGTGTATATTTTTTAGATGAAATGGGCACTACTGTCACCAGATTGTACGTGTTTGCTTATTGTTTAATAAAGAACCTGTTTGATTAAAATATATATATATATATATATATATATATATATATATATATATATATATATATATATATATATCAGTGATAACAGTAAACAATCGTCATAATAAAAGTAAAGATTATAAACCTCATCCATTACAATAAAACTTATTAAACATAATATGAATAAAGATAATAAAATATAAGTAAAGGAGAAACAGCAAATCAAAAATAAATATAAATATAAATATCCTTGTGTGACTTCAAAATACAATCAAGTTAAAGCTTCTCAGAATACAGTCTCAATAATGCATCCCAAGTGCATTAAACTTGTGATAATAGGACTCCATGAAAAAGTGCTCCCCCACTGTGCAAACTATGCCCTCACCTTGGACCATGGACCCATAAATAATTATAAGTCAAATGCACCTACCCCTTCCTCCCAGGGTTATATGGGGACCAAGATATCTTCCACACTACTCCTTAACCAAAATATCGAATGGACCACCATAGTGCAGTAATCAGATAAGTAATGCCAGATACACCTTAGCTATCCACAGAATGGTGTCACATCCCTGAACAAAACAGAAAGACCAATACGATGGAAAATATTTTTTTAGGCACCATTGAAAACCAATGTTTTAATAAAAAATAAAGGCCAGGATTCAGAAAGACTGGCGTATTTTTAGGCGGGCGTAATGCATCTCATATGCGCTACACCGCCGTAACTTAGAGAGGCGAGTATCGTATTCAGAAACAACTTGCGCCCTAAGTTACAGCGGCGTAGCGTAAATGGGTCGGCGTAAGCCCGCCTAATTCAAAGTAGGCAGGTAGGGGGCGTGTTGTATGATAATAAAGCATGACCCCATGTAGATGCATGGCCGAACGAACGGCACATGCGCCGTCTGTGGACGTAACCCAGTGCGCATGCTCAGAATCACGTCGGATAGAATGCCTAAGGCCGCGTACACACGATCGAATTTGTCCTCTGAAAACGGTCCGATGGTCAAGTAGTTAAAAGCTGTTAACCTCTACATAAAGCTTATGTGCGACAACAAAGATGGTGGGCCTTAATACCCACATGCTGTGAATGGATCCATGGCGACCAAGGTTTCTGTGATGAGAGCAAGCTTACTATGCGCTCCCAGCACAGTAATCAAGCTGTAACAGACAGCTCTGCGATCAAGAGCTGGCAGAACTGTCTCCTGATCATATGACCATTTTGACAGCCAGTTAAAAGGCTGGTAAAAAGGGGGTGGGGTCAGGAAAGGGTTAAAAAAACAGACTTTAGAATCTATATTTGTTTGATCTTTGGAAACAAATTCACAGTATATGCAGCAGCAGAGGTCAGGAATGTCTTTTCTGAAAGCTCTTTTACTGCTTGTTACGTATATGTAAATTCTTTTAAGAAAAACGATCATTATACTTGTTATTTTATTGTTCTTTTTCTTATGGGCCAATCAGATAACAGCTATGAAAGAGATGGCTGATTCATAGCTGTAGCTTGTCTCAGCTGTGAGCATCTTCCCAAGACAAGAAAGTGCTCATAGCCCAAACAAGCTGCAGTTATGAATCAGCTGTCGCCTTCATAGCTGTTGTCAGATAAGAATTAGCAGGAGTGGAGGGGGGCAGGTCAAACCTCATAACTAAGGTTAAAAAGCACTTAAAACATGGGACAAATTGCTATGGGCCAGATTCAGGTAGGAGAGCGGATCTTTATTTTGGAGTAACGTTTGTCATTTACGTTACTTCGCCGAAACTTTATGAGCAAGTACTGTTATTCACATAGCACTTGCTCCTAAAGTTGCGGCGGCGTAACGAAAATAAGGCGGCGGAATTCAAATTAGGCGGGTAGAGGGCGTGTATTATTTTAACTAGGCGCGATCCCGCGGCGAACGTCAGTGCGCATGCTCCAAATTCTGTCAGTGAACGTCAATGACGTCAATCCCCATTCACAGACGTTTTACGCAAACGACGCTAAACTTTTTAAATTCGACGCGATGACGACGGCCATACTTAACATAGGATACTCCACCTAGGGGGCATGTTTTTCTTTACACCACGTATCGCTTACGGAAACGTCGGAAAGTCACTGCGTCGGGCCCGCGTACGATCGTGAATTGCCGTGTCTCGCTGATTTACATATTCTCAGCGTAAATCAGCGGGAACACCCCGAGCGCCCATTTTAAAATTGCAGTTCCGATACGACGGCAAAATACAATTACGCCGCTCGTATCTGAACTCAATCCCGGCGTATCTTGTTTTCTGCATACAGAAAACAGATAAGCCGGCTCAAAGTGTGAGTTATGCTGGCGAATCACTGATACTCCAGCGTAACTCTACCTGAATCTGGCCCTATATATATATATAAACCTGTAGCATGTCAGGCAATATCCCACAATATATTAAATTATCCTAAATAAAAAGCATAAAAAGGCTCTTTTTACTACTTGACTCTCTGAACGACATATTTCACCCAAAACTGCAAATGTTCAAGATCAAATATATCACTGAGTGCGTCTGTCTCTATGCACTTTGCTTTGCTCTGTGAGATCATCCTAGTTATTGTAAACCTGGTCTTCCCAGGAGGATATTTGTCCTTATGACAACCTCCCAACCCCCTAGCATCAGATGGTTCCATACAATTCTGTTATTTACGCAGTCTGAGACAAGCATAATTTAAGTTATGATTGAGGTACATTGTCAGGATGGTATTGGGAAGCCCTGCTCCCTCGTGAATTGCTTCATCTCATTATTATTGTTATTATTATTTTTTTACGCAACATTTGAAAAAGTACCCTTATTAATAGAACTTAATGTAGATGCAAACTCTATAAATCTTAAAATGCTATCGATATGTTAAGTTAAAAAAATAAATGTTTATAACTGTTCTTTAAATAGTCCACAAAATTTGAAAGTAGTGATTTACATTTTTTATTTTACATGCCAAAAGGGGAACTGGAATGAAACATATAATAAACACTGTGTTTATGACACAGCAGATGTGATTTATAAAGAGCAAATAAAATAAAAGACTGTGTGTTGCTCATAGGAATTTATCATATTTCCACTGGAGATTAGAAAATTATACAGACACCATATTGGTTGCTAAGTAAATTATTATTTTTTGTCAGTATTATTTACTTCAGGAGATCCATGACTACGTAACTTTTTATTTTAATAAAACTTTATTGATAAAACCATGAACAAGAAAAATGCATCAAACGTTGATATCTTGTTTACCTGTTTAGAAAGTCTGGGTTCTTCCTCAACGTATTTCTGTTCTTTTGGTTCGAGCGTAGCCAGGCTGGCTTTTACCTGCACATGATATATGTTAGTTAAGAGACAACTTGTACAAACGATCAGTTTTTCTGCCTTAATTGTAATCTGTGACCGGCACATGCACCCTGATTGAAAATTCACAAAAGCAAATCGTATAAAGGACATAAATGTATAATACCAAGGGAGGGCAGCAGGCATGCATACTTAAGAGGAGCCGTGTCACCGCTGGTAACAGCAGCTGCATAGCAATAGGTGGGGAGGCTGCGCCATGCAGTGGCTGTATCAGTCTCCTCACTTTCAGAATGGTTTCAATAAAATGAATGATAACAGTCCTAGACTTTTTAGATCCGTAACAAAAGCTTTTAAGAAACAGAGCTCTTTAGCAGTGCTGAGTTTGAAAGAAAAGGCAAAGTTAAGACTTACAGCATTGAAAATCACATCCATTTCAAGATAGATGACCCCCTTTGTTGGCCCTGTCAGTTGCTTGTTTTTCAAGACGTAGGCTTTCTGTTCACCATTTTGAATCTGTGGGAAGAAAGACATGACAGCCGTCTGTCTCACAGTCTCTACTGAATACACTACCCCGGCCACCTTTGACCCCCAGCTGCTGAAACTGACAGGGAGCCCAAAACAACTGTGGCAATTCTGACAAGTACCTGTTCATTACCAGCTCGGAGCCTGTCAGGAGAAATTAACTACCGTGGGATTCAACATGGTCGTGGACCGAGGGTGTTAAAACATTTTTTTATTTTTTTTTATTTTTCTATTTTTTTTTTATTCTGACTGTGTAATATTTCTTATCTTGGTTGAGAACTGAGTGACATTGAATAGAGACTTTTTTTTCCTTATGGAATGAGGGAACATTGAGATGTATGGCAGGTGAAGGAGACTTACAGACAGTAAGGGTATGGCAACTTTGCCCAGGAAGTCAGCACTCCGGTCTCGGTCTTCATCATAAACTGTCACTTCAAGGACTGAGTGGATATCATTGACATTGCTTTACAGAGCAGAAAGAGGGAGATAAATAGAATGCAGCATTAAATAATGCACTCATTTCCAAACTTGACCAAGTAAACTATGCAGCATTCCTAACGCAATCTATATTGTATTACATTCTTTTCATTGAAAAATAACTGTGGTAATTTAGCATTTGAACTCAGAAGATTGGCCTCAATCTCAACCTGGCATTTATTCTTAGCACTGGGTATCCTGCAACTTAAATCCCTAGAATATGGTAGCAGTAATGCTTAAATCCCTTTTAATGTGCTGATTCCCTGGCTATTTTGCTGACTCTCTGGCATCAATGCTAACTAAAAGACTAAAATGAAAATTAAATATGCCCCTACTATATTACAAACTCTAATCCAATTAAATTTACATTTTCCTTTCTATAGCGGCTTTATAAAGCCCAAAACAGTATTCACAAAAAAAAAAAAAAAAAAATCAGTAGAAGCAATAAATATTTTTTCTTTCACTTTTTTTTCACTTTATCAAAATATGCTGATTTGGAAATCTTAACGTGCTTTGACTTCTTTTCTGGAGGGAGGGGATATTCACTTACTAAAAGGAATAGTTACTTAGCAAAGGGGAAGTCCACCAAGCCTAGTAAATAAACTAACTAAATAAGTGCAGAAAATAAAACAAACAAAGACAGCATCAGAATTTTGACTTGCACATGATTGGATCATTTAAATGAAAACTCCTTTTTTGGTAACGACCTGATGACCGGAGCAATTTTTAAATTTGTGACATGCATGCTTTGCATACATTTTTTTTGCTACAAAATTACTTGGAACCCCCAAACATTATACATTTTATGAAAGAAGAGGCCTTGGATATAAAAAAATATATATATATCTGTTGCAATTTTTTATGTCACACATATTTGCACAGCCACAGCAAAATGTTGTGTCGAAAAAATAAATAACAAACATGTCAAGATTTAAAATTGCACACACCTGTAAATTGGAAAACTATGGTATCTAAAATAGATAATTTTTTTATTTTTTATGTTTATAAGCCTTTACAGGTTATCAATATAGAATTATTAGTGGGTTAGTGCCTTATAATTATTGCTCTTACTCCAACATTCACAGCGATACCCCACACGTGTAACGCAACCACTGTTTACATATGCGTGCCGAATCTCTACTTGTGTCTGCATTTGCACGCATGTGCAAAGGGAAGAAGGTGCACTTTTTTTTTACTTATTTTGTTCACATTTATATGTTCACACTTTTTTTCCCCATTAATGTTTTTGCTATGACAAGGGGGTCGTTTTTTTGACAGCTTTACACGTTATGGAGAATAGACCCCTGATGTCTCCCCTGCCCCCCAAAGCAGCTAAGCAACAAGAGATCATGCTTATCCATCTGCATCCCTGGCAGGACCCGCTAGAGAATGTCAGCTCTGAAATCAGAAGTAACAAAATAATTGTCGTTTCTGGGTTCATTTGTTACAGAGGAGATTGGGGAATGTACAGTATGTTCCTCCATATCCCCTGTAAAAAGACATCCTGACCATTCACAGTGGTCCCGGTCCATTATCCTAGTATGGAGAAATTCTTGAACACAACACAAGAAAAGCACTCAGAGGACCCCCTAAGATAAAACATATGTAAAGGCTCAATAAATACGTATAAATGCTCTGAGTCACAATCCATGTATGCCCAATAACATGGAATGTGATTCGGAAAAATTTTAAGTACTTTTTGAGCGTTCACCTCTAGGGGGTTCTCTGGATGCTTTTCTTGTGTGAAGTTCAAGACTTTCTGCATTCCACCTTGTTCAAGTGGTTTCACAATTAGCACCTTGCACCTGGCTCATTTCCCATGGATGGTATTATGAGTGCAAATGGAACATTTTCAGAAATCTTAGCGCTAGACTTCTTTTGCATTGTCTTTTATGATCCTGGTATAACCATCGTCGTCTGAATAATTTTTATGTTTGTCAGACAGAAAGTGGTTAAAAAATGAATACAGGCATACCCCACTTTTAAGTAAACAAGGGGGTTTATTTACTAATGCTGGAAAGTGCAAAATCGGGCTCACTTCTGCAGAGTTTTATTACCAGGCTTAATTGAACAAGCTGGGGTTAGATTGCTCATTGGTTTCTGTGCAGAAGTGAGCCTGATTTTGCACTTTCCAGCTTTAGTAAATAAACCTGATTGTGTACTTAAAAGTGGGGTATGCCTGTATATCGTATTAAACTGCTACACAAGCTATTTTGTAATTTAATGTTATGGAAAAAGTACCCTTTCATTGCAATCTTTAGCTGCTGTAATAAAAATCAAAAGCAATATGGCACCCTGGAGGCATTCTGTTGTATGTAATACCCCCAGAAACTTAATTTCCTGCTTAGGTAATTGGTTCACTGATTTTATTATACGTCTACATTAACATACAATTACAGTTTTAGGCATCCCCTGTAAAAGGAATTACATTTTTGGTGAGATACTCCCCGATCTCTTGTCTACTAAAGGGATGCAGACACTGCAGCATTCCTCATTGTGACAAGTACTGTATTCTGCTCAGGTAATTATAATGAACATAGTCCCATTCAGGAATAAACAACAATTTATTCAGAAAAAAGCAGGAATCTGCAACATATTTTCTTGAAAATCCCTGTGACATACATTAAGCACCCACAGGGGATTGTTTTTTCTCAAAAAAAGTGGTTATGCTTTAAGTGAACACAGCTCAACTTTATTTACCAGGTAAACCTCTGTTATGCTACCTAGCATTTAATTTTCTCATTTTGACCTGCTTTAGTAAATAAAACCCATAATATGCCTGTTGCTGGTCTATAATTTTACGGAGAAACCACTGAACAAATAGAAGTTTCAAGAAGAGGTCAGCCTCCATATTTCAAAATATATAGATTTTTCTGTGCTTAGCCTTGTAAAATGTACAACTACTTATTTACCAAATGTACTGAAAATAAACATGCAATGCTTTGGAATATGCAGTGAACATTAAAGGGGATGTAAAGGAAATGTTTTTTCCACCTAAATAGCTTCCTTTACCTTAGTGCAGTCCTCCTTCACTTACCTCATCCTTTGATTTTGCTTTTAAATGTCCTTATTTCTTCTGAGAAATGCTCACTTCCTGTTCTTCTGTCTGTAACTCAACACCATAATGCAAGGCTTTCTCCCTGGTGTGGAGAAAGCCTCTTGAGGGGGGAGGGGCCGAGAAGGCTAATCAGGACACTCTCTACTTTGCAGATAGAGAGAGGAGCAGTGTGTTAGTGGGCGTCCTGACACTCCTGCTCGCCCCCTCCCCCTCAAGAGGCTTTCTCCACACCAGGAAGAACGCCTCGCATTACGGTGTTGAGTTATGCCGCGTACACACGATTGGTTTGTCTGATGAAAATGGCCTGATGGACCGTTTTCATCAGACTAACCGATCGTGTGTGGGCTCCATCGGTTTTTTAACCATCGGTTAAAAAACTAGGAACTTGTTTTAAAATTATCTGATGGTTAAAAAACGCATGCTCAGAATCAAGTCGACGCATGCTCAGAAGCATTGAACTTAATTTTTCTCAGCACCTTGTTGTGTTTTACGTCACCACGTTCTGACACGATTGTTTTTTTAACCGATGGTGTGTAGGCCCGACTGATCATCAGTCAGCTTCATCGGATAACTGATGGAAAAATCCATCAGACCGTTTTCATCGGATGGACCGATAGTGTGTACAGGGCATTACAGACAGAAGAACAGTAAGTCAGGATTTCTCAGAAGAAATAAGGACATTTAAAAGCAAAATGGAAGGATGAGGTAAGTGAAGGAGGACTGCACTAAGGTAAAGGAAGCTATTTAGGGAAAAACATTTTTTCCCTTACAACCCCTTTAACAACAAAATGACAACATTCATATATGAAAACAAATTCAAAGTGCAAAATACAAGAAAAGTGCCTAAACAAACAACATAACTATGAATGTAATTAAAATAAACTTACAGGGTATTAAAATATGCGGTGCCATTAAACAATAAAAGTACTAAAATGTTTACATATGGAAACAAAGTCAAAGCGCAAAATCCAATATTCACTTGAGCACTGTGCATTCACTGTGATTTTGTAGTAAAAAGGTTTAGCCTCCATATTTTGTTCATACAGGATCAGTAGGGGGACACATAATGCCTCTCTGTGATGCCACCTCTGTCAGTACTCTTCAGTGTAAATGACAAGCTGTCTGTTGTAGCTTTGTAACTCCCAGAAGTACAAGAATTTATTGTATACATAAAGACCTCTTTCACACTGGGGTGGATTTCAGGCACTTTAGCGCTGGAAATAGCCTCTGCTAGCCCCTGAAACCACCTCCCATTCATTCAAGTGTGACTTTTCTGAAAAGTCCTGCAAGCAGCATCTTTGGGGCAGTTTTGAAGCGCTGTATTTAGCGCTCCAAAAAAAACCGCCCTGCTCATTGGAATGAATGGGCAGCGCTTCTGAAGCGCCTGAAAAGCGATTTGGAAGTGGTGCAACACAGGATTTTTTAAACTCCTTCTTTGGGGTTAAAAGTGCCCTGCTAGCAGCCAAAAAGCGCTGCTTAAACATCGCTAAAGCATTGCTAAAATGAGTGGCGCTTTAGCGCTAACGCGGCCCCAGTGAATGTGTATGTTTAGTTAAAATTTGTTTCTATAGTTCTGAGTTGAGTTGGGAATCTTTAGATGTTCTTGTGGGTTTACTTCTATCTGAGACTTTTTACACACTTCCTGTTCTGTTGACAATGATTTCACCAGCCAGGAAGTGAGGGTATATCTCCAAATACAACAAAAATGCTGCTGGGTAAACCTAGAACTCTGTTTTATTTTTAGTTTTGTTTTTTTAATTGTTGTATG
Source organism: Rana kukunoris (assembly GCA_029574335.1). Classification (NCBI taxonomy): domain Eukaryota; kingdom Metazoa; phylum Chordata; class Amphibia; order Anura; family Ranidae; genus Rana; species Rana kukunoris. The sequence continues at coordinate 128,763,879 of CM056049.1, forward strand.
TGTTACTGGTCCTCACTTCCTTGTGAAAGCACTGAGTGGAAAACTGATGTGTCTGTATAATTTTGGGTTATTAAAGAGGTTCTTTAGCCCTCCCTAATTGCAGGTTAAAGAGTATCTAACCCTTAAATTAAACATTTTATATATTGAAGCTCACCAGTACTTAAATGTAGTAGCTTCTACGTTAGTTTTATTTTTTATTTTTTTGTTTGTTTATTTTTATGTGATGATCCTGCACACTATGGCCCAGATTCAGAGAGAATTGGATTCTCGTAGCGTATCAGAAATACACTACGCCGCCGTTTTTTACCTGGCTCTACGTGGAATCCAGGTAGATTTTGTCCAGTAAACGACGGCGGCGTAGTGTATTTCTCCCGTCGCAATCCATCTAGACGAGTAGGGGGCGTGAAGGATTTAAAATAGGCGCGTTCCCGCGGCGATCGAACTGCGCATGCTCCGTTCGCAAATTTCCCGCCGTGCATTGCGCGAAATCACGTTGTTACGTCATTCGTTGTTTGAGTAGCGTCGTTTACGGACATTTCTATTCCCGAACGAGTTACGCAAAAAAAAAAAAAAAAATTAAATTTGACGCGGGAACGACGGCCATACTTAACATGGGCTACGCACCGTTAGACCAGCAAAAAGCTGGTCTAACAGTACGTAAAAAAAAAAACAGACGTAAGCGATTGCGAAGACCGCTCGTATCTTCGTGGATCGCCGTAAAAACACATTTGCATATCCCGACGCATGAAAACGACGCAAACTCCTCCCAGCGGCCGCAAAAATATCGCAGCGTAGATCCGAAGGCTTACGAAGACGTAAGCCTCTCGGATCGAAGCCCGAAGCCGCCGTATCATGGTTTGAGGATTCAAACTAGTGATACGGCGCGCGAAATTTGAAATTACTACTGTCTAACACCAGTTAGACAGGCGTAATTGCTTTATGAATCTGGGCCTTTCTTTCTTGAAGTGGTTATAAATCAGTCATGGAATCTGAGCAAATTACTTATCTCTTGCCAAAGCCCTAAGTGCAGTTTCAGTCACTTCTGAGACGTTTTCCCAGCACACAAGATATAATTGTGTTGGGAAGGGAGGGGGGGGGGGGCTCAGTAGACAGTTTGTCTATTCAAAACACAATTCTCCTGCTGTGTGGAGGGGAGGGGGATACTTTTACTCCAATCAGCTCTCACACACTGTAACTGCAGCCTCTCCATCCCCTCCTCTGTGCTGACAGATAAAGGAAGATGTTAACATTTTTCTGACCTTTTGAAGGGGTGTAGGTAAAAGAAGACTGCAGATAAGCAAGTAAAATCTATGTAGGAGGATTTGTTTCATCTCTGTATATCATCTGATACATGGCTGTTCACTTCACTGGGTATATGTGAGGGTTTACATCCACTTTAATGTGACAATGATCACTCATCATACTATATCCATGGTAATATCTTGACTGACCTCATTAGTCTTATTATAAAATTGTTCAGACCAATTAAATCACCCATCTACAACTACTGTACATTATAACAAATAACATCTTAACATATTAGAACACGTGATCAAGCAAAGCTAACTATATTTATTCCCAGTACTTGCTGATTAAAACAATGTAACCAGCATTGAGGTTAATAGAATTCACAAGCAACAAAATCTGCCATACTGGTGAATAGCTGGGAAGGTGCAGCTTTGGTGCTCCAGACTAAAAGTAAATAAAAAAATTATTGGGCATGGGTAATGCCCTGTACACATGATCAGTTCGTCTGATGAAAACGGACCGATGGACCGTTTTCATGGGACGAACCAATCGTGTGTGGGCCCCATCAGTTTTTTCCCCATCGGTGAAAAAAAAAATAGAACCTGGTTTACATTTTTTGTATGGTTAAAAAACCGATAGAAAAAACGATAGTCTGTGGGGAAATCCATCGGTCAAAAATCCACGCATGCTCAAAATGCATGCTTAGAAGCATTGAACTTCATTTTTCTCTGCACGCCGTTGTGTTTTACGTCACCGTGTTGGACACAACAGATTTTTAACCGATGGTATGTAGGCAAGACTGATGAAAGTCAGCTTCATCGGATAGCTGATGAAAAAATTCATCAGTTCAGTTTCATCAGACGAACCGATCGTGTGTACAGGGCACTAGAGGGATGTGTTAAAAGCAAAATACAAGAACCCTTGGCAGAAGAGCAGACATTTCCTCTGATGGTATTTGTCTAGGACAGGGGTGTCCAAACTTTTTTCAAAGAGGGCCAGATTTGATAAAGTGAACATGCGTGAGGGCCGACCATTTTGCCTGACATTCTTTGAACCATTAAAATTGTGTTCATTGGATCACTAATACACTGTCCAACAAAAATTAGGCACACACACACATACAGGCACACACACACACACACACATACATATACAGGCACACACACACAGGCACACACACACACACGCAAGCACACACATGCAAGCACACACACATACAAGCACACACACACACATAGTTACATAGTTACATAGTTAGTCAGGTTGAAAAAAGACACAAGTCCATCCAGTTCAACCATAAAAAATAAATAAAAATAAAACAAAGTAAAACACAGTACATCCTCCCATACACCCAACCCCATACCCACAGTTGATCCAGAGGAAGGCAAAAAAAAACAGCAGAGCGATGATCCAATTTGCTACCGGAGGGGAAAAAATTCCTTCCTGATCCCCCGAAAGGCAATCGGATTTACCCCGGATCAACTTTACCTACAAAACTTAGTACTCAGTTATATTATGTGCATTTAGGAAAGAATCCAGGCCTCTCTTAAAGCAATCTACTGAGCTGGCCAGAACCACCTCTGGAGGGAGTCTGTTCCACATTTTCACAGCTCTTACTGTGAAGAAACCTTTCCGTATTTGGAGGTGAAATCTCTTTTCCTCCAGACGTAAAGAGTGCCCCCTTGTCCTCAGTGTTGACCTTAAAGTGAATAACTCAACACCAAGTTCACTATATGGACCTCTTATGTATTTGTACATGTTGATCATATCCCCCCTTATTCTCCTCTTCTCAAGAGTGAATAAATTCAGTTCCTCTAATCTTTCCTCATAGCTGAGCTCCTTCCATGCCTCTTATCAGTTTGGTTGCCCTTCTCTGCACTTTCTCCAGTTCTCCGATATCCTTTTTGAGAACTGGTGCCCAAAACTGGACTGCATATTCCAGATGAGGTCTTACTAATGATTTGTACAGGGGCAAAATGATATCTCTATCTCTGGAGTCCATACCTCTCTTAATACAAGAAAGCACTTTGCTCGCTTTGGAAACCGCAGCTTGGCATTGCATGCCATTATTGAGCTTATGATCAACTAAAACCCCCAGATCCTTCTCCACTACAGATCCCACCAGTTGTACTCCCCCTAGCATGTATGATGCATGAATATTCTTAGCCCCCAAGTGCATAACTTTACATTTATCAACATTAAACCTCATCTGCCACTTAGTCGCCCAATTAGACAGAGCATTGAGGTCGGCTTGTAAATTGGAGACATCCTGCAAGGACATTATTCCACTGCATAGCTTGGTGTCATCTGCAAAAACAGAAATGTTACTTTTGATCTCAGACCCAATATCATTTATAAATATATTGAAAAGTAAGGGACCCAACACTGAACCTTGGGGTACACCGCTGATAACCTTGGACCATTCAGAGTAAGAATCATTAACCACAACTCTCTGAATTCTGTCTTTCAGACAGTTTTCTATCCATTTACAAACTGATATATCTAATCCTGTAGACCTTACCTTACACATGAGCCGTGTGTGGGGAACTGTATCGAACGCTTTTGCAAAATCCAAGTATACCACATCCACTGCTACGCCTCTGTCCAGGGTTTTACTTACCTCTTCATAAAAAGAAATCAGGTTTGTCTGACAACTTCTGTCTTTCATGAATCCATGCTGTCTGCTGCTTAAATAGTTTGTTTCCAGCAAGAACTCATCCACGTGGTCTTTTATTAAACGTTCCAGTATCTTCCCAACTATAGAAGTTAAACTAACAGGTCTATAGTTACTAGGTAAAGACTTTGTTCTCTTTTTAAATATGGGCACCACATTGGCTTTATGCCAATCCAGTGGTACTATTCCTGTCATTAATGAGTCCCTAAATATTAGATACAGTGGCTTTGAAATTTCAGAGCTCAATTCTTTTAGGATCCGTGGGTGGATGCCATCTGGTCCAGGTGCTTTATCCACCTTTATTCTGTCTAAATATTTCTGGACCATATCACTTTTGAGCCATTGTGGATTTGGGGCTGTGTCACTCCCACCCCCTATATCGACATGAGCTCCCCCATTCTCCATTGTATACACAGAGCTGAAGAAAGCATTTAATAAATTTGCCTTCTCTATGTCCTCAGTCACCCACTCCAGATTATTTTGTAAAGGGCCTACATGCTCAGACTTGACCTTTTTACTATTAATATATTTAAAGAATTTTTTGGGGTTTGTCCTACTATCTTTTGCAATCTGTCGTTCATTTTGAATTTTTGCATCCTTGATTTCCTTTTTACATATTCTATTATATTCTTTGTAACATTTAAACGACACTAGTGTTCCTTCATTTTTATATTTTTTAAAAGCTATTTTCTTATTGTTTATAGCTTTTTTAACTTTGACCGTGAGCCACATAGGTTTTATCTTTAGCCTTTTAAACTTATTGCCCATGGGAATATACTTTGCAGTGAGGTTCCAAAGAGTCTTTTTGAAGAATTCCCATTTCTGTTCTGTGTTCATCGGTGCCAATATTCCCTCCCAGTCCAAGCCCTGGAGAGCAGTCCTCATGCTTTGAAAATTTGCTCTCTTGAAATTAAGTGTTTTTATCTTTCCTGTATGTATTTCTTACATTAAACGAAATCATGTTATGATCACTGCTACCCAGGTGTTCCTTTATCTGAACATTAGTAATGAGCTCTGCATGGTTTGAGATTACCAGGTCCAACAGAGCATCATTCCTAGTTGGGGCCTTAATAAACTGGACCATAAAATTGTCCTGCAATAGGTTTTTAAATTTTTTAACTGTCCCAGAAATTCCATTATTCCAGTCAATTTCTGGGTAGTTAAAATCCCCCATTATTATCACCGTCCCTGCCCTTGCAGCCCTTTCCATCTGTGCAAGGAGCCGAGTCTCCACCTCCTCATTAACATTGGGTGGTCTATAACAAACTCCAATGATTAGCTTTGAACTACGCACATCTGTATGCAGTTCCACCCATAATGCTTCAACTTCATCACACTCTCCATCAACCAGGTCCACTTTCACGCTTGCTTTGAGGTCACTTCTCACATAGAGACAGACCCCTCCACCTTTCCTTTTTACCCTGTCTTTCCGAAAGAGAGCATAGCCAGGAATATTAATAGCCCAGTCATGTGAGGATTGAAGCCAAGTTTCAGCAATACCGATTACATCATAGCTCTCCTCATGCACCAGAGCTTCCAACTCACATACAGGCACACACATACGGGCGCACACACACACACATACAGGCATACAGGCACACACACACACACACACACACACACATACAGGCATACAGGCACACATACACATACAGGCATACAGGCACACACACACACAGGCACACACATACAGGCACACACACGCACATACATGCACACACACACACACACACATACACACACACACACATACAGTTTCATCAGACGAACCTATCGCGTGTACAGGGCATTAGAGGGATGTGTTAAAAGCAAAATACAAGAACCCTTGGCAGAAGAGCAGACATTTCCTCTGATGGTATTTGTCTAGGACAGGGGTGTCCAAACTTTTTTCAAAGAGGGCCAGATTTGATAAAGTGAACATGCGTGAGGGCCGACCATTTTGCCTGACATTCTTTGAACCATTAAAATTGTGTTCATTGGATCACTAATACACTGTCCAACAAAAATTAGGCACACACACACACATACAGGCACACACACATACAGGCACACACACATATACAGGCACACACACACAGGCACACACACACACACACAGGCACACACACATACAAGCACACACACAGGCACACACACATACGGGCGCACACATACATACAGGCACACACACACACACACACATACATACACACACACACATACAGGCATACAGACACACACACACACACACACACACACACAGGCATACAGGCACACACACACACATACAGGCACACACATACAGGCACACACACACACATACAGGCACACACACACACATACAGGCACACACACACATACAGGCACACACACACACACACACATACATGCGCACACACACACACACATACAGGCACACACACACACACACATACAGGCACACACACATACACACAGACACTTACATGTATAAAGCCCTTTTAAAAACAAACCTAGGTTTCTAGCACAGTACCTTTCAGTTTCCTCGTTCCGACGGGTACTGCACTCTAGGGGGAAGCAGAGAGCACATCACACTCCCCTGCATTTACTTTCACTTTTGAGGCTGACGGAACTTCTTACAGTGCCGACAGGGGATCAGGAGATCAGGCTCATCTGACAGCCCTTATCTCCTCTGATAGCGCGGCACACCCGAGAACCAGGTGGACCGTCCAAAACCCGCGGGCCGGACTTTGGACATGCCTGGTCTAGGAGTAGCTTCCCAATAGTGCAGTTTATTATCAGGCTTAGGCTAAAGAAGTTTTAGTCATTTACCTGAACATGCTACTCAAAGTCAATAATTCTGAATCCATGGACATTTCTTATAGAACCTATAGATTTTTGTCATGCTGGGTTGAATCTTTACATGTAGTTAGTTATTAACAAAGCGCTTGTTCTTGCTTATTTTTTTAAATGCTTGTTGTTACTTAACGTACCTACAGTACGTTAAAAAATAAGTTCTACTTATCTGACCAAAGTAAGCGACAGTGCATGAATGCCCACCAATATATTATATGACATGAATTAGCAGATCTCATGTGAGAAGAGGAGAAGAGGAGTTCAAAGGCAGAATATCAATCCAGAATGTAATACAAGAACCACAATAGGGAAATGCATCATTTTCATAGATGGCTTTGCATGATTACATTTTTGCCATTTTGTTTTCTTTCTTGGCATATTTTTGGCAATGGGCTTTGACTCAGGAGAGTTTCACTATAGCACTTCTTGAGAAAACTGTCAAAATGCATCCAATGACTTTATTCATAAGCCGCTGAAGTAGCCAAAACTATTTGCATACTGGGAAGATGTACTGCATTTCATTAGTCAATAGGCATTGTAGAGCTACCTAGTACATCAAAAGTGTATTAGTTAAAGTGCGGGGAAGGTACCGAAATCCTGTGACTCTTTAGAAATTTGACAACAATTATCCAGATATAGACTTATCCTCTTCAGCTGGATGACTTCCACATTGTACAAAATATCAGAGAAGTACAGGTGGAATATGAATGGAAACATCCCCAATATGAAAATACAATCTATTAATTTTTTATAACTGAGAATTAGAATTTAAAGGGGTTGTAAAGTGAGAAGTTTTTTTTTTTTTATATATATATATCTTAATGCATTCTATGCATTAAGATAGAACGCCTTCTATGTGTAGCAGTTCCCCTCAGCCCCCCTAATACTTACCTGAGCCCCATCTCTGTCCATGAGTGTCTCGGCCATCCGAGACTCTCCCTCCTGATTGGCTGAGACATTGGCTCCCGCTGCTGTGTATCAAAGTCAGTTAGCCAATCAGGAGAGAGTGAATGTTTTCGAAAGGAGGGAGGGGCCAGAAGACCCAAAGAGGGACCTGAGAACAGGAGGATCTGGGCTGCTCTGTGCAAATCCACTGCACAGAGGAGTTAAAGTGAAAGTAAACCCAACAATTTTTTTTTGATGTCACAATGTAGAGTATAAGATTTCCTATCATCTGTGCCCAGTCTTGCCACACAGAGTTAATCCAGCTCTGATCAATCCTCTTTTATTGTTCAGTGAAAATTAATAGACTTCCAGACATTAGAGGGATGTGTTAAAAGCAAAATACAAGAACCCTTGGCAGAAGAGCAGACATTTCCTCTGATGGTATTTGTCTAGGACAGGGGTGTCCAAACTTTTTTCAAAGAGGGCCAGATTTGATAAAGTGAACATGCGTGAGGGCCGACCATTTTGCCTGACATTCTTTGAACCATTAAAATTGTGTTCATTGGATCACTAATACACTGTCCAACAAAAATTAGGCACACACACACACATACAGGCACACACACATACAGGCACACACACATATACAGGCACACACACACAGGCACACACACACACAGGCACACACACATACAAGCACACACACAGGCACACACACATACGGGCGCACACATACATACAGGCACACACACACACACACACACATACATGCACACACACACACACATACAGGCATACAGACACACACACACACACACACACATACAGGCATACAGGCACACACACACACATACAGGCACACACATACAGGCACACACACACACATACAGGCACACACACACACATACAGGCACACACACACATACAGTCACACACACACACACACACATACATGCGCACACACACACACACATACAGGCACACACACACACACACATACAGGCACACACACATACACACAGACACTTACATGTATAAAGCCCTTTTAAAAACAAACCTAGGTTTCTAGCACAGTACCTTTCAGTTTCCTCGTTCCGACGGGTACTGCACTCTAGGGGGAAGCAGAGAGCACATCACACTCCCCTGCATTTACTTTCACTTTTGAGGCTGACGGAACTTCTTACAGTGCCGACAGGGGATCAGGAGATCAGGCTCATCTGACAGCCCTTATCTCCTCTGATAGCGCGGCACACCCGAGAACCAGGTGGACCGTCCAAAACCCGCGGGCCGGACTTTGGACATGCCTGGTCTAGGAGTAGCTTCCCAATAGTGCAGTTTATTATCAGGCTTAGGCTAAAGAAGTTTTAGTCATTTACCTGAACATGCTACTCAAAGTCAATAATTCTGAATCCATGGACATTTCTTATAGAACCTATAGATTTTTGTCATGCTGGGTTGAATCTTTACATGTAGTTAGTTATTAACAAAGCGCTTGTTCTTGCTTATTTTTTTAAATGCTTGTTGTTACTTAACGTACCTACAGTACGTTAAAAAATAAGTTCTACTTATCTGACCAAAGTAAGCGACAGTGCATGAATGCCCACCAATATATTATATGACATGAATTAGCAGATCTCATGTGAGAAGAGGAGAAGAGGAGTTCAAAGGCAGAATATCAATCCAGAATGTAATACAAGAACCACAATAGGGAAATGCATCATTTTCATAGATGGCTTTGCATGATTACATTTTTGCCATTTTGTTTTCTTTCTTGGCATATTTTTGGCAATGGGCTTTGACTCAGGAGAGTTTCACTATAGCACTTCTTGAGAAAACTGTCAAAATGCATCCAATGACTTTATTCATAAGCCGCTGAAGTAGCCAAAACTATTTGCATACTGGGAAGATGTACTGCATTTCATTAGTCAATAGGCATTGTAGAGCTACCTAGTACATCAAAAGTGTATTAGTTAAAGTGCGGGGAAGGTACCGAAATCCTGTGACTCTTTAGAAATTTGACAACAATTATCCAGATATAGACTTATCCTCTTCAGCTGGATGACTTCCACATTGTACAAAATATCAGAGAAGTACAGGTGGAATATGAATGGAAACATCCCCAATATGAAAATACAATCTATTAATTTTTTATAACTGAGAATTAGAATTTAAAGGGGTTGTAAAGTGAGAAGTTTTTTTTTTTTTATATATATATATCTTAATGCATTCTATGCATTAAGATAGAACGCCTTCTATGTGTAGCAGTTCCCCTCAGCCCCCCTAATACTTACCTGAGCCCCATCTCTGTCCATGAGTGTCTCGGCCATCCGAGACTCTCCCTCCTGATTGGCTGAGACATTGGCTCCCGCTGCTGTGTATCAAAGTCAGTTAGCCAATCAGGAGAGAGTGAATGTTTTCGAAAGGAGGGAGGGGCCAGAAGACCCAAAGAGGGACCTGAGAACAGGAGGATCTGGGCTGCTCTGTGCAAATCCACTGCACAGAGGAGTTAAAGTGAAAGTAAACCCAACAATTTTTTTTTGATGTCACAATGTAGAGTATAAGATTTCCTATCATCTGTGCCCAGTCTTGCCACACAGAGTTAATCCAGCTCTGATCAATCCTCTTTTATTGTTCAGTGAAAATTAATAGACTTCCAGATAAAAACCTGTCTAAATAAAAAGTCTGTTTCTCTCTTCTTGCTTTGAGTGACAGGTTATTTACACATCTAGCTTGGACATGTTTATCATATGTTATGTTTATCATAATATGAGGTGATCCAAAGTATAAAAAGTGAGAAATCCACCCCTCCCCACATAACACATCCTGGTAATATACAATGAACTTTGGATCACCTCATATTATGATAAACATAACATAACATATGATAAACATGTCCAAACTAGATATGCAAATAACCTGTCACTCAAAGCAAGAAGAGAGAAACAGACTTTTTATTCAGACAGGTTTTTATCTGGAAGTCCATTCATTTTCACTGAACAATAAAAGAGGATTGATCAGAGCTGGATTAACTCTGTTTGGCAAGACTGGGCACAGGTGATAGGAAATCTTATACTCTACATTGTGACATCAAAAAAAAAAAAAAAGTTTACATCCACTTTAAGTATAACATGTTTGTTACTTTTATAGAAAAAAAAAACAATCACTTTAAAGATTTGTTTTCTCAGTTTAAACTGCATTCCTATGCCCTGTACACACGATCGGTTCAACTGATGAAAACGGACCGATGGACCGTTTTGATCGGATGAACCGATCGTGTGTGGGCCCCATCAGTTTTTTTCCCATCGATAAAAAAAAAATAGAACCTGTTTTTAAATTTAGGTATGATTAAAAAACTGATAGAAAAAAAAACGAGTGTCTGTGGGGAAATCCATTGGTTAAAATTCCATGCATGCTCAGAATGAAGTCGACGCATGCTCAGAAGCAGTGAACATTTTTCTCAGCATGTCGTAGTGTTTTACGTCACGGCGTTGGACACGATCGGATTTTTAACTGATGGTGTGTAGGCAAGACTGATGAAAGTCAGCTTCATCGGATATCTGATGAAAAAATCCATTGGTTCGTTTTTATCAGACAAACCGATCGTGTGTACAGGGCATTACTCATAGACAAAAAAATTGTCTTTATATGTGAGTACATGAGTAATCTCCCCCTCTATATAAAAAGCAACAGAGCTGTTTATATGGTTTGCCTTGGTTCTGCATTGAATTATTTTTCCCAAGTGGAATTTTGGTAGCCTGTTACACATCTTTGTTTTAGCCACAGTTCCTGCTGCCAATCTGTTTAGGGGATTTGCAGTAACTTTTTGTAACTGAAATTTCGTCTGCTTCTCGCAGTTGTTGTCATAACCTATGCCTAATCCCAACTCCCTGTTCAAATACAAAACTAACTCCCTACCCCACTATTCATAGTGAGTGAGCCATGCCATTTCAAAGGCATAAGAACAGGAAGTACAGATAAGAACGTAGGGGGACAAATAAAAGTTAATGTGGAGAAGAGACGATAAAAGCATATAAAAGCTATTTGTGCATTAGGTAGTAGACTGATTGATTTCTCATTCACCAAAAATTGAATTAAATTATGCCACACAGAAAGTTTGATTGTTACGCTAAATTTGTTCTGATTATAAGCCTTTTCTTTATGGCATGCACATTTCCAGATTGTTAAACATTGCACAAACTTTAAACAATGTATGTATCATGGTATTCTCAGAACCACTGCTGTAAAGTACCTACAATTAGAAAGTGTTGTATAATGGATTGTACAGAACACTTTTGGGGTGTATTAATAAAAAATCACATAGAAATGTGTCCATTACAAGTACATAAACTTTCATTCTGTGCAAATAGTGGAAAAAACTAAGGCCATTAGGTTAGTGCTGCTTGAAAGTTTATCACAGATTTATATTAAGAAAATACCTAATTTGGTCAATAGACGGTATTAAGTATCTAAGGAAATTCCTATGAAGTTATGCACCATCTTGTGGCCAGATGCAGTATTTTCTGTTTTAAATCATTGAACAACATTTACAGGAAATGGCCTAATATAATTGATTTTCTACACCATTTACAAAGAACAAATATACATGCACTTTCACTGGATGAACTATAATTTGTTTTTTATCATTTATAAATACACCCCTTACTACCTCCTCAAATAACCTAAAATATAACCCCTGAATAAATAAACAAACCCACGTAAATCTTGACCCTAACACTAATGCCACGTACACACGATCAGATTTTGCGTCGGAAAAAAACCTTGGATGGTTTTTCCGACGGAATTCCGCTCAAGCTTGGCTTGCATACGCACGGTCACACAAAAGTTCTCTGAACTTTCGACCAACAAGAACGCAGTGACATACAAAACTTGGACGAGCCGAGAAAATAAAGTTCAATGCTTCCGAGCATGCGTCGAATTGTTTCCGAGCATGTGTTGGAATTGCTATAGACGATCAGAATTTTCGAAAATTTGAGAACCAGCTCTCAAATTTTTGTTGGCAGAAATTCTGACAGGAAAAGTCCAATGGAGCCTACACACGGTCGGAATTTCCAACCAAAAGCTCACATCTGACTTTTCTTGTCAGAAATTCCGACCGTGTGTACGGGGCATAATGCAACCCATGAACCAGGATACTTACCTTATTCTTTGCTGGGAGCAGCAACACCAAGATAACAGTACAAAACTGAAAACATATACAGGTGATACTCGAAAAATTTGAATATTGGTAAAGATAATTTATTTCACTAATGCAACCTAAAAGGTGAAACTAATATATGAGAAAGACTTATTACATGCAAAGCAAGATAGTTCCAGCCGTGATGTCACAATTGTGATAATTATGACTTACAGCTCATGAAAACCCCAAATCCACAATCTCAGAAAATTTGAATATTGTGAAAAGGTGCAATATTCTAGGCTCAAAGTGTCCCATTCTAATCAGCTAATTAAGCCATAACACCTGCAAAGATTTCCTGAGTCTTTAAATGGTCTCTCAGTCTGATTCAGTAGGAATCACAATCATGTGAAAGACTGCTGACCTGACAGTTGTGCAGGAAACCATCATTGACACCCTCCATAAGAAGGGAAAGCCTCAAAAGGTCATTGCAAAAGAAATTGGATATTCCTAAAGTGCCGTATCAAAGCACATTAATAAAAAGTTATGTGGAAGGGAAAAGTGTGGAATAAAAAGATGCACAAGCAGCAGGAATAATTGTAGCCTGGAGAGGATTGTCAGGAAAAGGCCATTCTAAAGTGTTGGGGACTTTCACAAGGAGTGGACTGAGGCTGGAGTCAGTGCATCAAGAGCCACCACACACAGACGGATCCTGGACATGGGCTACAAATGTCGTATTCCTCTTGTCAAGCCACTCCTGAACAACAAAGAACGTTAGAAGCGTCTTACCTGGGCTAAAGAAAAACACACCTGGTCTTTTGCTCAGTGGTCCAAAGTCCTCTTTTCTGATGAGAACAAATTTTGCATCTCATTTGGAAACCAAGGACCCAGGGTATGGAGGAAGAATGGAGAGGCGCACACTCATAGGCGTGCGCACAGGGTGTGCCAGGTGTGCCCAGGCACACCCTAATAATTCTATGCAGCACAGATTCCCCCTACCGCCCTGGCTCCCCACTCCTTCCGTCTGCAGCACCTCCGGCTTCCCTCCTCTCCTGCCGGCTGGATGAGGAGGGAAGGGGCTGGTAAAAATGTATTTATCAGCCCCTTCCCTTTCTGAATGAACATGGTGAGTGATCGGTAGCGTGTGCTTGAGCTTTGGGGTGCACACCCTAATGCAATAGGCTTCGCACACCTATGCGCACACTGTAAGATGCTTAAAGTCCAGTGTGAAGTTTTCACAGTCTGTGTTGATTTTGGGAGCAATGTCATCTGCTGGTGTTGGTCCACTGTGCTTTATTAAGTCCAGGGTCAACACAGCCTTCTACCAGGAGATTTTGGAGCACTTCATGCTTCCTTCTGCAGACAAGCTCTATGGGAATGCGGACTTCATTTTCCAGCAGAACTTGGCACCTGCCCACACTGCCAAAAGCCCCAAAACCTGGTTCAATGACCGTGGGATTACTGTGCTTGATTGGCCAGCATACTCGCCTGACCTGAACCCCATAGAGAATCTATGGGGCATTGCCAAGAGAAAGATGAGAGACACAAGACCGAACAATGCAGAAGAGCTGAAGCATCCTGGTCTGCCTTAACACCTCAGCAGTGCCGCAGGCTGATCGCTTCCATGCCACACCACATTAAGGCAGTAATTGCTGCAAAATGGGCCCAAACCAAGTACTGAGTACATATGCATGCTTATACTTTCAGAGGTCTGATATATTGTTCTATGTACAATCTTGTTTTATTGATTGCATGTAATATTCAAATTTTCTGAGATTGTAGATTTGGGGTTTTCATGAGCTGTAAGCCATAATCATCACAATTATGACAAATCACGATTTGAAGTATCTTGCTTTGCATGTAATGAGTCTATCCCATATATTAGTTTCACCTTTTAAGTTGCATTAGTGTAATAAATGAACTTTTGCATGATATTCAAATTTTTCGAGTATCACCTGTAGTGATACTGGCTGACAAGAAACTTAACATATTTCAAAGTAAACATATCCGGAGAAAACATGTAAGCCGTCATTGCTAAACTCTGGTTTTGAAAATACTTGTTCATGGCCTGTAATATTGATCTAAAAAAACATAAATACTTTCTAATTCACTGGCCTGTAATGAGAATGTAGATCAGGGGCTCTGACTTCCCTGGCTGCATGCTTGTTTCAGGTCAATGTCTCAATGTATTGAGGAAAGATACAGACAAAGATCTTATTTCTTTAGGAGCAAGGACAGCAATGAGGTCCTCTGCACTGCTCCAGGTACAGGTTTTTCCTCAATATTTCTGAGAAAGGCAAAAAAAACTTTCCATATCATTTTTACTTATCTGCTTCTCCTGTTTACTAAAAGAGAAAAAAAAAGAACCCTTAAGAATTGTATTTTGTACAGATAGAACATGACAGTCCATAGCAATGTACATACTCATCCTTATTTGCTTGCCATGAGCTGATGAAAATGTATTTTACAGTGTGAGTGATGAAAATATTTAATCTCTGCTTCTATTTATGCAGAGGTAATATTTGATTTTCAGAACCTCCAAATTGTGAAAAATAACAGCCAGTCTCCTTTACTGCAAGAAGTAAGCAGGCTAAACCATATTAGAAACACCACACTAGCAGTTGTAAATTAGAATTAGTCCTATGACTTATTTAATCGTGCGACTAAATAGGATGGCTGAATGCATCTGACGACTTCTCTCCCAGAGTTAATATTAAAATCTTACACCTTTAAAATAAACATTGTGCTACATAAACAAATGCAGGGACACGGTGGAATTTACACCTATTTACAGAGCTCTTGAAAGTTAAATGGAGGTGATATAAAATATAAAGCACACAGGGCTTAGCTAATAAGACATTATTGCTAACCATTTTGATCATACCAACTACTGCATTACAGCGTGTCTGCAGCAATCAAGGAAAGTAAGATTCAAGGATATGTTTTTTTTTTTTTTCTTTTGCACTTAAATGCCAATTTGCTCATGCATTTCCAGCCTCACAAGCCTACAGAAAAGGTTGCAGTGACATTGTTTCACTATCTCTGAGAAGTCATCAGAGATTCCATCCAGCAACGAATGAAAGAACACGATATAAAAAAATCAAGGTGAAAGTCATATTGTGACCAAAATCTCACCCGTGGACAAAAAGGTCTGAAATGATCAGGCTTAGAGCATTGTGCAATCTAGTAACCCATGGCAACATATTAGAGTTTATCCTTCTTATTTAGGTAAACTGAAATCTTATTTGATGCTATGGCTAACTGCCCTTTGTACATCAACACTGCCTTTTATATTGCTTTACTGAATAAAATAATAAGAAATGGGCTGTCAGTTCGACATTTGGGGGTTTTGTGTGATATTTATAGCTTAACTCATTTAAAAATAAAAAATTGGGTAAGCTTGACTTGACAGTTATTTTTGAACTAGCACTGAGAATCTTGATTATCACTAAAAGTCTAGCAACAGTAAGCCACAATCCTCTTTAACAAGAATGGTCGGATTGTAACACTTGGTACTATGTGCGCTGTAGTGCTTTTGCAAATTCTGGTTTCACTTTCAGTTTTCCTGTGATCCACATGATTGTTTGAAAAATGAACCAAGAGTTTGTCCTTTATCTTGGTCATGATGCCCACCAAGATAGCAAGAAGGGGAGGCCTACCAGTTTAGCAGTATATATTTATTATCACTACTAGTGTTGCTCACGAATATTCGCATTGCGAATATTCGCTACGAATATTGCATATTTGAGTATTCGCGAATATCTCGAATATCGCGGCGAGTATTCGCTATTTCGAATATTCGCATTTTTCAAATTTCGCAATAAATTTCGCAAAAAAATCGCAATCGCGAAATTTCGCAATAGCGAAAATTCGCATTGGCGAAAATTCACATTGGCGAAAATTCGCAATTTTTTTTTTTTTTTTATAAAATATCACGAATATTCGATATTAACGAATATTCGCGACCGCATATGTGAAATCTCGCTTTTTTTTTTTTATAAAAATATACCGAATATTCGTAAATATCGAATATTCGTGATATTTTATAAAAAAAAAAAAACGCGAAATTTCGCATTAGTGAAAATTCGCATTGGCGAAAAAATTTTTTTTTTTTGTTTTTTTTTATAAAATATCACGAATATTCGATATTAACGAATATTCGCGAATATTCTTCGAAATATTCGCGAAATATCGCGAAATCGAATATGGCGTATTCCGCTCATCACTAATCACTACTTCCTAAATTCCGAAAGATCCCTAGATATAAGGCAATTAGCAGGTAGGCAACATTATTATTGGAGAATGTATGATGTTCTTGTTACACCTAGACTGATATACAATCCACTAAGATACAAAAAAGCAGGTGTACTAGATACATTCACATACCTACCAACTGTCCCGGATTCGCCGGGATTGTTTTTTGCGACTTGATGCAAGTCCCGGCATATGAGGGCTTGGCTCCAGTGGCTTGCCTGCGAACACGCACTACCACGGGGACCAGTAACACCCGTCTGCAGCTTGTGCAGGGTGACTGGTGTCCTGCATACTGCAAGCATAGCTGCGTAAATGTGAAAAACAGCCGGCGGTGAGAGATGATGGCTGCCTTACTTCACAGCAGTTTGCGGCTGAACCCGCCTCTTTCTCAGCTGTGATGCTTTCCTGCACACAGACAGGAGGAGGAGGTGGGAGGAGTCATGGCAGGGGCAGACTGGGTGGCAATCGGCCCCCAGCTGCTCTAATGCCCAGAGGAGAAGGAAGGAGGTAATGCAGAGCAGCGCTTTGTGAGTTGACAGCCCGCCTTCTCCTTCTCATGCTAGATGCGTGGCTGGCGGTATGTTATGAGGGGGACACTGATGGTACCCTATTGACCCCCTACGCCTTGTCCAGCTGACCCTGTACCCTGCCCTACTGACACCCTATCTTCCATCCTGCTGACTCCTTTACACTGCCCTATTGACCCCCTATCCTCTGCCCTTTGTGAGCCCTCTTCTCTGCCCTGCTGATCCCTGTAAACTGCCCTGCAGACCCTTCTCTAACATGTTGATTCCTGTCCTCCACTCTGCTGACCCCTGTCTTTTGCTCTGATAACCCCATGTGAATGAGTCCTTTATTAAAAATTTCTTCTTCCCCTGTTTATTCCTCTGTCTTCTTCTTCCTCCAGTCTTCTTCTTCTTCTTTCTCCACTCTTCTTCGTCCACCGCTACCGCTCCTGTCGCTGATCCGCTGGAAATAAAAAAAAATAACCTCCTCCGACGCTGCGATGGTGTGGATGAGATCATTCAGAGACCCCACCCCCTGATATCACCACCTGGGGCATGATAGCTTTTTGACATCACAAGGGGGCGCGGTCTCTGGATGTTGTCACCCGATGGCCACACCCCAAAGTTATATATGAAATGTGCGACATTGAAGCGGACAGATCGGTGGGGCGCAGCATTGGAGGAGGGTCCTTTTTTTTTGTACTTTCAGTGGGGCAGCAGCAGAGGAAGAAGAACACTGGAGAAAGAAGACAGGAGAAAGAAGCAGAAGACCGGAGAAAGAAAAAGAATACGACCAAAGGAATAAGCGGGGGAAGAAGACATTTTTATTAAAGGACTTGTCAAAAACTCTTGTTTTCTTGTCTCTTGTTTTTTGTCACACTACACTACTTTCTTTGGTGCATGGGTAGGGGTACAATGTACCCCATACTCGTTCACATGGGGGGCAGGATCTGGGGGCCTCCTTGTTAGGAGGGCTTCCCACCCGAAGCCTCACACCCGCAGACCCCAACAACCACCAGCCAGGGTTATGGGGAAGAGGCCATTGTATCCATCAACATGGGAACAAGGAGCTTTGGGGTGTGGGGCAGAGCCCCCTGCCCCAAAACAACCCCCACAATGTTGAGGACATGCGGCCTGATATGGTTCAAGAGGGGGGGTGCTTACTTGTCCCCTCTCTTTCCTGACCTGCCGGCTGCATACTTGGATAAGGGTCTAGTATGGATTTGGGAGGGCACCTCACGTCATTTTGTTTTTTGATTGGCGTGGGGGTGTCCCCACCAAATCCATACCAGACTAAAAGGTCAGGTATGTTTTTTTGGGGGGGGCACACTGTTTTTTTTGGGAATTTTTTATCCGGCAAATCTTCTTTTTTTTTACATTCAGCTGTCAGCGGGGAATTCTGCCGACAGCTAATGACTCATCGGTTGTAAGGGACGTGGCTTCCTGGCCCACTCCTTAGCAACCAGCTATATACAGTGAATGAAAAGCAAAAAAATGCTGTAAAATTGCGGTATAAACGCGATACTTGCGTTTTGGATGCAGGTCCATTTAAATCTATTAAATGCAAAATGCTGCATTTTGCAGGAAAAAAGTCCCCAACCCTTTCCAAAAACACAAATGCACAAAATTGCATTGATGTGAACGTGTCACATAGGAACCCAAAGCAAAAATCATCCAAAAATGCATTAGTGTGAATCAAGCTTAAAATGTACATAACATAACTAGATTCTAGCATTTATAGGTAAAGTTGATGCAGGGAATATCTGATTGCTTTTTGAGGATCAGGGAGGAATTTTTCCTCTGCTGGAGCAAATTGAATCATGCTTGGGTTTTCTTTTTTGGCTTCCTCTGGATCAACTGTTGGTAAAGGATTGCATATATAGGACTGTGTATGTATTTATCGCCCAGAGGCGATTCAGTTCGCATGTGCCGCGCTATATAAGTTTTCATTCATTCATATATATATATATATATATATATATATATATATTGGTTGAACCAGATGTTTTTTTTAAGCCTAACTGTGTATCATTTTGTTCAGCTTTGTTACTGAAAACTCACATTGCTTAGTGCTGGCAGTGTATCTTAAAGTGTATGTCCAACCAAAAATAAAAACATGTTTCTTAGTATTGGAAAGAGTGGGGAAGGGTTAAAACCACAGTCAAGTTTTTACTGCTATTCAGGGCTTCGTTAGAGAGATTTCCAGTCTCTTCCCTTCCTGCTAACAACATTTCAACAGACAAGAAGAGAGGGAAAATGTGCAACAACAACACAGACAAAAATAAAAATAACCTTTCCTTAGTAGAGAAGGGAAAAGCTAAAACCCTTGTCAGATTTTTATTTCTGTATCCTGTTACAGATTTTCTCTCAACTACTGTCAACAGCAGTGGCAGAAGGGTACACTTGCAACTGGACCCTGGCATTCTGCCACGTGGGGGGGGGGGGGGGGCGGCGCTGCGGGACCATGATGATTGGTTCACACTGCTACAACCCCAAAGTCAAGTGACTTGCTTGCAACTTACTTGCGACTTTTGTAATTTAACATTGCAGTCTGTGGCACTCAAATCGCACCAGAAACCTTTTTTGGTTGTGACCATTGAAATGAAAGGAACAGCAAGAGGGCCCCGGGACTGATGGAAAAGGCCCTGGCAGTCAAGGGGGCCCTTCACTTTTCCTTGCACCAGGGCCCTAAAAGTTCTAGTTAAGCATCTGGTCAGCAGCACAGGAATTTGGAGAAAATCTTTAATAACAGGATAGCAGTAAAAAACAGACAGGACTTCTAAATTCTTCCTCAATCTAAAATAAATCTAAAACTAGAAAAAAAAATAATATACACTTTTTTTAGGCATGTAGCAGAATACATTTTGGTCAAAATGTATGAAGAAATTTGATTTTTTTGTGTTTTATTGTATATATTTTGTAGCTGAAAGTAAAACATTTTGTTTCTTTAAAAAAAAAAAAAAAATTGTTTATATCACAAAAATAAACATAAAATAGCAGTGGTTATCAAATACCACCAAAAGAAAGATCTATTTATGTGAAAATGCTGTAAAAAATATATATATATATATATATACTGTAAATATGTGAAAATACATTGTAGTAAAAATATTTTCTACCTATTAACCACTTCCTTACTGGGCACTTTAACCCCCCTCCTGCCCAGACCAATTTTCAGCTTTCAGTACTGACGCACTTTGAATGAAAAATGCGCGGTCACACAACGCTGTACTAAATGAAATTGTTATTTTTTTACACAAATAGAGCTTTCTTTTGGTGGTATTTAATCACCGGTTTGGGCTTTTATTTTTTTATAAAGAAACAAAAAAACATGGAAAACTTTGAAAAAAAAATCATGTTTCATAGTTTGTTATAAAATTTAGCAGATAGGTCATTTTTCTCCTTCATTGATATGCGCTGATGAGGCGGCACTGGTGGGCACTGATAGGCTGCACTGGTGGGCACTGATAGGCACAGATAAGGTGTCACTGATGGGGACAGACAAGGCGGCACTGATGGGCACAAATGAGGCGGTACTGATGGGCACAGATGAGGTGATACTGAGGGGCACAGAAAAGGCAGCTCTGATGGGTGGCATTGATGGGTGTTACTGATAGGTACCACTGGTTTGGCAGGGAGGTCGAGGGGTTTGTAAGGGTGAACATCAGGTCATCGGCGTAGGCGGATATTTTATATTGCCTTCCGTTCACTCCGACGCCTGTGATGTCTGAGTCCTGGCAGACGTGGCCTAGAAAGGGCTCCAGGGAGAGTGCACACAATAGCGGTGATAGGGGGGTAGCCCTGTCTGGTGCCGTTGGTGATTGGGAAAGCCTCCGAGAGCACCCCATTAGCTCTGACTCTGGCCGTGGGCTCAGAGTAGGCCGTCTCTTTCCAGTGGAGCATCCTGCTTCCCAGGTCTATGTGCTTTAGCGTCTCGAGCATGAACGCCCAATTCACTCGGTCGAACGCTTTTTCGGCGTCCGTCCCAAGGAATAGGCACAGTGTTTTACTGTTTACCGCTATGTGTAGCAGGTTCAGGAAAATAATTAATAGAGGCATAGATTCCAAAGAATCCCCAGGGCATTCACTGGATGATCCCTGGTCCTGGCTACAAATCTTTTTCAGTTTACTGTTGAATCTGAAGACAAGAATATCAACATTTGGTTTCCCTCACTTTTGACACAGAGGGGGTTATTTACTAAAGGCAAATCCACTTTGCACTAAAAGTGCACTTGGAAGTGCAGTCACTGTAGATCCGAGGGGGACATGCAAGAAAAAAAAAAAAAAACAAGATTTTAGCTTGCACATGATTTAATGAAAAAATCAGCAGAGTAAACCCTCATTTCAAATCTACCTCTCAGATTTACAGCGACTGAACTTCCAAGTGCACTTTCAGTGCAATTTCAAGTGCACTTTGCACTTGTAGTTTGCACTTGTAGTGCAAAGTGGATTTGCCTTTACTAAATAACCCCAGACTCTAAGAACTCAGGGGTGCAGAGACGGCTCCCTTGGGTCTAGATACTGTCAGCTTAGTTTGCCCGCCAATTGTCCATGCCAAGGGCTGTGGGTAGCAAAAAAAGCTGGGATGTGATTTTCAACCCACAAGAGGATAAAATGTGTTCCCTTTATAGTAGCTGAACTTTTGATGCAACCTTGATGGTTAATATAGGCCATGGTTATGGAATTTTCTGACTGCACCTCGATTGGGCGAACTTGCAGAAGGGAAATTCAAAGTTCATTTAATGGCTCTATGTTCCACAAAATTGATGGGGAGTCTCAACTCCTCTGAGCACCAGGTACTCTTGACAGTTAGTGAAATGTAAACTTTCCCTAACCCTTTAAGACTAGCAACCATTATTACCATCTTCTAGGGCAGTGGTCATCAACCTTGTCTTGCAGGGCCCACATACAGGCCAGGTTTGCAAGATAACTGAAATACATCACAGGTGATATCATTTGCTGCTCAGTGATTGCAGTATTCTAGTCTGCATCTCCCCAAGGTAATACATAAAACCTGGCCTGTTAGTGGGCCCTGTAGGAATGGTTGATGACCACTGTTCTAGGGTATGGGAAGAAATGACTTTCCTGACTGCAGGACAGAGTTGTAGATCTACCATGCCAGGTACAGATTTATTTGGCTGGATAGATGCATAGGACACTCCAGAGTATGGATCTGTTTCTTCCACCACGTGAAGATATTGAGTTGAAGTGACCTGGACTGAAAGGCAAAGGAAACTGTCTTGAAGGAGGCTACCATCGGGCCCAGAATCCTCATGTAAAGCATAACTGATGGGTGTTTTTTTCATTTGAGGCTGCCTTTAAGTCTGTGTGGGGGAACTTAAAGAAACAATCCTTTCTGTTAGGAAGAAAAATTCTGCCTTGGGTTGTGTCAAAAATTAAACCCTGGTACTCCAGACATGGTGAATGCTGGAGGGCTGACTTGGATAATGTGATCAACCAGTTGAAGGTTTGAAGAAACTGAATTGTCCTTTGGACATTGGCAGACAAGGTTGTGCCTAAGGTGTCCTTAAATAGAATGTCACCCAATAATTCTGTTTCAGGAATTTCCTCTGTCTGAAGCGAAAAGCGTGCAGAGGAGAGCCGAAATGGTAGTGCTACAAATTGAACAAAAAGCAGACATCATTGATGTGACAGGGAGATGGAGATGTGTAAATAGTCACCCTCTATGTCTACTGATATTAAACATTCCCTTTGTTCAAGATGCAATGACAGATCTTGCTGAGTCCATCCAGAATTTTGGTACCTTTCTCTGAAGAAACAAGTACAACCACTGTGTGTGACTTAAAATTGTATTATATATTGTTTTTTGATAATCGCCTTCCTAATTTTAGTCTAGAATTAGTTGTTTCCCGAACTGTTTGGGACCTTTTAAGAATATTTTTTTTTAACCATTATTATATGATTTGTTGGAGTTTATTGCCCTAACAATCAGATGCTTGTGAAATAAGTTAAACTAAGCACACCTAATCAGCTACTCCATCTATTCAGCAGATCACAGCTGAGCAGGTCTGAATGAGGCAACAAAAACATACTTCCCATGGTGAAGCAGGCATCATGGGGAACATGTGTCCTCCAGTGTAATTAGTGATTTCAGCAGCTTCAAATTTTTAAACACTATCTTGCTTTTCAGTTGTTTTGCTTTGAAGCGGTTGTAAAACTCAGTCATGGAATCTGAGCAAAGCACATACAGTGCATCAAGAAAGTATTCACTGTGCTTCACTTTTTACACATTTTGTTATGTTACAGCCTTATTCCAAAATGTAATAAATTCTACAAATAATACCCTATAATGACAATGTGAAAGATGTGTGTTTGAAATCTTTGCAAATGTGTTAAAAATAAAAAACAGAAAAAATAAGATGTAAATAAGTATTCACAGCCTTTGCCATGACACTCAAAATTTAGCTCAGGTACAACTTGTTTCCACTGATCATCCTTGAGATGTTTCTACAACTTGATTGGAGTCCACCTGTGGTAAATTCAGTTGATTGGACATGATTTGGAAAGGCACACACCTGTCTATCATAAGTCCCACAGTTAAAGGATCACTAAGGGTCCTTTCACACGGAGCGGACCGTTTTTCGGTCCGCTCCGTGTGCCCGTCAGCTCAGCGGGGGGGTCTCCGCTCAGCTGTCGGCGGACGGGGCGGTCCCCGCACACTGTGCAGGGACTGCCCCGTATCTCCTCCGCTCTCCCCTATGGGGAGTCGGATGGAAACGGACCGTCTGTCCGTTTGCATCCGATCCGTTTGGCCGGACGGAAGAAAAATAAGACATTCTTCCGTCCGCAAAAACGGATGCGGATCTAGCGGACGTTAGCGGATGCATCATCCGCTAACGGATCCGCTCCCATAGGGACCCATTACAAGTCCGTAAACGGACTTGTAATGAGCGGACGAACGGTCCGCTAGTGTGAAAGGGCCCTAAAGGAAAAAAATAGTTTTGCTGAAATGACTGTTTACAGGGTATAGCGACATAAAAGTTAACTGATTCCTTTTAAAAATGATTAAAAATAGATAAAAACCAATCATATAATATGCCTCTAGTTTCACTTTTGTTTTTAAACTGGTTTTGTGTTTGTGTGAAGTAGAGAGAGAGACAGAACAAAAACAAACAAATCCAGGGCAGTGTTTTGTTTTTAAAATGAATCTGATTGGTTCTGAGGAGTTTTAGACACACAGCTTGGACCACAGTGAAAAGCTGCCATGAGATTTTTCATAAGGAGCCAGACAAGCAGGAAGTGTGGAGATCAGAGCAGAATTACAGTAACTTCAAAGCAAAAACAAACAATGAGAACATGAAAACAGCACTGCATTAAGGTAAAGGAAGCTATTTAGCAAAAAAAAATAAATTCCTTTAGTGATCCTTTAACAGTGCACATCAGAGGTACAGATCTGGGGAAGGGTACAGAAAAATGTCAGCTGCATTGAAGGTCCCAATGAACGCAGTGGCCTTCATCATCAATAAATGGAAGAAGTTTGGAACCACCAGGACTCCTCCTAGAGCGGGCTGCCTGGCCAAATTGAGTAATCAGGGAGAAGGGTCTTAGTCTTCCAACAGGACAACGACCCTAAGTACACAGCCAAGTTAAAAAATAAGTGGCTACAGGACAACTCTGTGAATGTCCTTAAGTGGCCCATCCAGAGTCCAGACCTGAACCCATTTGAACATCTCTGGAGTAATCCATCCAACATTGGGTAAGGGCCAGCAGTAAGCTCTTAATGTGGTAAACACTATCCCCAAAGCAGCATAATTTCCCTAACACCTTTATACAAGCTTAGAGGACCAATTAGGGAGGAAGCCAAATTACCTACCAGCACGTTGCAGAAGGAAACTGCAGTATGCAGAAGAAATCCAAAAACATGTGAAATTGTATGCATATTGTATAGTATCCCTGGTGGGAGACTCAATATAGAACCCCACACTACAAGCAAGAAAGCTAATCCTTTAGCCCACCCCCAAAATAAGCAAACATGGCATAATATAACTGTCAATTTATTTCTGTAAATTTACTTATAAGTGTATTTCTGTCACTTTTTATTTTATGACATTGTACATGTGTCACAGCTAGTCAGATAAGGCAACAGACAGAAAAGGCGCATTTTACTGGCAAGCCTAATTTGTGAGCATCTTCGGAAGGATATAAAAAACAACAATCAGACTTATTTTCTAAGAGATTTCCTCCATTCAGTTGCCAGACAAGATGCTATTGAAAGCAGCACCTTGGGTGACAGTTCAGGAGCAGAAACAGCAGTGTCACATGTTTTCTTTGTTTGTGTCAAGCTCATCATTAGGGCTCCTTTACTGGAAAACAGAAAGTTTAGATGATTTTTTTCCTGTGCTGTGTTTTTATCCCCAATGGCGAACTTTAAAAAGAAGATAGCTATATCAGCATGTGACTTTTGAAAATAAGAACTTTGCTAATTTCTCTATTTAGTCTTAACTACAGATGGAATTAATTTTTCCATTTGCTGTACCCAAATACTTTCAGATCTGATGATAGCTTGTGTCATTTGCTGAACGATTTACAGTATAATACTGGATCAAGATCCTCTGACAGATACAGTGCCTTGAATAAATATTCATACCCCTAGAACTTTTCCACATTTTGTCATGGTAAAACCAAAAATGTAAATGTATTTTATTGGAATTTTATGTGACAGATCAGTGTGGTGTGTATTTGTATTCAGCCCCCTTTACTCTGATACCCCTAACTAAAATCTAGTGGAACCAATTCCCTTCAGGAGTCACCGGATTAGTAAATAGAGTCCCCCTGTGTGTAGTTTAATCTCAGTATAAACACAGCCATTCTGTGAAGCCCTCAGACGTTTGTTAGAGAACCTTTGTGAACAAACAGCATTCTAAAGGCCAAGGAACACACCAGACAGGTAAGGAATAAAGTTGTGGAGAAGTTTAAAGCAGGGTTAGGTTATAAAAAAATATCAGAAGCTTTGAACATCTCATGGAGCACTGTTCAATCCATCATCCGAAAATGGAAAGGGTATGACACAACTGCAAACCTACCAAGACATGGCCTTCCACCTAAATGGACAGGCCGGGCAAGGAGAGCAATAATCAGAGAAGCAGCCAAGAGGCCCATGGTAACTGTGGAGGAGCTGAAGAGATACACAGCTCAGGTCGGAGAATCTGTCCACAGGACAACTATTAGTCGTGCACTCCACAAATTTGGCCTTTATGGTAGAGTGGCAAGAAAAAAGCCATTGTTGAAAGAAAGCCATAAAAAGTCCGGTTTGCAGTTTGTGAGAAGCCATGTGGGGGACACAGAAAACACGTGGAAGAAAGTGCACTGGTCAGATGAGACCAAAAGTTAACCTTTTGGCCCAAAAAATAAAATTCTATGTGTGGCAAAAAACTAACACTGCACATCACCATGAACCACCGTGAAACATGAGGATGTGCAGTGTTAGTTTTTTGCCTCACATAGAATCATGTTGTGGGGATGCTTTTCTTCAGCCGGGACAGGAAAGCTGGTCAGAGTTGATGGGAAGATAGATGAAAACCTGTTATGCCGCATACACACGATCGGTTAAACCGATGAAAACAGTCTGATGGACCGTTTTCATCGGTCCAAACCGATCATGTGTGGGCGCCATCGGTTATTTAACCATCGGTTAAAAAAAAGACAACTTGTTTTAAATTTAACCAACCAACCGATAGCAAAAAAATTATCGTTTGTAGGCACGACCATCGATTAAAAATCCACGCATGCTCAGAATCAAGTCGATGCATGCTTGGAAGCATTGAACTTCATTTTTTTCAACACGTCGTTGTGTTTTACATCACCGCATTCTGACACGATCGTTTTTTTAACCTATGGTGTGTAGGCGCGAAGGACCATCAGTCAGCTTCATCGGTTAACCAATGAAAACGGTCCATCAGATGGACCGATCGTGTGTACACGGGCATTTCTAACTACTACAATGTATCTATCAACAAATGGTAACATTACTACTTTTAATGTATCCCTGAGAATACACAAACAGAGCTGTGCTATATATTGAAGTTTTTACTATTTGTAAGACATCCCTTACTCAGATGTCATATCTACTATCACTTATCTAAGGCTACACCAGGGATCCTGAATCACCCTGGTCAACTACCAGGATTTTTTTTAAAGAGGAACTGTAGTCTGCTCACATAATTTGTAATAAAAATTTGTAATAAAAACATCTTTGCCATTCTGAAGCTTCCCTCCAACCACTCTGCATATTATTTTATATATATACTATGATTCTGTACTTGTAATGATGTAATGATTAGACCCCCCCTAACAAGTTTTGCCTTAGAGTGCTGACCGGATTGTTCTGGTGGGAGAGTGGGGGTCCCCCCTGTCAGGACACAATAGAACAGCAGGGGAGATCACTGTACTGACATTGTATTGTTAGTACAGTGGCTTGACTTGAGCTGACAGTTTGTTTTCTAGCAGTGTGTACTAGGGTTAAAGCGGAGGTTTACCCAAAAGTGAACCTCCGCTTTTCGAAACCCTCCCTTCGCCCCCGGTGTCACATTTGACACCTTTCAGGGGGGAGGGGGTGCAGATACCTGTAAAAAACAGGTATTTGCACCACTTCCTGGTATAGACCCCTCCGCGTCAACCCTCCCCCCCCCCCGTTGTTTTCTGAGAAACACTTGGCTCCCAGAACACAAGGAGGACCAGTGGGAATGGCGCAGAGTGACTTGTGCATGCACAGTAGGGAACCGGGCAGTGAAACCGCAGTGCTTCACTTACCGATTCCCTCACCGAGGATGGCAACAGGGGAAGCCGAAAGCCATCCAGCAAAAGTAACTGAAAAAATTGCAACAGGCATTATCGCCCTAAACGCACTAGTGCAATTGCCAAAAATGAGAATTAACATAAAATTATAAATTACATAAAAAGAAAGTGTATTATTAGTCCTTGAGAAAAGTCCAAATAAAATGCTGTGGCAGCATCAGCAGTCTCTCTGCCAAGTAGGATCTGGGAAAACTTCCACCCAGCAAACCATGTTCAAACAAATAGAAGGAGAGAAAAGTGTCGCTATCTAAGTGTAGAGATTTTTTATAAAACAAAAAAACAATAATTATGCACATGTACAAGGTATTGAAAACCATATACATAAATCTCCAGCAGGTGGCAACTTTTCAGGTGATCAATGGTAAGCAAGCCCGGTTGGATGTGATGTAAGGTGCTTGAAACCAGGGAGGAGGAACACCAGGAAGAGCCAGCAAAGGCAGCAGTAAATGTGAGTGCATAATTATTGTTTTTTGTTTTCTAAAAATGTTTTAATGAATACTAAACTTAAAGTGAATGTAAACCCTCGACTATACCCAGTGAAGTGGACGGCCTCAGATGATACATGGGGATGAAACAAATCCTCCTACATAAGTTTTACATGCATATCTGCTGTCTTTAGCTTTATATACTGTTTAGAAAGTGCAGGTCCTGAATTTTCTCTTCCTGTTCCAGTACCTGTGGGGCTGCAGGTCCACCCCATACAATCAGTAAGAATCCAACTACTAACATGGCCAAGACCAAATAGCTGTCCAAAGACACTAGAGACATACACCTCACAAGGCTGGAAAGGGCTACGGGGAAATTGCCAAGCAGCTTGGTGAAAAAAGGTCCACTGTTGGAGCAATTTAGAAAATGGAAGAAGCTAAACATGACTGTCAATCTGACTATGCTCTCACCTCGTGGGGTCTCAATGATCTAAGAAAGGTCAGCCCAGGACTATCAATGATCTGAAAAGAGCTTTTCCAAGGTTACTTTTAATACACTAAGAATCATTTCCCCTGCTTAAACCAGACATGTCATCTTAAGTTTGCCAATGACCATTTGGAATCCAGAAATGGGAGAAAGTCATGTGGTCAATGAGACCAAAATAGAACTTTTTGGTCATAAACTAACCGTGTTTGGAAAGAAAATGATGAGTACCAGAAGTGAAGCATAGCAATACATGGGACAGGGCGACTGCACTGTATTAAGGAGAGGATGACCGGGGCCATGTATTGCGAGATTTTGGGCAACAACCTAGTTAGAGCTTTGAAGATGGGTCAAGAACATGACAATGATTGGCTCTGTAAGAAGCATGGTTGTAGTGTAGCCTGACTACGCGTTTGTGGAGGAGTGGGCATTCAAAGTGAAAAACTGACAGCGCTGAAAGCTGAAAAATGGTTTGGGCAGGAGGGGGGTGAAAGCAAAATAGCC
This sequence comes from Rana kukunoris, assembly GCA_029574335.1. Lineage (NCBI taxonomy): Eukaryota > Metazoa > Chordata > Amphibia > Anura > Ranidae > Rana > Rana kukunoris. The sequence continues at coordinate 128,793,622 of CM056049.1, forward strand.
AAATACAGCACTGTATTGAGGTGGTTAAGTAGCAGCACTTTTCTTTCCTTCTTTTCATTTAATCTATTTTTTTTTTTTAAGAATCTTAAAGAAAGAAATTAAGAAATTTAAGAAATTAAAAAAAAAAAAATCCAGAAGTGAATAAATACCACCAAAATAAAGCTCTATTTGTGTGAAGAAAATTTCACATGGTTGTAGTGTAGCCTGACTACGCGTTTGTCATTCAAAGTGTGACAGCGCTGAAAGCTGAAAAATGGTTTGGGCAGGAGGGGGGTGAAAGTGCCCAGTATTGAGGTGGTTAAGTAGCAGCACTTTTCTTTCCTTCTTTTCATTTATACATGGTTTGTTTTAATAAAAAAGTGACTAAAACTGGCTTAACGTAGACTTTTAGTCTTTTGGATTCTGGAGGAGTGATATACCTCACCCCCTCGAAGGTCACGTATTTATGAATATCTTTCGATTTTTCGTACATTAAATGAAAACTCAAAATACAAATGTTTATACATGGGATGAATATCGGATTCATACTCTATAAATATTCACATTCATACTCAGATCATCTCATTTGTGTTCACATTTACACTTATTAATCTCTGCGGTTCATTTCAATATTCAGTGATAATCATATACAAAGCCAAATGTTGAATGATTCACTAGTATATACAACGTGTGCTTTCATGTTTATTGCCATACATATTAATGCAGTATTTTCGCTCATCTTACTATTATTCTTGTCAGAGAAGATCTCTTAGCGGCAGGGCTGTGTGGTTAATATTTACACAGCTTTCTGTGCCATCGTAATCCCATTTAAAGATATTCAACCAACAAAAATGTTCTATACCATTTAGTTAACACTGCAGTAAATGATATAACTGTGCAGAATTTTTTACAAGTAACTGGGGTATATACCGTATTTTTCGCTCTATAAGACGCACCTGACCATAAGACGCAAATGGTGTATTAAAATATTTACCAATGCCCATGAAATGCAGCCCGCCCTGTGCCAAAAATGCAGCCTGCCCTGTGCCAAAGAAATGCTGCCGGCCCAGTGCCAAAGAAATGCAGCCTGATCTGTGCCAACAATGCAGCCCGCCCTGTTCCAATAATGCAGTCCACCCTGTGCCATTATTTCGGCCCCCCCTTGTGCCAATATTGCAGCCCTACCTGTGACATCGCTCGGCTGCTCTGACTTTTCAGCAACTGTCAGGACATATCGGGAAATCGCCCGGTGTTCGTGAGGCCTTGGGGTGTTTTTCCTCTGTTCTCTTCTGGCACCCTGCTGCGGATGGCTGGCCTGGCTCCCTGCTGTGGGTCAGTGGGTGGCTGGCACGGTGCACCCTGCTGTGGGTGGCTGGCCTGGCTCAATGGTGTGAGTCAGTGGGTGGGTGGCTGGCACGATGCACCTTTCTGTGGCTGACAGAGAGGGGTGGGCTGATAGAGAGAGGTGGGCTGACTGACAGAGAGGGGGGTGGCGGGCTGACAGAGATTGGGTGGGCTGATAGGGGATGCATACAGAGAGGGAGGGGGCGCAGACAGAGAGGGAGGGGGCACAGACAGAGAAGGCAGGGGCACTGACAAAGAGGGGTGGGCTGACTGACAGAGGGGAGGGGGGCTGATAGAGGTGGGCTGGCTGACAGAGAGGGGAGGTGGGCTGGCTTACAGAGAGGGGGTGGCTGGCTGACAGGGAGGGGGTGGCTGGCTGACAGACAGGGTGGCTGGCTGACACAGAGGGGGTGGCTAGCTGACTAGAGGGGGTGGGGGGGCTGACAGAGGTGGGCTGACTTACAGAGGGGGAGGGGGATGCTGATACGGGGCACAGACCGAGAGGGAGTGGGCACAGGCAGAGAGAGAAGGGGCGCAGAGAGGGGGGGCGCAGACAGAGAGGGGTGGGCTGATAGAAAGAGGGGTGCTGACACAGAGGGGTGGGCTGACTGACAGAGGGGGGGAGCCGACAGAGGGGTGGGCTGATAGAGAGGGGGGCTGACTGACAGAGGGGAGGGGGGCTGACAGAGTGATCAGATCAGGAGACATACAGCGCACCAGGCAGAGAGGCAGGACTCACACGTGCAGTTCCAGTCGCCACATCTGACAGAACACCACAGTCACTCACAGACCAGCCCCGTCGGCTGCCCGCACATGACCCCATCCAGCCAATCACAGGGCACTTGTCGCCCATCATTAAGCTGTGCTCGCAGTGATTCCTGGGTGTTAAACGTTTAAAACCGCACAGGTCTTCTGTCTCAGTCCGCCCCTGCAAGTGCTACATTTGTGCGGGAGTCAGCCGCAGAAAGACGGGTGGGGGGCTTGGCTTTTTCTCATACCTATGCCAAAACACAGCACTGAGTGGGGGGCGTTGACGGTGGCGGCGGCGGCGGGGGGCGTTGACAGCGGCGGTGGGGGGCGGGGCCTAATGTACATTCGCTCCATAAGATGCAGAGACATTTTGCCCCATATTTTTTGGGGGAAAAAGTCCATCTTATAGTCCAAAAAATACAGTAAAATGCCCAGTGTATTTTATCTTTTACGTATGAGGTGTCCTATCCCTTTATACTACTGTTGATTTTTACTTAAAAAAAAATCTACACTTCCACACAGACTGTCACCACATAGTTTTGCCTAGACCCATATTGTAATGTACTGCAAGATGATTTTAACAAAGTCAAAAATATTGGGGCAGAATAGGTAGAGTAATGAAATATTGTTTAACCACTTAACGCCCGCCGCACGCCTATGTCTGTCCACAGAATGGCACGTACAGGCAGATGGGTGTATATATACGTCCCTGCCTTCTGGCGGGTCGGGGGTCAGAACGGGACCCCCTCCGCTGCGTACGCCGGGCGGCTTACCTGCGGGAGCGATCCGTCTTGAGGGGGCGGCTGTTCGTTTCTGTCCACCCCCTCGTGATCGCTCCCAGCCAATCCTGTGAGCCTCCGCCGTGTCACTTCCTCTGCCTGTAAAATGTAAACACTGGCAGAGGAAGTAATGCAGCTCTCCTCTCGGCGGTATTTTCAAACCGCCGAGAGGGGAGAAGAGTCACAGTAAGTCTGCACAACACTACACTGACACCAGTACACACAGGCATATTAACCCCTTGCGATCACCCACCCCCGTCACACTGTCACTGAATGCAGTGATCATATATTTACTGATCACTGCATTTAGTGTCAGTGTGACAGTTAGTGTGACAGGCAGTTAGTGTTAGGTCCAGGCTAGCCCCGTACCCCCCCTAATAAAGTTTTAACCCCTTGACCACCGCCCTAGTTAACCCTTTCACCCCCTATTACCTGCGTCACTAAGCGATAATTTTTCTGATCGCTGTATTAGTGTCGCTGTTGCCGCTAGGTAGCTCATTTTTTTTTTATTGCGATTTTTTTGGCCTAAATGTTTGACTAAAATTTAGTTTATTCAATTTTTCTTATAACAAAAAGTAAAAAATATTGTTTTTTTTTTCAAAAATGTCGCTCTATTTTTGTTTATAGCGCAAAAAAAAAGTAATCACAGAGGCAATCAAATACCATCAAAAGAAAGCTCTATTTGTGGGAAGAAAAGGACGCAAATTTTGTTTGGGAGCCACGTCGCAATTGTCTGTTAAAGCGACGCAGTGCCGAATTGTAAAAACGCCTATGGGCATTTAGCAGCATTTTGGTCCGGGGCTTAAGTGGTTAACCATTTCAATACAGGGAATTTTCATCCCCTTCCTGCCCAGGCCAATTTTCAGCTTTCAGCGCTGTAACATTTTGAATGACATTGTACCCAACAACGTTGTACCCAAATTAAATTTTGATCATCCCCCCCCACAAATAGAGCTTTCTTTTGGTGGTATTTGATCACCTCTGTGGTTTTTATTTTTTGTTTACACACACAGATCCACGGCCCTGCTGTGTTAACAGGAAATCACGGGTGCCCGGTGGACATCGCAGCCGTCGGACATGCACATCGGGTCCTGAGTAATGCGGAGAGCACGCACGCACGCGCTCTCTATAATGCAGAGAAGCCGAGGACGTCATATGACGGCGGCCCGAAGGACCGGAGGGTTAATGCCGCCATCATATGACAATGGCAAGTGGTTAAAAAGAACCCTTGTTTAAACAAAAATGTTTTTATATTTTTACAGTCAGAAGATATACTCTATTACCTGTATATTAAAAATAATACCCCTGCTCATCTAAACCTGCTCCCATAATACATAAATAGAAGCAGAAGCCAAATAATACTTACCTTGCCTTTGGGAACTGCTTGTTCAGAAACCTTCTTCAGTTGGTTCTTTGACCAAATGTCTAGAGATTTTAGGTACACAATACCTACAGAAGGGCCGAATGAGTCAATTTGAACTCTGATCTTTCCCTTCACATGACTTAGGCCCCTTTCACATGTCCGCCTCCGTTCGTCCATTTTTACAAGTCCGTTTACGGACTTGTAATGGACGCCTATGGGGTCGCGTCCGTTAGCGGATGATGCATCCGCTAACGTCCGCAAAGGTCCGCGTCCCCTTGATCCTTTTTTTTGGACGGAAGAAAACCCTATTTTTCTTCCGTCCAGCGGAACGGATCGGATGAAGACGGACAAACGGTCCGTTTTCATCTGATTCCCCATAGGGGAGAGCAGAGGAGAGACAGGGCGGTCCCTGCACAGTGTGCGGGGACCGCCCTGTCTGCCGAAAGCTGAGCGGGGATCCCCTCTGAGCCAACGGACACACACGGAGCGGACCGAAAAACAGTCCGCTCCGTGTGAAAGGACCCTTAACAGCAGAGCTTTAGTCACATGACCATAAACTTTGAAATCTTAAAAATATTATGCTTTCTGCTGCTGTTTATTTGTTGCAAGTAGAGTAATGATCTTCCATTAACTAATAGCTGCTGCTGCTGCTGCGGCACCTAATTGTAAGCGCACATGCAGTTACAGCTTCTCTTTGACCCCCTGCAAAGTCCCACAAATACCCACTGCCCCAGATAGTAAAGTCCACCTAATGAAGCTTCCTGTGATGAGGTGACAACAATGCTTCACTGCTCCTGAATTCAGAGCAGAGGAGCCACTCTCATGTAAGCTAGTCCTTCTTGTACTACGATAGGATGAAAAAATGATGCAGATGAAGTGGCACATTGTCACTGCTGATTCGCAAGCCTGTAGCTTGACAGCACTTGGCCACAGATTGTTCTGCCCAATGCATCCTGGGTTGCAGCACTGCTTCTGTTGCTAAAACATTCCTATTGGGAGCTGTGGTATTTGGGAGAGGGATAATGTGAGACACAAATAAAAGAGGATTTGACACAGTCAGGGATGATAAAGAAAGTTTTTTGTCTACTGGAGCCTAGAGTGACCGGTGCCATCACCCCTTTAATATACAATAGTCCTCAAGCAATGCTATTTGTCCTAGACTGGAGGACTGCATTATAGTAGTTCACATACACCCTCATACCTGGAAGCACCAGTTACTTTGTGTTAGTTGTGACTGAGGAATGGAAAACAGGGCATTGTGTAGGAGGTTTCATGGGAGTGGCTTTGCATAGACAAGGATTTACCGATTGACCTATTTAGGTCAAAGCAGCAGCATCTCAAACCCATGTATTGCCAATGCAGAGCAAAGCAACAGATTTGCTAAGGCTACTTTCACACTGAGGCGTTGCACCATCGGTGGTACGCCTCACCGCAGTTTTCGTCCGAAAAAGGGTTAAAAATGCCTGCATACCGCCGCTGCAGCAGCACTTTGCTGGCGGTCCGGCGGCAAAGGGACTGCCTATTCATTTCCAGCTTTCACACTGGAGTGGAAGGAGCGACTCTTTCAAGGCGCTTTGCAGGCACTATTTTTAGCACTTTAGCGCCTGCAAAGCGCCTCAGTGTGAAAGTAGTCTTTATGTCACTCTACCAAGAAGAACAAGCTCAGAGGGATAGAAATATGCTAACTAGCTTATGCCCTAGATAGACAACCAGAAAATTGCACATTACATGCAAGCTTTGAACAAAATGAGCAAGACTGAAATATAATTTTCTATTTTTTTTAGATGCAGCCTTTTGGCTTTCAACACTCCTGGGAATATCAGATACCTGTGTCTCTATTCACATATGCCAGATACTCCTGAAAGTGTTGAAGGCTAAAGAGCCTGATGGAGGATACCATATTGGAAACAAGAGGTAGGAGATGTTGGAAACAAAAGAGGTGAGTATATTAGCTCTTTCTATAGGAAGCTTTCAGCTTGATTTCTTTGTCATCTGAGTCATTTTAAGAAAATGCCACCATAGAAGTACATTCTGAACTGTCCACAGTGCTGATCCTGTTTCCCATGTGCAAATACAGCTGTCAGGATCCAGATCTAAATCTGGGACCTCTGTGGTGTCTGACTGTGCCTCTTCTCGCTGTGCCACCTAAGATGCTGGACAGCTCCATGCCTGATCCCTTAGATGAGATAAGATGCTGGACAACCTTGTTTTGTATGTTATTTTTGGTGAACCTTGAACTTCTTGTTCCTTCATATTTAAGCTAATGTTTCTGCACTTCCTGTTTGCCAGATTAGTGTGCTCTTCTCCAGCCAATATTGCTCCTTACTTTCCTGCTGCTGTCCTTATTGTCTCATTACCAATCTTTGGCTTGTTCCTCAACAATGGTTCTGCTTGATCCCAACCTGCAACCACTTGTTACTGACATTTTGGCTTGCTAACTGACTACACTTTTGCTAGGTCTCTTGCATCTATATCTGCTACCAGCCCCAGGCCTGCCCATCTCCTGGTGGGGCAATCCTGAAGACAGCGGCCTGGCACTAGCATGCAAAGAACCCCATCTCCACCACCAACAGCTCTTGTAACGACCATTTAGTGCTTAGACCCTGTGTTTCAGATGAGCCTCCATAATTTGCCAAGGGGACCTGCTTGTGTGTTTACCCTGCTTGTTTCTTTGTGAACCTTCCTATTGTTACAAACACTGGTCTCGGAGCCTAACCCCTGACTGTGACAAGTATGGAATGCACTGGACATCAATACAAGCAAATCCTTGATGTTTAGCCCTAACCATGCTAAGCTACTGAAAGCTAGGAGAAGTAGTAGATCTCAGAGGTATCACAACTAAGTGGTGGCTGTGAGTAACTGTGATTATAGCCTGAAGTTCAATAAATGATCCAATCAGCAGTCTGAGTATTAACTACAGTACTGCTTAATTTGCAAATTTTCAGTTCACTTAGTGGTGCATTTCTGAATAATGAATAAACACAGACAAAGTTGCCTCTCTGGAAGGATATGTAGTTGGAGGACATCCATTTGTTCACATTGGAATTCCGACAGAATTTCATTGGAGTAAAATAGAACATGTTCCCTATGTAAACTTTGATGGAATTCATCGGAATTTCCGATGGAATTATTTCGATGGGGCATACACACGGTCAGACTTTTTTCATCGGAAATTCGAATCGTGTGTATGGGGCTTAACATCAAATCCCAAATAACATTTAAATTGAAAAACCCCATTTAAACAGCCAATTCACTTTTTTAATAAAACAATGACAGGAGCAAAAGTTCAAAAGAAGCACCAGTAACCACAATTCAGAATTTATTTTGTGCTGGTGTGGTTACTGTAAATACTGGTACATTGCTACATGTTACTGCCCTTTCTCTTTAGTAATTCACCACTAGCCCACAAATTGATATCAACTTTGGTTATTAAAAGAACATAATTTCTACATGAGTCCATTTAGCTCCATACAACTACTTTACTTTACATATCTTTTTCTTTTGGTGGCCTTACCAGGCCTCAGCTTACATTCTACTAAACCTCCTATGGCCATTGTTGACTTATATGTAAATCATTTTAAAAATAGTATAATTCATATAAATAATTGTCTTATTTTTCATGACTTACAATGTGAACACTTTTTTCCACTCGGGGTTAAGGTTCTTGTACACAGTGTGAGTCATCAGTCTGTCATTGTTCAACTCAACTACACAAAATGGGTCACTTTTACCTGCAGAGAGCAAGAGAAAAGAGAGAAAAGCAATTGGTGAGTTAATTGGCATGACCAATCCACTACAACTAAAAATAGCACTGAAATAAAAACAGCTTCAAGGCTTTCTTAGTAAACTGCGTACTTGTGTTACAAACACAAAATTATAGTAATCATTGCAATCACACATATGTATACAAAATGATAATAATGAATTTAAAAAAAAAGTACAAGCCCTCAGAAGGTCAGACTAATCATTGAATAATTTACAAAGTAACTGTAATGATCTTCAGATCCAAGCAGAGAAGCATGGAAGACACAGGATACTCAGAGCTGCCAGCAGAATTGAGATAGGATGTCACCACGGTGCCCTTTCTTAGGCCTCGTACACACGATGAGATATGTCTGCTCAAACTTGTCCGACGGACAGTTTAGAGCAGACATGTTTCTTTGGATTTCGGTCCGATGGCGTGTACACACCATCGGATCAAAATCCCCGCCGGCGGACAGCATGGTGACGCGGCAGTGACGTTGACGCCACCACGTCACCGCACCAGGAAGTAAACACTTCCGCGCGCATGCGTCGGATCCATTCACAGGATACGACGCATGTGCAGGAAGATATGTCCGCTGGTTTGCCGTACTAACCAGCGGACATATCCGACGGACAGGTTTGTAGCGGACAAATTTCAAAGCATGCTTTGAAATTTGTCCGATGGACAAACCTGTCCGCTAGCCCGTACACACGATCGGATTTGTCTGCTGAAACGGTCCATCGGACCGTTTTCAGCGGACAAATTTGATCGTGTGTACGCGGCTTTAGACTACCTGGTCCTCACCAGAGCCCCTAATGGTGGCTGGAATGGCATCACTGGTGAAAGAAATTCACCACTAAAGCAATGCACATGCACACAGTAATGCAATACTCTGCACTGTGGTGTGCTGCTTCTGTGCATGATGCAGGTGCATTTTCTAGTTCCTTGTGGTACTTTGTGAAGCACATCGTCTATGAACAGTGAATTAGTTGTATGGGTTATATTTAGCCAGGTAAAGATAGTGGCAGAGCAAAAAATATAGTCAAGGAGTATTGCTACAAGGTGTTATGGGGGAGTGGAGTAACCAGAACTAATTACCCGTACACACACGATCATTTTTCAGCATGAAAAAAAAACATTGTTTTTCAGCATGTCCAAAAAACGACGTTTTCCCAACTTCATCCTTAATAACGATGTTGCCCACACACCATCGTTTTTAAAAAATGATCTAGCAAAGCGCGGTGACGTACAACACATACGACGGCGCTATAAAAGGGAAGTTCCATTCACCATTGGGCTGCTTTAGCTGATTCCGTGTTAGTAAAAGACGATTCACACTTTTCTGTCTGTTACACCGTGATGAATGTGCTTACTCCATGATGAACAGTAGTTTTAACAGAACGAGTGCACCCGTCTCATAACTTGCTTCTGAGCATGCGCGGCTTTTTTACGTCGTTTTAGCACACACACGATCATCTTTTACAACCCGAAAACGATGTTAAAAAATGCAGCATGTTCAATTTTTTTGGTTGTTTTTCAGAACCTGAAAAATGATGCGCAGCCCACAAACGATCATTTTAAATGACGTTTTTGAAAAACTATGTTTTGAAAAATGATCGTGTGTACGTGTCAAGTGTCAAAACCAAAGTGCAGAGCAAACATGTAATCAAAAAAGATAGCAGGTATCGGGCATACAGTACATGAAACACAATGAACAGACACAATCATGAGCTAATTCTACAATGGGAAACTTGAAGTGAATGTTGCCATTCAAAAAAATGAAAAAATAGCCTTCTGCAAAAGAGACAATTTAGAGAGTGGGGCCCATGGATGGAATTAAATCACAACACTCAGCAAAGGATTCTTTAAGCCAACATTGGAGTCCACTCTGGACTGTTAAGTAATAATCATCTACTTTTGCAAGTAACCACATTTTCCAAAAAAAAAATCATATATATATATATAAATATAGATATTTAGTAATACAGTCTTGGATAGGCTGTTACATAAGGCGCTGAATTGACTGAAGAGAATTAGTAGAGGACACAATGGATGCCGAAAAGGGTGCAGATTACAGCTTAGTAAAATCCACACAATATAAATACATAACCACACAGCTCATTTTGGTTTTCTGTAATAGCAGACAGTTCTCTTACTCCAGGACCAAATAGTCATATACTGTATGAAATCCACCAGTATATTCTGATTTACGTGAGGACTCAACATGCATACGATTGCCTTTAAACAGGAAAGCAAACAGCCTGACACAATAGATGTCAGCACAATAAACATTAATATCTGTCACCAATCATTTATTATACAAATTTAGCTACACTAACTTCTGTTGTCATAAAGTTCTGCAACTTTTTTTCAAAGGCAAGGTGAATGATTTAAAGTTTTCATGAATTAAAAAATCACAAAACAGTAAAGTAGCCCAATTTTTTTGTAAAATATGAAAGATGATGTTACACCGAGTAAATAGATACCTAACATGTCATGCTTTAAAATTGCGCACACTCATGGAATGGCGCCAAACTTTGTTACTTAAAAATCTCCATAGGCAACGCTTTAATTTTTTTACAGGTTACCAGTTTAGAGTTACAGAGGAGGTCTAGTGCTAGAATTGTTGCACATTCTCTATCGCACGCGGCGACACCTCACATGTGTGGTTTGAACAACGTTTACATACGTGGGCGGGACTTACGTGTGCGTTTGCTTCTGAGCGCGAGCTACCGGGGACAGGGGCGTTTTAATTTTTTATTTATTAACTTTTTATGTTATTTATTTTTTACACTTGTTTTACATTTATTTTTTCGATCGCTTTTATTCCTATTATAAGGAATGTAAACATCCCTTGTAATAGGAATAGTGTGTGACAGGTCCTCTTTAAGGAGAAATGTAGGGTCAAAAAGACCCCACATCTCTCCTCTAGGCTGGAAAGAATAAGATCGTAAAAAAATTCTCATTCTTACTAGCCGCAATTGCGGTTTGTTTACTTACGGCCTCCTCCATTGCAAACATCTCTCCGGGCCCCCGATGGCACGGGAGAGCCCGGAGAAGCACCGGATGGCGGTGGGAGGGGGATGTCCCCTCCCGCCGCCTATAAGAACGATCAAGCGGCGGAACCTCCACTATGATCATTCTTATGGTGCGCAGGATCGCCGCCGGAACAAAATTATATCTGAATGATGCCTCTAGGTGCAGGCATCATTCAGATATCACCGCACAAAAATACAGGACGTCATATGACGTCCATCCGATATAAGAGATCCCCTTCTTGGATGTCATATGGCGGCGTGAGGTTTTGAAGTGGTTAAAGACATTTCAAGTGCCAAATGCTTCTAAACGCAGCTAAAGGAGCATTTAGCCTGGTTTACAGGTATTTTTTAATTTTTGGCTATTTAAAAAAAAAAAAACGCTTCTGAACACAAACGTGGCAAAACGCTGCCAAGCGTGCTGTGTGTAACTGTAGGTTACTATCTGTCAAGTTAAATCGTTCAGGAGAGGTTGTAAAAACGTATGTGTACATGAAGCATTAACCCTCGTACACACATTTGGATTTTTATCAGACAAATCTGTGGATTTTTGTCTAAAGGGCGTTGGCCGTGACCTTGTTCTGCATACAGACGGCAAAACTTTTTCAGCCAACATACAGGAAACTACGTGGTTTTTCAGCTCTTTAGCGCCACTCTTTGGGCAACTTCTGCTAATGTTGTCTGATGGTTATCACTTGTTCGGAGCATGCGTGTTTGTAATTTGGATTTTAGTGCGACGGACTTGTGTGCACACGATCGGATAATCTGACAGAACGCATTTGTTGTCAGACAATTTCAGATGAAGTCAGTCAATGACGAAACGCGTCAGGGCGTGGCCATCATCGGACGATCAGAACTGCTGTGCACCTCCAGGATCAGGAGCAGAGAATTGAGCCTGAGCGCCATTACTGTTAGAACATCCAGAGAGGGGAAACAGGCACAGTAATATCTATATGCTTGTCTTTTTTTGTCTTTTGGTACGCACATTTATGAAGGGGACTTGTGGGGTTTAATTAAAACTTTTAAACAATAATACACTATGTAAGTTTGTTCTTTCATATGTGCATGAACAAGATCTAAACAAGCAGAGTGGTGGAGAGTGCAAGATTGGTGACAGATACTGTGGTGCATTCCATGCTGGTTTAAATCCTTGGTTCGGTGAGTGCATCCGCAAAAGTGGAGAGTATCCCCCCACATGGTGAAACATAGCCCCCTGGTGATAAGGAGCACATATTAAGGAGGACACTGTTTATGACAGCTTCTGCTCATCTGCATCATTATTGATACCTATTTAAATATAGAACTTTGTTCAAAACGCTACAGTATACACTGAACTGTGGGACTACTGAGTCTCTATTTTTGTTTACTGTCTTTTGAAATTTGAGAACATGGCTAACCAACATTTAAAATTCCGACAACAATTGTCCGATGGAGCATAAAGACAGTCGGATTATCCGACAAAACATGTCCATCACACAATTGTTGTCAGAATATCTGATCGTGTACGGGCCTTTACCCTTTCTAGGTAGTATAAGAGACAACTTACAGAGGGTATGAGGCCAATAGCACAGAAAAGTGAGGAGCAGCGAGGTGAGTCAATTACTCCCTATTTTCCTATACATGATCCTGTATCTAAGGCCGCGTACACACGAGGAGACATATCCGATGAAAACGTCCGACGGACTGTTTTCATCGGACATGTCTCCTGGGAGATTTTAATCTGATGTGTGTACACATGATCAAACCAAAATCCCCGCGGACAGACAGCACGGTGACGTGGCGGTGACGTTGACTCCGCATCGTCACCAAACCAGGAAGTAAAATGCTTCCACGCATGCGTTGAATCCATTCGATGCATGCGGGGGATTTCGGTCCGCTGGTTAGGCGTACTAACCAGCGGACATGTCCGACGGACAGGTTTCCAGCAGACAAGTTTTAAAGCATGTTTTAAAATTTTTGTCCGCTGGAAACCTGTCTGCTAGGCCGTACACATGATCGGATATGTCTGCTGAAACTAGTCTGCGGACCAGTTTCTGCGGACATGTTCGATCGTGTGTAGGCGGCCTAATGTCCTTTTTAACCTGCAGGGTGTCCTAAACATTTACAGAATAAAATAAGCAATCACAAAACCAAAAATCTTAAACGTGGGAATGAATGTCCCTCTATTAAAAAATGCAGACAAAGGCATAGATCTTATCCTTAGCTATACAATCCCAGCTGCCATTTTTAGTGCAAAAAAAAGAAATGATGTAACTTATTGCAACTAAATTTCCTTTTATTCAATTTTTATAAACTAGTCCCACTGAGTGAATTATTCCTCTGAAAGTACTCCCATTTTACTCAACAAGAAGAGCTATAAAGGATGCATATTATAAACATTTTTCCTCTCTAATATCTCTATAATGTGAAAGGATGTAGTAATACAATTGCATTTGCTGGAAATAAGTACCAGCACTATTTTGCACCACAGGTGCTACATTGATTCTGTGTGATTTGTTGAAATCAGTTTTATTACAGAATGTCATTTCCTCTAAGTTTCTATAAAATGTGCCTTTTTACTGGATTCCCTTGTACATACATTATTACATAGTAACCATTCAAGCATAGCTCCCAATTTTATCAATCAATGGCAATGTGGGTGTTTAGATGGGAATACGTCTGTAATTTGCTCTTTTGTGCCAAAGTGTCCAGGGCTTTTTTGGTTATTCGGAAGCACCTCCGTTCTCTGAAATCTGCTGGAGCTAAAACATCAATTATTAAAAGGGAAGATTGAAGTGCTCTGTCTTTAGTTAAATCTTCTTGGGGTAGTTTGAAATGCTGGGTTTTGACAATAATAGCAACTTTTGTTTCCTCTCTGTGCAGTTTACCATCTGTTTGATTGGTAGAAAAGAAGCTTGCCCTGCTGTGTTTATTGACTCCTCGATGGGTAATTTAAAAATAAAGTGCAGCATTGCTTTGTACATCTGTAGGGGTGCAATGCTGTGGTTCCACCATATTAATGCCAAATCACAGAACTAAATCATGCCCTCATGGCCCTGGAAAACTGCTAGCCTGCTGCACACAATTTGACATTAGCAGCTACACGGCATGAAAGCTGTCGTTACATTCAGGGGCGAGGGATATGAAAGTTATTGAAATCTGCAACTTGGCTCCATTAAGATAATATCTAGCGCACTCCGCAATTGTATTTTGTCAGTTGTTCAATATGTTACTGATGCAATTTGCAGAGCACGTTGGGATGTGCAATCGATTATACATCTCCGTTTGCAGAAGGTTTGAACCCTTTGATTTGTGGTGGAGGGAGAGACGCTGAAATGAAACAGTTTTATAAAATGGTGACAGCGGGGGGGCAACCATGAATAAAGCAAAATCTAATATTAAATTGGAAATCTGTGTAGTTGCTAAGTCTACACTCATTTATTTTGTTTGCTAAATGTTATTTCCCTCCAAACTCATTAAGCCCACTGTTAACTCACACTTTGCGGCAAGCCTTATGATAAGCTAGTATGCTGTGAGATACTGTATGAGTCTATTTAGTACTAAAAGGGTTATACTTTCTGCTATGCATGAAGATCTGTAAATGTGATTGTGAAACAGGTAATGTGCTTGCAACATATACCTATCTAAATAGAAATTTCACAGGATGTTTTCATGCGTACACTCCACCTCTTTCTGATAGGAGGACAGTGTAAATTGAAAATTGTTATTTCTATCCCTTAAGGAATTTTCCACCTAAAGTAATATAATTGAAGAGAAGAGGGTGGCAACAATTGGAAGTTCTGAAACAAGCTCTGGATGATCCATAATTGTTGTATTTCTTTGTCTTTTTAAATAGACATCTTCAAGAAATGACTGCTAAAAAAGGGGACACTAAACTTACGTTAATGGCCTGTACACAAGATCGGTTTGTCTGATGAAAACGGTCCGATGGACTGTTTTCATTGGACAAACCGATCATGTGTGGGCCCCATCGTTTTTTTTCCCCAACCGTGAAAGAACTTAGAACCTGTTTATCTGATTATCTGATGGTTAAAAAAACGATAGAAAAAAAAACGATCGTCTGTGGGCAAGTCCATCGGTTAAAAAGCCACGCATGCTCAGAATCAAGTCGACGCATGCTCAGAAGCATTGAACTTCATTTTTCTCAGCACGTCGTACAGTGCCTGCCGCCGAGAATGTGTTTTTAGCACGACAGCATCGCGCTGATTCTCGGCGACAGGCTGCCGACATCTCGCACTCGCTGGAATAGTAAAAGCACATTCCAGCGAGTGCGTCATAGAAGCGACGGGGATCCGACGCGGATTCCCGCCAATTCTACACGTGGGCGGAATTTGTTATGAATCCTGAGAAGGAAGTCCCCGCCGGATTTTAAATAAAAATCCGGCATGGGTTCCCCCCTCAGGAGCATAACGGGCCCTTAGGTCTGATATGGGTTGTAAGGAGACACCCCCCTACGCCGAAAAAACGGCGTGGGGGTCCCCCTACAATCCATACCAGACCCGTATCCAAAGCACGCCGGCCGGCCGGTCAGGAAGGGAGTGGGGGCGAGTGAGCGCCCCCCCCCTCCTGAGCCGTACCGGGCAGCATGCCCTCAACATGGGGGGGTCAGGTGCTCTGGGGCAGGGGGCGCACTGCGGCCCCCCACCCCAGAGCACCCTGTCCCCATGTTGATGAGAACAGGGCCCCTTCCCGACAACCCTTGACGTTGGTTGTCGGGGTATGCGGGCGGGAGGCTTATCGGAATCTGGAATACCCCCTTTAATAAGGGGGCCCCCAGATACCGGCCCCCCACCCTAAGTGAATGAGTATGGGGTACATTGTACCCCTAGCCATTCACCTGGAGGCAAAGTGTAAACACAAATAAACCACACAGGGTATTGAAATATTTTATTAGTTGGCCGCCGGGGGGGGGGGGCGCTTTGATAAAAGCGCCCACCACCCATGGGGCTTCCTTCGACATCTTCGGCGGCGGAGGGGGGGTCTTCTCCCACTCTCCGGGGTCTTCTCCCACTCTCCGGGGTCTTCTCCCGCTCTCCGGGGGTCTTCTCCGGCTCTCCGGGGGTCTTCTCCGCTCTCCGGGGGTCTTCTCCGCTCTCCGGTGTCTTCTTCTTCTTCTTCAGGACTCCGGTAGGTACCACGTGGGTAGGTAGCACGTGGTACCTACCGGAGCATGATGGGACTGCGACGTCACAAGACAGGCCTATATACTGTAACTCGCTGAGAGCCGCGCGCCCGCCATAACAGCGGAAGGAAGCGTCGCGCCAACATCTGGAGAAGAGAAGAAGAAGAAGACGTCACAGAATAGGGGACTCGCCGCCGGTAGTAATTGAGCTAACACACGAAGATAGCGGCGGCGAGTCCTGAAGAAGAAGACACCGGAGAGCGGAGAAGACCCCCGGAGAGCCGGAGAAGACCCCCAGAGAGCGGGAGAAGACCCCGGAGAGTGGGAGAAGACCCCGGAGAGTGGGAAAAGACCCCCCCCCCACCGCCGAAGATTTCGAAGGAAGCCCCCGGCGGCGGAAGAGAACCAGATGGCGGCGAAGAACAGCGGCACCCACCCCCCCGCAGAAGCCCGCCGGAGGGGGGCGCTTTTATAAAAGCGATCATACACACCCCCCCGACGGCCAACTAATAAAATATTTCAATACCCTGTGTGGTTTATTTGTGTTTACACTTTGCCTCCAGGTGAATGGGTAGGGGTACAATGTACCCCATACTTATTCACTTAGGGTGGGGACCGGTATCTGGGGGCCCCCTTATTAAAGGGGGCTTCCAGATTCCGATAAGCCTCCCACCCGCATACCCCGACAACCAACGGCCAGGGTTGTCGGGAAGGGGCCCTGTCCTCATCAACATGGGGACAGGGTGCTCTGGGGTGGGGGGCCGCAGTGCGCCCCCCTGCCCCAGAGCACCTGACCCCCCCATGTTGAGGGCATGCTGCCCGGTACGGCTCAGGAGGGGGGGGCGCTCGCTCGCCCCCACTCCCTTCCTGACCGGCTGGCGTGCTTTGGATACGGGTCTGGTATGGATTGTGAGGGGACCCCCACGTCGTTTTTTCGGCGTAGGGGGGGGGGTCTCCTTACAACCCATACCAGACCTAAGGGCCTGTTATGCTCCTGAGGGGGGAACCCATGCCGGATTTTTATTTAAAATCCGGCGGGGACTTCCTTCTCAGGATTCATAACAAACTCCGCCCACGTGTAGAATTGGCGGGAATCCGCGTCGGATCCCCGTCGCTTCTATGACGGCTTTGTCTCCATCGCGGCAAGCCAGCTCGGCGCTGGCTCCCGCGATGGGGCTCGCAAGTGCTCAATCTCGCCGAGAAAGGGAGCAAAATTGACACAATATCCCAGTCACCTACTGTAGTGTTTTACGCCACCACATTCTGACACGAATGGATTTTTAACTGATGGTGTGTAGGCAAGACTGATGAAAGTCAGCTTCATCGGATATCTGATGAAAAAATCAATCGGTCCGTTTTCATCGGATGAACCGATCAGGTGTACGTGGCATAAGGATCTAAGGCCCTCGTGGCCAACTTGTGGCCCTTTGGCATTTATTCTGCAGTCCTCGGTGTCCCTGCAGATAATAGTCTATGTTTTTCATTACTTACAGTAAATGTTTACTCGGGCCAGTTAAGAGAATTATCCTTTATAGAAAATTCATAAATTGCCTCCTTTTTCATACTATCCCTCTTCTTCTGTGCTGTCCTTTCTTTTTGTGTTTTAATGTTTTTTTATATGTCTATTTTGGTCCCCTGATGCATATACTCAATCTGTGGCAAATCCTAAAGCATGTTTGCA
The DNA here is from genome assembly GCA_029574335.1 of Rana kukunoris. Lineage (NCBI taxonomy): Eukaryota > Metazoa > Chordata > Amphibia > Anura > Ranidae > Rana > Rana kukunoris. Next base: position 128,811,420 of record CM056049.1, read on the forward strand.
GTCTCAGACCATCTCTTGTAGCATGCCTGTTGTCTCTGAGCATTACATTCAGTGAATATTATTGTCTGCCTCTTGGTTGATGTCAGTGGCCACGCTCCAGGATGTTGACTGTCAAAGGTCTATGGATTGTGTGCTCATAAAGGGATGTCTAAATAACAGTTTCCACTATTATAAAACAATATTATGAAAAAGAATAAGACCTGATTCGCACTGGGATTTAAATGCGGTCCAATGTGGGGCGATTACAGCCTATTAATTTTGAATGAACTCAAATTTCACTGCACCACACCAAAAGTATGGCAATGCACTACTTTTGGAAACTTACTGCAACTTTATTGCATGCATTGTATTGTACTTCATTACCATGAGATCCAGGGAAACACTGCATTTGCAACCTGCATTTGGGGTGTCATTAACTTAACATTGACACGGGCACCAACTGCAGAGTGCAACTTCAGTGTGTTTTAAGCTTGGTATGGGAAATGCACACTGAATGTGGGTTTACCGCAACACGTTTTGGTGTGAATCGGCCCTTAGGAGAAAAAAATGGCAAACTTTATTTGAAACATAAATCAGAATTCCAATATTTATTTTTACCATATTTGGGTTATACCCTTCTGTTTTAAGAGAAGATGTGTCATGCTCTATTTACCCTGTCAACACTCCAGTGCATTCCCTAGATTCTTTATCTGTCCAGCACTGAAATTTCTCTTTAGAAAGAACAACAGACAGCATCAACATCCGTGAAACCAGCCTGTCATGAACACACCCCCTAGACTCTAGGGCAGGGATCTTCAAACTACGGACCTCCAGCTGTTGCGGAACTACAAGTCCCATGAGGCATTGTAAAACTCTGACATTCACAGACATGACTAGGCATGATGGGAATTGTAGTTCCTGAACAACTGGAGGGCCGTAGTTTGAGGACCCCTGCTCTAGGGCCTAGAGGTACATCCTCATAGTTATCCAGGACTAACCACACTCATACTCCATTATGTGAGAAACTCCCAGCTCAGTGCCTGCTGCTGAAAAAGAAGAGATGTGACCAATGATGTTACAAGTCCATATAAAAGACTGCAACAGAAAAGGCATCTATAAGGTATTTTTGTTAAAGTAAAGATTCAGGGGCTTCAGAGAGGGGATTGGCGATCAGTCGAATAGACACAGCTGGACCTGTGTTTTAAGGTCTCTGCACTTACCACGACCAAATTACCTGTGCTTCATTCAACTACCCACAAATCTTTCACATTTCCAGTAACAACTGCACAGTAAAACTGCATGCATCGACATTAACCACTTAAGGACCACCTAACGCCGATATACATCGGGAGAATGGCACGGCTGGGCACAAGCACGTACAGGTACGCCGCCTTTAAGAGCCCAGCCATGGGTCATGCACATGCCGCCGACGTGACCACGGGACCCGGTCCAAAGCTCCGTGACCGCGCCCGCGGGAAACTGTGGACCCGATCGATGCCGCTGGCCCTGCGATCGGTCACAGGAGCTGAAGAATGGGAAGAGGTGTGTGTAAACACACCTTCCCGTTTCTTTACTGTGGGAATGTCAGTGATCGTCTGGATAATGGAAAGGTTTCCCCGTAGGTGGGACTTTTAGGCAGCAATGTCAAAGCAGTAAGATACTGGTGATTGTATAAAAAAATATATTGTTTATTAGCTCGGAAAGAGGCTAAGTGGGGTACTAAATATAGATAACAATGTGTAAAAATAAATAAAGCCAATGATTAAAATGGCAAATTATCACATTCCATGGTACATACAATAAAATCATTACATATCACAATTCATTACATGTTCATTAAATATTACATAACAATGTACAATGTTGATCCCCGACGCGTTTCGACCAGTGGGGTCTCTTCAGGGGGATGGCTGTCTCTACAAAATATATCACAGAGGTATGAATAATTAAAAAGGTAAAAAAGCATATCGGTATATGTCCAAAAGATTATGAAAGGGAGTATAATTACCGCTACCCATGGAATGAGAAACTTGGAAAGCCATTAAATGCTCCGAAGGAACCTGGGAGATCCCCCATACACCCGAGGGCAGGAGGTCCCACCGGGAAGGGCCTACAAGGGGCCTCGAATGACGCCCCATCGGTGGGGGAGGAGCCACCGCCTGCAACGAACACCCAAGGAAGGCCACAGTTAGATAATTAGGTAGAAGGATATAAGCAAACCAAACAAAGTGATCGCTGATATGTATATGTATGTGGAGGGTAAAGGGCAATGGCAAACCGATATGTTGCCAATCTATATATGACATGTTGGACATGGCATTCCTAGGAGAAAGTAGAAGGGTAGGATGATATGAATGTAATCAAAAGTTGGTTAAATGGGGATGAGACCGTGATATGAAGCATACTAAAGTGCATAGGTGTGATGTAAATGAAGTGTGTGGTAGTAGTGATGGTGCAACAAGAATGTAAGTAGCAGACTGCAAGTAAAGAAAGCAGATGATGGTTTCCAAGTTTCCCATTCCATGGGTAGCGGTAATTATACTCCCTGTCATAATCTTTTGGACATATACCGATATGCTTTTTTACTTTTTTACTTATTCATACCTCTGTGATATATTTTGTAGAGACAACCATCCCCCTGAAGAGACCCCACTGGTCGAAACGTGTCGGGGATCAACATTGTACATTGTTATGTAATATTTAATGAATATGTAATGAATTGTGATATGTAATGATTTTATCGTATGTACCATGGAATGTGATCATTTGCCATTTTAATCATTGGCTTTATTTATTTTTACACATTGTTATCTATATTTAGTACCCCACTTAGCCTCTTTCCGAGCTAATAAACAATATATTTTTTTAATACAATCACCAGTATCTTACTGCTTTGACATTGCTGCCTAAAAGTCCCACCTATGGGGAAACCTTTCCATTATCCATTATTTCCGGGGCGAGCAGCTCTACCTTCTCTGTAACATGTGTTACCTTTTTCTCTGTCAGTGATCGTCTGTTCCCTGATATAGGGAACAACGATCACTGAAGTCACACGTCCAGCACCGCCCCCCCCCTACAGTTAGAAACACATATGAGGTCACACTTAACCCCTACAGCGCCCCCTAGTGGTTAACTCCTAAACTGCAATTGTCATTTTCACAGTAATCAGTACATTTTTATAGCACTTTTCGCTGTAAAAATGACAATGGTCCCAAAAAAAGTGCACCATTTGCTTGATGTACATGGTAAATCAGATACAGTACTTGTATGCTATATCCTATAATTAACTGTCATAAAAGAGATTCTAAAAAAAAAATTTTGCTTTACCTGTAACGTCCCTATCTTGGAGTACAGTACAGGACAATGGACTTGTATTCCAAGACCATGGGTAGCTAATGATTTCAGCTCACAGCAAGCTTTAGGACATCTTTGGAATCAGGGTACAAATTAAAGGAACATTTCATTTTTTTTTTATTTTTCGTGTATCATGTTAGGGACCAAAAATGTATATCTTAGGCCTCGTACACACGATCGGACATATCCGATGAAAACGGTCCGCGGACCATTTCCATCGGATATGTCCGATCTGGAGTTTGATCCGATGGCGTGTACACACCATCGGATCAAATTCCCCGCCGGCGGACGGCGCGGTGACGTGGCGGTGACGTTGACGCCGCCACGTCACCGCACCAGGAAGTAAAACACTTCCGCGCATGCGCCGAATCCATTCGGCGGCGGCGCGGCGGCGGTGCGGGACGACATGTCTGCTGGTAAGTGTACTAACCAGCAGACATGTCGGGCGGACGGATTCCACCCGATAGATTTCAAAGCATGCTTTGAAATCTGTCGGGTGGACAAATCTGTCCGCTAGCCCATACACACGATCGGAGATGTCTGCTGAAACGGTCCATCGGACCGTTTTCAGCGGATATATCCCCTCGTGTGTACGAGGCCTTAATTTAATAGTACAGGACACAGGACTTGTATTCTTGGGTTATATGCAACTACATTTAGGTGATTAAACACTGCAAATAACTTGCTAGGACTGCCCCCATAGTGCACTGTATGACTCTGTGAGATTACATTTTTTTTAACAAGCAATAAGGAGGGAGCAAGACACAGATGGGAGGGACCTGTGTCCTGTACTGTAATCCAAGGTAAGAATTTGACATGCAAGTCAAAGTTCCCTTCAACTTCATTGTACAGTACAGGACACAGGATTTGTATTCTTAGGCTGTGGGATGTGAAAACAATAAACTTAGGGATCAGAAACAACATGGCAAACAGAACTGAAAACAGGGCCACAAGAAAACAAGAGTTAAAGTGAGAAAAAAAACTCAGATCAAAGCTTGAAGTACCTTGTGGTCTAAGCTCACATCAGTTGAGGCCTGAACATCCACCTAGTAGACCTTTGAAAATTTGTGCACGTAGGACCAGGTGGAATTCTTGCAAACATGAGAAGCAAATACTTGACGTTGAAAAGCTTAAGAAACACCAACAGCTCTGGTGGAATGGACTCTCATAGTGAAAGAAAGAACTTTATCCTTAAATGCTTATGCCCTGGAATTGAGCTGCCTGATTAATGTCGCAATGGTGGAATGAGAAGTAGGATGCTCTCTACTAGGAGTTTGTTTGAAAGTGACCAAGGCTCGTCTGACATACAGTAGGTGTCAGGAAGGGCATGCCAGTGCCCAAAATGGTGGCCGTAGAGGTCGGCCAGTGACTTTGGTTCCTGCAAGGGCGCCGCGGCGTGCACCTCCTGAGTGTTTGGCGCCAGACAGGCTATTTAAACTGGGCCACTTCCCGGACTCAGGTGCTGTCCGTTCTATAACATTTGGTGTACTTGACCCTGTTATCCCGATTTCTGTTTCCGTTTATCTGACCTGGCTTGTCCCTGACGCTCCTGCTCTCTGCCTGCACCCGACCCGGCTTGTCTGACCCTGCTTCCGCCTGCCGCTCCTGCTACCTTGCAGCCAGCCAGCTACCGACCCGGCCTGCACCTTGACTTCGATCCTGCCTCCGCTTGGGTTCCTGACGTACCCGATAGTGTATGACCCGGCTTGCCTACTTCTGCTACCTTCTGTCAGCCGCTCCTGGGCCTTTCCTGCACCAGTGTCTTCCTGCAATTCCTTCAGCAACTCCAGCCCAGCGACTCACCAGTGATCCTGCCAGGCACTCATGCGACTTTGCACTCTTGAGCCTCCTGTCTGCTCTATCAGGAGCTCGGAGTCAGAGCTGTGAGAGAGGCCATCCTCCGCACACCAGGCTCTACCGCCAGGGACGTGACAGTAGGTCTAAGTATGTCTATGTACCCCATTCTTCTGGGCCAATTTGGTGCAATGAGAATCACTGGAACTCTTTCCTCTTCTATCTTCTCCAGGAATCAAGGGAGGAACTTAATCTGAGGAAAGACATACACCAGCTTAAATTGGGCCCAAGGAATTTACAGAGCATCCCCTGCAAAGGTAAGAAGATCCTTGGTTTTGTCTACAGATTAGTTCAGCTGGTTGTTGAACCTGGAGGCCAGGGTGTCTGATTCAACCTCTCCTTTGACAGAGTTTTTGAAAGATGAGACTACTCTCACAGGTCTAGGTGTTAGCAGCTTAGGAAGTCTGTCTGCCTATTTTCATTGCTACCTGTACCCTGACTGGGTGACCCTGCAGAAGAGGGGTCCAATGTTGCAGAGACAATCTGATGGCACTCAATTCTAAGACAATATTAGGAAGTTTTTACTCCTGTTGGGACCAGGTCCCTTGAACAGTTAAGGAATCTCTGCCCCAGTTTGTAAGTCTGGCATTCATTATCATCACCTTCCAGAGTGTGTGAAGGAAAGACTTTCCCAATTCTAGGGCAGGATTAGGGATACACTATGTTGGGGAGCGCTATGGCTAGATGATCCATTGACTGGACTTACTTGTTCCATATCATATGTTCAACGGAATAGGTCTGGAGTGAGACTGAGCAAAGGGAACTTCCTCAAAAGAGGCAATGTTCAAGCTAAGAACCCTAAGGATGGGTGTAGTTGCCAGAAATTCCCCTCGTCTTAGAGAAACAATGACAGATCGCATTACTTCCATTTGGAATTTAGCACACAACAATATCTTTTTAGAGATTTTAAGTTCTGTATTGGGCACTGGCAGATGCTTCTATTTAGTTTTGGAACTGTGAATAGGTTTGAATAAAAATTGTTAAACCACTCTTCAGTAGGAACTAGTACAACAATTCATTGTGGCCAAAGTTGGTGCAAGGTGGTAATTAAATTTGCCTCCTTCTTGTCTGTATCTGGCAGATTGAAAGGCAAAACTATTTTTGTTACCCCTTTGAAATTACAGACTGGACCCAGAGGTCTGGGCCTTTTAGATACCAACTGGTGCAAATGCCAATAGCTATCCCCCTAAATCCAAGAGACCTTTATTGTGAGGAGGGCTTCTGGGCATGTCTGGTTAATCTGGGAGTACAGGGCTTGTACTTAAAAAGATGTTGAGCCTTGGTTTGGAAGTAGACACCTGAGTGAAAAAACTTGCAGACAGCATTCTGTAAATAAATCCTCAGGGAACTCACTAGAGCAGTACACACCAGCTTTCAGCAAATACATTTATCAAGTGGTGATCCTGGAAAAATCAGGAAAAGTGAGAAATGTGTTGCTTCTCTCTGAGAAGAAAATATGTCTGTTCTCCCAAGAGGCTAGCAAAAACTGTAGAGTGATGGGATGGGGATGGGTTATACTAGGCTGTCCTTACAGCTTTGTTTACCAGTGCCTAATCTTCTAAAGTTAACAACATAACCCTATATACCTGTATTACTCATTCTGTGTCCCTTACGGTACAGCTAAGATACAGTTTAGTCCCAGAGTGGTTTTGTTTGCACTGATCCCCAGCACTTCACGTACCTTTCCTTTGCTCACCTGCCGCTCTGTTTAGAACTGGGACCTGAGGTCACACAAGGAGTATATAACATTGTATAAGCCATTACACCAGAGATTCATAGCTTGCCCATAGATTTATCATAACTGTTGGCAGCTGAACTGAGTAGTGGGGCGATTAAAAGAAAGGTAAATGTATGTGGCTGTAGAAATGATCATTAAACTGAACGTGTTGCTTTGCCCTGCATTGGCAAAACAAAGATGTTTTTATCACCAATATTTCTGAACATGTAATATTTAATGCTACTTTCAAATATGGAATATTTGCCAACTATCCCCTGCTGTGTGTGTGAATTCGTATCAGGTGAAGAATGTGTAAATTTATTGCCAATACCTTCTAAAATTGTACTGATTGTTTTCAAGAAAACCAGCTAAACTTTTAAAGTAACTAAATATGAATATGTGTGTTTTTAAAAATGTTAATGTTTACCTGAATTTTAATCTAATATATTGAGGTTGGGTGGTAAGCAGAACCGCCCCTCTGCCTTGAACCTTGTTTTTTTTAAGCAATTAATAAAATATGTCTCTTTCCCAACAACAAATTTGTACTTTCTGGGAAATAAAAGGGATATTTAAACAGAACCAGCTGTGAATTGTAATTAAGGTTGTTTTAAATTGATGACTATTACTTGGCGAGCCAGCTATAAATAGAGCCATCTAAAAAAAAAAATTATAAAATTAAGATTACATTGAATCTGAATAATGAATCAATGTATAAATTGGAAAAATGATACAAACAGCTGTATCAAGCTGAACATATAAGATCAGAAAGTAAAATATAAACAATTAAATAAATTCAGACAAAAATACTTTGGAAGTGGAAATAAGATAAAAGCCCAAAGAGGTCCCTTTCACATGGGGCGGCCTATGTTTTGAACAGCAGGTGATCTGTCTTCTAATTCCTTGCTGATCAGAGTTCTATGTGTGACCGAGAGTAAACAGACTCTGCTGTTCATTTACACCCGATTTCCCCCCAATCCACTTTTGCAGAGGAGAACGCATCGCCTTCCATTTTTTTTCTCAGCGGACCAGATTGGATTAGAGGTAGGTGGGTGTAAATGGACACAAGTCTGTTTACACTTGCCAGTTCCTGATGTAAAGCAGTGAATGGGTTGTCCGATCAGGTCTGCCTGAAAAACTGACAGGCCAACCTGATTGGACTCTTCATGTGAAAGTCTAACTATTATTTACAATGTTCCCTCTCTCTTACTGCAACTTTTTCTGTCTAACCTGTCTAAAAAAAAGATGCACGCTACCTATTTTTAATCTGCCCTGGTTCAATCACTTCATCCCCTAGCTCTAGCTTTTCTGTGTCAGTGAAAAGCTGCTGCAGAGAAGAGGCGAGAGCACTAACAAGGACTGGGCCATGGGTGTAGAATCAAATGATCAGACTGGTGAGGATAAAAAATAGGTAAGTATGCACAACTTTTTATATGCAGGATAGGTAGGAGGCGGGAGGAGGTCACAATTTGATTCATACATTTCACAGTTCAAAAGAAGCAGTGTAGCAAACAGGCCTCTGACAATTTTCTACATATAGGTCTGTGAGATAAAATGTGGCCAAAAAATGGACCTGAGCTGCTGTATGTCTGAATGTGTAAAAGGGGCTGTAGGAGTGTAAAAAAAAAAAAGTATAGTGGCAGTAAAACTGTAAAACACCTTTCAGAGAGAGTAATATCCAGTTGACAAGCTGACATGTCCCCACTTCCCAATCAGATGATTAGAGCTGGGTGACTGCTGTTCTTTTTCCTCCACTATATAGCATAAAAATGTTGCGCAGTGCTTTACAATGTAAACTGTTTTCCACGTTTTTACTGAAAGTGGAGCACACAAAATTAAAAAAGTGCTATTCATGTATATTTACAAAGAAGTGCGAACACTATATTTGAAAGTGTCAAGCATAATATACGAAAATATCCTTACAAAGGGCACCCACTGCTGCGGGTAAGTATCACTTTGATGTGTTGTCCCTCCTCCAGCCTGTGACCGGCTAGTGAAAGGATACATGTTCCTTGTTAGCACAATAACAGCAGCACAACTGGCTACTTGTGCTTCCCTCCTATTCCCAGCCTGAAAGAGTTGTTAGGTTGACTTAAAATCAAATTTAGGTTCTTTACAGCTTGTATTAAAAAAAAAAAAGAGTTAAAGATTACATTACATTTCAAGATGTGTTAATAAATACAGTGCTGCATTCATTTGTGTCTTTTATATCTACCCGAGATTCAACATTAACTATCCAGTGGTGTTTTATAAATGTGTCCTCAAAGATCTGGTAATTTGGTTTGTAACAGGCACTGCAAATCCCAGACCAGTCAAGTATCTTTAATGATAAAGATGGAAGTTGCAGCCCAAAATATAACACAATGGCAAAAATGCTAAACATTATATATCACTGTCCATCTCTACCAACACAAGCCCCCCTGACTGACAAATCATACATGTTTCAAAAACATCTGAAGCTAGTGTAGCCCTTTTTTAGGAGGGGGGTATGAGAAATAGCCCTCCCCAAACAGGATATTTTACTAAACCTGTAGACGACATAAGAGAATTAGAACCGTTGCTAAGTGGAAGAATGGGTTTGATAATAAAGTTGTCAGTCCCTCCACCTAGGACAGGGCCTCTGTGATTAATTTCCTTTGTGGAAAATTAATCAATAATCTAAACAACTTAATTGGGAGCAGAAAAACTACCACCAGCATATAATATAAAACATAAGTACATAGATACACACCAATATTGAAATAATACAATCTTTATAGAAGATGAGATTATAACATCCAATGTACAAACAGGTATTATCAACAAAAGGGCCGATAGGAGCTCTGGTGGAATTGTGCACATACCCAAGTATATATAATTATTAACAGAGATACTTCCAGATGAATGTTGTGGCAAAGTCCAGTTGCAGGGACCCCAAGGATGATGCGGCATCTGTCTTTATAACGGAGACCTAAAGACAAGATCAGCAGTCATAGGAGGATCCTCCAACTGTTGTCCAATCAGCCTGGAACCAAGCTTCTCGCTGGCAGGAGCTGTGTGGCAGCACTGGAACTCAAAGTCATTCTATCTACTCTGCGCTTTAGTCCCTCCCTTATAGTTTCTAATTTAACATGCAACCTGACCTCTAAGCCAATAAAGTCTGACTTGGCTCTAGCCTATGCTGGTTATAAATCCATAAACTAAAACTAGTTATATAATACCAGAACAGAAGAGGCAGAATTAACTAGAATAGCAGGAGCTGCTGCATAAAACTAGAATAACAACAGCTGTATATAAACTCTATTGCAATAAACTGGTTCACCTAGTAAGATACTGGAAAATGAACCCTACACATACAGTAGCACAAAGCTATCTATCTGGCACTGTGCATGTGAAATGATAACAAGGACAGGGCAGAGGTACTCTGTCTGACACAAAGATTTAGATATACCCTCAGCTGCTTCAGCTTAACTATTAGGTCAGAGGAATGCAGTACTTGCATAATAGTCCCTTCTGGTGTGGGGTTTAGCAGCATGGGCAGGACTTTTTCTCTCTATGCCCACTTCCTTCTTCTGGGGTATTTTAAAGCCAACAACCCAGGGACAGAAAGTGCATACTTACTACTGTATATTTACAGGCATTTACAAATTCAAACAGTAGAGGGCAGCAGATCCCTACACATTTCCCCTGGTGAAATCTTTAAGTCCCAATTTAAGAAAAAAGTGTTGTTCTCTCCCCCTTACAATAGCTTTCTGAGGAAAAACAATAAGTTAGTAGCAACACATGCCAGGTAAAGTAAAAACAAGCAACATGGTTACTAAATTGGAGACTACTTCTACCCAAACATGATTCAAGTGAGGCTGAGTGATAAACCTGGGGTCCCTCAAATTATCATAGTTCAAAACAGATGGAGGATTTTTAATCCTCTGCCTCTCCATACTTCCCTCTGATGTAATCCTGTGTTTTCAGGCACTGAACTAGGACTATGAATCATGGGAAAAGATGGCAATAGCTGTGTAGAAGGACTGAGCCCCTAACTAGGCGTGCTCACTAATTGTGGCACACACTCTGGAGATTTGGGGCCCAGTAGTTGGGCTAAAGGCTTCAGGAGCTACAGTCCAATCACTGACATGGGTATCAGGAAGATCAGATGAGAGGTCTGCCTGAACCTGAAATGAGTCACACTCTGAAATGTCATCTGAGCCATCTTTGTCACTGACTTGAGGAACAGGCAGACAATGATTTCTATGTCAGGCTTTAATCCTGCCTTCTGGTTCCTTTATCTTGTATACTGGAATCCTGGGTAATTTATTCACCACTGTAAAAATCTAATTTCACCATCTGTTGGTCAGCTTATGCTTTCCAGATACTTCCAAGTTCCATAGCAAGACTTGATCACCTGGTTTCACATCTCTGTATCTCAAACGGAGATTAAATATTATTTTGTCCCCTTAGTTTATTTTAGCTGCATTTTCTACAGCTAAACAGTAAGCAGACTTGAGGGTATCTTTCAGATGAGCCACATATTGGTAATGACTTTGGTGACTATCATGTGCAGACTTCTAGCAGTGGATCAATGGGAAATCTAGGCTCCCTCCCAAACATCAGGAAACAGGAGAATAATCCTGTATTCACTATTTTCGGTAACCAAAACCAATCCTGGAAATCTATTTTAGAGCATCAGCTCCAATGTTCTTTGAACTAGGTTTACACTTTAGAGTGAATTGATAAATGGTTAAGGCAGCCAGGCAGCAATGTCCTGTGGCATGCAGTTTGGCTGTTTTTAGGACATGCGTAAAAGGATTATCAACTGTTCTTACTTTAAATGTAGCTATATACAGATGATCATAAGCACCAGGAACTCCAATTTTTGGGCTGGGGAGTTGTGCCTACTAGGAGGGAAGCTTTGGCTGATGAAGGCCATTGGTCGTAGCCCAGTTGGATACTCTTGGTAAATTGCCCCACCCATTCCTTCAATGCTAGTATCCCCATGGTGCACATACTGTTTCTGGCCATCAGCATATGCTAAAACTGGTTCCTGTGTCAGCTGCTTCTTCAATTGAGTGAAAGTCTCCTTACATGCAGAAGTCAAGTGGTCCCCAAAAGGACTTTTGGAAGACCTTGTTTGATTCCCTTGACGGCACCCTTTGAATACCCTTCTACAAATCTGAGGGAGTAGCCACAAAATCAAAGGAAAGGCTGTACTTCTGTCATTTTGTGAAACTGAGGCCAGTTCCCTGTTGCTTTAACTTTGGCTGAATCAGTGGCCACTCCTTCAGCAGAGACAAAGTGACCCACAGTAACTGATAATCTTCATAATTTAAACTTATCTGACAATTTCAGTCCCTCTTCTTTTAGGCAATGTAATACTTGCATGAGTGTTTTTTCCTGTTTATCTAGTGTAATCCCAAATACAATAATGTCATTGTACTAGAACACTCATATACTAGAACACTCATAACTTTTTCCATTACCTTTGGAGTGTTGCAGATGCACCTCTTATGCCTTGTGGTATGCAAGTAAATTGACAGAAGCCCAAAGGTCATATAAAAGCTGTCTTCTCCTGATTTTCGGATGCCATTGGAACTTGCTAGCATCTAGACAGTAGATCTAGCATGGTTAACAAACAACTTTGATTTAAATCCCCCAGTGCTTCTTCAATTCTGGGCAGTGTATATTGATCAGGCATTGTCCTTCGATTCAGAGTTCTGTAATCTATACACAGATGGATGGATCCACATTTTTTTCCTATCACAATGGGGGAGGCATAGGGAGTCTTTCTATCAACAACGATCCCCTGGTCTTTCATCTGATACACTGTATAATGTCTGTTTTAGCTCATCCACATCTTTTTGTGCTATTCTCCATGTTTTTTCTCTGAAGGGAGTAGCGTTGGTTAGTCTAAATGTGTGTTCTAAGCATTCTTGGCCTAGGCTTCATCCATATCACCTGCAGAGAGTCAGTTTCTTGTTCCAGAGCTTTGGCAACTTTGGGTAGCTCAAATCGAGTAGAAGTTGTATTTTTGACTTAGACTCTGCACGCTTCAGCATAAGAGTTAACACCCAGCAAAGGGCAGTAGATAGCTACAACGTGAAAAGGACCAATTATGACAGGCTGGAGAGAACAATGTTTCCAGTCACACAAGTAGACAATTCCACTCTAACTCTCCAGCTCTTTCTCTCAGGGATCCCCATCCACCCTTCTTTGTTCATCATCTCCATAACATACACTGCTCAAAAAAAGTAACACTTTTGAATCAGAGATTCCAGGAGACAGGCAGTTACTCTAGGAGAGCTGGACAGAGCCGTAGTAGGTCCTTAACCCATTAGCAGGACCGGTATCTGCTCCTTTGTGCAAGGAGGAACAGGATGAACACTGCCAGAGCCCTACAAAATGACCCCCAGCAGGCCACTGGTGTGAATGTCTCTGACCAAACAATCAGAAACAGACTTCATGGGGGTGGCCTAAAGGGCCCGACATCCTATCGTGAGCTCTGTGTTCGCTGCCAGACACTGTGGAGCTTGATTCACATTTTCCATTGAACACTAGAATTGTCAGGTCTACCACTGGTGTCCCATGCTTTTCACAGATGAGAGGAGCAGGTTCACCCTGAGCCTTTGTGACAGACGTGAAAGGGTCTGGAGAAGCCGCGGAGAACTTTATGCTGCCTGTAACATCGTTCAGCATGACCAGTTTGGTGGTGGGTCAGTGATGGTCTGGGAAAGCAGTATCCATGGAGGGACGCACAGACCTCTACAGGCTACACAATGGAACCCTGACTGCCATTAGGTATCGGGATAAAATCCTTGGACCCGTTGTCAGACCCTACACTGGTGCAGTGGGTCCTGGGTTCCTCCTGGTGCACCACAATGCCCGGCCTCATGTGGTGAGAGCATGCAGCCAGTTCCTGAAGGATGAAGAAATTGATACCATTAAATGGCCCCCACAACCTAAATCCAACACCTCTGGGACATTATGGTTCGGTCCATCTGGTGCCACCAGGATGCACCTCAGTCTGTTCAGGAGCTCAGTGATGCTCTGATCCAGATCTGGGAGGAAATACCCCAGGACACCATCAGTTATATCAGTCTTATTAGGAGCATGACCTGATGTTGTCAGGCATGCATACACGTACTTTGGGGCCATACAAATTATGAGGACCATTTTGAGTTGTTGCAATGAAATTTCAGCAAAATGCACTGCATAATTTTTTCACTTTGATTTTTGGGGTGTCTTTAAATTCAGCCCTCTGTAGGTGGATAATTTGAATTTCCATCAAATGATGTGCCATCCTTTCATTCCTAACACATTACCCAGTCCATATCAGTATAGATATTCAGCATGAGACTTTTGCCCGTTGAGATCTGAAACATTTTCAAAGTGTTTCTTTCATTTTTTGAGCAGTGTATAAAAGCACAACTTAAATAACCCACCCATAACTGCATATAGATAAAAGAGCAACATTTGTTGGATTTGACTGCTATAAATGAGAATATGTATTAAAATTCTTTAACTTTATTGTAAATAGGTATTAGTTAAAAGCCATACTGGATCAAATCAATCCTAAAATCCATGCTATAAATTGGTTTACCTAAAGCTTTTCTCTTACTCCCAGAATTAACTGCTAGCTATCATACCACAAATACAGGCCTATAATACATTAACGTGTATATGGATAATTAATATATGGCCTTCAGGTGATAGATCCACTTAGGTCAACACGTTTCATGAAATAGCTTCTTGAGGACACTAAGGACCAAGTGAGAAAGTAGCAATTTTACTAAATGCAGTGAAAAAATACATTAAAACTTTGTTTACAATTAATATTAGTCTATGCATCACATTATAAGGTAACTACTAACATTTTATAAATCTGTCAAACATGCCTATGCATGTAAGCTATTTATACCAATGGTCAGTGGTTGCAGCAAATGATCAGGAGGCTACCCTTGGGGAAGGCACTGAGACAAGATGACAGAACAAAGAAATGGCATTCTTCCCAGGTGTTTCTTGTAGTAGACAAGATAGTGCCTAAATGTAGACTATAGAACATGTAAATGCTTTCCCCAGCATGTAACAATTACTCACATCATAAGGCCAATAACCTGCAGACACTATGTGCAACTCATATAATGTGTGCCAGATGTAGGAAAACCAAATGCCAGCCTTTTAAAGGTTATCCATGTCAACAGAAGGCCTCAAATCTATTAGTGTAATGGAATCCACAATCTAATAAAACATAAAATTAATAAGCTATTCATCACCAGCCCCTAAAAACACAAACATAAGGGATACAGCACATGCTTACTCTTTTCAACAAAAGCCAAAAAATAGTAAAATAGGACTGGTAGTGTTTCTAAGGGCAGGTCACAACGTGCAGCATGTTTGCCTGAAATAACAAAAACATCCACTAAATGATAGCAATCATGCTTATCTATTTCAACATATACAGTAGTCATAACGTACCCTAGTTCTATAGCCTCCTGCACACAGCAGTTGTAGACTTTGTTCTTTCGAAGTGCAAGAGTACAGAAATGCAGCATGACAAAAGTGCATAGATTTGAACAGCAGTAGCTGGATACAGTGGGCCATATTCAGAAAAGGGGAGGGGGTATTTGTGTGCGGGCGTAGCGTATGCACTTTACACTACGCCTCCGCAACTATTATGGGCAAGTGCCTTATTCAGAAAGCACTTACTCCATTAGTTGTGGCGGCGTAGTGTAAAGTGTCCGGCGTAAGGGCGCCTAATACAAATGAGTAATGTGGGGGCGTGATTCATGTAAATGAATCATGACCCTACGCTATTTACGTATTTTATGAACGGCGCATGCGCCGTCCGTGGACGTATCCCAATGCGCATGCGTGAAACACGTCGCAACTAGTCAATGTAAACGACGTGTACGTAAATAACGTCCAGACCCATTCCCGAACGATTTCCGCAAACGACATAAACGACATACAATTCGACGCTGTCCCGACGTCCATACTTAACATTGGCTGCTCGTCCTATAGCAGGGGTAACCATGTGCCGGAATAACGCTTACGCAAACGACGTAAACTACGATGTTCGGGAATACGCGTATCTAGCTCATTTGCATATTCGACTCAGAAATCGATGGAAACGCCACCTAGCGGCCAGCGTAAAACTACAACTAATATATGACGATGCAACAGACTTACGCCGCTCGTATATTAGCAGAATTACGGCGTATCTTCTTTTATGAATACTAAAAAAAGATACACCGTCTATTCTTAGTATTTACGCGGCGTATCTCTTGATACGCCGACGTAAATACTATTTGAATCTGGCCCAGTAAGTTTAAGTTATTTATCATTTCTTTCAAGTATTTCTAATTGATCTTCCTAAATGTTTTACTTGTTTACCTTGGTATTTTGGCTGTGTTACTATTAGAGTCGGTTCACACTGGGGCGACACGACTTCCAGCACGACTTTCAGAAGCAACTTCAACACGACATGAGCATGAACCACAGGGCAATCTGGGGCGATTTACAACACGACTTTGAAGTCCTTTTCAGGTCAGGAGACATTCCAGTGGCCAATAAAACAACAATCAGCTCTGGGAGAGGGAAGGGGAGGGAGGGGTTTGCCTGAGAAATGTATGTTATCTTGCTGGGAAGTAGCTTCAATTAAAACAGTGATCAGACTTGGAAGCGACTTCCATTGAAATCAATGGGTACAAATCGCCTAGAAGTCTGATTGAAGTAGTACAGGAACCTCTTCTGAAGTCGGAGCGACATGAGTAGTGTGTATTAACACCGCTCCCATTCACTTACTTACTTGCTTTTCTGGACAGCACGACTTGGGACGACTTGAGACGACTTCAAGTCGGATCCCAAGTCGCCCCAGTGTGAACCGACTCTTAGTGATTGCTTACCAAGTACTGGAGTAACTGAGGTTTCGAGAACTAGGTGTGGTCAATTAGCATATGTACGAGAGGCGAGCTGTTGTCCAAATTGGTTTGGAGACAGCCAACTATCTTTGGTTAGTACTTTTTTTTAAATTTAGGTAAGTCTTTTTTTAAATGTCTAGTTTAGTTCAGTGCAATACTTGTTTGACGTTTGTTTTTCATGGAACTTTTTGGAAGCTGGGATGCTGTCCAATATGTAGGCAGATTTCTAGTCTACGTGATGACATTGCTTGTCTAAATTCCTTGGTTTGTGCCTTGTAGTCTGAGATCAGAAAAGGCTATCTAAGCCAATTTGTTCTGTGCAGCTGCCCTGCAAACAGCCATCTCCTTCTCAAATAGTGCGCAGAAGAAGGGCAATGTGGACAACTGTTGGACAACTGCCCGAGGGCCCCATGCCACTAGGGGGCCCCATCAGGGCTTGCCAACCTTAGTAAAATCAGGGACAGTATGTAAAAATCTGTTTTTTTACATCTGTCCCTGAAATGTCCCTTACCAACATCCTTTTGGTCTAAAAATCCCAAAATTATAGCCGCCCCGCCTCTCCAGTGTGTATGTATACTGTGTGTGTATATTGTGTATGCATACTGTATATGTGTGTGTGTGTGTATACTGTGTGGCCCCATAATCGATTGCCTGGGGGCCCCATAATCTCTTATTGCTCTGGGGCCCCATAATCTCCTATTGCCGGGGGCCCCATAATCTCCTATTGCCGGGAGCCCCATAATCTCCTATTACCCGTGGGCCCCATGAGTTGTCAGTCCGCCCCCGATGAGGCCTGTGGAACATAAACATGTAGCTTTTGGTGTGACACTGCATAACCCACATAGTGTTCTTTCAGAGATAGAAGCAGGTAAAAAGGTTGCAAACATAGCTGCGCATAGAAAGGAGAACCCTGAAAGAAAATGAAAAGTAATGGTTTTGTGTGAGGCTGCAAACCATGCGAGTGTTGTGACTGCTCCTAAAAGAAGAAGTCATCTTCTTGTTGGTGATTCAATTGTAAGAGGTACATCCTAAAGGTGTTCTATTGGGTTGAGGTCACGACTCTGTGCAGGCAGGTCATGTTCCTCCACCCCAAATGTGCTCATCCATGTCTTTATGGACCTTGCTTTGTGCACTGGTACAAATCGAAAAGGAAGGGGGGTGCAATCAGCGCAAAATTATGAGGTGAACTTATCAAAATATGTAATAAAGTGAAAAAAACTGAACGTTTAAATCCACATGAATGCCAGCTGAACACTAAAGAACTTTCACAAAATTCCCAAATAGATACAACATAGAAAAAAAGTGCAGAGCAAACAATAAAAATCAATAATATATATATAATATATTATACATTAGGTCCTGAATGATCAGGAAATGTGAGAGATGGTTAACAATACTTAAATCACAAATAATATAAGATAAGAAAGTAACATGCAAATGTGATCAATACATGATTATTTATCCAATAAATTGTAACGTGAAAAATGTCCAATAAGTCCAAATATTATCTGAAATATCCGACCCTAAATTCCACCGGGTGATAAATTGGCACAAAATTGAAGTGATCCCACCACCAAGGAGATTAAATGCTATTACCTCCAAGATAGACCACTGTTTCACCAGATGGTCCAATGAGCCAGGGCCGTCTTTAATATGGTTTGGGCCCTGGGCAAACATTTTTTTTGGGCCCCCCTCCAGATTATTTTGGGCCTGGCTGATTCACATGTATGTGTTTTGGCGGCCCTCATTTGTGCAGGCACAGCAGCCCATTGATTTGAATGTGCTACCATGCCTTTGTTTCCTGCAGAAAAAAAGTTCATTCAGCATTTTAAAAATCAGTTGCCTTGAAATCCATTCTGCTTTTGCACCATGCTACTTACCTGCAGTTCTTGCACACACAAACGCACTGTGTTTTTAAAAGCGTGACCTAAACGTCTAAAAATGCAGCAAGTTTGACAGTGCGGGAACTGCAGATAAGTCACAGCAGACAGCAGAATGGACAGACAGTGCTGTATTTCATTGCTTGATGGGCATAGGTGTGCCGTGTGCTCAGCCTATTACATGAGGCATCAAATGAATGGGCTGTTGTGCCTGCACAAATGTGGGCCGCCAAAACACATACATGTGAACCAGTCAGGCCCAAAATAAGCCCATCAAGCAGTTAAATAAAGACAGTAATGCCATGTGCTCTGAGGCATTACTCAGCCTGGACTGCAGGTCTGGTCTGTGACTTAAAGAGTTCCTCTATTTTACACATGGCATGGCATGGGGTCCCATGGTGCTAAAACAGAATGGACAGACGGTGCTGTGACCCCATGCCATGCCATGTGTAAATTACAGGAACTTTTTAAAACACTGACCAGACCTGCAGTGAATCATCAAATATTATAAAGACTTTGGGCACACTCTACAGAAAACTTCTATTTACAATATAGATTAGCAAACAGTGACATACCTTGAGGAGCAGGACATGAAGAAGTCAGCCTCAGGAAGAGCAAACTGGGAATGCTATAAAATCACATTCTAATTCACTTTTATATACAAGCAGCACCCAGTGGCAGGAAGGGAGAAGTGCACGTCTAAAGGGAAGCCAGGTGTTCTGTACATTTTAAAACACTGGGAAGGGAAGCAGTACTGTCACCTGGCTGCGTGCCGCTGATGATTTTCAGCCTGATTTGTGGGCAGCACAGGGGCTTAACGGGCGGCAGGGCCGCCATCAGGAATTATGGGGCCCCTTACACAGCTTCAGGCATGGGCCCCCTGGAGCAGAGAACGGGGGGGGGTGCTGTCCCCTTAAATCGAGACGCGGGGGGGGGCGGGGCTGCCGCGAATTTAGAAGCGGGAGGCCCTTTACAAAGAAAAGATTTAATAAAGAAAAATATATATAAAAAAAGGGGTGTTGCCATCCGGGACCTCTGGACCCTTTAATAAAAAATAAAATAAAAAAAATATATTAAAAATAAACACTTATAAAAAAAAAGTGGGGTTGCCATCCAGGGCCCTGGGAACCTCTGGGCCCTTTAATAAAAAAAATATATAAACAAAAATAAAAAAATAAACATTTATAAAAAAATTAAAAAGGGTGTTTGCCACATGGGGCCCTGGGGACCCCTGAGCCCTTTAATTATATATATATATATATATATATATATATATATATATATATATATATATATATATATATATATATATATACATATACATATATATAAATAAAAAGAAATAAAAAGAAAAAAAAAGAAATAAAATATAAAAAAAAATTATAAAAAAAGGGGGGTTGCCATCCAGGGCCCTGGGGACCTCTGGGTCCTTTAATAATAATAACATTTATATTATATAATATGTATACATATATATATATATATATATATATATATATATATATATATATATATATATATATATATATATATATAAAATAAATATATAAAAAAGTTTTTTTTTATAAAAAAGGGGGGTCTTCATCGGGGCCCTGGGGAACTACGGGCCCCTGGGGACCTCCAGACCTCTAAAAAAAAAATTGGCCTTTTAATAAAAAATAAAATACAAATATATAAAATAAATATATTTTTTTTATTTAAAAATAAACAAAAAAAAGGGGGGTTGCCATCTTGGGCCCTGGGGGCCTCCGGGTCCCTGGGGACCCCTAAAAAAAAATTGTCCCTTTAATAAAAAAATACAAATATATTTTTAAAAAATTGGCCCTTTAATAAAAAATAAAAATATATAAAATAAATATACTTTTTTATTTAAAAATAAATAAAAAAAGGGGGGGGTTGCCATCTTGGGCCCTGGGGGCCTCCGGGCCCCTGGGGACCCCCGGACCTCCGGACCCCTAAAAAAAAAAAAAAAAAAAAAAAAAAGGGGGTTGCTTTGGGCCCCCAACAGTGACAGGGCCCTGGGCAGCTGCCCCTGTTTGCCCTATGGTAGAGACGGCCCTGCAATGTGCATAGATATCAGCCAGGTAGCCCAGGAAACCAGATGATGTCACTTTTCCTCATGTGTCAATCAATATGAACATACCAAGACAGACAGGGAAAGAAGACAATGATCTAAGAGCTTCCATATGTTAAAAGTTTTAATGAAAAGTATAGCTCACAGCTTACTCACATTTGGTTAAAATCAAAGAGGCATCAAATATTAGGAAGGACGTAGGAACGTTCAAAGGAAATCAGGATGGTAGCGAGCGACATGAGTAGGTGAAATCCTGTCCCGGACACGTTGCGTAATGAATACTTCTTCAGCAGAGCTTAGTTCCAGCGAATGGAACTCTTAAGGTGTAAGCATACCAATACATTTTGGACAATTTCCTGTTCCCAACTTCATGTTCCAAAATGACTGCACACCAGTGCACAAAAAAAGGTCCATAAAGACATGGATGAGTGAGTTTGGGGTGGAGGAACTTGACTAGCCTGCACAGAGTCCTGATAGAACACCTTTGGGATGAATTAGAGTAGAGACTGTGAGCCAGGCCTAGAGCTTGAGCGTTCATCCATTTCAATTGCTAGAATAAACAAGTATGTCCTTGAGCAATGGGGACTATATAAGGGATGGGCTGGGGATAGTAGACTCAGGCACTCCTGGGGGATTTTTTGGCATGCTGGTTGGCATGTTAGACTAATAGGTGAGCAATGTGTGTGTAAGGCTATATGGCATTAATAGAAGATTTAATTTTTTCTATCCATTTGGAAATGCAGTAGCTTAATATCCCCTCTTTTTATATTTGGGGCTGGCGTTCCAATTTCTTATAACTAGCACATGTTATGTGAGTTTCACATAGTGTCTGAAGGATATTGCCATTATAGTATGTGTAATTGTCATGTGTGGCTGAAAGCATTTTTAATCTAAACGTAGGCCTGTTTCACACGGGCTTCAGCTTGTATAAGAGCAGTGTGAAGCTCAAGCTTTTATGAAACTTTCTGCAAGCTTTTGTAAAACGTTTGGCAAGCTTCAATCAGCTTTCTCTAAGCCTTTAAAGCGCCCTTCAGCTCCTGTTTGCAAATGTTATACACAGCGGGCCAGATCCACATACAATTGCCCTGGTGCAGTGTATCAGAGATACACTACGCCGCTGTATTTTACCTGGCTCTAAGTCGAATCCAGGAAGATTTCGGCCCGTAAAGTACGGCGGCGTAGTGTAATTCTCGCGCGGAATCGAAATACGCGATTAGGGGACGTGAATCATTTAAATTAGGCGCGTCCCCGCGGCGATCGAACTGCGCATGCTCCGTTCAGAAATTTCCCACCGTGCATTGCGCGAAACGTCATATTTTTTTTTTAGTAGCGTAATTTACGTACATTCCTATTCACGGACAACTTCCGCAAAAAAAAAAATTTAAAATTTGACGCGGGAACGACGGCCATACTTAACATGGCAAGTCTAACTATATTTTTTAAGTAAAGGGAAGGAGGCTATTGAGATACTTTCTATGTTAGAGATCAGAGGTTCAGTCTCAACTGCATATAGAGAAAAGATATTTCAGACATGAAGAGCTGAAAACTAGAGAGACTAAAGTGAACACACTGACTCATAGGTGAATCCAAAGTATAATAATAAAACTTTTAATGATTATTTAATAACATAGATATGAGGAATGTTTACAGGGAAGGCTAGGATGTCAATATTATGCGATCAAAAAAGGGTTAGAATTGATTCTAGCATACACAGGATTCACCTATGAGTCAGTGTGTTCACTTTAGTCTCTCTAGTTTTCAGCTCTTCATGTCTGAAATATCAAGTCTAACTATAGACCGGATAATAGCAGCTTTAACTATACGCCGGAAAAAGCCGACTAGCAATGATGTTAGAGAATGCGACGGCCGATCGTAACTTTGTGGATCGCCGCAAAAAGCTAATTTGCATACCCGACGCGGAAAACTACGCAAACTCCACCCAGCGGGCGCAAAAAGATTGCAGCGTAGATCCGAAGGCGTACGAAGACGTAAGCCTGTCGGATCGAAGCCCAAAGCCGTCGTATCATGGTTTGAGGATTCAAACTAATGATACGACGCAGGTAATTTGAAAGTACGCCGGCGTATCAGGAGATACACTGGTGTACTAGCTCTGTGGATCTGGCCCATAGATGTTAAAAGCTTTCAACAAGTTCCATGTAGTGCTGAAGCCTGCTAGAAGTGGGAATCAGCACGTTCATTAGGATGTGTGTTCAGCATTCATAAGTTGGAGTTAAATGGTACTTTAAAAGCTTCAATAAAGCTTGCTGAAAGCTCTGAAAATACTTTGTAAAATCTTCTTGTTCACACTGCTCTTACTCAAGCTGAAGCCAGTGTAAAACAGGCCTAAGGCAATCTTCTGTCCACGGGAAGCACCTGGAATGGCCGCGGTTCCTTTGTTCTGTCTCCTTGTCCCAGTATCTGCCCCAGGGGTAGCCTGCTGATCAGTTACTGAAATCACTGACCATAGGTGTATATATCTTACACGAATAAGCATGTCTGCAATTTCCTTATATATAAAGTATCTGATAAATTAGAAAAATATCAGTAGTTATGTTGTAATGTGATGCATAGACTAATAATGATCGTAAACCATGTTTGAAACAATGTTTTAATGACTTCCTTACTTGTCCCTGAGTGTCCTCAAGCTAAAGTGTTGACCTAAGTGGATCTGTCACCTCAGAGTCATATGTTAACTATCTATATACACTTTAATATAACATAGGCATAGCTAGCAGTAAATTCAGTTAGTAAGAGGTGAGCTTTACGTAAAGGAGTCTATAACATGGATTTTAGGATTGGATTGATCCAATATGACTTGTAATTGTTATCTGTTTACAATAAAATTGTTGAAGAAGTTTGTTACGCATGTGTAGCACTATCCGCGAAGGAGCTGCTGGTTTGATTTGGGTGGCATATTACCTCTAATTCTCCACCATCTAGGGTACTGGATGAGAGCTGTAAGAAAGTCAATGTCCACACTGTAGATATCTTTTGTTGGTGCTTTATTACCCAACGGGGTAAAAATGGTAAACGTAGTATTGGGTGAGAAGATAGAAGAGGTGGTAGGTAATAGATTCAGGCGTGTAACTGGGTTTCAGGAACAGTCCTGCTTCCAACGACAACTTTCGTCGCCACTCTAGCCAGAGTGGCAATAGTGCATCTGGATAGGCCGCTCTCACTGGACTAGCAGCCAGAGTGTCACTTGGAACTTTAGCCAAGTCTCTGCCACAGACCTTTCCAAAGGTGGAGATATTCTCGGTCCAAAATCCTTCTCAAAACTGGATTAAGCACCCAGATCTCACTTGAAGAGCTTTAGTAATCTCGGGACTGATAGGTGACCATCATCCAGCCTCTCAGAAATGATGTGTTCTTCGATGAAGCAGTAGGCCTCTCCTGAGATACCAGCCTCGTGCTCGGTATTACCTCAGACAGGTTCTTCATTGGTCGGCCTCCTCCCTCGGGATGGACAGCACAGGACAACTCTACAACCGCAGACTCAGTATACCCACTGAGCCTACAAGGTAGATTATTTGCTCCGGACCAACGTGGTCCCGGAGCCAGGAACACTGAAACACATAAATAAAACAAGTGGTGATAAGAACTAAGAAAATTCCTGTGTGAACCTCATATATGTCCAATGTGCACAAAATGAACAAGATGTGAAAGTAACACAAAAACACTAGTGTGATGAATCATGGAGTGACAGAAAGTCACTGAAAAGGTGTCTATATAGCAAACTCAAAATGGGATGAAAGAACAAAAAGTCCTAAAAATGTAGATGTCCTCCTGAAGGATGTATAATGCTGGAAGGATGAAGTCGACTTCTTCCCTAGAGTAGGAAACCTGATGAGAAGTATCATATACAAGTAAACCTGTACCCCGGTCTCCCAGAACTCTCACCTTGGTACCACAATGCAGAGGATGTAGTATGAGTGTAGAGAGCCTCTAAGGATGGTGTTTCACTATTCTCCAACTCCTCTCCAATATTATGGAAATCGTTAGCTCGCCTATATAGGTCCCTCTGGTCCCAGGAATTTATGTTGGGCTATTGTGATGCTCGTTATACCATATAAAGTAGGGAGGAAAGGAGAAAACATTGCCTCCAATAGTGAAATATAGTCTAACAAAAATGAAATCTTTATTTGTGTAGCGTGTAGACTCTTACGTCTCCTCCGGTTACTTCCGGTCTGCGTCAGTCTCACATGATCCCTACGTCGTTACGTCACATGTCTCGTGACTTCATCAGGGGCTGACATCTCCATTTTTAGCACAACAGAACTGCTCCGAAAAAACTGCAGGACTCGAGCCCTGATTTTTTTTTTAGAACAGTTCCATTGTGCTCATATTCCCATAAGGGTCCTTTATCACCACCCCTACCATCCGTTGGATTCAGGGTGGACACTTTGGGAGATTCGGTTTGGTACACTGTTCCAGGATACTATTCATCCAGGGTCCTTCATTCATCCAGTTCGTGGTTTCAACTGTACAGTCTTCAGTGAAGCCGAGCTGATTTGCCCTGAGATTTCCCATGTCTACACGATCTGCTGTCGCTGACAGGTAGATCCATTGGTTCCGGTAAGCGCATTCACATCTATATTTAGTTGGAAGGAATGACTGTTTGCCTATGAGGATCTACGTGGTCACACGTTTGTTTTCTTCACCATTTTTCCACAAGTTACATTAATGGACTTATTCTTTGTTTTCTTTTTTTTTTGTGGATTTGTCAACACATTTATTCACTTAATATTGGTTGTTGTTATTATTATCACTGGTTCAGTACAGTGATTACACACATTTATTTAGTGAGACATCACTGTCTCTCCTTTACCATTAGCGCTACATTTTTTTTCATATCAATTTAATCAGAAGAAACATTCCGACCTCCTGCAAGAAACTTTTGGAAACCTGTGTCAAGACAGACAAGAGCCATGATCTTCACAGGAAAAACACCCTTGTTTTCTAAATCTGGAACATTTACTTTTAACCAGAGCTTTTTTTTCTCCGAAAATAGGTGCAGGAACTCAACCACGACCCCGTTCAGATTTCACAAACAGTAGAAGGGTATTAAAGGGGCATTAAATACCAGGATTGCATTACATACAGAGTTCAGAGTTCAGGGGGTTACACACAGAGTGCAGAGCTGTCACTTGTAAACACAGAAACCAGACTTATGTGTTTACAAGTAATAGTGGTGAGCAGGCACCAAATGGTCTGAGTCAAAGGTGGTGGAACTGAGTTTCCCCAAGTTCCCCCTGAAAAAAAGCCCTGCTTTTAACTGTCTATCAACAGAATATGACTCAACGTTCAGCACCCATTAATTCATTCTCCCATTAGGTGGAAGATGTCTGCTGTTCGAGTACTTCTAATAGAATGAACAGTAAATAAGGGGAACTTGGGAACCTATGTCAAACAGGGCTGGAGTTGTATTTCAATTGACAATGAGTTTAACCATAGACTTATGCCCTGTACACACGATCGGATTTTCCATCAAAAAAAGTTGGATGTGAGCTTTTGGTAGGATATTCCGACCGTTTGTGCTCCACCCATCATTTTCTGTCAGAATTTACGCTAGCAAAAGATTGAGAGCTGATTCTCTATATTTCCGTCGGAAAAAGTCCTTTTGGAAATTCCGCTCGTCTGTATGCAATTCCGATGCGCAAAAAACGCATGCTCAGAATCAAGAAGAAGAGCCAAACTGCCAATTGAACTTCACTGATCTCGGCTCGTCATACCACGTTCTTGATGGTTGGAATTTCAGGTACGATTTGTGTGACTGTGTGTATGCAACACAAGTTTGAGCCAACATTCCCGTCAGAAAAAATATTTTCTTGTCGGAATTTCCGATCGTGTGTACGAAGCATTAGAGTTTTGAGGTGTTCTCATAACTTTGGCCTGAAATTCCCATCTTTTCTTCTGTACAGAAAATTACACACTTAGCACTGTTTCCCCACAGGCCTCACAAAACATTTGCAGTATGGCCAGTGTAACAATACCTGAAACACCTTAAAGAACCTTCGTCATGTGGAAGAGTGGGTTTGATAAAAAAAGTTGGCAGTGGAAGCGGATTCCCTTTTTGGCAAATTAATCAGTAATATTAACACAGTAATTGGGAGCGGAATAACTAATGCAACCAGCATATAACTTTTTTTTATATCAGATATTAATTTATAGATTTTATTTTATAAGAAATACTGAAAGAAAAAACCCCAAAAAAACAAAGATCAAGTTATGTCACAAGTCAATAAGTGGAAAAGAAAATAAAGAAAATAATCAATACATACTGTCTGATTCAATATCATCAGATATTTAAAAAATATCCAAGAATATGTATATATATATATATATAATATAAATAGTATGTAGAAACTCTCCATAACAGGCCATCCCAACCTACTCAAAACATACCCGAACCTTTATTGTAGAGCAAGGGTTTTCATATTTTTAAAACATTTTGAGAAGCATTACATTGAGCATATGTGTACTTCTCAAACATTACATATAACATTAACCATAAATATATAGATGCACACCAGTAAAGAAATAATACAAGATTTATATAACAAATGATTCATAACAGTACAAATATTGTATATCCAATGTACAAACAGGAAATATAAGCAAAAGCGCCCAATAGGAATCCTGCTGAAATTGTGCACATATACCCAGGTATATATAGTTATTAATAGAGATACCTCCAGATGAATTTTGCAGCAATATACAGTTGCAAACAGGTTCTTCTATGAAAAATCGGCAACAGTAATAAACAGAATTTTTTTATAAGCGTGGGGGAAGGCTAGAACTCCAATCAGCTTTTTACTGCTATTGGTGTCCCTTACACAAGTTTTCCCTCATTGTCCAGCTGGAAAAAAATATTGCTGCTGTCAGATTAGGCCTCATCCACATGGGTACTTGGGACAAAGTGAAATTCAAGCATATTTTCCCTGTCTGGGAGCCACAGGTGCTGCGAAAAGCCCATCATAGAAATCAATGACTGTACGGTGGCACTTGCAAAAACATGCGCATGTGGACAGATGTACAACCCTGAACACAGACAGTCAGTGTCCAAGGGTATGCATCCATGCGCATATTCAAGTTTATGCAAGTACTGGCATATGCTCACATACAAAAGAAAAGAAAGGAGGGCGTACCGACCTTGTGCATTACCACTTAAAAGTTTTAATAAACAAGATAAAAAAGCAATGGTCCTACTCACAAAACATTCAGAAGTAAGCGCTTTTCAAAACAGCTGAGACTGGACCTCACGGCACCTGTCAGTCAAACCCTTGACATCAACATGGCTGACGCGTTTCCGGGGCGTACCCCCTTCCTCAAAAGCCTAGGTGGTCCGTGATAGCTCTCTCTTCCTGCATGTCATCCTATACCATCATCGCTGGTATAGATAGTTTGACTAGTAACCTTGGGAGTTACATCGACCACTTCCTCCAAGGACTGGTTACTAGTTTACCATCATACATCAAAGATTCAGGCCATGCTCTAGAAATTCTAAACCCCTACAAATGGGAAAGCCGATATAGATGGCTCTCGCTTGACGTAGCATCTCTATACACGTCCATCCAGCATGAATATGGGCTGAGAGCGATCGAGCACTACTTGGCAGAAGCACACCTCTTTAGTCCCCAACAGGCTCATTTTATTTATGAGTGTATCGAATTCACCTTGACTCACAACTATTTTTCCTTTATGGACTGCTTCTATAGGCAGGTGAGGGGTACAGCCATGGGGGCCAGGTTTGCTCCGAGCTATGCAAACCTGTTCATGGGTTATTGGGAACTGAAGTACATTTGGGCCAATAACCCCTTTGGGAAAAATCTGGTGTTATACTCTCGTTACATTGACAATATACTTATAATTTGGGATGGTACCGACGAAGATTTGGATGGATTTCTGTCACATTGTGCCAGGAACCCCTATGGCATTTCATTCACGCATGTAGTGGATGAGAGCAACTTGGTCTTCCTGGATCTTGAACTAGGGGTGGATGAGAATGGAAGAATCTATTCAAAAACACATTTTAACCACTTAAGACCCGGACCAATACGCTGGTAAATGACCCAAGGTGTTTTTGCGATTCGGCACTGCGTCGCTTTAACAGACAATTGCGCGGTCGTGCGACGTGGCTCCCAAACAAAATTTACGTCCTTTTCTTCCCACAAATAGAGCTTTCTTTTGGTGGTATTTGATCACCTCTGCGATTTTTATTTTTTGCGCTATATACAAAAATAGAGCGACATTTTTGAAAAAAAAACACTATTTTTTACTTTTTGTTAAAAAAAAAATCAAATAAACCAAATTTTAGTCAAACATTTAGGCCAAAATTTATTTAGCCACATGTCTTTAGTAAAAAAAAAAAATCGCAATAAAAAAAAATAGCTACCTAGCGGGAACAGCGGCACTAATACAGCGATCAGAAAAATGATCGCTTAGTGACGCTGGCAATAGGGAGTGAAAGGGTTAACTAGGGCGGTGATCAGGGGGTTAAAACTTTATTAGGGGGGGTGGGGGGGCTATCCTGAACCTAACACTAACTGTTTTTTACACTGCCTGTCACACTGACACTAAATGCAGTGATTAGATCACTGCATTCAGTGACACTGTGACAGGGGGGTGGGGCGATCACAAGGGGTTAATATGCCTATGTGAGTGTGTGTCAGTGTTGTGTTGGTGCACACTTACTTGTGATGTCTTCTCTCATCAGCAGCGCTGGGAAACAGCGCTGCGATGAGAGAATACATCATTTCCTCCTTCCTGTGTAAACACAGGAGGAGGAAGTGACAGGTTGGGAGCGCGCTCCCATTGGCTGGGAGCGATCGCGGGGGGGCGGGTATTCGCCGACATCCGCCCCCAGATCCCGGATCGCTCCCGGAGCCAGGGGGACCCCCGCACGCCGCGGAGGGGGTCCCGATGGGACCCCCGAACCGCACTTAGGCGGGGACGTAAATTTACGCCCTTGTGCCTGTACGTGCCATTCTGTGGCCGTATATGTGCGTGCGGGGGTCCTTAAGTGGTTAAAGCAAGTGCGGGCAATTCCTACCTACATGCCCGCAGCCACCACCACCTGAGGTGGATCAAAAATGTGCCCTTCGGTCAATTCTGTAGGCTCAGACGGACTTGCACCCTGTAAAAAGACTACAAAGACCAAAGCCTTATCCTAATGAATCCGTTTAAGGAGAAAGGATACGGCAATGAACATATAGAGGAAGCCTACCAGAAGTATTTAACATTTTACGGAGAGGCTGATATAGGAGAAAAGGAAAAACTAGGTGTGCAAAAGATGAATTTCCACAAATAAGATTTTGCACTAGATATAATAACAAAGTACCAACAATCCAAAAAATCTTCAAAAGAAATTGGAAAATCCTAGAGTCGGATCCTGTGTTGAACAAATGTTTACCGCCCCATTCCAATCTGATTTTCAGGGGGCCCAAAGACCTGAGGAGCATCATTGCTCCGAGTAGGGTAAAGAAAAAAAAGGGTTAAACAAGATTTGGACAAGTATCTTCGACCAAAAGGGCAGTTACAAGTGTGGAGTGGGGAACTGTGGCAACTGTGCGCACATGTGTCATAGAAAGAAAGAGGTGGTTGGAGTAGATGGAATAAGGCACAATATTCAACAATTTATCAATTGTGGCACCTTTTATGTTGTGTATGGTCTGATTTGCCCATGTGGGCTATTGTACATCGGTCGTACCTCTCGACCGATGAGAACCAGGATGACCGAACATAGAAGCAACATTACAACAGAGAAGGATAAGTGTTCAGTGCCGAGACACTTCAATGAGTTCCACGATAGCAGTACAGACGGGCTCAAAGTGTTTGGCATAGAAGCTATGCCAAGCGACCTTGATAATGGTAAAAAATATCAGATACTATGTAGGAGGGAAGCGTATTGGATTTTTACTTTAAAAACCTTGGCTCCGCTAGGCCTCAATGAAGAGATTGAGCTACACAATATAGTATAGATATGCTCGGTGGACATTGGTAAAATCAGCGGTGGCCCACTTTTTTATATTATTAGGGTTCGAGTTGATGCCCTGGTGAGATAGGAGTACAATTTTAATCTTGTTTAATCTTTTTTAACTCTTTTAATCGATAGGTACACCAAGTAGTAAATATTAGAATGAAGATCAAGTAGGTTCAGTGGACGGTTGGGTTCTAATCCGTAGCGTAGGGCCCCCATATGGTAGTATAGATACACTGGGCAAGTAGACAGTGTTGTAACTCTATGATATATTCAAATTGTGTGGTCTTTAACCACTTTAGCCCCGGACCATATTGCTGCCCAACGACCAGAGCACTTTTTGTGATTCGGCACTGCGTAGTTTTAACTGACAATTGCGCGGTCGTGCGACGTGCCTCCCAAACCAAATTGGCGACTTTTTTTTCCCCACAAATAGAGCTTTCTTTTGGTGGTATTTGATCATCTCTGCGGTTTTTATTTTTTGCGCTATAAACAAAAATAGAGCGACTATTTTGAAAAAAATGCAATATTTTTTACTTTTTTCTGTAATAAATATCCCCCAAAAATATATAAAAAAACTAATTTTTTTCCTCAGTTTGGGCCGATACGTATTCTTCTACATATTTTTTGTTAAAAAAATCGCAATTAGCGTTTATTGATTGGTTTGCGCAAAAGTTATAGCGTTTACAAAATAGGGGGTAGTTTTATGGCATTTTTATTATTATTATTTTTTTTACTAGTAATGGCGGCGATCAGCGTTTTTTTTCAGTACTGCGACCTTATGGCGGACACTTCGGACACTTTTGACACATTTTTGGGACCATTGGCATTTTTTTAGCGATCAATGCTATAAAAATGCATTGGATTACTATAAAAATGCCATTGGCAGTGAAGGGGTTAACACTAGGGGGCGGGGAAGGGGTTAAGTGTGTTCCTATTTGTGTTCTAACTGTATGGGGGGGGGGACTTACTAGGGGAATTCACTGATCTTCCGTTCATACATTGTATGAACAGAAAATCAGCGTTTCCCCCGCTGACAGGAACGAAAGCTGTGTGTTTACACACACAGCTCCCGTTCCCCGCTCTGTAACGAGCGATCGCGTGTGCCCGGCGGCGATCGTGCCCGCCGGGCACACGCACGGGACTGGGGGGCGAGCGGGGGGCACACGAGCGGGCCGCCGGCGGCGCGCACGCGCCCCCTAGTGGCCGTCGAAAGTGGCGACGTAGAGCTATGGGCTCTCGCGCAGGAGTGCCGACCTGCCGCCGTATACCTGCGGCGGCTGGTCGGAAAGCGGTTAAGTGATATATATTCCTCTCCTCTCTCTTCAGTCCCATGGGATTGGTCCCATGGGTCTCGTGTAAGGAGAGTTGGTATAATGTGGATGCTGGTGCATAGATACCAACCTCCTCAGACGTATATTACATAATAAAAGGGAAAAGTTGCGCTACTGAAATAACAAGAGTGTATAAGCAGCCTACATCAACGATAGAACAAATCGAAAAGAATATAAACAATAAAAAATGTGGCGCTACAAAGAAACATTAATTCCACATGGAAGTGAAAAATAAAACATAAACCATGAAAAACAGTGTATATTGAAATCACAACTGCACAGTGTTCAATATGGTGAAAATAAATCACCCAAAAAGGATCCTCAAAAGGACCATACAGGAATGCAGGGTAGGACACCCAATGCATAGGAACATATATATAAGTCCAAAAAAGGTAAACACATAGGGCCAGATTCTCAGAGGCGTTACGACGGAGTATCTCAGATACCCCGTCGTATCGCCTGATCTATGCGTGTGATGCTGTGCATCACTTTTGCATAGATACGCTTCTAATCCGACAAGTGTAATCCAATTACACTTTCGGATCGTAGGTGTAATGACAAACTAGGTGGCCTTTACGTCATTTGCATATGCAAATGAAGTAGTACGCCGATTCTCGATCGCACGCCGCCCCGTCGTCGCGTACGTCGTTTTCGTTCGCGTAAGGTTACCCCAGCTTCTATGTGGAGTAACCTTACGAGGTCCCGTCGGATGCCGTCGTGTCCCGTCGGATGCCATGTTAAGTATGGCCTCGGGAAGTCGTGTTGTGCGTCGTTTACGTCGTTTGCGTACGTCGATTCTCAATGGGGCTGGCGTACGCTGCGATTACGTCGTTTACATTGAGAAAATGTGACGTCCTTTGGAGCATGCGCACTGGGCTTTTTCCCCGGCCGGCGCATGCGCAGTTCGTTCGACGCGGGGGCGCGCTTAATTTAAATACAAGCCGCCCCATTTGAATTGCGCGGGTTTACGCTGCGCGATTTACGCGACGTAAGCGAAACCTACGGAGCAAGTGCTTAGAGAATAAAGCACTTGCTCCAGTACGCAGCGGCGGCGTAGTGTAACTGGCTTACGCTACGCCGCCGAAAATATTGGAGAATCTGGCCCATAAAGTCCAGTGATAGTGACTGATGTGGGATATGTCAATCCAAGGTAGTAATCAAAGGATCAATGATGCAATCCAAAATGATCAAGAGAAATCAATACGCTTACCGGAAACGGTGGACACACTGACCGGTGGTAGTATGTCTAATGAGCAAAGGATGGATCACCAGCCTGGTATGGTTCATGGAAGACACATCTGAAGGCATCTGAGGGAATCCAAGGGTTCTTTGATCAAACACATCCGGGGTGATGGATAGGTTCCTGCTTCCACCCTCTGCTTCCTCCAGAAGGAGACGAGGCCATGCTGCTCTCAGGCTAAAACTTTCCTCCCCGATGTCCTCCTGTCAGTCCGATCTCCGAGTGTAATGACGGGACAGATCTCCGCTGTGTGTCACTCAGTGATCCCTGAGTGACACACAGCGGAGATCAGTCCCGTCATTATACTCGGAGATCGGACTGACAGGAGGACATCAGGGAGGAAAGTTTTAGCCTGAGAGCAGCATGGCCTCGTCTCCTTCTGGAGGAAGCAGAGGGTGGAAGCAGGAACCTATCCATCACCCCGGATGTGTTTGATCAAAGAACCCTTGGATTCCCTCAGATGCCTTCAGATGTGTCTTCCATGAACCATACCAGGCTGGTGATCCATCCTTTGCTCATTAGACATACTACCACCGGTCAGTGTGTCCACCGTTTCTGATAAGCGTATTGATTTCTCTTGATCATTTTGGATTGCATCATTGATCCTTTGATTACTAGCTTGGATTAACATATCCCACATCAGTCACTATCACTGGACTTTATGGGCCAGATTCAGGTAGATGGGCGCTTCTTTACTTTGGAGTAACGTTTCTCATTTACGTTACTCCGCCGACACTTTCGGCGCAAGTACTGTTATTCACATAGCAGTTGCGCGTAAACTTGCGCCAGAGTAACGATAATGCGCTGGCGTAACCCGACGCAAGTGGAAGTGGGTGTGATCATATGTAAATGATGGGCGGAGCCCAGCGCAGAGGATTACGTTCAGCGCATCATCCACGGAGCATGCGCAGTAAGTGAGGCTCCACTCGCCCCCTTGTGCGCATGCTCACAACTTCCGTCGGCACCACTCCACGGGAAACGCCAGCGCAATGTGTTCCGTTGCGCGTATAAAAGCGCTAGCGGAAACGCCATTCCGGCGCAAAAGTATATCCGTTTCCCCCCACCCCAGGGAAGATACTTTTGCACTGTCATGGCTGCTCGCGCTACCCCTAAAGAGAGGAGGAACCTCAACTTTAATGCCCAGGAGGTCTCTGTGGTCATCTCGGCTATGGAGACGTTTAATGATTTCCTCCATGGCAAAAAAAGTAGGAAGACCAGCCGGGAGAGGAAGCAGGGCATCCTGGAGACCATTGCTGCCAGGGTCAATGTGTTGGGGTATTCCACCCGGACTGCTGGGGATATTCAAAAAAAATAAACGACCTACGGCGCAAGGTCCGTGGCAAGATGGCCAGCATTAGGAGCCATGAGAGGGGCACAGGTGGTGGTCCACCATGTCCGGTCAGCCTGACCACGGAGGAGGAGGTGGTCGCCCGCTGCCTGGACAGGGAGCAGTTGGAGGGGGTCCCTGGCTATGACTCCATGGAGGAAGGCTCCAGGACAGGTAAGTGATTTTTATCCCCTATTTGGTGTGTTGCATGTGGGGGGGGTAGGGTACATGTGCCAAGTGTGTGGGACCACCAACATGTGTCTGCTTTGTATCATTCACAGATGACGGAGCTGGGCCATCATCTCGTACCGGCCAGTCCACCCCAACCTCCCAACGGGATGCTGATGACGAGGCCCTGGGTGCTGGAGACACCGAGGTGGAGGAGGAGAGTGCCCACACCACTTCAGGAGAGGTGGTTGTAGAGGAGCCTGTCCCAGAGCAGGACTTTATTTTATTGTTGGAGTAGTCCTCCTCCTCTGCAGGGCCCTCTGTCATCCCCTCCCCCATCCTAGGTAGCCCCTCAAGGGCGACTCCATACTCACAGGGACAACCTTCTTCTGGCCCCAGGAAGGCGACCCGTAAGACCAGAGGGGTGTCTGATCTGGTCCAGGACCAGGTAGTGTTGGACCACGCAAGGCAGACCCAGCAGATGGGGGAGATTGCTGGCCACTTAGACCGGGTCGCTGACAGCCTGGGCTCCATGTCACAGCTGCCCAGTCGTGTGCAGGACGTTGTCACCAGCCTGGGGGAGGTGCAGGCTGATGTACGGCACCTGACAGCAGCCGTCCAAGCCAACACAGCTGCCATCCGGGAAGAGGGGAGGCAGCGGCAACGTGACCAGCGGCATCAGATCACCCGCCAGCTGAGGATGCAGGCCCAGACAAACCTGTATCTTAGCCGTATTGCCGTGGCCTTGGAGGGCAGGCAGCCAACAGCTCCCAGGAGTGGCCCACCCGGGGATCAGCCTCCTCCAGTTCCCCCCCCACCCCCACCACCACCCACTTCCTCCAGGCAGCTGAGGAGCCCGAGAGTGCCCCCAAGGAGGAGCCCCCGTCATCCCAGATGAGGGTTTTTTTTTTTTTGGTTTATATATTTTTTTTTTTGATACTCAGGTTATGAGTTTTTGTTTATTTTTGAATATTTATTTTATACTCAGGTTATGAGTTTTTGTTTATTTTTGTTCTCATGTTATGAGAAATGTATTTCTTTTTTTACTGCACACGGTCAGGAGTGCAGGGGACAGTGTGAATGGTGTGTGAATGTGAGGGGGTGGAACTCCTGACAGTAAGGGGTATCACCTTCGGCCGTGGTGGTGAAGTTAACCCCACGGCTGTATGAATGACGTGTGAAAGGTGTATGAATGGACAGTGACATCATTGGGGCCTTGACGCTGGCGTTGCTGCTCCCAAGTCCTACATGCTGGACTTGGGCTAATCCAATGCGATGTGCATGTGGTGTGTGTGATCTAGGGACATCAGTGGTGCATTGTCTGTGTGATTAATGTTTTGGTTTATTGTCCAAAGATGCCTACGGCGAGGACCCTCCTGACTGCTCTTCCAACAGCAGACTGGGTCTCCTCTGGCAGGTGGGGACTGTGTGGGTCGGGAGTCAGGTCATCACGTATGTCAATCTGCAGGCCTTTTCTCATAGCAAAGTTGTGCAGAATGCAACATGCACCGATGATCTGACACACAAAGGTAGGGGAATACAATAGGGTCCCCCCGGACTTATCCAGGCAGCGGAAACGGGACTTCAGGAGCCCAAATGTTTGCTCCACCACTGCACGGGTTTTGATGTGGGCTTCATTGTATTTTCTCTCTCCTCTGGTTTGGGGGTTCCGGAAAGGAGTCATTAGATGGGGTCCCAGTGCATATGCAGAGTCACCTGTAAAGGAAAAGACAGGAGAATGTTAGTCATGCATGTGCCGCTTTTGATGTGCATCACGGGAGGGGATAGTCATGCCTGCCACCCATGTCACTCACCAACCAGCCAGCTGTCCCCATACATGTTCTGCTCGAATTCTGCTGGGATGGGGCTCTGACGGTAGATGTAGCTGTCATGGCTGGACCCGGGGTGTTTGGCACGTGCCATATGAGGCGTTGGGCATCGGCTATCACCTGTACGTTGATGGAATGCCAATGCTTCGGATTGCGGTATATGTGCTCTGTGGCACTGGGGGGCTGTAGGGCCACATGTGTGCAATCAATGGCCCCGATGGTGCGTGGGAATATGGCAATGCTGTAGAAATCTGTCATTGCCTTCAGCCGCAGCTCCTCAGTGGTGGGTCTGATGAACTGGTTGGACATGCGTCTGAGGATTGCAGGGACAACCTGGTGCACACATCTGCTTATGGTGGACTGTGACATCCCAGCCACAACTCCACTTGTACGCTGGAATGACCCACTTGCAAGGAAATTAAGTGTTGCCAGTACCTTCACCAGTGGCTGCACTGCTTGTGAGCGGTGTGTCTTGCTGGTGATGTCACCCTGCAGGGTTGTGGTTAGTTCAAGTATTGCATCAGGGCTGAATCTGAAGAGGCGATACACCTCCTCATCCCCCATGCCAAAGAGGCTCACGCGCGTGCGGTATATCCTCTCACGTGCCCGCCTCCTTTGTTCCGGGGGACCCAGTACTAGTGCTAGGACCACGACTGCCCCTGGCATGTTGGCACACAGAGGTGTTGTCCTTGCAAGTGTGGTTGTTCAGCTTGCTAGTTTCGTCGGTAACGCTGCTGCTGTAGCTGCTCTCCTGCTAGTAAAGATAAAGCAGCTATTTGTAGAAATAACTTTGCGCCGGACGGACGAGATACGCGCGGCGCATGTAGCCAGCGTATGGTGCTAATCCGTTCGCGAATCGGGAAATCTCCCTCATTTGCATATTTGCAGGGGAAATCAATAGGCGCGACTGATGCGCCAAGCGAAATTATGCGCTGACGATACTCTGGCGTCGGAAAGTCAAGCCGATCGGAAATGGCCCGTTTTCTGTCGCATCTAGTTTGGTGGGTACGGCCACATTGAAACGACGGCGCATATTCACAGTTACGCGGCGCATATCGAATTACTCCAGCGCAACTCTACCTGAATCTGGCCCTATGTGTTTACCTTTTTTGGACTTACTGTATATATGTATGTTCCTATGCATTGGGTGTCCTACCCTGCATTCCTGTATGGTCCTTTTGAGGATCCTTTTTGGGTGATTTATTTTCACCATATTGAACACTGTGCAGTTGTGAATTCAATATACACTGTTTTTCATGGTATATTATTCATGGTATATTACATAATGTGCAATAGTCCTCTATATGGGTCTTTGCTATATATATCTATATACACCCCTATGTAATTGTTTGGCGAGATATTACTACTACTACTGCCAGTGTATTGTATTTTAGGACACTTTTCTAGGATGTTTTTAATCATACAGATTGGACTACTAATGTTTTTTTACATATGCCTTAAGATGTGTTTTTCCTCTTATACATTGTGTCTATTAATCGTTTTATATTGCTTTTAATATTCCTTTATATATTTTATATAGCTCTTATACTGTTTATACACTGTTTTATCGCCTATATGAGATGTATATTAACATTGGGAGATAGATTTATTATCTGTCTCCCATCAGGTATACATACTTCAAAACGGCTGCTGTCATCCTATTTTATGTGTAGGTGTGCGTATGTGGCGCAGGGTAATTTTGCGTAGTCTTGTATATTTGGGAGGGTAGATTTGCCCCCTGTAGTGTGGTATATAATTTAATTTGACCCTCAGAGCTCCAGACGCCCGCTACCCAGATGGTCCCAAACCGGAAGCGGCGGGTGGAACGCAAACACCCGCACTTCCTGTATCTGGAGAACCCAATACAGTGGATATGCGCGCACATATCCGCGCGCGCGCGAGTACGGCGAAACCGGAAGTGCGGGGTGGAACGCAGGAGGGCCCCGCACTTCCTGATTGAAGGTGGCGTGTGCTCCAGCAAGTATGGGCGCTGGTGCAAGCCTCCAGAGACAGCAGTGGAGCGGCGGTGAATGGAATAGATGTGGGCCATCCCCCGGGCACAGGACGCTGTCAGGTAGGGATCACTGTAATGTCAGTGCCTACACACATGTACCTCTGTGCCCTGGTGTGGCTTGATTGCTTCTGGCTAAGGTCTTGGCACACTGGCCAGTTTATAGTGACACTGCCAATTGACATATAGAGACAGGGGGGTAGATTCACATAGAGATACGATGGTGTATCTACTGATACACCGCCATATCTGTGAGATCCGACGCTCGGATTTATGCGGCTGATTCCTCGAATCAGGTTCCGCATAGATCTCCCTTAGAGCTGACTGGTGTAAGTGAGTTACACTGTCGGATCTTAGGCTGCAATCTCCCGCCGTCCGCTAGGTGGCGCTTCTATTACTATACGCGACGAATATGCAAATGAGGAGAACCGCCGGCGGAACGTTACCCCTGCTATATGCGGGGTAAGTGTGGCGTATCCTATGTTAAGTATGGCCGTCGTTCCCGCGTCGAATTTCGAATTTTTTACATCGTTTACGTAAGTCGTTCGGGAATACGACCATACATTAAATGCGTTAACGTCGAAAACAATGACGTCCTTGCGACGTCATTTGAGGCTATGCACGCTGGGAAATTTAGCCGGCGGCGCATGCGCAGTACGATCGGCGCGGGGACGCGCGTGATTTAAATAGTAAACTCCCCCTAGCCGCGGAATTTGCATTCCGCCGGGGGAATTTACGATCTGCCAGGGCAACTTACGAGGCAAGTGCTTTCTGAATACAGCACTTGCCTCAAAAACTGACGCAGGCGGATCGTAAAAAAGATAGATCACGCGGATCAAAAGATCCGCTGATCTATGTGAATCTACCCCAGGGACTCTAGAGATCCCACTATATTATACTATAATTAATTAATAAATACATAGATCTCCCTGGTGCGGTCTGTCCCTCCGCACTAGTATAATCCCCTTTGGGCGACGAGTGGGGTAGGCGGAGCCCCGCAGGAACGGCGGGAATCGTCAGCCAGTGACCAATAGCGTTGGCTTTTTCTGCGCCCTTATGTACACATGCACAAAGGATGACATGCAGGAAGAGAGAGCTATCACGGACCACCTAGGCTTTGAGGAAGGGGGTAAGCCCCAGAAACGCGTCAGCCATGTTGATGTCAAGGGTTTGACTGGCAGGTGCCGTGAGGTCCAGTCTCAGCTGTTTTGAAAAGCGCTTACTTCTGAATGTTTTGTGAGTAGGACCATTGCTTTTTTATCTTGTTTATTAAAACTTTTAAGTGGTAATGCACAAGGTCGGTGCACCCTCCTTTCTTTTCTTTTTTATTTTAGCCATATGAACACCCTTTGTTCTGTGGAGGGCTGCAAGACTTCAAACTTTGCCATTAGACTTTACTGACATACCCAGTTTGGCGATACACCAGAGCGCAGGAGGATTTTGTGTTATATGCTCACATACAGCCATTGATTTCTATGGGCTGCTGTACGCAACAGCTGTGGCTTCCGGAAGTGAAAATATGTTAGAATTTTATGCAGTATGGCACCAGGCACCTATGCACGAGGCCTAAGTGGAAGGAAGTCTCAGAACAGAGATCAAAATACCTTGAGTTACATATAGATATATATATAAAAAAAAACTTACGCTTATAATCCCACACTTTAATATTATCCATTAATTTTTTTATCATTGGTACTCCATAAATAAATTCTTATGTTATAAAACATATTACCCTACAATTATTTAGCTAAAAGATGTCATAAATTCATATTTATACAGAAATATTAAATATCATTTTTTTCTAAAACTCTTTATAAAATTTACAACTTGTGTAAAAATCTGACCTTTTATAGAGGAAGAGAATATCAATGGAAGATTACCAGGTTATAAATCTGGCATGTTACCTGACCTTATCATCTTAGCAATGAGACATCAGCGCTGCAATTAAAAGATGCTTCTTTTGTCATTCTAACATTGAGAGCAGGATGAAGAAACAATACACATGTTCCTTAAGGCGGCGTACACACG
This sequence comes from Rana kukunoris, assembly GCA_029574335.1. Lineage (NCBI taxonomy): Eukaryota > Metazoa > Chordata > Amphibia > Anura > Ranidae > Rana > Rana kukunoris. Next base: position 128,852,081 of record CM056049.1, read on the forward strand.
ATCGGATATATCCGATGAAAACGGTCCGCGGACCATTTCCATCGGATATGTCCGATCGGGAGTTTGATCCGATGGCGTGTACACACCATCGGATCAAATTCCCCGCCGCCGGAAGGCGCGGTGACGTGGCGGTGACGCGGCGGTGACGTTGACGCCGCCGCGCCACCGCAACGTCACCGCACCAGGAAGTAAAACACTTCCGCGCTTGCGCCGAATCCATTCGGCAGCGGCGCGGCGGCGGTGGGGGCCGACATGTCTGCTGGTAAGTGTACTAACCAGCAGACATGTCGGGCGGACAGATCCCCACCGGATAGATTTCAAAGCATGCTTTGAAATCTGTCGGGTGGAGAAATCTGTCCGCTAGCCCATACACACGAGCGGAGATGTCTGCTGAAACGGTCCATCGGACCGTTTTCAGCGGACATATCCCCTCGTGTGTACGCGGCCTAACAGTTTATTCCTATTTTACTCAGGTAAAGAACATCTAATGTGTTTATGAAACTTCTACAGACAATTCAAACGTAATTTGAAAAAATTAAATTTAAAGTACAGAATAAAACGATAACTATTTGGGGTTTAATATTGATAATACACGCTTCTTAGGTGTTTTCTGGTTATGAAAATAAATAATTTTGGAAAAAATGTAAAATATATGAAGGTTTCTTTTTGAACTGAAAGGCAAGTAGAACTTATCTGGAAACTTATATGTGAATTTAGCTCCACATAAAAATAATGCAGCAATGCATTTTAGGCAGACGCCCCATGACTACATCAACTACAGGTGTCAACATCCAAAAAAGACAAGAGTTGCGTCTATTTCCCAATGTGAGCTCAAATAAGGCAAAGCAAATAAACAAAATACACTTGGAAAAAAAAAGGAAATGATTTTGGATTCCAGATTCTAAAAATGTGTCCATAAGTATGCCCTCTGCTGACCTAGCCCCCTTAAACATGGAGCATCTAGCCCCTGTGAGTGCAATCCTGGCATTTTAGTGCACCTGCTCTCTGCAGCCTGTCAAAGTTTATGGCAGATTAACCTAGTAGTACTCATGTTTAGGGCCCTATGTGTTCAAGGATGCATGGCGGGGACGCAAGTACACTGTATTTAGACATTTGTCGCTAGATGCATAGAGCCTTAAACGTGAGTAGCACTCGATCATTCAGCCCTGCCGGTTGCAGAAAATGTCATCCTGCCTATAGCCTGACTTTGGCAGGCTATGGGCAGCATTGATAGATGTTGCACCTGGGCCTCCTGGGTGCACTAAAACCTGTGCCTCCCAGGCACACTAAATAGGAAAACTTTATGAACATTGACTTTTCCCAGAAATGTGTGGCTACACAGAACAATCTATAAAAACAGAAAGTCTAGCTAGAAATCATCACTTCAGGTAAACAGTTCAGAACAAAATCAGCGACTTGCAAGTAGTAAGATTTTTTTTTTGGTCTGTCACTTTAGTTTAAAAAATGGTGAGTTAACCCTAAAAATCAATACTAGGCCCTTCAGACCTGGTACGTATTGCCAAAAAAAACAATAACAGACCCATAATCTGAGCAAGCAGCATAGCAGGCCAGGAAAGGGAGGGGATAAGTAAGAATCCCCAACACACCTTCTTGAACCATACCGAACTATCTGCCCTAACATGGTACCTGACAAAGCACCTTGCTTCCATGTTGATGAGGACACAGACTCTTCCCCACAGCCCTTGACTAGTGGTTGTGGGGGTCTGTAAGGGAGGGGCTTATCAGAAAAAGTAAGCTTCCTTAAACATGGGGACAAGGTGCTTTGCCAGGCAGGTCTCTCCTAACAAGGCTCCCCTACATGTTGAGGGCATGTGGCCTGATAATATTTAGGAACCTTCCTGGGCTGCTAGGCAGGGTGCATGGCATTTGTTTTCACTTAATGAAAAATAAATAAAAACTACTTTTTAACAATCAGCTAAGAAGCACCCCAAAAGTAGACAATAAAAAATGGTAAAACAGCAGGGGCACATGTCCTAAAAAAGACTGCTAGGTTTGTTTAGATTGAAGTTTATGCTGGTTGGCGTATACTTCACTCTCCTTAGTCATACAAACTGCAATTCACTGCAAACTATCAATAGCAAATATACCACATACAATATAGTACTATATATAGCACTGAATTCTCTACATAGCATTAAATTGTAAAACTGTATGTAGGACGATACTAAAAGCACGCTACACTATCCTGTATTTTGCTTAAACCAATGCCAGATGTCCCTCGCTCACACTGAATTTACCCAATGCTGGAAAAGCAGTCTTTTATAATGTGCGGGCTTCAACTTTACTGTGCATGACCTTGGCCAATGACGATTCAGGCAATGCATTGTGGGACGTTTGACAAGAGAAATTTCTGCTGAACAGTTTTAAAGTTCAGATCCTCTCCCTACTCATCCCTTCTGATAACACAGGCAGACAGCTGAATTGAATCCAAGGCCTGAGGAAAAACAGCCTTCCCACTGGAACTGGTGTACTCTGGTAAAATTGTAGAGGGGCTCCCTACAGTAGAAAAACTGCATACTGAATGGCTTCTGCCTAGCTTCTACAATCTGGTTCTGATAGTGGAGGGCTTCTTACCTGGCTGCAGATTTATTTGCCCAGCTGCCCCTGTCTCCTTAGCTATCTGAGTTGCTGAGGGAAAGAAGCGGAGTAACATATACCTGGGAAACCGGGGAGTTGTGAAAATGGAGTTGAATGGGCCTGGTCCTACATCTTAGCATGGTGTGTAAAGGGAATTCTGCTTTATAGTCACTCCTTCTGCAAATGAAACAGCAAATACAACTTTAGTTTTGGAAAATTATTTAGCGGATAGAATGCTTCCAGATGATTTTGCAGGATGTCAGGAGATAAAAGTTTTAACTTTTTATATTTTATGATTTCAAGAGTTCCTCCTACAGTAGATAGACATTTTTAATTTCAGCAAGGACTGCAGTAACTTTGTTATTATATAAGACTATTGTCTGCAGTTCCCTTTAAACCATGGCAAATTAGGGGGTAAATCATACTAACCAAGTTGGAAATCCTATCCACCCTATCCACTTTAAATGTCCTATGAGCTTCTGTTCCTTTGAAAATATCCTCAAAGGAGTGGTAGGCTGAAGGATTTTAAAGGGGGTTCCTTTGAGAGAACAGACTATTGAATAAAGGATAGTTATATAAAAATATGACATCAAATGCCAGCGCTCCTAAAAGAATTGGCTCTAAACTATGCAGCTACACATTAATTCTGTTGGGTTACATTTTTCGAGCAAGTGTAGTAATTCTGCCATCAGTTTTGCACATATAATTATGTATATTATTTATGATGCAAACACATTATGATCCAAGTATAGCAGGTCCTCAGCTTGAAGCGGCGCATAAACCATCAGAAAAAAAATAGGGTTCAGGGGGTCTCTCATTTTTTAGCTGTACTGAAAAGCTTAGTACAAAAATTATCCTAATTAATCTTCTCCCAGCATGTCTCCATTCTATCTCACTAATTGCGCTCTTCTGCTCTTTATCATTAATGCTCTTAGAATCTTCACTTCTAACCTAAGATGAACATAGTTATCTCTATTTTCCATGACTTTGAGACCTAGGTTTTCTCCCTTCTGGTGAATTTGCCTCTTATTTCTTAACCTCATTATCTAACATATCACATCTTCAATAGCAGAGAACATCTTAACACTTGCCAAGCCTCACTTATTAAGGCTTATCAGCAGTCACGTGTTTACAGTCATTGCCACTTAAAAGAGCTTGGTTGTATTTGCAACATCACATCAATGAAATCTGTGCAAAATAAAAGTATTAGGGAGTGCTCACCGCTTTGATCCCGGTAGTGTTCTGAGATCTATGGTAGGGATGCTTTCATACAGATAGAAGATAGTCCCTAGTTAGGATAGGTCAGTCCCTTCAATTATATTTTAAATGACTACTAAAACTGTTTCCATTACCTCTATGGTGTAAATATAGCATTTATAGTACAGATGAGGTATTTTAAATGTAGCGCTACCCCATTCAGGAGCCGCTGATTAGATTGGGATCTGCGAATTAAGTTACCTCTGTGTGGTGTCTAGGGCTAGATGTAGTGAGCAAAGCAGTAACGAATGTCCAACCTGTAGCTGAAGTTTTCTGAATGCTTTATTTTCCTGGTCCAACACGACCAACACATCAACTTGAGGTAGATAGGAAAAGGTTGATGAAAGTAGAGTAACTTCGCAGAGTCAGGCTTGGATAGAGAAAGCAGTCCTGCTTTCGGTAATTAAGTCAATCACGTCGCCACTCCAGCTGGAGTGGGTGCAGTGCACCTGGACAGGCCTCTCACACAGACCTGGCAGCCAGAGTGTCACTGAGAAAGCTAAGAAGGAACAAGTCGCTGCCACCGACTTGGCTCTAGAAGATTAGTAGAGGCCTCTGCCACAGGTCCGGTAATTAAGAGCAATAGAGCATATCCTCTCAAATCTGTCCTCTTGAGATGCGGAACCCAGTAAGTCACTGAGGTTCCTCAGTCACTTCAGTGTTTCTGAGCCATGAGGGCCCAGAGTCGGGAACTCCGCATGGCACTGGCCCCCGGCCAGGTAGGCCATAGTGGTGGGGCCCGTGATGTGCGCACACCCTGGAACCAGGAACCCGCGAAGAACCCCGAAATATGGCGTCTGCCACAGATATACCCTCCCCCAGCATGCCCCACGAGGAAATCGCTCCTCCAATTGGCTGCTGGGGAAAAGTGTCTCTGCCTGAACCCCTCTGGCGCCACCTGCCGCCCAGAGATGGGACCACATCTCTGGAGCGCAGAATGACCCAGAGGACAATTCAGGGCTGACAGCTGCCGAATTTGGACAAATCCACCTGGGTGAGAGCATTGGATTTCTGTTCTTTTAGGAAGGTAGACTCACCATCAAAAGTGGGTGTTACCCCCGGCTGTCTGCATGCAAATGCATCCTGCCTAGGAATGGCCACTCTTCATGATTAAGTCCTTTTTTTGGGTAAGAATTTACTTGATTGGTGGGTGACAAGTGGGATGTTATGCTGTGTATCTGAGTGATTGGATTAAATTGCTTTTAAACGTTTGAGAAAACATCAGTGTGTGGCCTGTTTATTCCCACGGCACTTTCTTGTAGGGTCATGCTTTTGAGCGGGAACCCAACAACAGCCAGAGGATCAAGGAGCAGGGATCACTTAGGAATTGCATGAATTACTGGTTGTTCCATTAATTGGATTTTAATGCTTTCAGTTATATAAGCTCAGCATCAAATTACCAAGAGCTGCCTGCATGCAAATGCAACTTGCTTAGAAATGCCCACTTCTACAGACTGACACATACTAAGGCATTTTTATACTTTTACAGCTTTTAAACTTTTAAATTTACAGCTTGCCTCAGGACTGAGGACTTTTGAGAGAAGTATTGAGGCATGGCAATGCACTGTTTTTAGGAAGTCATGTACAGCAAACTGCTGGCCCCTCCCACCACCCATGATCTGCTTACATTAGGTGGAGGAGCACATAGACCTATCAATGATGTCATTAGGTCTAAAATAGTGTATGTATTAAAAAGGTTAGAGTCTAATTAAAATTTTCATTAGCATATTGATGAGAGACCGAAGGAAGAACCAGGGAAGACAAAATATAAACAGCTTTAAGACAAGCTAAATGCAGGCAACAGCAAGGCAAGCCTCGCTGGGAAGCCCCCCTGATACACACAATAAATCGTTGTTGATATAGTGAAGGATTAGCAAAATAACATGAACGAGTTTATTAAGCCACAAGAATTAGTTGACATTCAGTATAGGTTAAATGTCAATTATATTAAAGGTTATTTTGTACATTGCTTAGTGTAGCACCAATGTGATGCATCTCTCTTTGTTCCATACGTAAATGATCACATAGTTTGGCTGCTTTCCCATCTCACATGACCATTTCTTATGCCACAAGAGTGGCACACTGACATTTGGTGCTCCAGAACAATTTATTATCGATTCTTCTGGTCCCAGAACAATAGCACACCAGTGTTTCAGTTGTTAGATAAAGTTTTAATTCGTTCTGTAGGCTTATTATAGTGATTTGTTTGTTTATACTGTGCTTTAGAGCTTATTGAACTAATAGGTTAATTTTGAGATAAAAAGAAAAACGATAAAAATATTTTTTTGAATATAATTTAGATCGTTTGACATCTGATGATCCTGCATATGAGTCTCTAATCAGGTGACTGCTTGATATTGATGACTATTATATTTTGAAAATTGCCAAACACTTTACTATTTTTGCTGGTGAATTGTAAAAAGGTTTCCCGTTATCCATAAAAGGTAGAGGCCATGTTACCTGTTATATCCTTTAGAATATCCATAAAACTACTATTAGGCCGTGTACACACGATCAAATCCATCTGCTGGAAACGGTCTGCCCGACCTTCCCAGCAGACAGATTCGATCGTGTGTACGGGCGAGCAGACGGATTTGGCCAGCCGACAGATTTTAAAGCATACGCTAACCAGCAGACATATCTTCTCGCACATGCGTCGAATGGATTCGACGCATGCGCGGAAGTAATTTACTTCCTGGTGTGGTGACGTGGCGGCGTCAACATCACTGCCACGTCACCGCCACGTCAGCGTGCTGTCTGCTGGCGGGGATTTTGGTTTGATCGTGTGTACAACGATCAAACCAAAATGGCCAGCAGACAGATCTGTTCAAATCGGTCTGTCCGACCGATTTGAACAGATATATTTGCTGGTGTGTACGCGGCCTTAGAGCTAGAAGTGCCTTCTTTTATTCTTTCCCATGTTATGGGCTGGCACACTCAAAGATGACTCTCTAAAATGAACACAGTATACTGATATTATCCAGAACTATGCTCATACTCTTAAATGCTAAATGTACTGTTTTAGGAAAGGAGCAAACTGTTGATACATGGTAACATCTATATAGTGATAAAATAGGCTCATAAGATCTGTATATATGTAGTACGGTGGATCATGCATGCTTTTATAATATAAGAATGATTAGGTAGCAGTCTACTTATCTCTCACCCTAATCGCCCAGAGGAGATTTAGTTTGCATGTGCTGCGCTATATAAGTTTTCATTCATTTATTCATCATGTATCTAATGCTGTCCTATGTGGTTGGATTTTGAACCGCACTTGCGGAATATGCAGAAATCAGTATCTTTAAAAAGCCTGTCTTCAGCATCTGTGTATCTCCTGACCACTTCGCTGTGGAGTATACCATTACCCCTTCTATCTCAACCTACAGAATTTTCTCTTCAGGAAATGTACTAAACGGCCAAGTAATTTATCCATTGCTACAGTAAATCAGTGTGTGACAGCAAGCACTTTAGAGAAAGAGAAAATGGAAATATAGTCAAGTACCTAAGGCTGTGTTCACACTAGTGTGAATTAAATGCTGTTTTTCCCGCATCCAATTCGCATGACACGAGATTGTGACCAACTCTCTATGGAACTGGTTCACACATCTCTGGAGTGGCTGCTGAAGCAGCTTGCACAAATTCAGGCAAAAGTTCGGCCCTGATTCGTCCCTGAAACAGTGAACAGGGATGCGGACCCCCTGTTGCAAAGTAGGGAATTTTGAAAACCCTGTCAGATTTTTTTTTTCCATCTAAATCTGGACATTCCTTTGTGAACCCTTATTCAAACATTTTCATTCTACATTTTAATTCTCAGAATGTTTGATTGATTTTCTAATGGTTATTAGGGTCAAATCAGCATCTGATTTTGAGCACAATGATGAGAATATCTAAAAAAGCAAGAAGGACAATATTTTTTGAGCAAATTTCTAACAATGAATGTAGTTTTTGTTTTTAAAAAGTTCATTCATTCCAAAATTAAATGTTTAAAGCAAGTAAAAATGTTAAATACTTTCTGATGATATTTATCATTTACTGAGAATTTTTGTACAGACATTCGTCCAAAAATCGACTATTGTTTGTCCAGCTTTAGTCCCTTTTTGGTGATTTTCCCCCACTTCCTTTTCTGTGGAGACAAAATTGAGATGGAAAATCTCTTCTGTGTGGGGAAAATCTACATTTAGTCAGTTGTCATGACCAGTACAAGTGTCTTGTTTATTGCTGTTCTGGTGGCAACTCAAATGTTTGGTATCTTGGCAGGACAAGTAGAAAGAGTATGTTTCCTTAATGGGAACACAGACAGCAGTAAAAACTAGATGGGGTGCTAATGCCTCACCACTCAGTCAAAAATGAAAATAAAGGTTCGGTTTTAAATACATTTTGGTTTCAATTGTTTTTTATTATACGTTTTCTAGAGGTAATTTTACAAAGTACAAAATTATCCTTAAAAGGACAACCTGCTTTTAGATTTGTAATTAGCAGACGGATCGTAATCAAGTGATGTCATCCTCACATTTCAATAAAATGTACTGGTACGACAAAAGTACCTAGCAGGAAGGGAGTATTGGGGCAGGAGGAAAGGGTGAGGAAAGGAAAGGGGGTTGAGGGAAAGAGTGCATGTGTAATACAGGATTCAAGAGATAACATGGAACAGAAATAAACTTTTGAAAAGTAATGAATATGACCTGTCAAGCAAGATAATCTATACAGGGAACTTTGAGCAAATTTAGATGTTAAAATTTGGGTTACCTAGCCACTTGGACCAAGTCAAATAAAAATAGTCATTATTTTTTTAATACACTTTAAGTATAGCACTGGTTGCATTACCTGCAAAAAAGCAGTCTGTATATAGCCAGCCCAAAGCCAGTTTAAATTGTGTGAGTGAATCAAACAGGAAAGACAATGACCATGGACAATAAAATTCAGTCATGTAGAGGTCATCACAAAGGTTCCATCCATCACATTCTCTTTCCTAAATATCATGCTGTTTTCTAAGTCTTAGTAATTAACCTCTGAAGACAGCAGGTAGCTTAAACAAATGTTTTTTTTTCTTTAATTCATTGCACATTCAACACTATGCTTGTACTTGAAGAAACTTTGCTTTTCTTTGGAATGTTGATGACACCTGAAGTGGACCTAAACTATGTTAGTTCCTTTATTGTATTAGGGTTGCAAGGTCCAATCTCTGCTAAAGATGCACTTGTTGATTTACAGTGCATCTAGAAAGTATTCACAGCGCTTCACTTTTTCCACATTTTGTACCTTAGCCTTATTCCAAAATGGAATAAATTAATTATTTTCATCAAATTAAAATAAAAAAAGCCCATAATGACAACGTGAAAGAAGTTTGTTTGAAATCTTTGCAAAATGATTAAAAATAAAAAACAAATAAAATAATAAATATATCTATATCTATCTATATATATATATATATATCTATCTATATATATATATATATATAGATATATATTTTGAGCCTTTGTCATGACACTCAAAATGTAACTCAGGTGTATCCTGTGTCTACTGATAAACCATGAGATGTTTCTACAATTTGACTGGAGTGCACCTGTGGTAAATTCAGTTGATTAGACATGATTTGGAAAGGCATACACCTGTCTATATAAGCCATGAAGTCCAAGGAATTGTCTGTAGATCTCTGAGACAAGAGTCTATTGGGCACAAATCTGGGGAAGGGTACAGTGGCCTCCATCACCTGTAAATGGAAGATGTTTGGAAGATGTTTGGAACCACCAGGACTCTTCCTAGAGCAGGCCGCCTGACCAAACTGAGTGACCCGATGGTCACTCGGACAGAGCTCCAGTGTTTATCTGTGGAGAAAGGAGAACCTTCCAGAGGAGCAACCATCTCTGCAGCAGTCCACAAATCAGGCCTGTATGGTAGAGTGGCCAGATGGAAACCACTTCTCAGTAAAAGGTACATGACAGTCCACCTAGAGTTTCCCAAGAGGCACCTGAAAAACTCTCAAACTATAAGAAACCAAATTTTCTGATCTGACGAAACAAAGATTGAACTTTGGCCTTAATGGCAAGTGTCATGTCTGGAGGAAACCAGGCACCGCTCATCTTACCAATACCATACCTACAGTGAAGCATGGTGGTGGCAGCATCATGCTGTGGGGTTGTATTTCAGCTAATCAGGATCGAGGGAAAGATGAATGCAGCAAAGTACAGAGACACCATTGAGCACTCTGAACCTCAGACTGGGGTGAAGGTTCATCTCCTAACAGAACAACGACCCTAAGCACACAGTCACGATAACAAAGCAGTGGCTACAGGACAACTCTGTGAATGCCAAGCCAGAGCACCGACTTGAACCTAATTGAACATCTCTGGAGAGATCTGTAAATGACTGTGCACCGAAGCTCCCCATCCCAACCTAATGGAGCTTGAGAGGTCCTGCTAAGGAAGAATGGAAGACACCGTCCAAAAATAGGTGTGGCATGTTTGTAGCAGCATACTCAAAAAGACTTAAAGGCTGTAATTGGTGCCAAAGTGCTTCAACAAAGTATTGAGCAAAGGCTGTGAATACTTACATACATGGTATGTGGAAAATGTGGAAGAAGTTAAGCACTGTGAATAGTTTCTGGATGCACTGTAATGCCGTGTACACACGATCGGAATTTCAGATGGAAAAAGTCTGACAAACTTTTTCCAAAGGAAATTCCGACCGTGTGTTTGCCCCATTGGAGAAATTCCATCGGAAATTCCGATGAATTCCATCGGAGTTTAACCACTTAACCACTTAAGACCCAGGACACATATGCTGCTAAATGACCCAAGGTGTTTTTACAATTCGGCGCTGATTCGCTTTAACAGACAATTGCGCGGTTGTGCGACGTGGTTTCTTTGAGCTTTCTTTTGGTGGTATTTGATCGCCTCTGCGATTTTTATTTTTTGCGCTATAAACTAAAATAGAGCGACAATTTTGAAAAAAATCACTATTTTTTACTTTTTGTTATAAAAAAAATCAAATAAACTAAATTTTAGTAAAACATTTAGGCCAAAATTAATTCAGCCACATGTCTTTAGTAAAAAAAAAAAAATCGCAATAAAAAAAAATAGCTACCTAGCGGGAACAGCGACACTAATACAGCGATCAGAAAAATGATCGCTTAGTGACGCTGGCAATACGGGAGTGAAGGGTTAACTAGGGCAGTGATCAGGGGGTTAAAACTTTATTAGGGGGGGTACGGGGGCTATCCTGAACCTAACACTAACTAACTTTCACACTGCCTGTCACACTGACACTAAATGCAGTGATTAGATCACTGCATTCAGTGACACTGTGACAGGGGGGTGGGGGTGATCACAAGGGGTTAATGTGCCTATGTGTGTGTGTGTGTCAGTGTTGTGTTGGTGCACATTCTGTGGATGTCTTCTCTCATCAGCGCGGTGGGAAACACTGGATGAGAGATGACATAATTTCTCGGCCGTGTGTACGGGGGAGGAAGTCTCGACGAGCTTCCCGTCGGGAAGCCCGTCGAGCAGAAATAGAGAGCATGCTCTCTATTTCCTCGACGGCCCGCCCGGAAGAATGGCTGGTTGCCATTCCCGACGGGCGGGTCGCCGATTTCGACGGCCGGCAGGGAACCTCGACGGGCGGAACGATGTGTTCTGCCCGTCGAGATTCCCTGCCGTGTGTACGCCGCCACACTGATTGTCTGTTCCCTGATATAGGGAACGATGATCAGTGACATCACGCCTACAGCCACGCCCCCCCTACAGTAAGAATCACTCCCTTAGGGCACACTTAACCCTTTAGCACCCACTAGTGGTTAACCCCTTCACTGCCATTGTCATTTTCACAGTATCAGTGCATTTTTATAGCACTTTTCGCTGTAAAAATGACAATGGTCCCAAAAATATGTCAAAAGTGTCCGATGAGTCTGCCATAATGTCGCAGTCACAAAAAAACGCTAATTGCCGCCATTACTAGTAAAAAAAAAATATTAATAAAAATGCCATAAAACTATCAACTATTTTGTAAACGCTATAAATTTTGCGCAAATCAATCGATAAACGCTTATTACGATTTTTTTACCAAAAATAGGTAGAGGAATACGTATCGGCTTTAACAGAGGAAAAAATATGTTTTTTAGATCTTTTTTGGGCATATTTAATATAGCAAAAAGTAGAAAAAGTAGAAAGCTCTATTTGTGGGGAAAAAAAGAATGCCAATTTTGTTTGGGAGACCATTGCACGACCGCGCAATTGACAGTTAAAGAGACGCAGTGCCGAATCACAAAAAAGGGGCAAGGTCCTTAACCTGCATATTGGTCCGGGTCTTAAGTGGTTAAAAATAGAACATGTTCTATTTTACTCTGATGGAATTCCGATGTTCTTTTGGCCAGGCAAAAGCCTGATCGTGTGTACGCGGCATAAGTATCAATTAAAATAAGAGGGCAATGATCGGGAAATGTAGGGTTTTTCAGGGAGGCAATGATAGGAAATCCAATTATTTATTTTTCTATAGAAAAAAGAGAATGTGTTTTTGAACTATTCATGCATCACTAATATGTCCATCAGCTGAGATAGAGAGAAAATCAGGGTGGCTTATAGGAAGCACAGCAATATATTTAAAAGCCAGCTGATGTCTCACTTTTCATTTTTCTTTATGAGACCTCTGTCCATCTATCACAAGTGGGCAAGAAAAATCCAATGAAATAATAATCGACATGAGTAACCCAACTCTCTTATTATAGTAGGGAATTATTGTTTTAAGATATAGTGAAAAAAATTGTTTCCAAACCTGAAAAAGATCAATGTGAACACTATATCCAATGTGCCGTGAAATGACTTCAAATAGCATATGTAGTGCAGAATATGCAAACCATCAGTGAAAAAAGTATTAAATAATGAAAATGTATAAGTCCAAAACTGTATTAAAAAGCTCTTGGCTATAAATGTCCATATTCCAAATAACTCCCAAAAGTGACTTGTGCAAGGTCCAAGGGATAACAGTCTATCGTCATTCCTGTGCAGAAAAAAATTTGACTTTTCTGTGCTCCTCTTCGTGTGATCAGCGCTGTACAAGTGGATACCCTAACATTCAAACAACGCTACGGAGGAGGATACCCCAACCAACGGGACATCGGGAAAAGGCATATATCTTACTAGACGCTTTTTGCCCCTGCAGGGTTAAGGCTTTTTGGGAAGTGCAGAAAAGTCAGAGGGGAGCACAGAAAAGTCACTGTTTTTTCTGCCCAGGAATACGAATAGATTGTTATTATTTACTATAACTTTTAAGAGTTATTTGGAATATGGACATTTATTGCCAATAGCTTTTTTAAACAGTTTTGGACTTATACATTTTTATTATTTAATAGTTTTTTCACTGATTTTGGTTTACATATCCTACACTACATATGCTATTTGAAGTCATTTCACGGCACGTTGGATATAGTGTTGATGTTTTTCAGTTTTGGAAACAATTATTTTTTCACTAATTCTTAAAACAATTAATTCCGTACTATAACATAAGAGAGTTGGGCTACTCATGTTGATTATTATTTCATAGGATCACAGGTATTTAAAAATGTAAAAACTTAAAAATTACTCTAAAGCAGCGCCAACCTCCCTTTCTTTTTTTAAATAATCTTTTGGACTTCACTATTGTAAAGTTGTCTATAGGGAGTCACACACACCTAAGCGCGGAATTTTAATCAAATATAAGAAAAATTCAATGTCTACCCTAATTTGATGGTTCAAAGCAACACCTAACACAAGGATTGGGACACTCATGGCTGTCCTATGGGAAATTTACAAATTATATTAGGGCGATCAGTACAATGCTCCTGGCATGATCAATGGCAGACAGATGTATTCATTCTCACTGTCCTCAATGAGATATTTACCCATCTATGGACCCCCTACAAAAGTTTTTAGTCACATAGCCTTACTTATATCACATATAGCACATTTACTTTGTCTGTTGAGAACCCAAGACCTGGTGCACTGGTAATGTATTTAGTTTAGTTTAGTTTCATTTATTTAGTTCTCTGAGAAGCTTTCAAATAAAATATCTGAGGTAAACTGCTTATGACTAGTTCCTGGTACCTAGGGCACAAGCCCTATTGATCAACCTGTACCCATCATTAAGCTACTTAAAAACTGTAGGCTATTTAAAAACTGTAAATACCTTGTAGTGATCCAAGTGGCAGCAACATGCTCTCCCGCCAAGTGGCAGCAACAAGCTCTCCTGCCAAGTGGCAGCAACAAGCTCTCCTGTCAAGTGGCAGCAACAAGCTCTCCTGTCAAGTGGCAGCAACAAGCTCTCCTGTCAAGTGGCAGCGACAAGCTCTCCTGCCAAGTGGCAGCAACCATCTCTCCTGCCAAGCGGCAGCAACAAGCTCTCCTGCCAAGTGGCAGCAACATACTCTCCTGCCAAGTGGCAGCAACATGCTCGCCTGCCAGCACTTCCATCACCAATCTTACCTCATTCTCCTGCCCAGGTTGCAAATACCATCTGTTGCTGACACCTGCTGCTACAACAGGTTCAACACAACACTGAGGTGACAATGCAACTGTTTGATGTTTTCAGAGACATATGTGAACTCGATGCACCCTGCTTACACAAGTGCTGGTAAAGTAGGGTTCATATTCACATGGTTGTCAATGTAAGAGGTCTGTTTACATGGGTGTGGTTGAGCAAGGATCAATAATTTACATGCCTAGTATGTGTTAGGGGGGGTCATCTTTTATAGCTGCTGGTGTCTGTGAGAAGTCTATTACGTGGTTGCTGATTTGTCTGTTGGGAGCTGCGTATTTGGCTGCTGGTGTGTCTTTAAGGATCTACTGATGGAGAAAATGTACATTTACAATGCTGTTGGTTTGCTTAAGGAGGAGGGAGAAGGGCTGCTTGTACGCTACTGGTGGGGGGGGGGGGGTTGGGGTGTTAAGGGGGTCCATTTACATGGCTTCCTGGCTTCCAAGAGGAGTCTTATAATGACTGCTGATTTGAAGATGTTTAATTCAATACTTAGGATTGTCTATTTACATGCCAGCAGTTAAGGAAGAAAGATGATGTATACCAGGGGTCTCAAACTCAAATTACCTGAGGGCCGCAAGACACGTTTTCATATACCATGGGGGGCCGCATGCAAACTTCAAAAACAGTACTGGTGTCAGCGAACGTATTATTAACCCCCAGCACTGGTGTCAGCGGACACATTATTAACCCCCAGCACTGGTGTCAGCGGACACATTATTAACCCCCACCACTGGTGTCAGCGGACACATTATTAACCCCCAGCACTGGTGTCAGCGGACACATTATTAAACCATAGTATTGGTGTCAGCAAACGCATTATTAACCCTGACCACTGCACTGCACACGGACCACTGCACACGGACCACTGCACACGGACCACTGCACACGGACCACTGCACACGGACCACAGCACACGGACCACTGCACTGCACACTGACCACTACACTGCACACTGCCGACAGACCACTACACTGCCGACAGACCACTACACTGCCGACAGACCACTACACTACACACTGACCACTCACCATCATGGCACAGCACATCAAGGCTCAGAGACCAGAAAATTAGGGCACAGCACATCAGGGTACAGGGCACAGCACATCAGGGTACAGCACATCAAGGCACAGAGCCCAGCAAATAAGGGCACATGGCACAGCACATCAGGGCACAGGGTACAGCACATCAGGGTATAGGGTACAGGGCACAGCGCACATGAGGGCACAGCGCACATGAGGGCACAGCGCACATCAGGGCACAGCGCACATCAGGGTACAGCGCACATCAGGGCACAGCACACATCAGGGTACAGGGCACAGCACATGAGGGTACAGGGCACAGCACATCAGGGTACAGGGCACAGCACATCACAGCACAACAGGGTACAGGGCACATTAGAGCACAGCACATAGGGGTACAGCACAACAGGCCACATCAGGGTACAGAGCACGGCACATCAGGACAGGACATATCAGGACAAGGCACATGGCACATCAGGGTACAGGACATGGCACATCAGGGTACAGGGCACATGAAACGGCACATCAGGGTACAAAGCCCAGCAAATCAGTGTACATGGCACACATCAGGGCATATCAGGGCACATGAGAGCACATCAGGCACAGCACATCAGTACAGGGCACATGGCACATCAGGGTACAGGGCACAGAGTACCCTGATGTACAGAGCCCAGCACATCAGGGTACAAGAGGTACATCAGGGTACATGGGTCACATGGCACATCAGAGCACATCAGGGTAGCTGGGGCACATGGCATATCAGGGTACATAGGGGAACATCAGGGCACAATCAGAGCACATCAGGCATACCTCCCAACTTTTCACCTTCAGAATGAGGGACAAATGAGCATACCTCGACTTGTTGAGCCAGGGGGGTCCACAGATCATAGTTGTTGAGGGGAGGGCGCGGATCTGAGTTGTTGAGCGGGGGAGGTTACGCGGATCTGAGTTGTTGAGCGGGGGGGTCCGTGGATCTGAGTTGTTGAGCAGGGGGGGGTCCTCGGCTCGGTGTTGTTGGGGGGGGTCCGCAGATCAAAGTTGTTGAGCCGGAGGGGAATTGGCAGATCATAGTTGTTGAGCGGGGGGGTCCGCGGATCTGAGTTGTTGAGCGGGGGAGGTTCCGCGGATCGGAGTTGTTGAGCGGGGGGATCCGCGGATCTGAGTTGTTGAGGGGGGGTCCGCAGATCAAAGTTGTTGAGCCGGGGGGGTCCGCAGCTCATAGTTGTTGAGCAGGGGGGTCCGCGGATCTGAGTTGTTGAGCGGGGGAGGTTCCGCAGATCGGAGTTGTTGAGCGGGAGGGTCCACGGCTCAGAGTTGTTGAGGGGGGGTCCGCAGATCAAAGTTGTTGACCGGGGGGGTTCCATGGCTCTGAGTTTTTTATCGGGGATTGATCGCAAATCGCGGGGATTTACCGCGAATAGCAGGGATTTACCGCAAATTGCTGGTAATCGCGGGGGGGGGGGCCTGCCTGCGGGCCATTTATTACCGTTTCGCGGGCCGTAAATGTACTTTGAGACCCCTGCTGTATACTATGGACCCTATGACTTTTGCTACTTTATAGATCACAGTTGCTGATAGCTACTGGGGTGATGCTTTGTCACACTAGGGAGAATGCAGGTTTGATGAAGGTGATAGAATGTGCTGCTAGTGGCGGTTCAGAAATGATGCTGGAGAAAAATAGGGTTCTGTGTAAGCTGAATTCAGGTGACAGTGTTTAAATAATGTGTACAATTTTTTAGACACCTTAAAACAACCTTCAGTTTTAACTCAAGATCTTTTAAATCCTTCCAATTTCCCTAATGTCCCCCATCAGTCCTTGCTTCCCCCTCCCTTCCTGTACAAGTGACAGATGTCTGAAATAGGGGAAATTCTCCCCAAAAGAGACACAAACAGAAATAAAAAGTCAATAGAGACTCTGATGCCGCGTACACACGACCATTTTTCATGACGAGAAAAATTCTATTTTTAAATTGGTCGTGAAAATCGGTCGTATGTATGCTCCAGAGCATTTTTCTCGACGAGAAAAATGCCCATTAAAAATGTAGAACCTGCTCTATTTTTTCTCATAGTTTTTCACATCGTTCTTTTTCATGTCATGAAAAATGGTTGTGTGTGCGCTTTAATGAGGGGGAAAAAAATGTGCTTGCTCAGAAGCAAGTTATGAGACAGGAGCACTTCTGGAAAAACTAGCCATCGTAATGGAGATAGCACATTCGTCACGATGTAACAGACTGAAAAGCGTGAATCGTCTCTCACCAAACTTTTTTTTCAAGTATATATTTTATTGAAAAAACACATGTGGAGAAATTCCAACATCACAACATAAACAAACATGTCATCAGGAAACAAGTACAGAAGGGTGTATAGACAGTCCAGCCATCGCCGTAATATGGTACTGTACAGGATCATACGTGGAATGAGATCAAGACGACATTCACATTACTTTCCGATCAAGTAGGGATACAGTCAGTAGGAACCTCTCTGTGTTTAGTTTTATATTAAACAGGAGTTAAAGTGACAACAAGGGAAGAAGAGAGAAAAGAAAAAAAAGGGGGGGGGGCAAGAAGGGAGGATGGAGGGGACATAGACAGGGCGAGAGGGTGGAGAGCGGTCAACACCACTCCTCTCCTGGCCAGAGCAATGTTAAGACCCCAGCAGGGATACTCCCTCATCTGAGAAAATAAAGATATTCCAGATACCCCAGATCTCGGTGTAGGTCTCGTGTTTGTGCTGTGCAGTAAGGATCAAGTCCTCCATCTTTCGTATTTCCTCAACTTTCCGCAGCCAGCATCCAACAGTCGGTGGGTACTGCTGCTTCCAACGGAGGGGTATGCACGCCTTGGCCGCATTTAAGAGATGGCATTTCAGCGATTTTTTGTAGGATTTAATTGGCATCGTTTACAGGTGGAGTAGAAAGAAAGAGGCATCTTCCGGGATCTCATACTCCGTGAACTTTTGTGTGATGCGGCGAACCTCCGTCCAGAAGTTTTGGGCAGGACCAGAAAATATGCAGTAATGAGCCCGCGTCCACCCTGCACCGCCAACAGCGGTCCGAGGAAGACGGGAAGCACCTGTGTAATCTGGTGGGTGTGAGGTACCATCTGGAGAAAAGTTTAAAATTAGTTTCCTGAATTCTAGTGCAAGAGGAGGATTTTATAGCTAAGGTGACGATATGTTGTTTCTGAACCTCCGAGAAAGTCCGGTTCAGGTCCGACTCCCATCTCTCTAAGCATCGCAAACTAGGTTGCGTGGGGGGTGAATTTAAAAGAGAGTACATTTGTGAAAGAGTCTGCGATGCAGGTCCGTGATCAGAGCAGCACTCCTCAAAGGTCATCAGTGGTCGTGAGAACTTCTGCGGGTCAGGGATAAAGTGAAGGAAGTGGTGCAATCGCACCGCATTTCAAAACATTCTCACCAAACTTTTACTAAAACGCAGAAACATGAAATCAGCAAAAGCAGCCCAAAAGGTGGCACCATTCTAATGGAACTTCCCCTTTATAGTCCCATTGTACGTGTTGAACGTCACCACGCTTTGCTAGAGCATTTTTTTTCACGAACGTGTGTATGCAAGGCATACCCCCATAACCCCATTTTCTCCCAAAACTAAAAAAGAGTTTGTTGGAACTGGGCTTTTAGATGTACCCATCAGGCCGCGTACACACGACTAAATAAATCCGATCAAATCGGTCTCACAGACCGATTTGATCAGATTTGTCTGCTGGGCTATTTTGGTTTGATCATGTCAGACAGCGTGGTGACGTGGCGGTGACGTTGACGCCGCCACGTCACCGCACCGGGAAGTAAAAAACTTCCACGCATATATACTGTATATATATATATATAAGGCAGATATGTCCGCTGGTTAGTGTACTAACCAGCAGACATGTCGACCGGACGGGTTCCCAGCAGACAGATTTTAAAGCAGGCTTTAAAATTTGTCTGCTGGAAAAACCTGTCTGTCCGCCCGTACACACGATCGAATTTGTCTGCTGAAACGGTCCGTCGGACCGTTTCCAGCAGATAAATTTAATCGTGTGTACGCGGCCTCAGACTGAAAACTCTATATTTGTAATTTTTGTAAAGACATTTTTTAACAATAACACTTTCCTGTGCTAAAGCAATAGGATAGCTGGGTCAATCTCTAAACATTTTGTATAGCTACATAATGCTTTGGTTCATATTCCCTGCCTCAGCCATTCAGCGTACACAAGTTTGACTGGCATATTTTACACTGATTAAATACTGTTGCTCTGACCTGCAGTAGCTGAGAAGATGAAAAGGTGCTGAGTAACAAATGATACAATGATGCAGCATTAGCAACATGCTCTTGTTAGCCCAGACATGAAGTATAGCAGGTACTGAGGTATGGCATGATGGAAATCAATCTGAACAGTACTATTCTATTTTATTTTACATAAAACGTTAAATAAAAAATAAAAAAACAGTGCTCCAGGATTATAAATTTAGTTAAATCCTCTGTTTTTTAATACACATTGTTAGACAATGTCATTTTAGGTTATTCTTTTGCAAGCTAGATGTAAATAGGCTGGGAAATATTTTGTTTGTTTGATATATAATACAGTGCATCCGGAAAGTATTCACAGAGCTTCAGTTTTACCACATTTTGTTATGTTACAGCCTTATTCCAAAATTGAATAAAAACATTATTTTCCTCAAAGGTCTACAAACAATACCCCATAATGACAACGTACAAGAAGTTTGTTTGAAATCTTTGCAAATTTATTAAAAATAAAAAGGAAAAAAATCCCATGTACATAAGTATTCACAGCCTTTGCCATGACACTCAAAATTTAGCTCAGGTTTCCACTGACTGTTTCCACTGATCATCCTTGAGATGTTCCTACAACGTGATTGAAGATAATGGTAATGTCTATATAAGGTCCCACAGTTATCAGTGCATGTCAGAGCACAAACCTAGCCATGAAGTTCAAGGAATTATCTGTAGACCTCTGAGACAGGATTATATCGAGGCACAGATCTAGGAAGGGTACAGAAACATTTCTGCAGCATCCCAATGAGCATAGTGGCCTCCATCATGCGTAAATGGAAGACATTTGGAATCACCAGGACTTTTCACAGAGCGGGCTGCCCAGCCAAACTGAGTGATCGGGGGAGAAGAGTCTTAGGGAGGTGACCAAAAACCTGATGGTCACTCTGACAGAGCTCCAGCATTTCTCTGTGGAGAGAGGAGAACCTTTCAGAAGATCAAACATCTCTGCAGCAATCCACCAATCAGGTTTGTATAGTAGAGTGGCCAAACGGAGGCCACATCTCAGTAAAAGGCACATAACAGCCCATCTGGAGTTTGCCAAAAGGCAACTGAAGGACACTCCGACCATGAGAAACAAAATTCTCTGTTTTGATGAAACAAAGATTCAACTCTTTGGCCTGAATGGCAAGCATCATGTCTGTAGAAAACCGGGCACCACTCATCATCTGGCCAATACCATCCCAAAGTAAAGTATGGTGGTGGAAGCATCATGCTGTGGGGATGTTTTTCAGAGACAGGAAATGGGAAAGATGAATGCAGCAATGTACCGAGACATCATGGATGAAAACCTGCTCCAGAGTGCTCTGGACCTCAGACTGGGTGCGAAGGTTCATCTTCCAATAGAACAACAACCATAATCACACAGCCAAGATAACGAAGGCGTGACTCTGTGAATGTTCTTATGTGGCCCAGACAGAGTCCAGACTTAAACCCAACTGAACAACTCTGAAGAGATCTGAAAATGGCTGTGCACTGATGGAGCTTGAGAGGTCCGTCAAAGAAGAATAGGAGAAACTGAATAATAATAATAAAAAATAATAATAATCGCTCAGTTCTCACAGCTCCATGAGCAGAGAGCTGATGACTGTCAGTCAGTGTCTCTTGGCTCTGCCCCTCCTCCTCCTCTGGTGCTGACTGGATCTGTGGAGGGGGCAAGAGCAGCCAACTCACTCTTTTAAAGGCTTGCTGAGAGGCTGAGCCAGGTGCCGGTCCAGACATGTGGGCAGAACTCGAACATATGGTTGCAATCTTTCCTGAGCCTGAACCGCCTCTTTGACGTCAGCCGACAATGGGTTTCAGCCTGATGTCTGCTGAAAACAGGTCAGAGGAGTGCAGAATGAACTGCACTCCTGTGATCCAGAGGAGAGGTACAGCCAAACAAGATTTGGCTGTTCTTTTCCTTTAAGGACTGTTTCACACTGGACCAATTTCAGATGCCACTTGATTCGCACAGAATTACATGACAAGGAAAATCATATTATTTTAATGGTGCCCATACACATCAATATAGAACAGCTTTGGAGAAGGTTCTTGTACTACTGTGGTGCAATTTACACTAAGACTTGGCCCTGTAGAATATGTAAACCACATCCAACATGTAACCAAGATGCAACAGAGTTGCACTACAAAGTCACACCGAAATCGCATTGTAATAACGTGAACCTAATTAAAAATATACGTTTATATTAGATTTTAGAGATTTTGCATGAGTATACCTTCTATCCTTCTTTAATATGCAAGATTAATTTTTAGTTTGTCACTGGTGACTTCTGCCTCCATTCTTAATTGCTAACGGTTGAATCTCACTGCTCTAGCAACAGGAGCCAACCTCCAGCCCTGGCATTAGTCTTTCCTCAGTGATATAGTACCCCCAGCACACAGATTGATCTTTCCCCAATGATTTACCACTTCCAGACACAAACTGATCTTTTCCAATGAGATACCACTTCTAGTATACAGACTGGTCTTTCCCAAATAAGATACCACTTCCAGTACACAGATTAGTCTTTCACCAATGGAATACAACTTCCAGCAACTCCCAACACACAAATTGCATATTAAACAGTGTTTCTGTACAACCCAAAAGTCATTTTAAAAATCATTTAAGAAAAGATAATCAGCCCAACAGACACACAGCAGAGAGGTACCCCCCATTTTAACACCAGCAAAGTATGTGCATTAACCCATCAGTGACCAGTCTGCAGTGTATATATATTAAATCCCCAGTGATCACCCCCACAGAATAAGCATTAACTCTTCAATCACCTACTCCAGCAATAAAACCCTGCCCCACTCCACACATCCCTAGCGTCATCACCACGGTTCCTAAACTTCATGATGCAGGTTCTTATAACCTCCTTTGCAACCTCCATTGTCCTCTATTCCAGTGACATACTCCAGTTTGGGTTATAATATCCTCTCAAACACTCTCACAATACTGCTGTAAATCTGCCACCCCCACTGTCCCAGAATAACCAGCTTTAATTTTAGGGGGCCATTTTATGGACACAGATTTTTACCTCTGTTTCTCCTATGTAAAATATAGTGATGTGGTGTGGATGAAGAAGCGGAAATCTGCAAAACTCATCACCAAATCATGCACACCTATAAATGATGTGACTGTAATGTCCTGTACACACGATCAGAGATTTCATCGGAATAAACTCCAACGGGTTTCTCCGACGGAATTCCGTTCAAGATGTCTTGCATACACCAAATTCCGACCGTCAAAAACGCGCTGACGTACAACACTACAATGAGCCTAGAAAAATTAAGTTTAATGCGTAATGAGCATGTGTCGAATTGTTTCCGAGCATGCATGTTTTTTTCTCCGTCGGAGTTCCATACAGACGAACTGCATTTCCGTTGAAAAAAAGTGTTATCTTTCTAACTCCGTCAGAATTTCCGACGGAAAAAGTCCAATGGGGCATACAAAATTCCATCTGACTTTTTCCATTGGAAAATCCGATCGTGTGTACGAGGCATAAAGTTTGTATGACAAGACACACCTTGGTGTGTGTGTTGTCTTTCATCTGATTCACGTATTTAAATTTTATCCATGTACTTAACTTAATATTATATTTTCTACATTTCATGTTTCATGTTTATTTAAAGTCCTGCACTACATACCTGTAATAAAAACAAACACTTTTCCTTCCTCCTATGTAAAATCCTCTTTGTGAAGAGCTTGGCTTCTATGCTCCTATTTTATATGTACCCAGTTTTGTGAATCCATGCATCATGGGACACACTTATTATGTACAGCCATATTTTTCAGTGTTTTTGTTGCTAATTATAACAAGATCAATAGAAAAACAAAGGATCCAAAGTTTTGTCCACCCACACTGAAGATCCCACTACTGTAACAGAAAAAATAAAAACACCAGAGTCAGATGCTTATGCTGCCACTTAAATACATGATAACTACCGTATAAACGACTAAAGTAAATAGTGGCACTGTAAATGAACAAATAAATTAACACTTAATAGATAATAAATCACCCAGTGACAAAAAAAAAAGTCTGTTGACTAAATAAATCCTTAAATGTAACAGTGACTATTCAATGAAGATTCAAAAATTTGTTGAAAGCAGATTCAATTTAGTTCATCCACCACACCAAAATCCTTTTAAATCAATTTGAATTTTTTGTTGACCAGGTGGCTCCAAAATCTTTCTTACCACCTCGGGCCCCAAATTGTGAGGCCTTTCTATATATAATTATAGGGACCAGGTGGTAAGAAAGATTTTGGATCTACCTGGTCAAAAAAATCTAATTGATTTAAAAGGATTTCACAGAAAATGCATTTCATGTATAATGGTAAAAACTAGTAATAGGGGTATCTCCACTATTACTAATAATAATAATAATAATAAATCATTTTCCATAGATAAATTTATCACAGATGAAAATGGCTGTGCACTGATGGAGCTTGAGAGGTCCGTCAAAGAAGAATAGGAGAAACTGAATAATAATAATAAAAAATAATAATAATCGCTCAGTTCTCACAGCTCCATGAGCAGAGAGCTGATGACTGTCAGTCAGTGTCTCTTGGCTCTGCCCCTCCTCCTCCTCTGGTGCTGACTGGATCTGTGGAGGGGGCAAGAGCAGCCAACTCACTCTTTTAAAGGCTTGCTGAGAGGCTGAGCCAGGTGCCGGTCCAGACATGTGGGCAGAACTCGAACATATGGTTGCAATCTTTCCTGAGCCTGAACCGCCTCTTTGACGTCAGCCGACAATGGGTTTCAGCCTGATGTCTGCTGAAAACAGGTCAGAGGAGTGCAGAATGAACTGCACTCCTGTGATCCAGAGGAGAGGTACAGCCAAACAAGATTTGGCTGTTCTTTTCCTTTAAGGACTGTTTCACACTGGACCAATTTCAGATGCCACTTGATTCGCACAGAATTACATGACAAGGAAAATCATATTATTTTAATGGTGCCCATACACATCAATATAGAACAGCTTTGGAGAAGGTTCTTGTACTACTGTGGTGCAATTTACACTAAGACTTGGCCCTGTAGAATATGTAAACCACATCCAACATGTAACCAAGATGCAACAGAGTTGCACTACAAAGTCACACCGAAATCGCATTGTAATAACGTGAACCTAATTAAAAATATACGTTTATATTAGATTTTAGAGATTTTGCATGAGTATACCTTCTATCCTTCTTTAATATGCAAGATTAATTTTTAGTTTGTCACTGGTGACTTCTGCCTCCATTCTTAATTGCTAACGGTTGAATCTCACTGCTCTAGCAACAGGAGCCAACCTCCAGCCCTGGCATTAGTCTTTCCTCAGTGATATAGTACCCCCAGCACACAGATTGATCTTTCCCCAATGATTTACCACTTCCAGACACAAACTGATCTTTTCCAATGAGATACCACTTCTAGTATACAGACTGGTCTTTCCCAAATAAGATACCACTTCCAGTACACAGATTAGTCTTTCACCAATGGAATACAACTTCCAGCAACTCCCAACACACAAATTGCATATTAAACAGTGTTTCTGTACAACCCAAAAGTCATTTTAAAAATCATTTAAGAAAAGATAATCAGCCCAACAGACACACAGCAGAGAGGTACCCCCCATTTTAACACCAGCAAAGTATGTGCATTAACCCATCAGTGACCAGTCTGCAGTGTATATATATTAAATCCCCAGTGATCACCCCCACAGAATAAGCATTAACTCTTCAATCACCTACTCCAGCAATAAAACCCTGCCCCACTCCACACATCCCTAGCGTCATCACCACGGTTCCTAAACTTCATGATGCAGGTTCTTATAACCTCCTTTGCAACCTCCATTGTCCTCTATTCCAGTGACATACTCCAGTTTGGGTTATAATATCCTCTCAAACACTCTCACAATACTGCTGTAAATCTGCCACCCCCACTGTCCCAGAATAACCAGCTTTAATTTTAGGGGGCCATTTTATGGACACAGATTTTTACCTCTGTTTCTCCTATGTAAAATATAGTGATGTGGTGTGGATGAAGAAGCGGAAATCTGCAAAACTCATCACCAAATCATGCACACCTATAAATGATGTGACTGTAATGTCCTGTACACACGATCAGAGATTTCATCGGAATAAACTCCAACGGGTTTCTCCGACGGAATTCCGTTCAAGATGTCTTGCATACACCAAATTCCGACCGTCAAAAACGCGCTGACGTACAACACTACAATGAGCCTAGAAAAATTAAGTTTAATGCGTAATGAGCATGTGTCGAATTGTTTCCGAGCATGCATGTTTTTTTCTCCGTCGGAGTTCCATACAGACGAACTGCATTTCCGTTGAAAAAAAGTGTTATCTTTCTAACTCCGTCAGAATTTCCGACGGAAAAAGTCCAATGGGGCATACAAAATTCCATCTGACTTTTTCCATTGGAAAATCCGATCGTGTGTACGAGGCATAAAGTTTGTATGACAAGACACACCTTGGTGTGTGTGTTGTCTTTCATCTGATTCACGTATTTAAATTTTATCCATGTACTTAACTTAATATTATATTTTCTACATTTCATGTTTCATGTTTATTTAAAGTCCTGCACTACATACCTGTAATAAAAACAAACACTTTTCCTTCCTCCTATGTAAAATCCTCTTTGTGAAGAGCTTGGCTTCTATGCTCCTATTTTATATGTACCCAGTTTTGTGAATCCATGCATCATGGGACACACTTATTATGTACAGCCATATTTTTCAGTGTTTTTGTTGCTAATTATAACAAGATCAATAGAAAAACAAAGGATCCAAAGTTTTGTCCACCCACACTGAAGATCCCACTACTGTAACAGAAAAAATAAAAACACCAGAGTCAGATGCTTATGCTGCCACTTAAATACATGATAACTACCGTATAAACGACTAAAGTAAATAGTGGCACTGTAAATGAACAAATAAATTAACACTTAATAGATAATAAATCACCCAGTGACAAAAAAAAAAGTCTGTTGACTAAATAAATCCTTAAATGTAACAGTGACTATTCAATGAAGATTCAAAAATTTGTTGAAAGCAGATTCAATTTAGTTCATCCACCACACCAAAATCCTTTTAAATCAATTTGAATTTTTTGTTGACCAGGTGGCTCCAAAATCTTTCTTACCACCTCGGGCCCCAAATTGTGAGGCCTTTCTATATATAATTATAGGGACCAGGTGGTAAGAAAGATTTTGGATCTACCTGGTCAAAAAAATCTAATTGATTTAAAAGGATTTCACAGAAAATGCATTTCATGTATAATGGTAAAAACTAGTAATAGGGGTATCTCCACTATTACTAATAATAATAATAATAATAAATCATTTTCCATAGATAAATTTATCACATGTAATACTTCACATGTGGTGTATTTATTGTGGTGTCCGTGTGGTTTGTATTATGTGGGGAGAACAAAAAGACTTCTCAAGATTCGTATTGCTGAACATGGAGCTAATATAAAGAAAGGGATTAAAAAGCATAGTGTGTCCCTTTACTTTAGAGCAGGGGTGGCAAACTCAAATTCATCGGGGGCCGCATCAGCAGTATGGTTACCCTCAAAGGGCCGGGTGCATGGTGAGGGGTGCAGAGTTCTGTGGGGTGGGTGCAGAGTGCATAGTGAGGGGTGCAGGGTGCTGTGGGGTGGGTGCAGGTTGCATAGTGAGGGGTGCAGGGTGCTGTGGGGTGGATGCAGGGTGCACAGTGAGGGGTGCATAGTTCTGTGGGGTGGGTGCAGGGTGCATAGTGAGGGGTGTAGGGTGCACAGTGAGGGGTGCAGGGTGCTGTGGGGTGGGTGCAGGGTGCATAGTGAGAGGTGCAGAGTGCACAGTGAGGGGTGCTGTTATGTGCATAGTTATGTGGGGTGGGTGCATAGTGAGGGGTGCAGGGTGCTGTGGGGTGGGTGCAGGGTGCATAGTGAGGGGTGCAGGGTGCACAGTAAGGGGTGCAGGGTGCTGTTGGGACAGGGTGCACAGTAAGGGGTGCAGGCTGCACAGTGAGGGGTGTAGGGTGGCTGCAGGGTGCATAGTGAGGGGTGCAGGGGGGTGTAGGGTGGCTGCAGGGTGCATAGTGAGGGGTGCAGGGTGCTGTGGGGTGGCTGCAGGGTGCATAGTAAGGGGTCCAGGGGGGTGTAGGGTGGCTGCAGGGTGCATAGTGAGGGGTGCAGGGTGGCTGCAGGGTGCATAGTGAGGGGTGCATGGTGCTGTGGGGTGGCTGCAGGGTGCATAGTGAGGGGTGCAGGGGGGTGTAGGGTGGCTGCAGGGTGCATAGTGAGGGGTGCAGGGTGCTGTGGGGTGGCTGCAGGGTGCATAGTGAGGGGTGCAGGGGGGGTGTAGGGTTGCTGCAGGGTGCATAGTGAGGGGTGCAGGGTGCTGTGGGGTGGCTGCAGGGTGCATAGTAAGGGGTGCAGGGGGTGTAGGGTGGCTGCAGGGTGCATAGTGAGGGGTGCAGGGTGCTGTGGGGTGGCTGCAGGGTGCATAGTGAGGGGTGTAGGGTGGCTGCAGGGTTCACAGTGAAGGGTGCATAGTGAGGGGTGCAGGGTGAGGTGGAGTAGGTCAGTATAGGCTGAGGGGTGCAGGGCAGATGGAAGGCACAGGTTCAGGAGAGGAGCAGAGGACAGTGTCAGAGGGGAACCCAGACAGCCTGGCAGGGTTAGAGGGACCGAGCAGGGAGGGGGAAGCTGGTACTCACAATTTGGGCAGCCAATCTCTTCCTGCAGCACATCCACTTGAGGGGGAGGGGGGGTGTGAGACGGCATTGCGAGGGAAGGACCCGGGACACACCGGAGGGATTCACAAAGCTAGCCATCCTCTGCACTTGCGGCTGTTGCGAGATCCACTGCGCTGAGCTGGGCACCGGAGCAACAGGACGCAGCCCGCTGGATGGGGGAAAAAAACTTTCCCAAAAACTGCAATTTCTGCCACCAAAAGCCAGCATCGCTGGCTGGAAAACACTGGGGAGGCGGGGTGGAGACAGGGCGGTGGTGGAGGCGGAAACAGGGTGGAGGAGGAGGCGGGCACCAGAGCGGCATTGTGGCTGCAGAAAGAGTGGAGGCGGAGACGGGGTGGAGTAGGAGGCGGGCACCAGAGCGGCAGCCGGAACCATAATATAGGTACACCTAATAGCTTTAGTGTAGAGCGGCAGTGGAGGCGGAGCCTAAGACGCAGCAATGGAGGCGGGACGGAGGCGGAGACAGAGTGGCACGGAGTAAGGGGAATATGTGCCGCGCCGCTCGCTCGCTAAAATCCTGGCAAAATGAGGTGGCTGCTGTGCGGGCCACATTACAAGGTCCGGCTGGCCGGATTCGGCCAGCGGGCCTTGTGTTTGCCACCCCTGCTTTAGAGAGAAACATAATCAACATCCTATGTTATTAAAATTTTGTGGGATAGACTGTGTTTTCCCATCGTGGAGGGGCGCTAATCGGGTTAGAGACTTATCACAAAGAGAAACTAAGTGGCATTTTCTATCAAAGAACTTGGCTCCTAGAGGGTTAAACATCAAATTGCAGGGTGTCTCTCTTTTTCCGTATAAACATCAAATTGGATCTCAATTGTTTCATAAGTAACTTTTATTTTAAATATTTGAATTATTGATGGGTTTATAAGCCTATAATTAGAAATATTTCATTTAGTGTATTTTAAATTTTTATTAAGATAATGTTATAGTAAATTACGACATTTTTAATGTATTTAAAAGTTAGCGTTATCAGGAGTTTTTAATAATGGCAGTCGCTTTTGTTATGTGCTGTTCTGTATGTTAACTATGCTGATATTTAGTCATTTACCTATGTTAATACTAATTGCTCTTCAATATGAATTTGTGCGGAGTAAAGATTGTGCGTATCATGGTTGCAGGGACACGCAGTTAGCACATATGCTGATGGGTAGTCATTAGCATTAGCATAAGGGAAATTACAAAAGAGAGGTTGCTCTCCCGTACAGCAAATTCCAGGAGGAAGTAGTGATAACTAAACGTGTCGGGACGTGGCTGTATCGCAACCATTAGTGATACCATAAGTGACGTTCCGGCGGTGACCGGAGTGGTTGAGATGAATGAATGAATGAATGAATGAAGAACTTGTATAGCGCAGCACATGCGAAATAAATCGCCTCTGGGCGCTTGTTGTTCCTTTCTCCTTTGAGATCAAAAGAGATGCGTCTTGATCTTTCGCCTGAAGACCAGGTAGTTCTCCTCCAGTCGAATGCTGGCTGGTAAGGCGTTCCATAGTCTGGGACCTTGGACAGCGAATCTCCTGTCTCCTTTGGACTTGTATCTGGCTTTCGGTATCTGAAGCCGATTTTGGTTATTGGATCGTAGAATACGATTGGGATTGTAAATTTTTAATTTTTCGCATAGATAATGGGGAGCATTCCCATGGATACATCTATGCGTTAGACAGAGTGCTTTAAAGGTGATTCTGTCTTTGACTGGTAGCCAGTGAAGGGATCTCAACGAGGGTGAGATTGATTCCCAGGGTTTTTTCCCAGTCACAAGTCTGGCGGCCGTATTTTGAACGACTTGAAGACGAGTGATTTGGTACTTGGGAAGTCCGAGGTAAAGGGCATTTGCATAGTCCAATCTGGAGTTTACAATCGCTCCCACCACGACCGCTATGTCTTTCTTGGGAATAAAAGGCGTGAGTCTGCGTAGTAGGCGCAGCAGATAGTGAGATCTGCTGACTACTGCCCCTATTTGTGCGTTCATTGTCATGTCGGCGTCAAAAATGACCCCCAGACTTTTGACTTTGGCGCTAGGGGTGATGACTTTGCCTAGAATGGGCGGGGGGATCCAGGTTGTTATCGATTGATTGCTACGCTTGGCGTGAAACAGGAGAAGTTCTGTTTTCGCTCCGTTGAGTTTGAGATAACTCTTTGTCATCCAGTCCTCTATCAAAGAGAGGCATGTCTCTAGATTGAGGTGGTGATCCTTTTTATTGCAAATGCGGAAGTACAGTTGCGTGTCGTCTGCGTAAGAGTGATATAGCAGTTTTTGGCTGCTGATGATATCAAAAAGAGGACGTACATAGATGTTGAATAACATCGGCGACAGGGGAGAACCTTGAGGGACCCCGCACGATAATGTGCGTTGTTTAGAAGTGAAGGGTCCTAGCTTCACTATTTGCGATCGGTTTTCCAAAAAAGAGGAGAACCAAGATAGATCGCTTTCTGCGACTTTGGCTATTTTAGCCAGCCGAGTCAATAACAGCCTGTGATCAACTGTATCAAAGGCTGCGCTTAGGTCCAGCAGAACCAGAAGAGAAGATTCTCCTTCGTCTGCGGCCTCGAGAACGTCGTCCCATATCTTAAGCAATGCTGTTTCCGTCCCGTGTCCGGGACGGAATCCCGATTGCAATGGGTCGAGTAAGTTGTGGGTATCTAGATGCTGTTGCAGCTGCTGTACCACTGCCTTCTCCATTACCTTGGAGAGAACATTTAGGCCTGTTATGGGGCGCCAGTTAAGTGGATCCTTAGGATCCAGGGTGGCTTTCTTCAAGATGGGTTGAATGAAGCCCTCCTTCAGCTGGGAGGGCATTTTGCCCTCCCTGAAGGATTGGTTAATAAGCTGCGTGACAGGAGGTGCCAGGATGTCGGCGCATTCCTTCAGCAGTTTGGTGGGGATAATATCATTTGGCGCAGTGCTGTTGCGCAGAGTGCCGATGATATTTTTAGTGGTCTGAATGGAGATGGGTTCCAGCGTGAACTCACCAAACTGTGGTGAATTGCTGCCGGTGCTGTGTAAATGGCTACGGGGGGGGCTGGGAGGGCAATTATTCTGCTGAATGCTTTGCCGGATTGCCTCAATTTTGTTAATGAAGCAATCCGACAACTCATCGCAAAATTCTTGTGTATCCAAGTTGGGGGCTTCAAGACATTCTGGATTCATGGTCTGAGTGACCAGCTTGAAGAGTTCGCGGGGGCGATTTAGGGCACCGTTGATAGCCTCAGAAAAATAGTTTTTCTTGGCTTCGAAGATTTGCTTGTAGTATTTCCTGGTAATTGCCTTGTAAATCGCGAGGTTCTCATCTGAAGGGTTTCTTTTCCAGGCTGCTTCTGCCCTTCTACGCTCTTGCTTCAGTAACGCCAGCTGGTTGTTGAACCAGCCGGCGTTGTTTTTCCTAATCTGGGTCTTTCGTTTCGGCGCTATCAAGTCAGCTGACTGCAATAGTGCTGTATTTATGGCCTCTAATGTTTCATCCGCTGTTTGGTGCGGCTGAATTGTGTTTATTTTTCCCCCTAACGTGGCTTTGAAGAGTTCCGAATGGAGCTTCTTCTGACATCTGGTCCAGTGTGTTGTCACTGGATTTGATGTTTTTGTTAAGGGGGGGAATTCGGCAATAATGAATTTGATTGCATGGTGATCTGTCCATGGCAATGGTTCATTTTCCAAGATTTTTATTTCCAGATCTTGTCTGAAAATAAGATCGAGCGTATGACCTGAAGCATGTGTGGGCCCACATACTAGTTGCTGAAGCCCTAATCCTTCCAGGTGGTCGATGCAGGCGTCGGCAATGGGGTCTTGCGGGGAGTTGGCCCAAAGGTTGAAATCCCCGAGCAACAAAAGGTGTTTGATATTCAGGGTATAAGTGGAGACAAAGTCCGTCAAAGATGGGAGCAGCTGCGACTTGGGGCCAGGTGG
Organism: Rana kukunoris; assembly: GCA_029574335.1. Lineage (NCBI taxonomy): Eukaryota > Metazoa > Chordata > Amphibia > Anura > Ranidae > Rana > Rana kukunoris. Next base: position 128,884,390 of record CM056049.1, read on the forward strand.
CCTATAGCAGAGTAGAATCCGGACGGTCTCCTGGCCGTTTACTTGCAGTTGAAGAGTAAGGGTTTCCATGAATGGAAGCGGGTTTTGGAGGCTTGGTTTTGTGATCGCAAGACGCGTCTTATGGATCACCGCCAGTCCTCCTCCTCTTTGCCCTATTCTGTTTTCCGTTATAATACGGTAGTTTTCTGGCACCAATTCTCCTAGAATGGTGTTACAGTCGGCTGTGAGCCAGCTCTCTGTAATGAAGAGGCAGTCTAAGTCGTGTAGTAGAATGAAATCATGGATTTCAAGTCGATGTTTTACTGCCGATCTTGTGTTGATCAGAGCACATGAAATGCGCTTAGGTTGGGGTAAACGGCTAAAATTTTTGACGGTCGATCGTCGATCGATCCTCAAAAGGTGCTCAATTCTTAGGGTCTTTTTGGTGATGGCTGGCAGTATTGCGGCGAAACGCCTCAAATCCCAAATGGTTTCTGCGGAGTACCGCCGCTCAGCCATGGTCGCCATTCACCGGGGGAAAAGACGTTCCTTTTGGTGGCGATGAAGAGAGGATTCAATGAATCCTCCCGGCTTGGTCCAGAGATACTACTACACGCTGAGTTCGCTTTGACCATGCTTTGCTAGTCTCATGCTACTGCAGTGGATGTATCACATGCGTAATCTATTTTAACCTATGTAAGTGCAATGTTTGATGCTTTTTAACTTTAATACATTTTGATCAAGCAGATTCAATTTAGTTCATCCACCACACAAAAATCCTTTTAAATCAATTTCAATTTTTTGTTGACCAGGTGGCTCCAAAATCTTTCTTACCACCTCGGGCCTCAAATGTTGAGGTCTTTCTATATATAAATTATAGGGACCAGGTGGTAAGAAAGATTTTGGATCTATCTGGTCAAAAATAATGTGACGTTCCGGCGGTGACCAGAGTGGTTGAGATACTACTACACGTTAAGTTCGCTGTGACCATGCTTTGCTAGTCTCATGCTACTGCAGTGGATGTATCACATGCGTAATCTATTTTAACCTATGTAAGTGCAATGTTTGACGCTTTTTAACTTTAATACATTTTGATCAATTGTTACTGCATCAGAGCACAATGTTTCTTTATATGTGGATCGTTTTATGGGATCGATATTATGGATGTGAGATCGATGGATGATATAACCCTATGTGGGTTGAGGCCTATTTGCTGAGCATGAGAGAGCAAGGCAACTTCAATTGGTGTGTGGACACCCAGAGGGAAATGGAATCACTGTTTGCACGTGGTGTGGTGGATGAACTAAATTGAATCTGCTTTCAACTTATTTTTAAATCTTCATTGATTAATCACCATTACATTTAAAGTGGAGTTCCACCCAAAAGTGATACTTCCACTCATCAGATACCTCCCCCCCTCCGATGCCACAATTGGCACCTTTCGGCGGGAGGAGGGACAGGATACCTGTCCTTTCCCACTTCTGGGAGTCCGGGCAGCCCATTACGTCAGCGTGGGCTCCCTCCTCCTTCTTCCCCCGGTCGCCGGGCCAGTAGGAGAGAGGAGCGGGCCTCGCAAATGCACAGTAGGGTTCCCAGAGTGAAGTCAAAAGGCTACACTGCCAGGTATCCTTACCCGCAATGGCAGTGGCAGCACCCGACAGCTGATGTTTCCATCAGCTGCAGGTGCATACATCACTGGACTTCAGGACAGGTAAGTGTGAATTTATTAAAAGCCAGCAGCTGCAGTATCTGTAGCTGCTAGTTTTTCTTTTTATAATTTGGGTGGAACACCGCTTTAAGGACTTTAGTCAATGGACTCTTTTTTGTTATTTATCACGTATAACAAGATCTGTGCCTATCATTTGTGAATAAAAAGACAAATTATTCTGCTTGATGTCATACTATTTCAATCCCCCTACACATATTGCCCCTATCATACCTTTCACACACCTCTTATGCACACACTAGCTTAAAGTGGAGTTCCACCCAAAAGTGGAACTTCCGCTCATTTGTCTCCTCGCCCCCTCCGGTGCCACAATTGGCACCTTTCGGGAGGGGGGGACAGGATCCTGTTCCCACTTCTGGGATTCCATGCGGTGGCCCTCATGATGTCACCACAGGGCTCCCTCCTCCTCCCTCCTCTTCCCCCTATCTCCGGGCCAGTAGGAGAGAAGAGCGGGGCCTCACGCATGCGCAGTAGGGTTTCCGGCATGAAACCGTAAGGCTACACTGCCGGGTTCCCTTACCCACAATGGCGGCGGCAGCACCTGACAGATGATGGAAACATCAGCTGCGGTGCCGACATTTCTGGACTCCAGGACAGGTACGTGTACTATTATTAAAAGCCATCAACTGCAGTATGTATAGCTGCTGGCTTTTAATTATTATTTTTTTGGGCAGACCTCCGCTTTAATTTGTATACCCTCAACTGCTCTCTCTTGCACATATTGCCAACTACCTAACTTTACACCATTTTCTTCTGCCTATACTGACCCTATCGTAGCCCTCACCTTCTAGTCTTCGATGTAAACACAGGGCAATAGCGCATGAAGTGAGGGGAGCACAGTGCTGCCTGAACATCTTAACTGTTTCTCTTGTGCATTTTAAGGATAAATTACACCACAGTGTCTGCAGCTACAGATGTCAGTGAAAGCTTGTTTTAACCTCCCTGGCGGTATCCCCGTGCGTGACTCGGGTGGGTTTTTTCTGCTAAGAACGGTATCCCCGAGTCACGCACGGGGTAGCCATGCAGAGCCTGCAGCGCGCGCTGGCTTACCTTCTTCCTGGATCCAGCGATGCATCCCCGCTGTGTGAGCGAGCGGGTGCTCGCTCTATTCACACAGCGTCCCCGTGTGCCGCCGATCTCCGTTTCCTGCGACGTTACGATGCACGGAAGCGGAGAACGGCGCCAAATTCAAAAATGTAAACAAACACTTTACATACAGTACAATGTAATCTTACAGATTACAGTACTGTATGTAAAAAATACACACCCCCCTTGTCCCTAGTGGTCTGTCCAGTGCCCCACATGTTCTTTTATAAAATAAAAAGTGTTCTTTCTGCCTGGAAACTGTAGATTGCCCATAGCAACCAAAAATGTCCCTTTATGTCAAAAATGGTTTTAGATCAGCTAGAAAACAGCGATAATAAATTTTAATCACTTGCAGAATTGAGCGATAGCGATTTGTGGGGAAATTCGTCATAAAAAAAAAAATAATAATGACAGCGACAATTCTGCAACTGAGCAAATTTCAGTGTTTTTGAGTTGATTACATTATTGAATATTTTTTATTATAATTACATTATAATTTGTTATAATTATTTATAGTTTTTTATTATATAAAAAAATATGATTTTGTTTTTCAAACTTTATCATACCCGGGATGTCTTGTTTGGACAGATTTAAGCAAGTTATTACTAAGAATTGCAGGCCTACAGTATAAAACGCCCTATTTCCATGCAAATAATTGTACCGCTTTTGGTACGTAATTCCAGACAGAATCATACCGCCAGGGAGGTTAAAGCTTGTTTACTGCTTGTTAAAATATGTAAATATTTGAAGGTTCATAGCCTGGCCACAGTTCCGCTTTAAAAACAATTCCAATTAAATTTTTCACGCTGTCATGTAAAGGGAGGGGTGACATCATAAACCATAAGCTCTACCAACATCCGACACAGAGTCTTGGTCTGACTCCTGAAGGAACAGATTAGCTGTATAAAACTGTGAAGGTAAATATGGGTGATCAGGGAGGTAGGTTAGTATGAGTCCCTTTATGGAGTTCATAGACATTAGATGCTCATCTCTCAATGTGGTCCTTTTTGATCAGAATTAGGCTACAGTCTCAGGTCTATGAGACACATGCACATATTGATAGCCAAAGGTCATATTTTCCTCCAACAAATCAGCACCAGAGGCGTTCATTATACTTTGCCACTTCTCTGTATTAGCTAAACAGAACCTTGGTCCCTCAAGGTGACAGTTCCTATTATGGTACCATTTCACAAGCAGAGACGCCTGAGGGTGTCTAGATATTTTTTATTATGTGTATATCTTTATTTCAAATCTTATTATAAGTGTTTGTATAGAAGAGTAATTCTTTAGGTAGAGGCTATATTTTTAAATATTGCAGGTCAGTTAATAAAACTAAATGACACCCTTTTATTGCAACTGGAAACAAATACTGCATAGCTAACAAACTTACACTTTAATTCATTTATACTAAGTGTATGTTAAAACAATACTTTTCAAGAATTTCTGGTGATAAATATTAGGGTGTGAGATGATTCAGATAAATGGCTCAATTAATTGAATTGTAGCAGACTACATTGCACTGAATCGGAGCTTTGAGCTCTTTATTAAAAGTGCTGTTCTGTAGCCCATAACCTTGTTCCTTGACTCCTCTCTAGTTTCCAATTTAAACAAGTCCCCATGCGGCCTGCTCTAAAGGCCTTTGTCTCCCTGTCATTGTTAAAAGAACCGAGGCATCCTGGAAGTGTGAAATCAGAACTCATGAGTTGAACGGTTCCCCCGGGAACACTGTACTGCTCAGAAGGTCAAAGTCATGGGCTGGACCATCTGAAAGTGTCTGATCGCCAGTCTGTGACACAGCGGGTGGGGGGCAAAGGAGCTAGAACTTAACACATCTTAATTAAAGCCCACAGACAGCAAAACAGACTGTTTTTAAGTGGGCTGTCAAACAAGACTTAGATTTCACCCTGCTAATGAATGTGAATCTGCTAAATGTTAAACCATAAGCTAATAGGGATGTTCTAAGATAATTGTTAAAACAACATTATATCTTCTTTTGCTATGTCTTTATTCTATATTACAATCAGATTTCATGCTCTATTTGTTTCTAGGTTTTTATGTTCTACATGGTTATAAAAGACATGAAATTTGCATGAGGACATTCTAAATAAGGCCCATGTAATAATTTATTGTCAAGGAAAAGCCTGAAGGTATTTGGAATGAGTACATCTTTAATCAAAGAACCCCCAAAATCAAACCAATCTGCATGTCTCTACAACTATATTTAGTGGAATGTATTTCTTCTCCAGTTTCATTACTGTGATTTCTACCAAACTGAAGATACAGTATACCATTTTCAAGGTTTAGAGAAAAAATAAAATAAACCAATTAAAGTTTATTAAAATCAAAAATTGTCCTCTTATAGATTAACTAGTAACCCCTACCCCCTCTCTGGCTATACTGACTGGTTTGACATGTGGTGATCTACTGATTGAATGACATAATTCCAGGCATCTTCTGCTGACAGAAATACTACACAATGAACTGTGCTTGAATTATATTGTGAAATAAATCACTAATGTCCCTTTATAACTGGAAAACAAAACCACAGCTGCGGTTTCTACCTTTTATACCAGGGGTGTCCAAACTTTTTTCAAAGAGGGCCAGATTTGATGAACTGAACATGCGTGAGGGCCGACCATTTTGCCTGACATTATTTGAACCATTAAAATTCAGACATAGGGCCAGATTCTCATATATTTTCGGCGGCATAGCGTAAGCCATTTACACTACGCCGCCGCTGCGTACTAGAGCAAGTGCTTTATTCTCAAAGCACTTGCTCCGTAGTTTTCGCTGGCGTCTTGTAAATCGCCAAGCGTAAACCCGCGCAATTCAAATGGGGCGGCTTGTATTTAAATTAAGCGCGCCCCCGCGTCGAACAAACTGCGCATGCGCCGGCCGGGGAAAAAGCTCAGTGCGCATGCTCCAGCTCACGTCGGGAAGCATCGTTGAAACTGACGTCGAAACGACGTGAGCGTCATTTACGCAACTCCCTATTCGCGAACGAGTTAGTAAAACGACGTAAGCGACGGAAAAAGCCGACGCTGACCCGACGCCATACTTAACATGGCATCCGACGGGACCCGACGGCATCCGACGGTACTTCGTAAGGTTACTCCACATAGAAGCTGGGGTAACCTTACGCGAACAAAAACGACGTACGCGGCGACGGGGCGGCGTAAAAGGGATCGAGAATTGGCGTACTACCACATTTGCATATGCAAATGGGAAAACAACGTAAAGGCCACCTAGTGGCCGGAGTTGTCATTACACCTACGATCCGAAAGTGTAATGCTTTTACACTTGTCGGATGTAGAAGCGTATCTATGCAAAAGTGATGCTAAGCATCACTCGCATAGATACAAGGACAAAAAAAAGGCGTTACGACGGGGTATCTGAGATACTCCGTCGTAACGCCTCTGAGAATCTGGCCCTAAGTGTGTTCATCTGAGCACTAATATACTGCCCAACAAGCTCAGGCATATTATTTGGATATACCGTATTTATTGGCGTATAACACGCACCTTCACTTTAAGAGCGAAGTTTCAGGAATATATTTCTTTTTTAATAAAGAACTGTGAAGCAAAATAAGGGTCAGTGCCCATCTGCAGCCTCACAAGTGCATATCTGCAGCACCCACCATTGCCATGAATGCAGCACCCACCATTGCCATGAATGCAGCACCCACCATTGCCAGAAAAGCAGCACCCACCATTGCCAGGAATGCACTCATCGGGCCAGATTCACGTACATTGGCGCATATATTGACCGGAGTAGCGAATCTCCTTTACGTTAGACCGGCTCAATTTAGAGGCAGTACCGTATCCTCGTAGTATTTGCGCACAAATTTGCGCCGGTGCAACGTAATTTCTGAGGCGTAAGGCGGTCTAATTCAAATTGGGAAGGACGTGGACGTGTTCTATTGAAATGAGCCATGACCCCATGCAAATGAAGGGCCGGCCGTATTGCACATGCGCGCATGAAGCAGACTATGGTCAGCACCTCTCTGCGCATGCTCAGAACTCGGCACGGCGCAATCAGTCAGATTGGAACTAGACCCGGTCAACTTAGTGAGCTACGCACAGTGCTTAAATAGACCAAGAGAAACGCCCTTCCTTTGCAAAAGTACATCCATTTGTTTCCCTTCCTACAGCAAGGTGCTTTTGTTCTGTTTGTTAGCGTTTGTTGGTTTGTGACATGTCTTTAGGATATTCGGTGACTGTTTCGGATAGTGTTTTGGAGAGTGATTTTTGTATTTTCTGTGTTTTCTTTGCTGTGTTTTTTTGCTGGGCATTTTTTTTGTTGCTGGGCATTTTTTTGGGGAGGGATTTTTTTTTTCTGTTTGTGAATGATTTTGGAATGTGGGGATGACATTCCTGCCGGAAAAGGGGTGTCACCCTCATTTGTGGTGGAGAAGGGTTCCCCAGGACCAGGGAGAAGTGATCCCCAGGTCCGTGTGAATGGTGTATAAATGTACAGTGACATAATTGGAGCCGCGGCGTGGCGTTGCTGCTCACAAGTCCTGCATGGTGGGCTTGTGCTAATCCAATGTGATGAGGATGTGTGATCTAGGGACCACAGTGGTGTGCATGCATGCATTCTCATTGTGCCATGATTAATGTGTGTGTTTAACTTGCAAAGATGCCTAATGTGAGCTGTCTCCTGGCTGCTCTTCCCTCATAAGACGGGGGACCCTCGGTTGGGGGGGGTTGTCTGGTTTGGGGGTCAGGTCATCACGTATGTCAATCTCCAGGTCCTTTCTCACTGCGAAGTTGTGCAGCATGCAACATGCACCGATGATCTGGCATACAAAGTTTGGGGAATACAACAGGGTACCCCCAGACTTATCCAGGCAACGGAAACGTGACTTCAGGAGGCCAAAGGTGCGCTCCACAACTGCACGGGTACGTGCGTGTGCTTCATTGTATCTTTCCTCTCCTGGGGTTTGGGGGTTCCGGATAGGATTCATGAGATGGGGTCCCAGTGCATATGCAGAGTCACCTTGAAGGGATAAGACAGGAGGATGTTAGTAGTGCATATGCCCCTTGTGATTTCTGCATCATGGGGGGGGGGCAGTCATGCCTGCCACCCATGTCACTCACCAACCAGCCAGCTGTCCCCATACATGTTCTGTTCGAATTCTGTTGGGATGGGGCTATGATTGTATATGTAGCTGTCATGGGTGTCATGGGTGGTGTCATGTGTTAGGCTGGTGATGTCCTCCTGCAGGGTTGTGGTTAATTCCATGATGGCATGAGGGGTGAATCTGAAGATGCGATACACCTCAGAATCACTCATGCCAAAGAGGTCTATGCGTGTGCAGTATATACTCTCCCGTGCCCTCCTCCGTGCCCTCCTCCGTGCCCTCCTCTAAAGTCAGTAGTATAGCTATGAGCAAGGATGCCCCTGGCATGTTGGCATACAGATTGTTGTCCTGCAAGTGTGGCTGCTCAGCTCGTCCCTAACGTTGTTGCTTTAGCTGACATGTAGACGGATTGTCTAATTTTAAACCTGCTTTTATATGGACTAACTTTAGACAGGACGTGCAGCTGATGTGCACAGCGCGTAGCCTGCACCGCACAAACTTACTTTTGTGGATCGCCGTATCTCCCTCATTTGCATATTTGCCTAGCAAATCAATGGTGTGTCTAGCGCATTTTTGCACGAACGATGCACCGGTCTATCGAAATTACGTTAGTCTAAAATTCCTATATTTCAGGCGTATATCGTTTTGGGGATACAGCACATAGATACTCAGGCGCATATTTAGAATTACGCCGTGCATCTCCTGAAACGCCGGCTTAAGTGCATTGTGAATCTGGCCCATCATTTCCAGGAATGCACTCACGAGCGCCAAAGATTACCTACAGGAGAATTTCCTGTTTACACGGCGGCCTCTTTAATAGAAAGTCCCGCCTCCTTCGATGGACAGAACAGTCGTCCAATGGCAGTGCCGGAGACGGGACTTCCTATTACACATGTTCTCCTGTGTGTGTACGGCACTTGTTTTGCCTCCTCCCTGTCCCCTCCAAGGCAGCCAGAATATACATCATTTGTGGCCCCGGTGCTGGGAGATCGTCAGGGGGCACAAAGGATATAGATGTCCAAATAACTAGGTGGGCCGCTCAAAACCAGAACGTGGGCCACGATTGGCCCACGGGCCGCACTTTGGACATGCCTGTTCTATACCCTCAATTTTTGCAGCATATCATTTGCTCTAATACTACAGGTATACTTTATCAGTGCTAAACAGATTCAAATACATTAAATATTGAAACACTGACAGAAAACATGTACAAAATAGGACATTGAAGAATACCCTGCCTGAACAAACTTACAATCTAAGATAGATGGGTGGCAATGGCTGAATGATGGGAGGTGCCTAGTAGGCAATTGCAAATAGTAAAAAGATGGATAGCCAATATTAAAGAAATTGGTTTTTGAAAGATTATTTAAGCATCTTGAAAAGAAAGCAAGCCATTAAAGAGAATTCTGCAGCTGAGGGTGGGATGAAGTTATGAGTAGAAGTTTAGCAGATTGGTGGATATTTGTGGATTAAGTTAGTACACTGTAAATGTACTAAAGGTTAAAAAATAAGTGCTAGAATTTAATCAATGGTTAGGTTGAAAGACACTGAAGAGACTGGCAGAGAAGGGAAGCAGATAAGGAGTGGTAGAACACATAGGGGTTTATTTACTAAAGGCAGACAGACTGTGCACTTTGCAAATGCAGTTGCACTAAGTTCCCCAGAGCTTAGTGAATGTGATAAAGCTCTGCTGAAGTCTATCATCCAATGATATGCAAGCAAAAATGCTGTTTTTATTTTCCTTGCACCTGATTGGATATTCTTTACAAAGTAAAGTTTCACTATATTCATTTAACTCTGGGGAAAATTAGTGCAACTGCATTTGCAAAGTGCACATTAAATGTTTTCCCTTTAGTACATTACCAGCCTAGTTTTGTCAGTGAATGTCTAGACAGGTTGAATTTGCAGAAGACTATCTGACTATCTGAGGTAAGAAATTATGAGGTATGGGCTAATTTGGAAGCATTAATATGCTACTAATTGCAGGAAATTGTCACATGTATCATATAAAGCAATACAAATTTGTTCATCATACCACAAACAAGTTTAAATAAGGTATGTGTTTTTCCCATTAATAAAAATGCTATAAGACTGGCTAGGCAACCCAAGTCAATATGATCTCCAGCTACCATTTTTTTTAAAGAGAAAGGTTTTGCTTTCAGCTAGCAGTGATTTTATAGAATAGAAAATGTTACCCTCATTTACATACAGAATCACAAACAAAACCTACAAACAAGATTCTTTTTACATTAATTCAAATTAATAGGAATGCAAAAGCAGCTTCAAGCAGATTAGAAGGAGTTAAACTGCAGGTCAAATGCATCTGTCAATAATCTCTGAATTACCTTAGAAGTATTTCAAGCTGATTTCACATGCAAGCTGAATGTACCTGAAAGCACACTGTATTTGCCCAAGGACACAAGCCTTAAGAGTATTTCACTTGCACGTCTAATTAAAGCAGGGGTTCTGTGGAATATCGTTTTGTTTTTTTTTGCTGTGCATCTATGGGTTTTAGGTTTGTCAAGCTTGTACTGACGTGTCTTATGTTTCTGTTCCCCCACAATGTGAATCGGCATGTAAAGAATACTTTATAAAAATTCCTTCTGAAATGTTCCATCTTGCTTGTGGGTATTGTGAAGCCCACGAGCAAATACTTCCTGGAAGCAGTGAATGCTGTGACGTGACTTGCTTCTTGAGTCACGTGACATGTGAAATCCTGCGAGATTTCATCGGTCGGCTTTATGAATTGTCTCGTGGAAAGCACAACACTGTGCTCCCAGGAGATATTGCGATCAACTCCCAGCAAACACTGGGGTGCTGGGGAAGCGAGGAGACATGCCCACTCCCCCGGGAGGGAGACCAGGAAGTGTCTCATAAAAACAACAGATGCACAGTATTTGAATGAACTATACATTTTTTAATAGCCAAATGTTTATATACATATTGAGCTGGTCTAGATAAGCTGTATTTAATATTTAGGGTGAACCTCCGCTTTACGACATTTACCATGACTAGTCTAACCTGAAATCTGCTAATTCAAATCTACTACGGTTTGAATGTAATACTGCCTTTATTGAACAAGCCTGTTGTTTTCTGTACCTATAACTTTTCTAGTTCAAGGTGATTGAGAGTGTAGATTACAAAAAGAAAAATAGGGAAAGATTCTATGACATTACAGGAGATATCTTTCTGTTCCCATTACCGGCTACTCAATTATGGCATGCAGGGCAGAATTGGCCTTACATAGGAGCTGAACCTCACATTTTCCATAAAATATGATTCTACATTTTCTTAATTTATTATGATTTCCAAGCAGGCTTATATTTACCATAATGGCACTTGTGGGCCTGTGGCTATGGAAATGGGATAGGGGGGGTAGCGCACCAAATCTCAACAATTATAAACTGTGATTTTTTTTCCCCCTTATTTTATTTCTGTCTTCTTGAGTCCTGTGGACATTTGTGGCTAAACTCAGCAAGTGCATTATAAGCGGTAGTGTGTGCTGGGGAATGTTATTACACAGGCTCGTTATAGGCCACTACTTATTTTCTAGTTTGCCCATCTGTGCAGTTAAAAAGTAGCTTTAAATATAAAATATTTTGCACAAACTGGCATTATCATTCTGTTGTACCTAGCACAATATAATGAGTCTGGTTTGCTAAAGGAGTTGAGAATATGCACACAAAAAAGAGTAAAAATTCACTTCAATTGTCCAACCATGTAAAAAGCAAACCCTTGTTCATTTTATCTGCATATAATTGTATAATTGAAGTGAATCTTCACTTTTGTGTGTGAACATTGTTACCACCTTTAGTAAATTAGTCTCTATGTCTAAATAAAGTCCTTTATATGCCATGCTGTTAGATACATCTGCTTGGCTATATACAGATACACCACTATATCTTTAAAAAATATAAAATAAGTAAAATAAATGAGAAAATGACAATGGCTGTAAAGTGGAAAATGCACAATTATTATTATAACTCTTATTCTCTAGGCACAATAAAAACTCCATTATCATGACATGGTTTTAATTAAAGCCCCCCCCCCCTCCTTTCTAGAACCCTTTAAATAAGCATCAGTAGAAGATACTCCTAGTAACCTGTCATCTTCTGAATGTCATCGTAGCGCACTGTGTGCCCCAGATGTAAAACGTAACAAATAAGTCTCATCAAACGAATCACAGGAAAACAGTTCACTCTTTTTAAATTTTAATTAAGAGCTGTTTGGAGAATATATGTAAATGTAGTGACAAGACATTTTGTACACCGGGATCTTCTTACCAGTGACATCAGCTGCCATCAATCCCTCTGCTCTTATGACTTTCACTTGAAGGAAGCCCACATCATTAAAACTGCTAAAGGATCTCATAAGACTCTGCAATTAACAAAAACAAGCCAAATGATTATTAATCTGTACTTTCTTATTATATAGTTTAAACACAGATAATACTTGAAAGACAATACCAGAGAGGACAAAAACATTATTTTCATATGTGTATTTTCAAAGCAACATTTCAACCACTCCAAGTCCAAGAATTGCAAATGCATGGGTCGAAAAAGTACAACATGATTTAATTTTTTTAAAGGGACAGTCTTAACAATAACGACAGCATATTCCAAGCACAGAAAATTGCATAAGCAGTAAGAAACATTGCAAGGTTTTTAGTAGCAAAATAAACAAAATTAAATCAGCATTTCTGGACCTAAAAAAAAGTAATGAGCTTTACAAAGACAAACTTTTTAAAAAGGCACATAACCTGGACTAAGTAATGAAAAACTGTCTTATAGTTAAAAATAAAACTTTGACCTTTCTTTACCAAAGAATGCATTAAACCCACACACACACAAAAAAAAAAGACATGGCACCTTTGCATGTATTTATTTATATGATTGAAAATGCATTTTTAGATAAACGTAAGGCTTTTCAGACAAAACCAGAAAAAAACTCACTAACCATGTTATGCTTACAGCAAAGGTGATACATTTCTGACGTATTGTCCTTGTAATAGGGTATTCTTAAGGATCATACACTGGGCTATTGCCCCTTATGCTAGCAGAAGATTGGCGATAACTGAATTTCTATAGTGTGTCTATTGAAAAGCAGGAAAAGCAACTGTTTGCAGTGGTGTTAACTTGCTATAGTAGCTTCTCAAGCTATTATAGCAATTTATAACATGAGACTTTCAACAGTTTAATGGCCATTTCATTCAAAAATAGGAATGAGAATAAGAACTGATCCTTCATAATATATATATAGCTAAGATCATGACAGGGATTTCTTGAGATCATAGCACAATATATTTCCACCTCCTTGTTTCCTTCTTGTATACCTGCATTCCAAGAAAGACCAAAGCTGTTCTAAAGGTTTACTCTCTTCTTTGTGAAATATTTTGTGTAGTTAGAAATGATTCTCACCCCACATAATTCCCAGTTATTGTCAAAAACATTTTACAAAGTATTGTAAAGCAGTATTACAGTCTTACTCTTCAGAATACTATATAATGTTTACGCGTGTTTAGAAGAAGAAACATACACCCCTCCTTAAATCAGAATTCCAGGAATTACTGTTACATTTAACCTCAACTCATCTGATAGTTTGTAATTGTTCTTGAGACTTCAAAGATGCTTTTTCCAATAATAGTTATGAGGTTACAAAATATGTTCTACAAATTTTATTGTAGTATTGTAGTTTTATGCATCTACTATTCAATGGAGCTTTGTGAATTTATAACCTGATTATTGTCATTGACCTTCCTAAGATATCAATAACCAAGAATTTTGTACATTACTGTGAAAAACTATATAACATATTTGTGGCCTTCAGCTTCATGAACAGTACTGATCTAGAAGTTTTGTGCGTGTCTCATTTACAGAGACCTTGAATCTACCTTTGGCAACAAAAATGTCAAGAACATCAAACAAAAAAAAAAAAGCCTTTTTTTTTTTCAATAGTCAGTGTGCACTACATCAGCTACTAACACTACTAAAATTAGTATTCTTGCACTCACTTCCATTTCTGAATCATAATATGTTAAGTATGCCATTGTGACAATGAAAATAGTAGTTTTGGATCGTAAAAATTTCAATAAAAACGTTATGGATGTAAAGAGCAGCCCATGTTTTTATTAATAATATGAGAGAGCTGACAGTCAGAGCACACTGTGATATTAACATTATCTGTCCCAAGTGGATGCTCCCTGTTTACAGTGAAGATATGACCTTGGTTTTCAGAGACGAGAAATTATTAAGCTAGGTATATTCCCCTATGCGCATTAATATGATATTTCTTTTATATAAAAAGTATTTATGAGCCCTATTAACTTTCAATCTTTTTACATTTGTTTATTTTTCAAGCATGGTCTCAGAGGTGCTTAAATGAAAACCAGCTTCAGTGTTGACACAAAAAAGAGGATTTGAATGTTATTGTAATGACTTTAGGAGTTACAGCCTATAAATGGATATTTATTACTAATGCCAACATGGGGTTTGACATAACAATGCACATCAACTATAATTTACAATCATACCCTATGGAACTTTGAGAAACAGATCCATTGTTGTATTTACTTTTTACTGTACTTTTATCTCATAAGTAGTATCACCGTAACAAGGTTGGGAAAGGTAGCAACTGTGGCCATAATGGCCAGTTCAGGCCATGTTTCTGGCCTCCTTGTTAGTGAAAGCAACATGATGTAGAGCCCTTTTATATAAGTCACATCATGTATGTTATTTTAGAATGTTTATTAAGAAATGTCATGGGGTACTGTTTTTTATTTTGTATGAGGACCCGTGGAGCTTAGATGTGCCTCTGCATCTAAGGTGTCAAATTTATTTAAAAAATATGTATGTAAATCCAACATTTCATATTCTTGATATGTGCCTGCTGTACCATGTACTTATATAAGAAAGTATTCTGTTCACTTTGTATTGCGCAAAAAATATATAGTGAGTGCCCCAAACAGTTCAGCTGCTGGCACGCACTGTGATGTCCCATACACACGAGCGGTTTTCCCGTCGAAAAAAAAAACAATGGTTTTCCCGATGGAATTCCTCTCAAGCCTGCCTTGCATACACACGGTCACACAAAAGTTTGGTGAACTTTTGACTGCCAAGAATGCGGTGATGTACAACACTACGACGAGCCAAGAAAATGAAGTTCAATGCTTCTGAGCATGTTGATTCTGAGCATGCACGTTTTTTTCCCGTCGGAAAAGCATACAGAAGAATGGTTTTCCCACCAGGAGTTTTTCCTGACGGGAAAAAAGATCCTGCTCTTTTTTTTTTTTTCTTGCAGTTTTCCTGTGGGAAAAAGTCAGATGGAGCATACACACGGTTGGGATTCTTGACGAAAAGTTCTCATCACAGTTTTTCCGATGGGGCATTACTGTACAAATCCTTGTGAGCAAATGCAATTGATAAAATTGAAATGAATTGAAATACAAATATGATAATCAAAGCAAAATTTTTATACAAAATCAAATAACGGGTAAAAATCCAAATGCTGATACGGTGAAACAAATTTAGAATGAAAAATGTCCACTGTTTATAGAAAATACCCTTCTGTGTGTAGTGCACTATGCACTCACCATAGATATAAAAAGTAAAAACATCCAACTAACTTCACCAAGTGTAGAAAGATCCAGTGCAAGTGAACCTCTATCCAAGTATGCACTCACCAGAAATAAAACATTTGAGAGGCTCAATGTAATCTCTTTAGCAGGTTCTCCTCCCAATTTCCTCTTGTTAACAGCATAGAGTCCTCATCACAGGAACTGCATGTAAAAAGCTCACCCGCTCTTTTCACCCAGGATGGAGGTCAGCGGAGTCTTCTCATCTCTGTGTAGAACACACAAGTCACTACAGCTATGGATTTGCTACAGAATCCCAGAGTCAGTCTGCTCTCAGTGTCATGTATAGATCTCAGTGTCTTTATTGCTTATTTTTTTTTGTGAAATCCCAGGTGTTCTTGTCAATCGCTCTGTTTCCTATTAAAAACTGACCACAATAAGCAGAAGAATACACTGTGGTCAGTTCTCTAGCGTGCTCTCCTAAAACGATCAGACTTCCCTTCCGCTCCTGCACATCCCACTGGCCACCGCCGCAAAAATTAAAAGCCAGCAGCTACACATACTGCAGCTTCTTTAATAATAGGACACTTACCTGTCCTGGAGTCCAGCGATGTTGGCACCACAGCTGATGTTTCAATCAGCTGTTGGGTGCTGCCGCCGCTATTGCGAGTAGGGGAACCCGGCAGAGTAGCCGTATGGCTTCAAGCCGGGATACCCTAATGTGCAGACAGGACAGGTTAATTTGGTTGGTCAGCAGACTGGTTGGTGATTAGAGTTATGGAATTTTTTGTTTTTGTCTTTTATGCATTTGCCCTTCCATGTGCTCCTTGTTGTGAAGGCCAGTTATAGGTGGGGGCAGGGGGCATTTGTTTGTTACTGGTGTAAATACAAACCCATATCATACCTGGATTTGGTAGAGTGGCCTTTTGTTTTATGAATCTCCTCCCACAATGCCTATACCTCTTCAAAACACTTTTGATAGCCTTCCCCTAATAATACATCTCTAACCTAAGCTCATCTCTACCGAAATATATGTATCTGGGTAGAAAAGAAACCTAGACTTAGAAATGTGAAATGAGTGGCCATGAACGTGTGCCACTAGTAGATGATGAGTGGCCATGAACATCTGCCACTGGGAGATGTGTTGCCATAACGTGTTGCAAAAAAGGAAACTCCTGAGGGAAGTAGAAAACAAGAAGCAGATTCCAAATCGGAATGTTTGTGGGGAGGTACCCTAGACTATGCTAGGAATGTTGCGTTCTATAGTTTGTGACGTGTTTGCTCGGCCTGCTAACGATTGCACTGCCAGCAAGCTCAACATTTAGCGGCCTTGTCTTTGTAGGTGAAGGGCCACCCTTCGAAAACAGAGTGTAATGCAAAGAAACATGTGACAGTAACCAAATTGTATATGTGAAGTGAATGTAGTGAAAGGGTGCTGTAGTGTGATGTGAGGGTGAAACCTGTGTACTAAACACCTGACTCAACACCCTAGTTTGTGAAGTCCTATGAGTCCTGGTTAAGGTCGAGAACTCAGTCGACCGGGCACCTGTAGCAAAGGTGACATAGAAGTCCGGTTTTAACCTGGTAAAAAATGACCTAACCTGCCCCCTGATATGTGACTGCCCCCCTGGTGAAGATGTGAGTCCTATGTCAATCTGTGTGTTTTTTCTTTTTGTTTTCCTGAGGAAATAATGTCCAACCTGGTGCAAGAACAACCTGAACTCGACTGACCTAAGGAGAAATGACAGACAGAAACGGTGAGCGGCCGATATGCCACTAGAGGCGATGAGTGGAAGGATTGTTACATAGTTACATAGTGGGTGAGGTTGAAAAAAGACACAAGTCCATCAAGTCCAACCTATGTGTGTGATTATATGTCAGTATTACCTTGTATATCCCTGTATGTTGTGGTCGTTCAGGTGCTTATCGCATAGTTTATTGAATCATCAATGCCCCCCACTAAGACTACCGCCTGTGGAAGGGAATTCCACATCCTTGCCACTCTTACAGTAAAGAACCCTCTATGTAGCTTGAGGTTAAACCTATTTTCTTCAAATTTTTATGAGTGGTCACGTGTCATGTTAAACTCCCTTCCGTGAAAAAGTTTTATCTTTATCTGTCTTGAGCCCTGAATTTCCGTAGGCGCGATCTCGCCATCACTCTCTCCACAGGTTCTTGGCTCTAAATGATGTGGGCACTGGGGTGTGGCACCGAGTCATGCATTCGGCTTTTATGGACCCCAGAAGAGGATGTGCGGGGCCACTCTGTGCAAAACGAACTGCACAGTGGAGGTAAGTATGACATGTTTGTTATTTTTTTTTTAAATCAAACCTTTAGAATCACTTTAGCTTTGTTGCCCTTCTTTGTACTCTCTCCATTTCCAGTGCATCCTTCCTGAGGACTAGTGCCCAGAACTGGACAGCATACTCTAGGTGTGGCCAGACCAGAGTCTTGTAGAGCGGAAAAATTATCATTTTATCTCTAGAGTTAATCCCCTTTTTAATGCCAATATTCTGTTTGCTTTATTAGCAACAGTTTGGCATTGCATGCCATTGCTGAGCCTATCATCTACTAGGACCCCCAGGTCCCTTTCCATCATAGATTGTGTGCCACTGGAGATGCCGAGTGGCTGGATTGTGTGCCACTGGAGAAGTACCTTGCAAAGATTGCAAAAAGTAGCCTTACCAGAAAGGCGAAAACAAGGACAGCAGAACATGAGGGTATGTGGGACTGAGCTGTGACCATGACCTATCGCTAATTGTGATCATATCTATGTAAAATGAACTAATCAGTCTGACTCGTGTCGGAGATAATGAAGTTGCATTTTGTCTAAGATTGTGAGTACACATGGATGGACTGAGTAATGACTGGTAGCTTGTGACAGGTGCCACACGATGGAGACTGGGCTGCCGGAAGCTGTGTGATAAAAATGGAATTGTGTCATGACATGCCAAGGATTCGGGTCGTTGTGCCTCCGACGCGAATAGACTCGTATTGGGCTGTAGAGTTTACGAGATCGACCCGATTCAAATCGCTGTGCTGCCGACGTGACTAGACCCGAATTGGGCTGTAGAGTGTGTAAATGGATCCGGTTCAGATCGGTGTGATGCCGACGCGACTAGATGCGAATCGAACTGTAGTGTATGACTGTACCCAATTCGAATTGTTGTGCCGCCGACGCGACTAGACTTAAATTGGGCTGTAGGGTGTGTGAAATGAGCACATGGGGCCTGGTGACATATCATATTGTGCCGAAACCGACAAGGAATACAGGTGAGTGGGCTGCTTAAATACCCCCCAGGCTCCTCGCATAAATTCAGGGCACCATACTGGCCTTTTTATATATGTTTGTAGGGTGAGGGATAGAGTAGACACCCAAAGTGAAGACTTAGCACACACAGTGGTTGAGAAGACAGAACAGCAGGAGAGCGATCATAGATCGAGCCTTGGAGTAATGTCCCTTTGTCCATCATTCCTCCTCATTTGTCCCTCATTTTGGTCTGATCTATATATATGTATATAAAATGCACTTTTTATCTATCAAAATGTGTTTTCTAGCACTAAACCTTTCATTTGATTTCAAAATGTCTGCATTTGTCAATTCCAAAAGCCAATATAAAGGAATGGTAGTGGTAAAAAAAAAAAAAGCACATGTAGGTTTAACCAATCTTGTTTTTTTGATAGGTAGCTGATAGGTGTCCCTCATTCCGATCTCAAAAGGTTGGGAGGTATGGGGTTCCTGTCCTCAACCTCACTACATGCAGACTGTGATCCAACAGCATTGAGCCAAGGCTTTTTGTAAGCTATGCCCTCACCAAGGATGATTGCCAGGTCACCCGGGTTTCAGCACTCAATCAGACAGTAGCGCACCCGATGACTGCAGGGGGCCCTAAGAGGAATACAGTTCTCCTGTCCTTCATTCTCACTGCAATGCAGACACAGCAGCACCATTCATGTAGGGAGGCTAACCTGCATCTGTCTACAAGTTATCTTGTTAGAGCTCACATTACTGCAAAACAAATGCAAAATAGTCAAGTCCCTTCCCTCAGTGATACAACACCATAGCACCAGCAACTAAGTGATTATCTATTCCTTACCGCATAGAAGTACCCATGTGAGTACTGGTTATTTTTTTCAATGCTATAAGTAAATATGTCATCTCGTATTTCTGTCAGGGCTGGGCTCAGCCCTCCCTCCTCAGAGCTCAGGCTGCTCAGCTGTTGGTTAATTTGCCAGCACTGATCATTCCTCAGTGACTCACCTGGTGATCATATTCTGCTCGTTATCAAGCCCTGCTGGGTATTTAAACTGTATGGAATAGATCTCCTGTGCCTTTGCCTTGGTCAACATATCTACAGACTCTCTGCTGTGTTCCTGTTGGAGATTTGTCTGGCTGACGTCCCCTTCTGGTTCCTGATTCTGTCTGCTGCTCTGACTATGCTGATCTCTGGCTCCCTAATTTCCTGGCTTGTTCTGACTACCTGATTTGGTTACCAATTCCTGGCTATGTTTTGACTACATTTACTATTTGAACCATTTTTACTACTATATTAATCACTTAAGGACCCATTCACGCTAATATACATCGGCAGAATGGCACAGTTGGGCACAATCACGTACCTGTACGTGTCTCTTTAAGCCCAGCACGCGACCCGGTCCTAAGCTCTGTGACCGCGCGTGCGGGACCCGCGGACCCGATCACCGCCGGTGTCCCGCTGGCGGTCACCGGAGCTGAAGAACGGGGAGAGGTGTGTGTAAACACACCTTCCCTATTCTTCACAGTGGCAGCGTCATTGATCGTCTGTTCCCTGATATAGGGAAAGGCGATCAATGATGTCACATGTCCAGCACCGCCCCCCTACAGTTAGAAATACACATAAGGTCACACTTAACCCCTTCAGCGCCCCCTAGTGGTTAACTTCCAAACTGCAATTGTCATTTTCACACTAAACAATGCATTTTTATAGCACTTTTTGCTGTGAAAATGACATTGGTCGCCAAAAATGTGTCAAAATTGTCCGATGTGTCCCCCATAATGTCACAGTGATAAAAAAAATCGCTGATCGCCGCAATTAGTAGTAAAAAAAAATATTAATAAAAATGCAATAAAACTATCCCCTATTTTGTATATACATTTTGCGCAAACCAATCGATAAACGCTTTTTGCGATTTTTTTAACAAAAATAGGTAGAAGAATACGTATCGGCCTAAACTGAGGAAAAAAATACTTTTTTTTTCTATATTTTTGGGGGATATTTATTATAGCAAAAAGTAAAAAATATTGCATTTTTTTTTCAAAATTGTCGCTCTATTTTTGTTTTTAGCACAAAAAATAAAAACCGCAGAGGTAATCAAATACCACCAAAAGAAAGCTCTATTGGTGGGAAAAAAAGGACGCCAATTTTGTTTGGGAGCCACGTCGCACGACCGTGCAATTGTCACTTAAAGCGACGCAGTGCCGAATCGCAAAAAAGGGGCAAGGTCCTTAACCTGCATAATGGGGTGGGAAGTGGTTAAGTGGTGTGATTTTTTACTGCATGTTCTGTCTCCCTCTGATTATAAATATATCATATACACTTGTGGTACAAGTCATATTGTAACTGAATGTTATTAAAAATGTCTTTTCCTTTTCAATCTACAGACCTGTAATTTTCTGTAAATTGTTATGCAATGTGGCAGCCTGTACACAGATGGTATACACAGGGATCAACATTTCAAGCCCTGATCTACTAGCCAGGCCATAAGAGTTACCCGCCACTGGTTGCCCTACCCAGCCCCTACCCTTCCCCGCCTCTAATTCTGTCCCTAAATACACCCTTGTAAATGAGCTCATGAAATTACACTGTTAAATGTTTTATGCAGAATTAAGTTACAAAAATAAATATTAACAACTTGGTTAACAATATTAACATGAAGTATATTTCACTGATCTGATTGTGATAAATAAAATAAGGATAAAATATGATTGGCTACTATAGGCAATGCACACATTATTTCTGCCTTGTTAAGTAAATATTTTAATGCTATATTAAATATAGCATAAAAAAATGAAAAACAAAATATAACACTTTCATTGATTTAGGGTGCAGAGACGATGTGTGGCTCCTCTCTGTAGCTGCAGCCATCCGAATGCCTATACAGAAGGAGGATTCTCCCAGGTTTGCCTGGCTGGATCGGGGCTTGCACAGTGTGAGCAGCAGCAAAGGTGGGCAAAGCAGCCAGAGGAAGTTCATCACACTGTACACTCTGCTGGAATGATCATTGTCCAGCCCAGCAGTCATCAGAGCTCTCCCCAGACCAGCACAAAAGCTCTTAATTCAATCCATGGAAGCTGCTAAGGAAGGTGAGGTGCTAATCTATTTTCAGAACAAGCTGGTTTAGTGTCAGAAATACCAGATTTGTGAAACGTCCCGTGTGTGCCCGTCTGCAATCAGTGCTTGTAGATTACTGGTAAATTATCAGTATCCTGCAACTCTGATGAGATTACAGACTGTGACCAGTGACATTTTCTGCATTGACACATTATCAATTGTAGCGCTCACCCCCGAAGGAGCCGCTGGATGATCGGGTCTTCTGTTTTACCTCTGTGACACACCACAAACAATGAATCCACAGCACACCAGCACACCTTGTGAGAGTTTAAATAACTATTTACTGTATATATAATAATCTGAATAGCAATATACAACATCAACATTTATCTCTACACAGCATAACACAGAGACTGCATATGAGACACCAGCATAACAGTGATGAACGATAAATGCGGTTATTCTAACTGTGAACTTATATATATATAAACTTAGTCCCAATGTACCCGGGTACCTAACCCACTGGCCAGTGGTAGTTTCTTCAGCTAGCCAACGTTGGGGCCCAATATGAACGGTGAAAATCTGTGTGTATGGTTAATGACAACGGGCCGGAGGCCTCTCACCCATCCACGGAGGGAGATGTCCGTCTGTAGCCGGCAGGGATGTCAGCAATTATCTTCTGCGATGAAGAGCTGTATATAGGAGCTGAAGTCTGATGTCATCAGGGGTTCTGGTCATCAAATTTGGCGTCCGTCCGGGCCGAGTCGCCGCCCGCAGTGTCCTCTCAGCAGGGTGGCACCTTACTCACAGCCCCAGAGGATCCTCTTCCAGCCAGGAACAAACAGCCGTTTACCCTGTGTAGCAGATGTCACTTCAGGAAGGCACGTGTGACAAGTCGTAAGGAAAAGAAATTGCGCTTGTTAAATTTGAACAGTGAAAGCAGCGATCAAAAAGATGTTATACCACATCAAACAGAATGCAAAAAAGGAAAAAGATCGCGCTAAAAATATAAATGAAATAAAGTCCATAAGACAATATATTCAGGTGAACGTTGATTAGATGAAGTCCGTGAACAGTGTATTCAGGTAAATGTAAATCACAAAAAACACAATCCACCAAAAAAAATTGAAGATAATCTCCACCAGGTGCAAAACAATTTCACACTAAAGCAGTGCCAGAAAGATGAGAACCTCCACCACAATGGTATATATACTCTTACCAGATAAAAATGATCCCTGGTTAGAGGAGATCATATAGAGCGTGGTAAGAGACTGGGATCGAGGATAGCTGGGATGGTCAGTTTCCTTTTAGGTGAATAGCACTCCCAAAACGATCGATCCGAGGGTATGTAAAAAAATAAGGGGCTCACATAGTGTAAAATCCTCATTTAATATAAAAGCAAAAAAAACAGAGATGCACTTACAATCTGGTTGATTTGTAGAGCGTTTTAAAACAAGCCGGCCGGCTTAGAACATACAGCCCGTATCCGGGTAGAGAAAAGCGCGGTGACGTCAGAACGCCGCCTCCCTACGTTTCGTCACGAGAGGACTTGGTCACGGGATAACAGGCGGCGTCCTGAATCACCGCATAAATACATAAAAAAGCATTGGATGCAGCCTCGATGTGGTGAGAACCTCCGATCGGATTTCGGACATCTTGGTTATTGGAAAGACCCATTGGCTATAGTGAGTGACCTAGGCCAAGTAAGGGAACCGATGCGAACGAATAGACTGACCGTGTATGCTACAAATAAGGCAAAAATAAGGAAAAATATGAAGAGGAGGAGTATTCCCTTCTATACATATTTTCCCTTTACTTAATCACTTGGTAATACTTAAACAGTGTTGACTATTAAATCAACAAAAAACTATAACACCAATGATATTAATAATGGTGTGGAAATGTGAAAAAGCACTACAACAGTAATGCGTGTCACATGACTCTGAGTATAAAGAGGAAAATAAAAATAAAAATACATACAACACAACCAATCAATTTAGTATGATCTGCATTGATTGATAGAAAAATATAGATGAAAAATAATAATAAAAAATATTTTTTGATAAATATGTAAACCAAAAAAAAGGACGAATATCTTTTAATATACCCGTATATACGGCACCAAAATACCCGGGCATCACAGAAAAAATAAAAAATATATAAATATATCTTAAATAAAATTGTGAAATCCTTCGCGCTAAAACAATCAATGTGACTATATAACAATGCTCAGATTGCAGCAAAAACTAATAGTGTTTACTATACACAAGTGAAGCATAAATATAAAAGTGAATTTGCGCAAAAAACACACATCAATCCATATCAAACATAAGTGATATAAATATAAATATAGTGAAAAAGTAGAAAAATCAATTAAATAGAATAGAAAAGTCCATATGTGTTGGAAAAGTCCATGTAATGCAACCGTGCAGTGCACAAAAATAACTTTCAGTGAGGCTGTAAAGCTGGCTATAAAGTGCTAGTGCTCCTCCGTGCATTCAGCCTCTCAGGCCTCTCACCTTAATGGCATATATAAATGCCGTGATAATAAGTCGTGCCGTGCTCCAATGATGGCTTTGTGATACAGCGAAGGGGTACTACAAGACATAGAGATGATTGAATAGCTCCTGGTGTCGCCCACTATCTTTGAATTTACCCAGAGGATTTGTTTGGAGGCTTATATTGTTCGACTGGGAGGTGAGAGGCCTGTGAGGCTGTGTGTTGGGAGTGGCACGACTTATTATCACGGCATTTATATATGCCATTAAGGTGAGAGGCCTGAGAGGCTGAATGCACGGAGGAGCACTAGCACTTTATCGCCAGCTTTACAGCTTCACTGAAAGTTATTTTTGTGCACTGCACGGTTGCATTACATGGACTTTTCCAACACATATGGACTTTTCTATTCTATTTAATTGATTTTTCTACTTTTTCACTATATTTATATTTATATCACTTATGTTTGATATGGATTGATGTGTGTTTTTTGCGCAAATTCACTTTTATATTTATATCTTAAATAAATCTAGCAATTATAAAAATATATGTATATAGCTGGCTAGACACCACATCGAGCTCGCATCCTACCAGAAAACATAAACATTGGCATTTATATAAAAGGTAACACTTATATAAAAAGGGCTCAAAAAATTAATGTTTTTTTTTTTTTTTTAAAGTAGAAAGAGGGTATCATTAATTTTATCAATTATGAATTAGCTAAAAAGCAGTTTACGTCCACTTCTATATTTAGGCCATGTGGCGTATAACATTTTAATTTATGGACCCAGGACATCTCCAACTTGGAAATGGTTCGCACCAAATGGCTGCCACTCCAGTGGGGACTAAATTTATCTATCCCTACAAAAATGGTATTGTCGGGATTTTTATGATGTACAGTCAAATAGTGTTTAGATACAGAATGTTTAGTGTACCCTAAACGAATATTATTGATATGTTCATTCAAACGGACTTGTAAAGGACGTTTAGTACGGCCCACATATTGTAGCCCACATGGGCACTGGAGCATATAGACCACCCCTGTTGTGGAACAAGTAATGAAGGGTCTGATAGTATAGCTTTTTAAAGTGCACGAAGAACTGAACGTAGTAGTTCTTCTGCATTTCAAGCCATTGAGGGAACAGACCTGACACTTACCACATTTATAATACCCTGTCAAGCCAGGTAAAAATTTGGAGTCCATACTGGGTGGATTCAGGATATTAGGGGCTAGTTTATCCTTTAAGGAAGGTGCCCCCCTGAAAACGACCTGTGGCCTATCTGGCAAAATACCCCCCAAGATCTTGTCACTTTTCAGAATGTGCCAATGTTTGCCCACTATATGCTTGATGTTCGCATGTTGGCAAGAGTAATTAGTGATGAAAGGGTTACGAAATTTGTTGTCTTTAGCCTTATTTGTCCCCACAGTCAGTAAGTCACTTCTATTAACTTCATGGACAACAGCTAGAGTGGTAGTCAAAAACTCATCTGAGTAGCCTTTTTCCAGAAACCGTTTGGTGAGAAGGTCAGCCTGCTCTACAAATGTTGTGTCATCAGTACAATTACGCTTCAACCGAAGATATTGGCTCTTTGGCACCGATCTGGGCCACGATGCACGGTGGCAGCTATTTTTTGGGATAAATGCATTTCTGTCAGTGGCCTTGAAAAATGTTGATGTAACGAAACCACCGTTACTGACAGAAATGGTCAGATCTAAGAAATTAATCTTATCCCGACTCACCTCTCGGCTTAAGTGGATACCTCTGTTGTTGACATTCAGAGCGTCCAAAAATTGCATCAAGTCGTCCTCGGCGCCATCCCATGCCACGTGTGACAAGTCAGCACAGTCTCTCCACAAACAGGCGGCACACCCAAGCAACAGCAGTCTGTTCTCCCTGTCTCCTCACACCAGACTGAGGCCAGCAACCTCTTGCCCCAGAGTTCACTTCCTTCTTTCTCCTGTAGCACTGTAGTCTAAGTATCCATTTTCATTTGTAATTCCTCAGTGGCTGTGTCTACAATCCCCACAAAGCTGTGCTCTCCGGCTCCACCTGCAGCTGCAATATCTTTTCTCTTAAAGGAGCTGAAATCAACAACAGGGCTACATTCTCCCCCTACTTAAAGTCTTTGGGTCCCTCCAAAGGGTAAACTGCGTTTGTAGGTTCTACAGACAGCATATACAATATAAAGGCACATATAAAGTTTATACTAAACTACTTGAATACCTTTACTGCGTGCAGATAGATGCAGTTTATGACAGCGTCTAGCAAGTGGGGTGGGTAGAGGGACACTCCACCAAGGTGTGCTGATGGCCTGAGTTGGACACAAGTCCTTTGATACTTCTGTGGTCAAGGTGGACACCTCAGGTGATCTTCGCACAGTAGTTACAGCTTCCTCTGTGCTATTCCCTGGTGAGTCATAAGTGAGTCTCTGAGGGGGTCGCACTGGTCGTTTTGACCTTGATTCTAAAAGCCATGATGGGCCCTCATCTGCGGAGTCCCCTTCTACTTGAAGTGTTGGCTGAGAGGATT
The DNA here is from genome assembly GCA_029574335.1 of Rana kukunoris. NCBI lineage: Eukaryota > Metazoa > Chordata > Amphibia > Anura > Ranidae > Rana > Rana kukunoris. The sequence goes on from CM056049.1 coordinate 128,911,172, forward strand.
CAGTTTCCTCTTCGACTGGCTGAACAAGAGCATCCTCTAGCACTGAGGTTTCTGGCAAGAGACTTTCCACTTGAGAAGGTACAGAATTATATTCCATGGGCATATCCTCGTTTGCTTGAGGCACAAATTCAGGGGCATCCGGTCTCAAATTGCTCAAGTCCTGCTCAGGAGCCATAATAGTTGGATGGACATCCATAGGTTCAGATGGCCACATCCAACTCGGACACACATCTTCCTCATCGCTGTCGTCCTCACTTTCTTTTGTAGAAGGTGGCTGTTGTGACCGGGTAACAGGTGCTTGACGGGAAGTGGATAGAATGGGTGAAGGAGACTCATCTCTATCTGGTACCCGCACAGCTTCATTCAGAGGTAGGAGATGATTCCGATGCCAATTCTTCAGTGGCCCGGTCTTTCCCTCTGGTCGAATCTGGTACACTGGCAGGCCAGGTAATTGTTTACAGACAATGTAGATCTGAGAACTCCATCTATCAGCTAGCTTGTGTCTTGCAGACGCACCCAAATTTCTCAACAAAACTCGATCATCTGGCTGTAGGTCCTGTACCCGAACCCTCAGGTCATAGTTTCGTTTGTTTCTTCGTTCTCTACCCTCAGAGGTCGAACGGGCCTTCTCAAATGCAGAAGCCAGGTTCTTCCTGAGTCTATCCACATAGCCCTGATGAGACGCAATAGACGTCTGGTCAAGGGAGAGGCCAAAAGCTAAATCTACTGGCAATCGGGCTTCTCTTCCAAACATGAGGCGGTACGGTGAGTATCCGGTAGCATCACTTTCTGTGCTATTGTAAGCATGCACAATGGTAGAGATATGCCGACTCCAGTGCTGTTTCTCCCTGGTCGACAGTGTTCCCAACATGTTGAGTAGAGTACGATTGAATCTCTCTGGTTGTGCATCACCCTGGGGGTGATAGGGGGAGGTCCTCGACTTCTGAATCCCCAATAGATCCAAGAGCTGCCTGATGAGCCGACTTTCAAAGTCTCTGCCTTGATCAGAATGGATCCTCTGAGGTAGACCATAATGAACGAAGAACTTTTCTACTAGGACTTTGGCTACAGTAGGAGCACGTTGATCTTTGGTCCATGGGTCCTTGACTCTGTAGATGGCTCATTGGAGCATTCCTCGAAGGTAAAGTTTTCCTCTGGATACATCTTAGACAGGAATGGCAGTAGCTTTCAACTTCAGATCTCATGCAGGGCCAATAGAATCTGTCTCGGACCAGTTTGAAAGTTCTTTCTGATCCTAAGTGACCATGGTCATCATGCAAAGCTCTCAGTACATTTTCTCTATGCTTCTTTGGGAGGAACAACTGCTGCTTTTCTTCCAAGTCATCCGAGGGGCCCCTTCGGTAGACCACCCCGTCTAGCAGTTTCAACCGTTCCCACTCTTTGTGGACCAGACGAGCCTCTTTTGGTGAATCAGTTAGTAGGAGCCCTCTTTGACCCGCTTTCATTGCTCTTAGAGTTAACCCAATCAAAGGATCTTCAGCCTGATCTACTCTCAGGTCCTTCTTCGTGAAAGTAGGCAGGCCCTCACTCCTCAGCTGTGTAGGGTTACAATACATTTTAGGGACACCGGCAGCCATGACTCCTATGGCCTCTGCTCCAATCACTCCTTTGGTTCGGTATTCCACCCCTTGGCATAGGGCTTGAACTCCATCTGGAGTCAAATGAGTCCACTCTGTTTCTGGGACCCCTGTGCTATAGGGTCTTCTGGACAAGGCATCCGCGTCTTGGTTATTGACCCCAGGGCGATATTTGAGGCTGAAGCGGAATCCTGACAGGGCAGCCAACCACCTGTGCCCAGTGGCATCCAGTTTTGCCGTAGTGAGAATGTAAGTGAGTGGATTGTTGTCGGTTCTGACCACGAAATTGGCCCCGTACAGGTAGTCTTTTAGTTTGTCCACTACTGTCCACTTCAAGGCCAGGAACTCCAACTTGTGAGTGGGATAATTCTTCTCAGAAGGGGTGAGACCCCGACTCACATATGCCACCGGTCTCAGGAGGCCATCATATTCCTGGTATAGTACTCCTCCTAGCCCTTCTCTGCTAGCATCCACATGTAGTTCATAAGGCTTGGCAGGATCAGCGTAGGCAAGGACAGGAGCCTGTGTTAGACTTCCTTTCAATTGGAGGAAAGCTCTTTCACATTGGTCGGTCCATTCCTCCTGGATTGATTCACGAGGATTCCTAGGCCCGTGGGCTGATGAACCCGGCTCAAAGGGCATTGATTCATCTTCTGCTCCTTCCATTCTTAGAAGTTTGTTCAGAGGCTGAGCTATCTTGGCAAACCCCTCTACGAACCTTCTATAGTATGAGCAGAATCCCAGGAAGGACCGGAGTTCAGTAATATTACGAGGTCTCGGCCATGAAGCCACAGCTTCCAACTTCTTAGGATCAGTTGATATGCCTTCTGCTGAAACAACATGTCCCAGGTACGTGACTGAAGGCAGACAGAATTGACACTTCTCCAAGGAAAGTTTCAATCCTTCTTCATGCAGCCGCTTCAAGACCTTTTCCAACCGCTGCTCATGTTCTTCCAGTGTTCTTCCGAAGACTATTAGGTCATCCAGATACACTAGTACCTCAATCAGGTTCATGTCTCCCACCGTCTTTTCCATTAGTCGTTGGAAAGTTGCTGGGGCTCCTGTGAGGCCTTGGGGCATTCTATTAAACTCAAAGAATCCCAGTGGACAGATGAAAGCAGTCTTCTCTTTATCTTCAGGATGCATGGGTATCTGGTGATACCCACTTCGCAGGTCAAGTACACTAAACCACTTTGCTCCAGACAGACACTGTAAGGCATCTTCTATTCGAGGAGTAGTGTATTGGTCGGGAATGGTTCTTTGGTTGAGTGTGCGGTAGTCTATGCACAAACGGATGGAACCGTTTTTCTTGCGAACTACCACAATGGGTGAGACATAAGGACTCCTGGATTCTTGGATTATCCTGGTCCTTTTCAATTCAGCCAGTTGTTCCCTTAGGTCATCTAGATCTCCCAATGGGACTCGCCGTGACCTTTCTCGAAAGGGCTTGTCATCTTGGAGGCGAATGCGGTGTCGAGTGCTCTTAGCACATCCCACATCAAACTCATCCTTGGAGAACAAATCCTGCCACTTGAGGAGTTGAGATTGAATTCGCTTCTTCCACTCAGGCGAGATTGGAGCGTCTTTAGGATAGAACCGTTCAGCTGGGATCTCTCTGTCTACTCCCCCCACCAATTCAGTGGGTGAGAGGGGTGTGGCAGTGGCCACTTGTCCAATCGGCATCCGTGCCTTCAAGGTCACTGGGTAGTCTGACACATTGCATACACTTACAGAGACTCTCCCACGGGCCCACTGTAGGGCTCTGGTGGATATTATCTCCGGCACCAATTCCACTCCAGATCTCTTCACATTTCTGGGATCAGTTTCCAGGACCACATAGGGGCCTGGTTGTGACCAATTCAACTTGACTGAGGCCCGGAAACTAGTCATTTCTCCTGGCTGTAAGACCTTCTCCGCTCTTTCTAATCTCCAAAGCCGTCCCACTTCTGCAGGGGCCCTCTGTTCTTGTATAATCCGCTGGTAGATTGGCCGCAACATCGGGTGCATCTCCTCAGAAGTAGAACTCTCTTCCGTCACTAATGGAGTTATAAGGCGTCTCACCAAGTCAGTATTTGTCCCCACTATTATAGAACTCCGATTAGCTCCTGGTGGGCGGGGACATACAATGGCCAAGGCGTCACAGACCCCTGGTTGCCCAACAGTTGCCGAACTGAACTCCAACTTCACTTGTAGACACCCATCATATGGAAGCTTCTGAGTCCCAATACCCCAGATTTCGAGACCCTCTAACTCCATCAGGGGTAGATGCTTCAAATGCTTCTGGTAGAAGTCCCGGTAAATCAGTGTTACTTGAGCACCTGAATCGAGGAGAGCCTTCGTGTAAACCCCTTCTACTTGAACTGGGATAATGGGTGAAGGACCTATCAACTTGTCAGGGAACTTCTTCGGAGTAGTAGAAGGCATAGACCCAGTCGGCTGCACTCTAGCCTTCTTCCTAGCTCGTGGTGGTTGTTTTCTTCAGCCTAACAGCGGTTTAGGTTGTGGGTGTGCATTGCTTCCCTGTGACACAGGACCAGACACCAAGGGAGGGGATCTTTTTGTCGTAGCAGGGGGGGCTCTGGGTAAAGACTTGGGCCTCTTATTGGTATCCTGGGAATCAGAGCAGTCTTCAGTAGTTGGGTACCCAGTTTGCTCCCTCACTGGGGCCCTCTGTAGTTTCCCGCCGGTAGATAACTTCCTCTTGAATTCGATGGGCTCGGACAGATACTTCGGTAATGACCCACTCCTCCACAGTTATAGCAGATGTTTGACGGTTTCTTGATAGGCACCACCTGAGTGGTAGAATCAGGAACTGGTTCTGACGTGACTTTTTCAAGGGGCGACTTGACACCTGCAGACAATAGGGTTAGCATTTGCGTCAGCTGGGAAACTTGCGCCTTTAATTTCTCTATTTCAGAATTCCCATTCGACACATTGAGCGTTCGAACCTCAGCAGGAAATGAAAATCCTGAGCCCTTCTTTTTCTCCTCTAGGATAGCCTCTTCCTCCCTTACCATCTTAATGAGATCAGAGTATCGCAAAGAGGTACCTCCTTGTAAAGTTTTCAACTGGATCCAGATAGGGTCAGAACTCAGAGCGCCTCTCAGGATCTGTTTCATTCTTACTTGATCCATATCCCTGGGCTCTATTCCTTTCTTTAGTACAATCTGGTATAGCATTTTGTTTAGTCGTCGAATATACTCGGAAAGCTGCTCATTTTCCCGTTGAAACATGTGTTCAAAGAGGAAGATTAAATCTGTACCTTTCTCTGTGCGCCCAAACTCATCTTGCAACATGCGAAGATAGTCATATGCTGTACAAGACTCCTGACTGAATTTCAAATTTCGGATGGCTTCTGTTGCAACGCCTTTCAGACTTTCAGTAATTCGCTGTTTCTTTTGAGCCTCTGGAACATCCCATTCTTCCAGTGCTTGCATAGCCTGTTCCATCCAGGTTTCATCCTCTTCTTCTCCAGGAGGTACAGGCTGCACTCCAGAAAAGATTCTCAACTTCCTGTAGCCATAGTTCACAGAGGGCGAGGAAATTTTTATAACGCTCTCTACCAGTTTTCCTATGTCCATGAAGAAGGAAGCTGGGGGGTAGTTAGTGGTTGGCACAGAAGTGGTAGTTACTTCCACTGTGTCTGACATGGTCTGGCTTGGTCCCTCCAAACAACTTGCTGAGGTGACTAGAGGGAGTAATCGTGCTTTAACTTCTCTGGTTAGCTGGATGCTATCACCCTGGAAGCAGGTTGGGACTCCTTTCTTCCATTCTAGTAGGGCATAGGTATGGGAGATTTCTTGATCTATTTTTGTGTCTATTACAAACACTTTCTGGTCAGGTGCTAGTGTAGTTACTGCTTGACGGATCTGTTCCTCTGTCCATTTGTCAGCAGGAATGTCCATTACTACACTCAGCCCTAATTGGCCATTTTGTTCCTCGCACCACTCTGCTGCTGTGTTTGGATCCATTGCTGGCTCGTTTGTGTGGTTATCACTTTGCGAGAGGTATCAGAAAAGATCCCGGACGAGCCCCCACATGTAGCGCTCACCCCCGAAGGAGCCGCTGGATGATCGGGTCTTCTGTTTTACCTCTGTGACACACCACAAACAATGAATCCACAGCACACCAGCACACCTTGTGAGAGTTTAAATAACTATTTACTGTATATATAATAATCTGAATAGCAATATACAACATCAACATTTATCTCTACACAGCATAACACAGAGACTGCATATGAGACACCAGCATAACAGTGATGAACGATAAATGCGGTTATTCTAACTGTGAACTTATATATATATAAACTTAGTCCCAATGTACCCGGGTACCTAACCCACTGGCCAGTGGTAGTTTCTTCAGCTAGCCAACGTTGGGGCCCAATATGAACGGTGAAAATCTGTGTGTATGGTTAATGACAACGGGCCGGAGGCCTCTCACCCATCCACGGAGGGAGATGCCCGTCTGTAGCCGGCAGGGATGTCAGCAATTATCTTCTGCGATGAAGAGCTGTATATAGGAGCTGAAGTCTGATGTCATCAGGGGTTCTGGTCATCAAATTTGGCGTCCGTCCGGGCCGAGTCGCCGCCCGCAGTGTCCTCTCAGCAGGGTGGCACCTTACTCACAGCCCCAGAGGATCCTCTTCCAGCCAGGAACAAACAGCCGTTTACCCTGTGTAGCAGATGTCACTTCAGGAAGGCACGTGTGACAAGTCAGCACAGTCTCTCCACAAACAGGCGGCACACCCAAGCAACAGCAGTCTGTTCTCCCTGTCTCCTCACACCAGACTGAGGCCAGCAACCTCTTGCCCCAGAGTTCACTTCCTTCTTTCTCCTGTAGCACTCTGGGAACTGTAGTCTAAGTATCCATTTTCATTTGTAATTCCTCAGTGGCTGTGTCTACAATCCCCACAAAGCTGTGCTCTCCGGCTCCACCTGCAGCTGCAATATCTTTTCTCTTAAAGGAGCTGAAATCAACAACAGGGCTACACAATCATTTTGAGATAACGGAATGTAGCTGCTAAAATATTACAAGAAATCAGAATTTTAGGCTGGCAATAGAACGCAAGATTTAGCACCAGAGCTGCCCTCTCTGATTGCGCAGCTCCTCCTTCACAACCACACAGAGCCTCTTAAAGTGATTGTATTATGTATGTGTTATTTTTAAATAACAAACATGTCATACTTACATCCACTGTGCAGCTCGTTTGCACGAGTGGCCCCGATCCTCGACTTCTGGGGTCCCTCAGTGGCTCTCGAGGCTCCTGCCCACATCAGATAACCCCCCTAGGAGAAGCGCTCTCCAGAGGGGTTATTTAGCGGGCGCGCTCCTGAGTCCAGCATTTGTGTTCATAGACACAAATGCCGGCCCTGCCCCCCAGGCATGTCATTGGATTTAATTGACAGCAGTGGGAGCCAATGGCTGCACTGCTATCAATCTATCCAATCCACAGCTGGGACCCTGTGGAGAGAGGGACAGCGTGTCCCCACCGATCGAAATTCGGGGCTCAGGTAAGTAAAACAGGGGGGCTGGGGGGCCGGTCACTGCCAAAAGTTGTTTCACCTTAACCACTTAAGGACCGGACGAATATGCTGCTAAATGACCAAAGGTGTTTTTACAATTCGGCACTGCGTCGCTTTAACAGACAATTGCGCGGTCATGCGACTTGGCTCCCAAACAAAATTTGCGTCCTTTTCTTCCCACAAATAGAGCTTTCTTTTGATGGTATTTGATATTTTCTACTTTTTGTTATAAGAAAAATCAAATAAACTACATTTTAGTCAAACATTTAGGCCAATATGTATTCAGCCACATGTCTTTAGTAAAAAAAAAATCGCAATAAAAAAAACTAGCTACCTAGCGGCAACAGTGACACTAATACAGCGATCAGAAAAATGATCTCTTAGTGACACTGGCAATAGGGGACGGCCGCTCTCTCATCCTGGATCGCTCCCAGAGGCTTACCGACCGCCGCAAGTACCGGGGGGGTCCTGATCGGACCCCCGACCCACGTCTAGGCAGGGACGTACAGGTAAGTCCATGTGCCTGTACGTGCCATTCTGCCAACGTATATGTACATACGGCGGTCGTTAAGCGGTTAATGAGGGTTTACAACTCCTTTAAGCTGGGCGCACACAAATCAAAAATTGTCCCGTTCACTAGGGACCAGACACATTTCAGTCTGTGTCTGACTTTCCCCCTTTCTGTTCAATAGAAATCAATAAGTAGATCAACTTCTGTCAAACAGCCATGCTTAAAAACTCAGCGGCCAAAGTTAAATGGGTGCAGACTGATCAGTATATTCTGACATTGGAGGGGGAGTCCCACTGTCACAATACAATGGTGCAGAAGGGGAGGATTACTCCATCTGTCTCAATTGTGTGGATGGGGTGAGTCCATTCATTTATCTTTTTTTCCACAAACCTGCTGAACAAAAAAAAAAAAAAACATGCCAACTCCGCCTTTGACTCACATCACAGACGCAGGGGAATCTATTCCTTCTAGTGACACAACACACAGGCTTTTTTCCTCACACTGATACATTTTTTCTACATCACTGTTGGCCCAAAGCTTTATTGCAAAATAAAATGCATACTGCTATAAAATGTCGCCACAAACTACACCCCAGCCCCTACTCCACCTGGGGAGTGGGGGGAGGCGCAGTCTTACACCTTCGCCCTGGGCACTGGATGACCCTGTTCTGGCACCACACTGCATGTCCAATTCCGCACAGTCCCTGACCATCTCCTGTATCATGTCCACACAGTCTCTGACCATCTCCTGTATCATGTCCGCAGTCTCTGACTATGTCATGTATCATGTCCGCACAGTCTCTGACCATTTCCTGCATCATGTCTGCACAGTCTCTGACCATCTCCTGTATCATGTCCACACAGTCTCTGACCATCTCCTGTATCATGTCCGCACAGTCTCTGACGATCTCCTGTATCATGTCTGCACAGTCTCTGACCATCTCATGTATCATGTCTGCACAGTCTCTGACCATCTACTGTATCATGTCCACACAGTCTCTGACTATCTCATGTATCATGTCCGCACAGTCTCTGACCATCTCCTGTATCATGTCCGCACAGTCTCTGACTATCTAATGTATCATGTCTGCACAGTCTCTGACCATCTCCTGAATCATGTCTGCACAGTCTCTGACCATCTACTGTATCATGTCCACACAGTCTCTGACTATCTCATGTATCATGTCCGCACAGTCTCTGACCATCTCCTGTATCATGCCCGCACAGTCTCTGACTATCTCATGTATCATGTCCGCACAGTCTCTGACCATCTCCTGTATCATGTCCGCACAGTCTATGACTATCTCCTGTATCATGTCTGCAGTCTCTGACCATCTCCTGCATCATGTCTGCACAGTCTCTGACCATCTCCTGTATCATATCTGCAGAGTCTCTGATCATCTCCTGTATCATGTTCGCACAGTCTCTGACCATCTCATGCATCATGTCTGCACAGTCTCTGACCATCTCCTGCATCATGTCCACACAGTCTCTGACCATCTCCTGTATCATGTCCGCACAGTTTCTGACCATCTCATGTATCATGTCTGCACAGTCTCTGACCATCTACTGTATCATGTCCACACAGTCTCTGACTATCTCATGTATCATGTCCACACAGTCTCTGACCATCTCCTGTATCATGTCTGCACAGTCTCTGACTATCTCCTGTATCATGTCTGCACAGTCTCTAACCATCTCTTGCATCATGTCTGCACAGTCTCTGACCATCTCCTGTATCATATCTGCAGAGTCTCTGACCATCTCCTGTATCATGCCCGCACAGTCTCTGACCGTCTCTTGTATCATGTCTGCAGTCTCTGAAGGGTGGGCTACAGAGGATTCAAGAGCGGGAACAATGCCAGGATGGGGGTCACATGAGGAGTCAGATGTGTGCAGACTGTGGAGAGGATAATATAGGATGAAACCAGAGACACCAAGCTGGAGCCTAGAGAGGACCGTCTGACTGAGCCCTGCAAGGTGCACCTGAGAGGAGGTCAGTGACAGCACTGCAAGGCCAGTCTGAGGGAGATTACTGATGTAAGGGGAGAGCGAATATAGTAAGGTAAAGGGGCACTGATTTAAAAGATCCCCCTGATATCAGTAACCCCCCCTTACCTTAGTGCATTCACTCTGTGTAAGGTGGTCTGTGGTCACCAGAGTCCCCTCCATATCAAAGTTCCCATTTTAGATGCAAATTGAAACTCTGCAGACCCTGATGTAAAGGGAAACTCTGATGTAAAGGAGAATGCGGTGCACTGTAATATAAGGTGATCTCTGGTCACCAGAGCCCACCTTACATCAGAGTTCCCCTTTACACCAGGGCCCGCCAATCATTTCCGACAGAGGCAAAACGGTTGTCTACTTATGTAAGCAAGGCAGATTGCCATTCTGTGGGAAGGGAAGGTAGTGATTCTGTGTTTCTGCTAAGCAAGAACACGAATCTCTGTCTTGCCACAGTTAAAGCACCTCTCCCACACAGTTACAAAACTCTCCATAGGAACACATTTATCCCTTTGATCACCACTGATGTTAATCCCTTCCCTGCAAGTGTCATTTGTACAGGGAGGAAAAAGTTTTGCCAACTATCTGCATAACTGTTTTAGGTTCACATCCCTGATACATGTGGTATAAAGTTCCTCAAAAGTGGGACTAAAAACAGCAATATGTATCATAAAAGTACAACATTTAAAGAACAACTGTCAGAGGTAAGATAGAAGTAACCCGACGCGTTTCAAAATAAAAAGTTTACGTCTTCTTCAGGGACATTAATTTAGCAACTGACGTCACCACGCCCCCAGCTGGCCGGCTCATGCCACGGCTGGTTTGTTTGTTTTCATGCTTCTCATCGGATACTTTGTAAACCTGTGAAGTTTCCTGATGTCAGTTTTTATCCAGTGAATGGAATAAAAGAAAACATTTTAAATGTACTGCACCATGAAGCACTTTTTTCTTCCTCTACCAACATGCTTCAATAATACATCCTGAGGCCGATCATATCTCTAAAAGGAATCTGCAGGTTTATGGTTTGATATCCCCAGGCTGTCAGCAGAAGAGGAGATCGGGAGTGTAATGCAGAGCCGGGTTGATCCCCATGATAGGGATCTGGTAAGCAGCCATTCCTTACATTGTTTTGTGGAAATTCACGTAGAAAAACTCCTGCACCTTCATCTACTCGGGGAATATATCCATATTGGAGTTCCTGTGTATTTTTGTGTTTATTGAAAAGTACACTATACACATAAATATATATATCTTTTTTGTGGAATACGTTTAGGACATTTATATGCGCTTTTTTTTTTTTTTTTTCAAAACCACTCCACTAGCCAAACAACACTGCAAATCCACCAATAGCGTTGGTGGTAAAAATAGAGTTTCACCGCCGATGCCATGATCGGCTCAGTGTGAAAGGGGTCTTAGAGAGGTGCCCCCTTGTTTATTTTTTTTACATTTTGCAGGGCTGCTGGACACACTCTGAGGATTGCTGCCTCTTTTTAAATCATCCACCTTACCGTGGTTCAACTTTGTTTCTACCTAAAGACTGACTAATCGAATGTACATTATTACAAACTAAGGGCATTGCCTCCTGGAGCGCCAGATACCCAATTTACCTTCACTTGATCAATTTTATTTGGGTACAGCGTCGCACGACTGCGGAATTGTCAGTTAGGCCGCGTACACAAGATCGAATTTGTCCGCTGAAACTGGTCCGACGGATCGTATCAGCAGACAAATCCGATCGTGTGTATGGGCTAGCGGACATGTCTGACCGGCGGACAAATTTTTAAAGCATGCTTTAAAATTTGTTCGCCGGAGACATGTCCGTCGGATATGTCCGCTGGTTAGTACACTAACCAGCGGACATATCTGCCCGCACAAATGCGTCGGATGGATTCGACGCATGCGTGGAAGTTTTTTACTTCCTGGTGCGGTGACGTGGCGGCGTCAACGTCACCGCCACGTCACCGCGCTGTCTGCCGGCGGGGATTTTGATCCGATGGTGTGTACACGCCGTCGGATGAAAATCCGGAGGAGACATGTCCGCTGGAAACGACAGTTTCAGCGGACATGTCCCTCCGTGTGTACGCGGCCTTAAAGTAATGCAGTGCCGTAAAAAATGGCCTGGTCATGAAGAGGGTTAAATCTTCCAGTGCTGAAGCGGTTATTTAATGGAAAAAAAGCTGAGAGAAAAATTTATATGTTTACATTGGACCCACCCAAAGCCACGTAAATGACCTCTCCTCTGCATTTTATACATAACTAAAGTGTGATGATCTGCAGTTTATGAATAACTTACAAATGTGAAATCTGCCCTTCTTTATAAATTGGCCGCTATAAAATGATATGCCAAATTTGGTTCCTACCAATATGAACAGTTTATGACCGCTAAATTTGCATCATAAGTCCAGAAAAGCCAGCACTAGCGATATTTATGCTCACATTAATAAGGGGTTTTATCAGAGCAAAGAGGCAAGAAGAATATACTCTGCTCCTAACATCTTGTTTTTAATTAATGTATGTATTGCTATTTCTAGGCAATATTAACATCATGAAAAAGCACATTCAAGCTCTCTGTGTTGCTGCGTACAGCATCTACTTACTTTCAACAGAGTGACCTGGAAATGAACTGCCGCTCTGCTCTAAACTCTTTGAAGTTTCACTCTGTATTCACCCGGGAGATTGTAACACAACAGAAGCCAATGGCTCATAAATGTCTCTTCCTATTAACTCTATGTCTAGAACACAAAGGTGACTAAGTCTCAAGTTACATGGCAGCATATAACTCCAAAAACTGCATGACCGAATAACTAATACAGCCAGTTCCATAAAAAAAATGCAATTAAACCCTTCAGAAGGTAGAATATATAATCTTTCCTTTTAAAACTAAAAGAACATTTTAAGATGAGAAAACGGAATCCATTTTTAATTATCTGGGTTAATCCAGGAGGGAATTTTTTCCCCCGTTCTATCACATTAGACTATACTTTATAAAGGGTTTCTGCCTTCATTTGGATCAACCGCAGGTTTAGGATTTTTCCAAGGATGCAAAGTGTATATTTATTTTATTTTATACAATACATTTGAAACACATAACTGGGTGCAGTCAAATAATTCAAATTTCTGTCCGTCCAATCATGAGAATTACTCATGATTGGAAGCTCTGCCACATATCACAGCCATGTCTGGCGAGGCAAGAAGCCTAATTTTTCTCCACTGCAGTTAAAGTGTTTGTTAAGTCAAATATTTAGAGCACTGCCAGCCCCTCTATAATGCCACACAACCGTTTTTCATTATGAGAAAAATGCCATTTTTTAAACTGGTCGTGAAAAACGGTTGCGTGTATGCGCCAGAGCCTTTTTCTCGACGAGAAAAATGGGCATTTTTTTTTTAGAACCTTTTCTATACCTCGTGAAAAAACGCCCGTGTATGTTTTAACGAGGGGGGAGCGCGCATGCTCAGAAGCAAGTTATGAGACGGGGAAATTAGCAAAAGCAGCCCAAAGTGTGGTGCCATTCAAATGGAATTTCCCCTTTATAGTGCCGTCGTATGTGTTGTACGTCATCGCGCTTTGCTCGAGAATTTTTTATTATGATCGTGTGTGCAAGGCAGGCTTGAGAGAAGTCATGACAAATCACGTTGAGAAAAAACAAAGTTTTTTTCATGACATGAATAACGGTCGTGTGTACGCGGCATTTGAACTATGCATAGCACACTGAATTAGTCTTTAACTACTTGCCGACCGCCCACCGTCATTCTACGTTGGCACTTTAAAGATGGATATCTCGGTAACGGCAGCAGCTGCTGCCACAACCGAGATATCCATCTCTTCAGTGGGCGGTCGGTCAAGCGATAACGGAGGTCTCCGTTATTGGTGGCGGGAGAGGGCCCCGCCGTGCTCCAGCGCCCTCCGCCGCTTACCGGAGCCGTCGGTAGCGGCGGAGGCGATCGTGTCTTCTCCCGTGCTCAGTGGGGATGCGAGTGAGGGAAAAATGTCCCTCACCCGTCCCCATAGCTCTGCTGGGTGAAAGTGACTTCAAAACGTCAGTCCTGCCCAGCGTCTTAAAGAGACATTTTTTTTTTTTGTCATTTGAAAAAATGACATTTTACACTTTTTATTATTTTTTTGCATTTAAGCCTAAATATGAGATCTGAGGTCTTTTTGACCTCATATTTAAGAGGACCTGTCATACTTGTTTCTATTACAAGGGATGTTTACATTCCTTGTAATAGGAAAAAAAGTGATAATTTAATATAATTTAAAAATAAATACAAAAACAAAACATTTTTTTTTTTTAATCGCCCCGTCCCGACGAGCTCGCGCGCAGAAGCAAACGCATACGCGAGTAGTGCCTGCATATGAAAATGGTGTTTAAACCACACAAGTGAGGTATTGCCGCGATCGTTAGAGCAATAGCAATAATTCTAGCCCTAGACCTCCTCTGTATCTCAAAAAATGCAACCTGTAGAATTTTTTTAAACGTCGCCTATCGAGATTTTTAAGGGTAAAAGTTTGACGCAATGCCACGAGCGGGCGCAATTTTTAAGCATGACATGTTGGGTATCATTTTACTCTGCGTAACATTATCTTTCACAATATGTAAAAAAATTGGGCCAAATGTATTGTTGTCTTATTTTTTTATTTAAAAAAGTGAATTTTTTCCAAAAAAAGTGCGCTTGTAAGACCGCTTTGCAAATACGGTGTGACAAAAAGTATTGCAATGACTGCCATTTTATTCTCTAGGGTGTTAGAAAAAATATATATAATGTTTGGGGGGTTTTAAGTAATTTAATAGCAAAAAAATATGTTTTAGTCTCGTAAACACCGAATCTGAAAAACAGGCTCGGGGCTTAAGTGGCTAATAAAAACGAGGATTGTAAATACGTTTTTAGAACGATCTTCAGACCGGTCACATGATTTGCGGCCCCTGTATACATCCAATACATGGCTTCTGCAGGAGGGGCCCAGATCTCCCTTGAATGTCAGTTGGGGAGATCACATGGCCCCTCAGCCCCTCTTGCAGTATCCCTGAAAACTTGTGACGAGTATGGTACACCTATCTGTAATAGAGGGGCTGTCAGTGACTATTTAATTTTTATTTATTTTTTAATAATAGGGGAGGGAGGTGGAGACAGAGACAAAGACACAGAGCTGACAGGAAGGGAGGGAGGGGGCAAGGGGAGAGAGGATAGCAGGGCTGTGGATGATGGAGGGACGTACGCTGACCACAGTGTTCAGCAGCCCTGATTTTCGTGGTCAGCACAGAGAGGGGAATACAGGAAGTGGCAGGTTCAGGGAGGTTTTTTTATGTTCTAGAGAAGGGGGAAAATACACAGCTCAAGCACTGTGCTGTTTAATCTGCTTTAACCACTTCAATACCTAGGCCGTCAATTGACGTCCTGGCTTTCAGTGGGGATATCTGAATGATGCCTGCAGCCACAGGCATCATTCAGATATCCATCTGTTCAGGCGGCGAATCTGCGCACCATAAGAATGATCATAGCGGCGGTTCCGCCGCTTGATCGTTCTTCTAGGCGGCGGGAGGGGACGCCCCCCCCTCCCGCCGCCATCCGGTGCTTCTCCGGGCTCTCCTTTGCCATCGGAGACCCGGAGAAACGATCCGCTGCCGTCCGTCGAAAACCATAGAGTAGACTGGTGACCAGATGGTCACCAGTCATCTCTATGATCGTTGGAGGCCCGGGCGCGATGTTATGACGTCACGCCCGGGTCCTGGAATGTAAACACAGCCGCAACAGGGGCTGAATGCATTAGATCTAATGCTTTCCAGCCTGGAGGAGAGATGTTGGGTCTTATTGACCCTGCATCTCTCCATAAAGAGTACCTGACACACACATTCCTATTACAAGGGATGTTTACATTCCTTGTAATAGGAATAAAAGTGATCAAAAAAAAAAAATGTCAAAAAAAGTTTAAAAATAAAAGAAATTGTGTAAAATAAAAAATAAAATAATAATAAAAAATTTTTTAAACGCCCCTATCCCCGGTAGCTCGCGCTCAGAAGCGAACGCACGCGTAAGTCCCGCCCACATATGTAAACGCCGTTCAAATCACACATGTGAGGTATCGCCGCGTGCGTTAGAGCGCATGCAACAATTCTAGCACTAGACCTCCTCTGGAACTCTAAATTTATAACTTGTAAAAAAAAAAATAAGCGTTGCGTATGGAGATTTTTAAGTACTGACGTTTGGCGCCATTCCATGAGTGTGCGCAGTTTTAAAGCGTGACATGTTAGGTATCTATTTACTCGGCGTAACTTCATCTTTCACATTATACCAAAAAATTGGGCTAACTTTACTGTTTTGTTATTTTTTAATTCACAAAACCATTTTTTCCCCAAAAAAAGGCGTTTGAAAAATGATTGCGCAAATAATGTGCGAGATAAAAAGTTGCAATGGCCGGAATTTTATTCCCTAGGGTGTCTGCTAAAAAAAAATATATAGTGTTTGGGGGTTCTGAGTAATTTTCTAACAAAAAAATTATAATTTATGCATGTACGAGAAGTGCCAAAATAGCCCCGGTATTGAAGCGGTTAAGGGAACAGAACCTTTTATTTTTGTTGGGGTTAACAACACTTTGAATAACACCTAAATATGCATACCCTACCCAACCAATGAGCTTATATCTGTCACACTATGCTTTTTCCACCTATCAGCTTGTCTCTTGTTAGAACATAAATACTTCAGTACAACTGACTGAATCCTTGTCATGTCTATATATACAGATTATCTTCAACCAATCAGTGATCCTTCACCTTAATTTACAGAAAAAGGGAAAACCCCTTAACCGTCTGCAGCATCCTAATATCTGCCAAATTAAAACTTTTGACATTCCTGTGCCCATTCTATCAGAAAATGCTCATCCTTAGGCATTTTTAGCATTAATGGGAAAGATAAGAACTGTGTAAAAAAGATTCTAAACATAGGAAGACAATGTTATAATGTAGCAAAATATACAGTGCCTTGAAAAAGTATTCATACCCCTTGAAATTTTCCAAATTTTGTCATGTTACAACCAAAAACACAAATGTATTTTATTAGGATTTTATGTGATAGACCAACACAAAGTGGCACGTAATTGTGAAGTGGAAGGAAAATGATGACTGGTTTTCATTTTTTTTTTACAAATAAATGTGTGAAAAGTGAGGCGTGCATTTGTATTCAGCCCCCTAACTAAAAACGAAAGCACTGATTTGGAGTGTGAAACACATATGGGTCAATTCACAAAGAGAAACGTTATTGGTTTTCTTCAGGTGTTAAATTAGCACTCCTTATTTAACGCTAGCAAACATGGTATTCACGAAAGCTATAATCGTTATTTAACACAGTCGTTATGGTTTTCAACTGACTCTTTATCCAAACGTTATGCTAACTACTCAGACGTTATTATTAACATTTGGGACGTTAAAATAACTCTTAAGATCGTTAAATAATGCTGGAGAGATGCATTCTGGGAGCAGAAGGGGAGGAGAACAGCTGCATGTGGAAAAGAGCAGATACAGAGAGAGAGAGAGAGAGACACAAGCAATACACATGGAGATTGAGCATGTGATGTGCAAAACTTCTAGTGTGTGCTTTTCTAAAGCCATGTGTATTTCCTCATACAGAGAATAAATCATGGGAGATGATAATCAGAATTTAGCTATCACCTGGGTTTCAGAAAAGTCATCCAAAATAGTATGTGAACGGAATACACCTTTATAAATCTGAACAACATTCTAACATGTTCTTCTTCGCCTCTGGATAATTTTAAGTTCAAATAGAGCACGGTTCCAGCTTGCCCAACACTACACTACACTACAAAAATCGCCAAAAACGTCCTCTAACAACAAAATATCGCCTGGGAAATGTCATAACGCCACCCTGAGGGAGGTGTTAATTTAACGATTGCTTAACGATTGATAACTGTCAATTTTTTTTTTGTGAATTGCACTTCTGTACATATTTAACGATTTGACTCTTTAAAATAACGTTTTGAATCTTTAAAATAACGATTTGACTCTTTAATAAGGATCCACACCTTAAAATATCGGTTCTGTGTAGTGAAACGTTATTTGATGATTTTTCAAAGCGTTAAATCGTTTAGTGAATTGAACTAGCTTCAATAACGTGCAAAATCGTTAAAATAACACTCGCAATCTGAAAAAAAAGCTTTGTGAATTGACCCCATAGGCTGTTATTACCATTCTGTGCTTGTTTTGTAGTGCATTTTTTCCTTTTTTTATATTTATAAGACAACCTTATGGTTTTTTGGAGTGCGGCTGTCCATCCCTTTTTTCTTCTATCAATCCCTAACTAAAATCTAGTGGAATCAATTGCCTTCAAAAGTCACCCAATTAATACATAGAGTCAACCTTTGTGTAATTAAATCTTAGTATAAATACAGCTGTTCTGTGAAGCCTAGTGAACCTTAGTGAACAAACAGCATCATGAAGGCCAAGGAACAAACCATACAGGTCAGGGATAAAGTCGTTAAGAAGTTTAAAGCAAGGTAAAGTGTAAAAAAATATCCTAAGCTTTGAACATCTCACGGAGCACTGTTCAATCCCTCATCTGAAAATGGAAAGAGTGTGGCACAACTGCAAACCTACAAAGACATGGCCGTCCACCTAAGCGGTTTTGGCTGGTTTTGTAAACAAACAAGCTGCAGATATAGACAAAATTCATATTTGCAAACATAAATATAATTTGGCCCTTTGCCTGCCTTTATACGGGCCTTGGGGGACTTTTCCTCCTACTGACACCAACAATGGGGTGCTATTTCTCCCACTTACACCAACAATAGGGCACTATTACTCAAACTGACACCAATGATGGGACACTATTCCTATCACCGATGCCAATGATGTGACACTATTCCTCCCACTGATGCCAATGATGGGACACTATTCCTCAGGCATTGTTTACTCCCACTGACCACAGTCCTGCCCCCCTTAAGTCTGAAGGACAGCAAACTGGCCCTTTGATTAAAAGGTTTGGAGACTCCTGGTTTAGAGAATTTAAAAAGCTCAAATATGAAATACTTTTTACTTTGCATGATTTGTCACAAAAAAAAAAAAGCGTTATCTAAAAAAAATATATATATATATCTCAAGCTTTTTAGTTCAGTGAAGAACAGTGATATATAAAATCAATGCCTTGAGACAAGTTTTGATTATATTTGAAGTGTAGCTCCACTCCACGGCAGGGTAATAAAGAACACAGCAAAGAGCACCTGTCGTGGACATTCCTTTACTTCTACTATATGCAATACGCATCATTCACCCGTAGGAATTTGTAGGAGCCATGAGGTAATGTGCTGCCCAAACATCCAGCAGCTCTTTTGGGGGTAATGCTACAATTTTATTTCTGATCATGCTGTTTAGAAGCATTCTTACTCTTGATCTCTGATTTTCTGTCAATGTTTAGCATGTGAAGCACAAATATATTATAAATTAGATAATTAACAGCATCAGCTTAAATTAAACTGACAAAAAAAACCACCAACTTTTACAACCCTGCGTACAAGATATTAAGTCGATGCAAAACATGGAGCTGCAAACATAACCGTTTTTATTGGGAAGATGTTAAAAAGTTAATGAAAAAGTATTACACATATAGACTGCAATGTGTTTAGGATGGGGATTTATGATGGGCTTATTACAGTGCTCTGCACTGGTCGGATTGCATAATAATAAATATGTATTAACTTCTGTACAGAGTAAGCACCTATAATAAACTCTCAGCTTTGTAATAAGCAAATATAAATGCTAGATTATCATAAATACCTGGCTCTACAGAGCAATTTGCTATCAGAATTTGTGATGTGTTATTTATGAAAATTGTCATCCGGAAAGGAAAAAAAAAATGGATGTTTTTACTGGGACTAGAAAATAATACTGCTGCACAGGAATCTATGATTTGTTGTGAATTTGCTCTATCTTCAAAAGATGGGAAAAAAATGAAATGCTCCAGAGATAAGCCCTATCTATTTTTTTAATGAAAGGCTGTATAATATATTTTCAGTATGGTTGCTGCAGCTGTCAAGGAGAAAGTCTCGGCTCAGCTCCATTATGGGAGAAGCAATACCCCATCCTATGGCATTGAGTTCCACAGAGAGGCCAGCCCTGATTGACAGCTTGTCACTATGACGTCTTATTCCATCTCTGTTATGGAGAAAATTAATGTCACACCACCAGCCTTATGACTCGCTGTCATCTTAGAAGCGCTCACCTTTTATCAATGCTCTAAATAACATTTCAAGCCCATCGTCTCACAGTGGACAATCCGGTCAAGGGACATTAAATCGGATGACTGTGAAATGTCATAATAGAAATCGAATGCTAACAACTTCTTTTCTAAACTAGCTCCTACGGTTTTTAAACTGTGACAAGGGGAACCAAGGGTTCAGCACACCCGTTCTGAAAAGGTCAGACAATCTCTCTTGGTCTGCTAACCATTAGTGGACCTTTTCCTTCTTTTAGCAAAAAAAAAAGGAAAAGCATTTGTAATCTTTTTAGGCAGTTTAACATTATCACTTCAAGATATAATGTCCCTTTTAATGCGTAGGGCTCTGTCTTTGAGCCGGGAACAGGCTAAATAGCGTCTAATACTGTCATTTCCCAGGACTTTTCGATCAGGATGTAGGGTCAGCTCATTAGATGTCTCATTCGAGAACATCTCATAGGTTTACGGATCCCGGTGAGTGAAATCGCACATAAATAAATTCTATTTTAGTCGGGGCGTGATAATTTATAGAGGTTTTCATAAATGGCACATGGGGACGGAGGGAGAGAAGCAGATAAAACAGACAATCAATAGAAATGATGGCAATTGTGTAATTATTGTAAGAGGCTTAGCCATCTGTTTCTGCTCTTCAGTACAGTATGTATGGGTCATTGGCCAGGAAAAAAATATGGCAATTATAACACAGGCAGGCTTTGCAGTACAAACATTTGGAACAAAGGTGTCCTGCCTGACCTGTACAAGTGTCTGTTAGCAAAAAGTTAAACCTATTTTCTGTAAGCTTACCATTTCTGATGTGTATGCATAGTGCACAGCATTCGGTCTACACATACAAAACAGCGGAGGGCAAAATGTAAGACGAAAAGGAAAACAGGTATTACCTTACATGTTCAATCTCTCTGCAATAACATGAGACAGACTCTAGTTTCATTTGATGGTTGTTGAAAGTACTTTTTTATTCATTTTAATGTCGTTTTTTAGGACAACTAAAAGAACAAAAAATTCCCAGCTGTTTCTGACCTGCTTATATTTACTTCTAGATTAAAGTCTGGCATATCAAATACACTGTTAATAATAGAGTATCATTATACTGCATCTGAATGGTTGTAAAGAAATGCCGAAATGTACTTCCCAGACGCACACAGAACAGAGATGTAGAGGTTCTCTATAATGCAACACAGAATTAATTCAAAAGTTTTTATATAAGCTAGACAGATCATTTAACCACTTCCCTACGGCCGTACGACTTTATACGGCCGCAGGGATGTCCTGAATCTCTAACAGGCCGTGTTTTTACGGCCTGTTCTTAGACAGGCCACTGGGGGGGCGCGCGAGCGCGGGCGTCGGCGGCGCGCACGCCCGGCAGTGGGGCTCGCGTGCCCGTCACATCGCTGACATGCCGATGCGCGTGCCTGGCGGCCGTGATGTCGGCTGCAGGGACAAGACGTGGATCTCTGTGTAAACACAGAGATCCATGTCCTGTCAGGGGAGAGAGGAGAACGATCTGTGTCTCTTGTACATAGGGACACAGCATCGGTCACCTCCCCCAGTCACCCCACCCCCTCCCCCCACAGTTAGAACACAATTTAGGGTACACATTAACCCCTTCCTCACCCCCTAGTGTTAACCCCTTCAATGCCAGTCACATTTATACAGTAATTAGTGCATATTTATAGCACTGATCGCTGTATAAATGTGAATGGCGCCAAAAATGTGTCAAAAGTGTCCGATGTCTCCGCCATAATGTCGCAGTCATGAAAAAAATGCTGATCGCCGCCATTAGTAGTAAAAAAAATAATAATAATAATTCTGTCCCCTATTTTGTAAGTGCAATAACTTTTGCGCAAACCAGACGCTTATTGCATTTTTTTTTTTGTTTTTTTTTAACCAAAAATATGTAGAAGAATACGTATCGCCTAGACTGAGAAAAAATATGTTTTTTTTTTTTAAATTGGACTATTTATTACAGCAACAAGTACAAAATATAGTTTTTTTTTTTAAATTGTCGCTCTATTTTTGTTTATAGCGCAAAAAATAAAAACCACAGAGGCGATCAAATACCACTAAAAGAAAGCTCTATTTGTGGGGAAAAAAGGACGCCAATTTTGTTTGGGAGCCACATCGCACGACCACGCAATTGTCAGTTAAAGTGATGCAGTGCCACAAGCTGAAATTTCACCTGGTCAGGAAGGTGTATATGTGCCCAGTAAGGAAGTGGTTAAAGTTAAAGGTTGTCCTCCACCCCTCCGTGCCAGCCCCTCCATTGGATTCCACTCACCCAACAAATACAATTCTAAATACTAACAATAACTTACAAGGCCACCCAAAACTCTGCCCCAGCTACATCACTATCACATCATGGCTTCCACTCCTCTGTTGGGATATTGAGGTTATTTTGTCCAGCTACATCACTAAACCTGATCTTAAAATATTAACCAAGCCGCTCTCTTTGGTCCTCCCAATACTTCCTGCTCTCTAGTTCCCTTGCCAAGTCCTCCCATGCTCACCTCCAGGATTTCTCCAGAGCTTCTCTTATCCTAATCTATCCATGTTTATAAGATCTCTAAAAACCCTTCTCTTTAACCACATAAGGCCCAGGCCATTTTGCAGCTAAAGGACCAGGCCCCTTTTTGCGATTTGGCACTGCGTCGTTTTAACTGACAATTGCACGGTCATGCGACTTGGCTCTTAAACAAAATTTACGTCCTTTTTTTTCCACAAATAGAGCCTTCTTTTCATGGTATTTGATCACCTCTGCGGTTTTTATTTTTTGCGCTATAAACAAAAATAGAGCGACAAATTTTTTCCTCAGTTTAGGCCAATACATATTCTTCTACATATTTTTGGTAAAAAAAAACGCAATAAGCGTTTATTGATTGGTTTTCGCAAAAGTTATAGCATCTACAAAAAAGAGGATAGTTTTATGACATTTTTATTAATATTTTTTCTTTTACTACTAATGGCGGTGATCAGCAAAATATTTATTATGACTGCGACATTATGATAGACACATTTTTGACACATTTTTGGGACCATTGTCATTTTTACAGCGATCAGTGCTATAAAAATGCACTGCTTACTGTAAAAACGACAATGGCAGTGAAGGGGTTAACCTCTAGGGGGCGCTGTAGGAGTTAAGCGTGCCCTCGTGTGCGATTCTTACTATAGGGGGGCGTGGCTGGGCATGTGACATCACTGATCGTAATTCCCTATGAGAGGGAACAGACGATCACTGACAAGCCACTAGGAAGAACGGGGAAAGGTTTATTTACACTTACCTCTCCCCGTTCTTTAGCTCTGTGACTCGATCGCGGGACACTGGCGGCGTTCGGGTCTGCAGGTCCCGTGGGCGCATTCATGGAGCTTCGGACCGGGTCGTGAGCGCGCCGCCGGCGGATTCTTAAAAGGAATGTACCTGTACGGCCTTGTGCCCAGCCGTGCCACTCTGTCAACGTATATCGTCGTGTGGCAGTCGTTAAGTGGTTAAAGAAGCCTATCCTGCTTCTAACTAATACATTGTTTTTTACTTTCTCCATCAGCTCACCTCCCACAGCTATTACCTTTTGTATCAGTTGACCATCCCCCTTAAATTGTAACGAGCAGGGCCCTCTGATTCCTCTTGAACCAAATTGTATTGTGACTGTAATGTCTTCATTTTGTAAAGCGCTGCGCAAATGGTTGGCGCTTTATAAATCATGTATAATAATAATAATAATAAATGTTAAAGCAACATTTACCATCAACCACTTAAGCCCCGGACCAATATGCTGCTAAATGCCCAAAGGCGTTTTTCCAATTTGGCACTGCGCTGCTTTAACTGGTAATTGAGCGGTCATGCAATGTTGTACCGAAACAAAATTTGCATCCTTTTCTTCCCAAAAATAGAGCTTTCTTTTGATGGTATTTGATTGCCTCTGCGATTCTTTTTTTTGCTATATAAATGGAAAAAGACCGAAAAATTTTAAAATAAATATTTTCTACTTTTTGTTATAAGAAAAATCGAATAAACAAAATTCTAGTCAAACATTTAGGCCAAAATGTATTCAGCCAAATGTCTTTAGTAAAAAAAAATCGCAATATCAAAAAAAACTAGCTACCTAGCGGCAACAGTGACACTAATACAGCGATCAGAAAACCGATCGCTTAGTGACAGTGGCAATAGGGGGTGAAAGGGTTAACTAGGGTGGTGATCAAGGGGTTAAACCTTTATTAGGGGGGTAGGGGGCTACCCTGGACCTAACACTAACTGCCTGTCACACTAACTGTCACACTGACACTAAATGCAGTGATCGGTAAATATATGATCACTGCTATTAGTGACACTGTGATAGGGGGCTGGGGGGGGGTGATCTGAGGGGGTTAAGTGTGCCTATGTGTACTGGTGTCAGTGTGCTGTTGTGCAACTCACTTGTGATGTCTTCTCTCCTCTCGCCAGAACGAAAATACCGCCGAGAGGAGAGGTGACATCACTTCCTCTGCCTGTGTTTACATTACACAGGCAGAGGGCGGGCAGAGGTGGGGAAAGCGGATTCGCTGGGAGTGTTCGCGAGGGGGCGGACAGAAACGAACAGCCACCTCCTCATCCCGGATCACTTCCAGAGGCTTACCGACCGCCGCATGTAGGGGGGGGGTCCTGATCGGACCCCCGACCTGCGGGAAGGCAGGGACATGCCGGCGCGTCCATCTGCCTGTACGTGCCATTCTGTGGACGTATATTTACAGGCAGCTGGCGTTAAGCGGTTAAAGTTTCATTTTTTTATTAATTTAAAAAAATAAACATGTTATACTTACCTGTTCTATGCAATGCATTTGCACAGAGCAGCCAGGATCCTCCTCTTCTGGGGTCCCCCACTGGCACTCCTGGCCCCTCCACTTTAGTGGCTGCCACCATAGAAAGTCACTTTCTATAGGAGCCCTCGGGCGTGTTCGTTCCTGAGCCATCCTGTTTTTGTCCAGTGACACAGACCGCCCCCTTGTCACAGAATTTAATAGACAGGACTCGCCAATGACTCGCTTCTATCAAGCTGCCCAGTGAAGAGGGAGACAGCAGCAAGCGCCTCTGCTCTTGTGCACATCACTGGATCAGGATCAGGCTCAGATACGTTTATAGGGGGGCTAAAGGGATCCTGCAGCACTGAAGGTTTTTTACCGTAATGCATAGAATGCACTAGGGTAAAAAAACTTAAAGCTTTGGAACCATTTTAAGTTTAAAGGATAAGTTCACCTTTTGACAAAAAATTTTTTTTTTTACCTGCAAAAAAAACCGTGCAAGTATTATTCTTTGTTTTGGGAGCCTGTAAAGCATTGCTCCAGCAATCAGCAGATCACTGATGCCATGCTTGTTGTACCTCATATGGGGAAGCCAATACATTTCGAAAGGAAGACTCAATGAACTCCAGTACGCGGAAGTTAATTGAAGACTACAACCCGACAGCCGCAAAGGCTGCCGGACCTTGTAGTTTTCCATTCACAGAGGATTGTGAATGAGCGCTATCCTGCTGACTGCTGAATGTAAACTAAAGAATTGCCAGCAATAAAATTTGAAAAAAACTGTCTCTGTTTTCATTAATTGTGAACATGTTTTTTGGTAAATGAGTAGGAATACAATGTACCCCTACTCATTCACATGGGGGGGAGATCTAGGGGCCTCCGGATTATGATAGGCCTCCTGCCCCCCCCCCCCCCCACAACCACCGGCCAAGGCTGTGGAGAAGAGGCCTTTGTCCCCATCAACATGGCCTAGTATGAATCGGGGGGACCCCAAGCTGTTTTATTCCCAGTTTGTCTTCACAACTGATGAAATATGCGATTCATGTGCATCTGAATGGCACCGCAGGGCTCAGAAAACTCTGGTGCCCTCCGCCACTTACTGGAGCCGCCGGCAGTGGCGATGTTTATCCGGTCCTCTCCCTTGCTTGGCATGGAGACAAGCCATCTTCCCCACCCATCTTCATATCATTGCAGGGTGGAAGCGACATCTAAACGTCACTTCATAGCTCTTAAAGGGCCATTTTTTTTTCCAAAAGATAATTAATTTTTATTGCATTTTTTGTAAATATGAGATATGAGGTCTTTTTGACCCCAGATCTCCCTGTTGTGTGTTTTTTCTATTACAAGGGATGTTTACATTCCTTGTAATAGGAATAAAAGTGACATTTTTTTTATTATAAAAGAACAGTGTAAAAATGTGAAATAAAAGGTAAAATAAATAAGATTCTTTTTTTTTTAAATGTGCCCATTCAAGTTCACGTGAAGAAGGGAACACATACATGAGTACCACAGAATTTGTGGCATCAAGGAGAAGGATCATTATTGGTTGGCAACCACACTTGACCACTGTTACAAGGGGAAAGTCTCAGAAATCATACTGCCATATGTCAGTTTTGCTGCAACAGGTGCTATACACGATACAGGTGCCCCACTTTACAGGCAGACTAAGGGGACCCCCCAGGCACTATATTTAAAGGTTTTAGTAAAGGAAAAAATGTTTTTCCTTTAAAATAACAAACATATTATACTTACCAGTTCGTTTTGCACAGAGTGGCCCCGATCCATGTTTTCTGGGGTTCCCTCGGCAGCTGTCTCTGGTCCTCCCCGCAAGTACAGACCACAGTCATGCAAGAGAGCACGCATGGTGGTGAGTAATTGCGGGCGCGCTCCAGTGATACAGCGAGCGGCCATAGCCACTCACTGTATCACTCGGCCCCGCCCCTCGGTGTGCCCTGCCACTGGATGTGATTGACAGCAACGCCAGCCAATGGCTGCGCTTCTCTCAATCCATCCGCTCTAGCCAATCAGCGCCCAGGCTGAGAGGCGAAGAGGATCTCGGGACTGCGTTCAGGACTTTCGACGGGTCAGGTAAGTATAACGGGGCCTCGGGGGCAGAAGCATCAGATGTTTTTTCACCTTAATGCATAGATTGCATTAAGGTAAAAAAAATGTTTACTTTACAACTCCTTTAAAGGAATTTTTCACATTTATTGTTTCAATTTAAGCATCATTAAAATCACTGCTGCCCCACGGCAATACCCAGGCCCCCATACCCTTTTTATAAACAATTGCATATAAGTCTAATGGGCACTTTGGGTTTTTCAAGTTCGGTCCCATATAGGGTTTGTGGTTCAGATCCAAACCTTTTGCAATGTTTGAGAGTTCTGGCGTGAACCTAACCGTGGGGTGATTGGCTCAACTTCACTTGTCTATCTATTAACTTAACTATAACTGTTAACAATTATGCCCTGTACACACGATAGGTTAATCTGATGAAAACGGTCTGATGGATTTTTCTATCAGTTATCCGATGAAGCTGACTGATGATCAGTCATGCCTACACACCATCAGTTAAAAAAACGATCGTGTCAGAACGCGGTGACGTAAAACACAACGACGTGCTGAAAAAAATTAAGTTAACCTCCCTGGCGGTATGATTCTGTCTGGAATTACGTACCAAAAGCGGTACAATTATTTTGCATGGAAATTCTGCGTTTTATACTGTAGGCCTGCAATTTTTAGGAATAACTCACTTAAATTTGTCCAAACCAGAGTCTAGTAGACATCCCGGGTATGATAAAGTTTGAAACACAAAATCATAAAATTATAATATAATACATAACTATAAATAATTATAACAAATAATAATGTAATTATAATAAAAATTATTCACTAATGTAATCAAATCAAAATCACTGAAATTTGCTCAGTTGCAGAATTGTCGCTGTCATTACTTTTATTTTTTTATGACGAATTTCCCCACAAATTGCTATCACTCAATTCTGCGAGTGATTATCATTTATTATCGCTGTTTTCTAGCTGCTCTAAAATCACTTTTGACATAAAGGGACACTTTTGGTTGCTATGGACAATCTACAGTTTGCAGGCACAAAAAATGTTTTTTTATTATGTAAAAGAACATGCAGGGCACTGGGCAGACCACTAGGGACAAGGGGGTGTGTACTTTTTACATACAGTACTGTAATCTATAAGATTACAGTATTCTGTATGTAATGTGTTTGTTTACTTTTTTGAATTTGCCGCCGGTCTCCGCCCCCGTGCGCCGTTACGTCGCAGGGAACGGAGATCGGCGGCGCGCGGGCACTGTGTGAGTCGAATGGAGGACGCCACTCGCTCACACAGCGGGGATGCATCGCTGGATCCAGGGACAAGGTAAGTACAGTATACCCAGCCTGGATACAAGGTAAGCCAGCGCGCTGCAGGCTCTGCATATTCACCCCGAGCGCGACTCGGGGATATAGATTTTTACATAAAAAATCAACCCCGAGTCACGCACGGGGATACCGGCAGGGGGGTTAAATGCTTCCAAGCATGCGTCGACTTGATTCTGAGCATGTGTGGATTTTTAACCGATGGACGTACCTACAGATGATCGTTTTTTTCTATAGGTTTTTTATCCATCAGATAATTTTTAAAACAAGTTCCTATTTTTTTAACCTATGGATAAATAACCGATGGGGCCCACACACGATTGGTTTGGTCTGATAAAAACGGTCCATCAGACCGTTTTCATCAGACTGACCTATCGTGTGTACGCAGCATAAGTTAACTATTTCTCTTAGGTGAGCAAGTGAGCATTTCATATAAAAAGCATTGTAGTCTAAGTATACAATTTGTGATTTTATTATACAAATTTGGCTAGTTTTAATATTTTTGCCATGAATATATTAATGCCCATTAGTAAGCGTTTAGCTTCTACAAAGGGCATATTAAGGTAGCAGCGAGTGTACACAACATATGTACAAGCATATTAAAAAAATAAGGACAATCATTTTTATACTTTCTAATTCCCCGATCTGCATTTATACGTACTTCTAGAGCACCTCCATACTTGCAATCAAATAAAGAGGTTTTTTTAAGGCATTCTGAACCTTCCTACCTGCGCCTTGTGTTTTTCATCTGCATAAGATGTCCATTGATCATGTAGTTTCATGGTGTCATTTGTTGCCTTGTACACACAGCCTATACTACCTCAAATCTTCAAATTCATTGGTCAGAAGTTTCTGTCTATGTTCTAACATGAAGCATGCAAACTGGCGCTGCACAGATCATTGCATGATTTCTGTCAGTAATCTGAGAACTAAAATGTCCTGTGAACAAACTATATATCCCACAATGCCTGTGTCCTGCAGGTGGCAGATGCATGGTAATTAGCTCTGATACAAAGCAATGAAGAATAGAGATACAGTGGGTATAGAAAATAATCTCCCCCCTCTTTAAAATAATCACCACCCCCCCCCCCCTTTTAAATAATCACATTTTGTTGTTTTGCAGCCTGAAATGAAGACAGCTGTATTTACTCAGTGTAACTTATAACATCCAAGTGAAAGATATAACACCAACATGTCAAAAACAGAATCAATGAGTTGGAAAAAGGATCACCCTCTCCTAAAAATGACTTTAAACTTGAGTTGACAAACTCATTTAGGTTTAACTAACCACCTTCTCATTGGCACACAAAGCCAAACCTGAGCAGTTCTGCAAAGTAGAGTGGACAAAGTTAGTAGAGACATATCCAATCCCAACAGACTAAAGGCTATAATTAAAGCAAAAGGTGGTTCGACAAAATACTGACAAACAGGGGAATCCTTTTTCCAACTGAGTGATTCTGTTTGTTTGTTTTCTGACATGTTGGTGATGCAACACAGGGCAGATGGTGAGGCATGGATACAAGCCATGTGCACAAACACATGGACATAGGGAAAACGATCAGCCATGACACTATGAACTGCACTCACAACATGTGAGTCCATCATTACATGGTAAGGCAAATAAACAACACATGGAATATAACTACACTAATAACTACTGAAAACAACAAAAACATTTAAAAGTGTACAATGCATTGAAAATGTAGTAAAAGCCAAATATTTTTTTCCAGTTTTGGCTAGAATAAAGAAGTGTTATTGTAAAGACACAGACCGCAATAAAAACCAGACGGGTTAAAAATGCATATGTACAGCGCATAATGCATTAGTAAACTAGGAAACAGACAAAATAAAACAGTATTAGTGCATATCTATAGTCAAAATGTAAAATCATATATTCATTCTACATTCTGTTTCAATTATTTCTACCAAAAATAATTGAGTACTGTACTTTTTTTTACTTACACTAACATCCAAATTGTTTGCTTGGACACTTGATGAAGGAGTTACACCCTGAAAGCTTTTCCTTAAAATTTAGATGTTAGTGCCAAAAAAAGTATCATAACCAGTACTCAACTGTTTTTGTTGCAAGTGCACTAATATGGCTACAGTCACCTCGATAATTATTTCTAGCCTACCTCTAATAATCAGAATAATCCTGAAGCTTGCAAACTTACTCTGTGAAGTTCCCCCCACACACGTACTTCTTGAATTTCGGGGGCTGGGAGGAGAGGTGGGAGTAAGGGCCGACTGCCCTGGGCGGAATTTTGTAAGAAGGGGGGGGGGGGGCACGGGATTGCAAGCTGAGCCACGCTTTTTATATATAGGAGAAACTCTCCACCAAATCGCCTGACTGTCACACCTCCCTGTGCCCTGAACTCTGCTACTGCTCGCAAGGTTGTGCCTGCGCTAAGGTGACATGCCTCCGCTCTGTATCTTCAGCAGCCATCAAGTGTCCACACACAGGAGAAGGTCGCTCTCTCCCAGTTTTGGATGCTGTCAAAGTTTCACTGTTTGGATCTGAGCTCTCAGTCTGAGCAGCAGTATGGGTGGGCAGAGCTGGCACGAGAGAGTTCAGCACACTACAGTACCGATCATTGTGAAGCCCTGCATTCTTCAGAGCTCTCTCCAAGCAAGCCAAAGTTCCAGATTCAAGCCATGGAACCTGCCATTAAGGTGAAGTGATAAAATATATGTGTATAACAAGCTGGGTTATGTCAGATATAAAAGATTTGTGAAACGTCCTGTCTCACAGTCAGACTGTGACCATGTCTTTAGTTATTATTTTCTGTTTATCTGTATTCAGCAAGTGATGAGAGCCCAGACAAGCACAGCTACACTACTTCCCACGATCAGTAGAAATCTTTACTGAACATTGAGATTTTTGCTCACATGCAAGAGTTGTGGGTCTGGGATGAAATGCCTATGCCTGTGATCAGTTAAACATGTTCTTTAATTTCAGTTAGACCCCTTTCACACCGAGGCAGTTTTCAGTGCTTACATTAACCTATGTCAATTTACACCCACCTACCTCCAATTCCAGTCACTAAAAAAAAAAATGGAAATCCATCCCCCTCCTCTAGGCAGAGGGGAGGGTAGTCAGGTGTAAACTGACAGCAGGGGTGTTTTTAAACCCACCAGTCCATAGAGCAGAGCAGGCTGTGTCCATGTCTGCTGTGCATAAACTTAGCTGATACAGACCTGTCACCTGCCCTCTCTGGTCTGATCAGAAGGAGATCAGCGTACAGATCCCCTGTTGATCAAAACTGAGTCTGCCCCATGAGAAAAGAGCCTAAAGATATAAAATGTATCCCCAGAGCTCCCCTCTCCCTCTGATAGCCACTCTCTCTTACTCACACAGAGCCCCTTAAAGTATAACTAAAGGCAAAAATATTTTCTTTTTTGTTTTGGATAGAGTGGAAAGGGATTAGAACCCCTGTCAATTTATACTGCTGTCTGTGCACCCGTTAGGGAGATTCACCCTCTCTATTTGTCCTGTTACCATTATCATTGAGTGTGAAAGTAAAAGAAAATCCCAACTTTTGTATTTTTCCCAGAAAAGTAATAGAGGAGAAACTATCCAATGGAGACACTAGTTCTGGTGATCTGGGGGTTCCCAAAAAATTCCCTTAATTTGCAGGAATTTTCTCTAATTTCCTGTTTTAGCTATGGGACAGGAATTGAAGGTAATTCTCCCCAATGGAATACAGATGGAAAAAAAATAAAAATTAAAAATCTGACAAGTCAAAACCTTTCCTTGTTCTTTCCAAAGTGAATAGTTCTACTTTAAGCTGGGTACCCATGGATCAAAAAATCTGCCAGTTCAACAGGGGCTTGTTGAATTCCAAGCTGTGTGTAGCCGTTATTAAATTGACTTCTGTCAAACAGTCCTGTTGGAAAACTTCCTTTAGTCAGCGGCTTGCAGCCAATCAGCTGCAGTGATGATCAGTGTATTTTGACAGAAGACAATAAAAGGGCAGGTAGGTTTCCCCTATCCACCTCACTTGTGTGGATGGGGGAATCTATTTGTTTGGGGATTTTTTTGCTCCACCCACCATGGAACAAAAGAAAACGAACCAGTGTTGCTGAGGTATTTCTTTACACATCATTGTGAGCCCAATGTTTTACTGTAGGATATATTGTGTACCACTATTAAGCTTATATGTTACATATATTTAAGTGAGGCGTGCTATGTGTGTTGCTATTAACCCCACCCTGTACTCCACAGGGGGGCACAGTTTGCCCTTGCCCTAACCTTGTCCCGGCACTGCCTGCAAGCAGACACTACTGTGTCACAGAGCCTGAATTCTGAACTAAAGAGGAAATAAGAGGACGAGTTTTAGGAGGCGGAATCAGAACATAAATCACAGTTTGCAGGCAGCAAGGTTCCATGGGATATATAGTTTTTAGAATTGTAAAGTAAATAGTGGGGGGGGGGAGCTGCAAAGCATGCAGGGAATTCAGGAATGAGATGGTCAGATGACAGGCAGCTCACAGCACAACATTTTTTTTTTTAAGTAAGCTTATATTGGATTGGCAAACATAAATATTGTTTGTATTGCTATTACAATGCTGATTGATGTTATAAAATTAGTATGCTGTGAAAGTAGATTTATTTTAAATTTGTGTCCAGTGCTAAACTATACTTAGTTTGCTCCATACTTGATGACACTTTTCAGGCATTATACAGATATATTTATCCTCTCCCATGAGTTGTCAGGAAAATGTAGGCAGAAGGCGGGTATGAGAAAGCTGCCCCAGGCCCCTACTTGAACATTACTGGTTTACATGCCAATGTAGACTACATATAATAGCATATAGAATTATATAAGGCATACTGTATTCGTTGAACATAAATTGCTTCAGTAAATTGCTTTCTAACACACTGTCCCCAAGACCATACAGAAGAAGCCAGAAAGTACTGAAAACATCTTCATCATAGTGATAAGTCTACATCTAGCAAACATAAGGCCCCTTACAAAGATAATTTGGATCTGTGATCTGCACAATATAATCCATTACAGAATGAGTTTTAATAGAGCTGGCCATTGTGAAAACAGATTTTTTGCGTGAATGTTCCAATGATCCAATGTTAGTTAATAGCTGAGATGTGCATAATACTGTTCATAATACTATTTACTAAAAAATTTGAGATGGTTAAATAATTTTCCCCCAAAAAATGTAATGATGTTTCTGTTCCCATTGAAAATATTTTGTTTATTTCTTGTCCTGGTGAAGGTAAATTTCCCCAGTAGACACACGCCAATAAATTCAATGCACAATGAAAATAAATATGGCTGGACTCCCACTTTAATGTCTTGCTTACTTTTATTTAAAAAAAACGTCCTTGTGGATTGTCTCTGCTGGTTGTCCATAGGACTAAATATAGAATCCAGCATGGAGAAAGGTTTTCTTTAGAGAAAACAGAGAACGCAAATAACGGTTACAATGTAATATGACATTTAGGGTTTTGTACATTTGCACGACAAAGATGTATACTGTTCTAGGTGTATATTTGAAGCATAGATTTCGATCTTCCTGTTTTCCTAATGAGAAAACAACAGGGCATATTTAATATTATAATGTGGAGCACAAAGTTCTTCATTATCTGACCTTTCAAACTAGCCTAGTCTGTCAACATAAATTTTAAATTGCCTGTAATAGATTACAGTATACTGATATTTTTGCACTAGGTTATTTAAAAAAACGAGTCTGTCCACCCAAGATCATAAATTGAGTTAGTTGCGCCCCCCATCATCTTCATCTGAGTGGCCATTCTTTCTGGCACAGTAATATTACATTACAGTGAATACAGTAAAATAAATGAGTATTGTGTTTTTGACATGAGAAGAGTGGCACATCATGATTGGAGACATGTTGAACAGAGAGCTCCAAAGAAATACCTAGCCATGTGAATCCTCACAAGATATTAGAAACCAGCATGTAAAAAAATTAAAAAGCTGGCTGGATGGCCCAGGTTGAATGTGCACTGACAGAATTAGCAAGGGAATCTACAAAAATAAAAGGAAAGATACGTTTCTATAAACATGGTGATATTACTTTCAGACATTGATATTATCTCAGTATTTACATTGATATCCTCATTTTTGGAGATTTGTTTCCCAAAGTTTTTTGTACTTTTCCCAAAAGAAAACAATATCCTTTCAATATAAATTAAATACAAGAAAAACAATCACACGTGATGGGAGTAAAAATATGCAGTAGATTTAGTTGCTTGTAAGTCTTTAAAAGGACAGGCAATTATTGAATTTGTAGGTTTATACCTGGCAGCATTTCACGGTACTTGTGTAACTATGGCTGTCTGCCCCTTTAAGGCTTGGGCACTGCACAACCCAGGCATTGCAGCAGCACTGCAGGGTGACTCTTTTTTGACACAATGGCGAGGGGGATGTTGATTGGCCCCACTGGTAGCAGGACTAAGCCTCACCTCCTAGTGTAAGCAGGAGAGGAACATGGAGTGCAGCCTGGGGGGAGAATGTGATTGGCCCTATTAGTGGCCTTGGAACTTAGTCCTGCCCATGGGTGTCAGACAGTCTTCTGGGGAAGGCAGCCTTCCAAGTGGCAGAGAGGAAGAAATCCCTGCATAATTACAAGGGTGTGAGAGACAACTGATGGTGGACACAGAGGGTAAGGTGACCTGCCAAAAGCAACCGAGAAAGAAACCTACACCCTTTGCCCTTCACTGGTCTATGTGGACCACCATGGAGAGAGCATTACATGTGGACCCCCCACAGACCCAGGACTAAGAAAGTCCAGAGAGGGGGAAAGGTGAAGGTTCCACTCAGATTCAGGCAAGACCTTTTTACTGGAGGTATAGAGGACAAACACCAACCCTGTTTATTTCATTGTATCACTGTAGCCCAATTATTGCCATTAATTTGATGGACTATTGAGTCCAGTTACAGGGCAGGTCATCACTGGAAATGGAAGGAGAGCTCAACATTTCCATTCTCTCCTGGGATGGGGAATAGTGCTACACTATATAGAATATACCTGGTTTATAAATAATAATAGTGTATGTAAGCCACAACTTTGTGTTTCAGCGTAGACAAGGGTTGACACTTCAAAGTCATTTATACTTTCCTTGTTCTGCTGAAAGAAACTTCCCTTCACTTCCTGTCCTGGAGATGCAACAGAAAATTGCTGGCAATCACTCCAAAATTAACACAGTTAACATGTTTGAGAGTCATCTTAAGCCCTGTACACACGATCGGTCCATCCGATGAGAACTGCCCAACGGACCGTTTTCATCGGTTCACCGATGAAGCTGACTGATGGACTGATGTGCCTACACACCATCGGTTCATGAACCGATCGTGTCAGATCGTGACGTAAAACACAACAGCGTGATGAAAAAAAACTAAGTTGAATGCTTCCAAGCATGCATCAACTTGATTCTGAGCATGCATGGATTTTTAAGCGATGCTCGTTCGTACTAACGATCGGTTTTGACCTATCGGTTAGCCGTCCATCGGTTCAATTTTAAAGCAAGCCCTCTGTTTTTGGACCGAAGGATAACGGACCGATGGGGCCTACACACGATTGGTTTGGACCGATGAAAATGAACTTTCGACGCTGCTTTAAGAATATGTGTGCCCATCTCAGAATTTCCCCTCACAACATGCTCTGATGATGACTTAATACGTTTGGATATCCGTTCATTTTTCCTCAGTAACAACGATCATCAGGTCAAATAAAGGACTGAATCCTGCCAGCAAGGAACACAGACCGCAATAAAAACTTGACAAACGATCTAACCCTTTCTCATTCTAATCTACAATGTTTGCCTTTACATACACTTTCATTACTAATAGTCAGAATTTGAATGAGCTATTTTTGAAGTATTGGAAAATACAATATAGAAAGAAAGTTGTAATAAGTATCAATCTGAGAATCAAACTTTGAACAAGCAATGAAAAAGTCAGTTTCCACACTGAGCACCACCTCTAGACGGCAGCAGGTAATGACACTGTACTCTTGCCTCATGATAACCTGCTGAGCAAGCTTTAGGCTGCACATGTCTTGTTCCCAGGCTACTGTATCTTGCCTCTTTACTTGTGCCACTCTCCACTGTGTAAGGAATTTCACATGGCACGAGGCCAAGGGCGTTAAAGCCTTCTAGCCATGATTTCTGTCATAATATTGCAGCTTCAACTATCTAAATACACCACTTTCAGTCTCCATTAGTTTCCTGAATAAAAGGTTTTGTTTAGCCGTGCTAAGTCACCTCTATTAAAGTGTGTTTATGATAACGCTATTGGAGTATAAGTTGTTCGAGCATTAGCAGACAGCTGATTCAGTGGAGATAGCCTGAATAAATTTACCAAGGTGCACATCCAGCTAATCTGTTTGAAGAATATTGTACGGCATTAGTACCAGCACTTCATGTTATCTGCGCTGACTGATAAGGCACATCTTTATTAAATTCAGTTATTGAAAGGATTCCAGTCAGGGAGTAGAAATATTTTATAATCTGGGAGAAAAAAAAAATTAAGCATCTCTTTGTTAGGCAGACTTTGGTTTAATGGCTGAGTGTCTAGAGAAGGCTTCTAAACACCTGCAGTACTGTACAATAAAAGCTTTGTGATATTAAGTGGAAATAGCTTTTTCTCCACTCTTACAAGCCTACTTTTAGCGATATTCTTTGTAGCCAAACACTGGTGTTAGAGCTCCACTTGCTGTCTGTCTGCTGGAAGTGCTCACCTCTACTCTTTTGTACTTCTTCTCTTAAGGGAATTATGTCATAAAGTCATTGACATAAAATAGGCCTGAAACAAGTATTGGAAGAATTTTGCTCCTGTGCTTCAAAATATTATTGCAGAAAAGACCGATTATGCTTTGTCAATGTACGTACAAGTAAACATGCCAATACAACCACAGGTATACTGTGGTGTAAATATTTGTATATATCCAATAGAAATGACCTCTAAATCTGAGCTTGATCAGACCCTATCTGGGTACCTGCATCTTACAGCTAAATTGAATATTACAAACTAATCTATAAGCAGCTATTACCTTTTGTACCTTCCCCCCTCCCTTTAGAATGTAAGCTCTATGAACAGGGCCCTCCTGTACCTTCTGTATTGAACTGTACTGTAATTGTGCTGTCTCCCCTGTGCTGCGTAAACTGTTGGCGCTATATAATTCATGTATAATAATAATAATAAGCAGACAATAATATTGCAAATGTTTCTGAGTAATACCCTTTGCTTCACTTTTCGTAAACTATTGACTTGTATTGTTATTAAATGGTCGCTGTTATAGATAGATAGATAGATAGATAGATAGATAGATAGATAGATAGATAGATAGATAGATAGATAGGTAGATAGATAGATAGATAGATAGATAGATAGATAGATAGATAGATAGATAGATAGATAGATAGATAGATAGATAGATACATAGATACATAGATACATAGATACATAGATAGAATAATTAAAAAATAAAAACACAAGATTTTCACAGTTTGGGACAAGTTGGTAAATATGATACGCCTAAAGCAGAGTTCCACCCATTTAAAAGTCAGCAGCTACAAAAAGTTTAACTGCTGACTTTAAATAAACAGACACCCACCTTTCCCATGGTCCATCGATGCGGCCACCAAAAAGCCTTTGCTTCTCTTCCCCCTCCTCTCTTTGGTGCCGGATTTGCAAGTGTGAAGCCACAGCCGGGCGCTCACTGCGCATGCACGAGCCACGCTGTGCGGTATGAATGACCGGGCAGTTTTCTGGGACTTGTGACGTGTTCCAGAGGATTGCAGGGAGGGAGGAGAGATGAAGTTCATTCCGGCGCCATGGTGCCAGGAGAAGAAGTGGGAGCTCGGTACCAGTAAAAACTAGGTACCCGCCCCCTACCCCCAAAAAAAAAAAATGACATGCCAAATGTGGCATGTCAGGGCGTCACAAGAACTTAAAGCAGAAGTTCAATTTTTGGGTGGAACTTCACTTAAAAAATAAAAATGGTTTTGTTTATAAGACTTTAGACATTATGCGTACCAAAGGTATATGTAAATGTGAGTGTATGATGGGTATTTATGTAAAATGTATGTAATATGCATTTATGCATTTATTTATTATTTTTTAACATATTTTGAAACACTCTATTATACAAAAAAATTATTCTGTAAGATACGGCAACATAAGAAAGAGAAATCTGAATCTCATAAAATGAATAAAGCATGGCCCATTCACACAGGGGCAACAGGACTTCCAGCACGACTTTGGGAGGCAACTTGGAAACGACTTAAATATGAATCATCAGGCAACTTACAA
Organism: Rana kukunoris; assembly: GCA_029574335.1. Lineage (NCBI taxonomy): Eukaryota > Metazoa > Chordata > Amphibia > Anura > Ranidae > Rana > Rana kukunoris. The sequence goes on from CM056049.1 coordinate 128,949,502, forward strand.
GGCAACTTCAAGTTGCCTCCAGGACAGTACAAGGCAACTTCAAGTCACCTCCAGGACAGGAGGCTTTCCAGTGGCCAATCAAACAACAATCAGATCTGTGGGAGGGAGGGGGGAGGGAGGGGTTTGCCTGAGAAATGAATGTTCTCTTCCTGTATTGTTGCTTCAGTTAAGACAGTGATCCGACTTCTGAGGCGACTTCCATTGAAATTAATGTGTACAAGTTGCCTAGAAGTCGGATTGAATTAGTACAGGAACCTTTTTTGAAGTCGGAGCGACTGCGGTAGCGTGCATTAAGGTGGCTCCATTCACTTACATTGATTTTCTCATGCAGCGCGACTTGAGGCGACTTGAAGTCGGATCCAAAGTCGTCCCTATGTGAATGGGCTCTCAATAAATAACTTTTAACTTAACTTAATAAATAATAATAAACATAAGTACTTAATAATATTACAAATACCCCACACATTGATATACTGTACGCTGGAACTTATGCTTTTATTAGAAAGCAGCATGTAAAAAAATTTAAAAGCTGGCTGGATGGCGCAGGTTGAATGTGTAAGACAGAATTAGCAAGGGAATCTACAAAAATTAAAAGAAAGATACGTTTCTATAAACATGGTGATATTCCTTTCAGACATTGATATTGTCTCAGTATTTACATTGATATCCTCATTTTTCCCAAACTTTTTCTACTTTTGCCAAAAGAAAACAGAATATTCTTTCAATATAAATAAAAATAAATAAAAACAATCCCACATGATGGGAATAAAAATATGCAGTAGATTCAGTTGCTTGGAAATCTGTAAAAGGACAAGCAATTATTGAATTTGTAGGTTTACCACTGGCAGCAGTAGCCTGGCATGGCAAAGTACTTAATAAATAGTGTTGCTCACGAATATTCGCATTGCGAATATTCGTTACGAATATTGCATATTCGAGTATTCGCGAATAAATCGAATATCGCGGTGAATATTCGCTATTGTGAATATTCATATTTTTTCAAATTTATTTTTAAAACAGATCACATCCTAGTGATCTCCATCGACGTCTAAAAGCATTGCTGGTATGATTAGAGACCCTGGGCCGAGTAGCTGAGGCGATCCTTTCTCTGCCCTTCTGTGTTTTGTGTATATAAAAAAAAAATTAGCTTTAGTTTAGTCATATAAGTTTGTGTAAGTAGAGTTAGTGTTTAGTGCATATTAGTTTAGTAATCCAGGAAATGATCTCCGTTTTCGCGTGTTGACAAGAATTTCGCAATCAATTTCGCATTCGCATTAGCGAAATTTCGCAAAAAAATTTTTTTTGATAAAATATCACAAATATTCGATATTAACGAATATTTCGCGAATATTCTTCTATATATTCGTGAAATATCGCGAAATCGAATATGGCGTATTCCGCTCATCACTATTAATAAGTAACTTTTAACTTAACTTAATAAGTAATAATAAATAAATAATAATACTATATAGGTACTTAATAATATTACAAATATTCCACACATTGATATACACTGGAACTTATGCTTTTATTTTTTGAATAATTTGAATTCTAAATAATGATTTCCAAATGCACACAGTTTATAGAAGAAATAGCTGTATATATTGCTGTACTACATATGGTACTAAGTGATCCTACTCGCTGTACTTTAACTTTAATCATCTGAAATATTAATGTAACTCCCCTCAGCAGTGGGGTTTAATATCCTGCATTTAAAGCTTTAATCGTGGCCATCCAGACTGTATTTTGTGTAGATTTGGAAATACAGGGTACTGCACGTACTAAACTGCTGCATGCAGCCGCAATTAATTATAGTCTCTGTTAACTGTGACCATTCTGTTGTTAGTAGCCACTAAAGCATCACCTGAAAGACATCTAATTGGTATTACGTACATATCTCCGCAGAATCTCCTCGCGCTCTTTTTGATCTTCTAAGCAGCTGACATGGAGGTCAGAGATGCTGATGGCAGATGAGGCTGTCAGGGTCACCAGCAGAACCAGGCAACCTTCCCCTTCTTCCAAATTCAGCTTCAGTTTGTGAGTTTGTTCTTTGCTCAAGGCCGACAGGTCAACTTGGCACCTAGAAGCAAACATTTCAAAATCAGCAAGTGTCTCTCTTCACCCCCAAAAAATAAGATGGGCCTAACATAGCCCATGTAAAGCCAACAGCACGACACATCAGATGGGGGATCTGTATATTTGCGATCTGCTACCCTGAGTCAGAAAGTTGCATTTAAATAGTAATACTGCATAAGCCCAGCCGTTACACAGCTCAGTCAACCATGTAGAAGAAAAGGAATTGAAAAAACCTATTCATTTCAGAGAATGAAGATCATACAGCGAGGTGTTTGCTCATTTCTGTTACACATAATGAAGGGGCTGGTTCATTCTCTAACAAACTCTGCACTGCGTGCTCTAAAATATCTGCAGTTAATGTATTTCAGGTGAAAAGATCTGCTTATTCAGTAAAGCTGTGCAAAGAACAATATTACATTTTGCAGCCAAATTGGGATAATTTGTCCGCACTCACATAGAAAGACTTGCAGCTTGCCTTTTTGGATGTTCTTTTCTGGAACTTTCAGTGAGGAAAAATTCTACTTTTTTCTCTTTGTTATGAGGGGATGGGGATGGGAAGCTGTGTTTACCATGATAAACCCTCTCTGGAGGCAGATATCTCATCAGTTGTATTAGATTTGAACACTGTGGGGTTGATTTACTAAGACTGGAGAGTGTAAAATCGGGTGCAGGTCTGCATAGAAACCAATCAGCTTCCAGGTTTTATTGTTAAAGCTTAATGGAACAAGCAGAAGTTAGAAGCTGATTGGTTATCATGCACGGCTGCACCCGATTTTGCTGTCTTCAGTTTTAGAAAATCAACCTGCCTGTCTTAACAAAAGGTTAAGGGGTTTAGGAGCCAGGCTTCCCTTTTGTATGCTACTGAGAACTAGACTTAGCCAGTGCCCAGCCCAGCTATTGGGACAGATCACAATGAGCTAGCTGAGAAATGCTTGTAGTCAGCCATGACACTTTCTCTTTAGAAACATCTAAAAGGTAAGATATATATATATATATAAAGAGAGATAGAGAGACATAGATGTATAGATACAGGCATATATATCTATATGTATATATATATAGATATATATATATATATCTATATATATATACATATAGATATATATATTTATTTATATATATTATTCATATATGATTAATGAATAGGAACACATAACAAACATATTGTGGGGTTTTGACTACAAAAGTGGAAATGCATATTAAAATGCATTTGCAACCAATCATATTTTACTTTAATGAAAAAGGAATTATGATTGGATGTTGACACTCCCCGTTTTGCTAAGATTATGAAATTATACCAATACTTTTTATATGAATACTTTTTGGGGATGACGACCATTATAGACAGGCTGCTCCATTTAATTAAACATATTTGGCAGGGAAATGCAGACATGCTAGCATTTTATACCTCCAAACAATATTAACCACAGACCTAAAACTCATTTAGCTGTTCAAGACAGAGCAATTGCAAAGCTTTCTCAAGGCGAATTATTTACCCTTTATGTGAAATGCAGGACATTCCCTCTCCCAGAACCTTAATGCATAGCTAACCTTTTTTTCCATAAAAACGCCAATTGAATTTAAAGAGAAAAATAATGTGGTGACCGCAAGGCCAGAGGATTGGGATAAATAGGGAAGACATGAATAAATATGTTTTAAAGACTGGCAATTGAAAGGCTATAAAAGCAGACACATCAAAGGTTTAAAAATCTTACATGCTCACACTTACACATGTTAATAGGTTGTACTATAATCTAGATACAGTACATAAATAATTATACCAGGGTATTCTGAACAATAATAAAGCGCTTCATATCCAATATCATTTAAATATCTAGATGTATTTGTTGGTGATTTAACATGTATTTATCATACTGAGTATATAAGAATTGAGCCTTATTTAGGTGGATAAATATGCACATCAGAGGTTCAGCTTAACCATTTAAATACACTCCTGTATACACCCCTACATTACCATGTAATTTTTCAGTTTCAATTCTGTAATGGTTTGACTGACGATTACTCGATCATGTAACACTCTACCCAATTACATTTTCTTAAATTTTTGGAACAGATAGATCTTTCCTTTGGAGGTGTATAATAATAACCTAATTATTTATATTTTTTACTATATGAAGGAAAAAAGGACAAATGTTTAAAAAAAAAAAAAAATCCCATACTTACTGTTTATAAAACATCAAAATCCCACCAAACACCACCAAAATGACCCTATTTTTTATTGGAAATTAAGAAACATATTACGGTGGTTATACCATATCATGAACATAGGCAGGATGAAGATAAGATGTACAGCTCACACAGAGGGTTCATAAAAGTAAAGGCTTTCTTTGTTTATATTTGTGGTTGTTGTGATTGGACATCACAGTGATCACAAGGGCACAGAGCCACTCTCACTGGCTTAATGTCTTTTGCCCATGATCTGCACAACTTTTACTATGTGATCAGGTATTATGAGCACACCTAAAAGGTGCTCCAGAAATGTACATCCTACCTACTTGTTTATCAACTAATCGAGTTAGTAAGGTGTTTAAAAGCAATGCATAGGCATTTCAGTGTTTATTTTGGTATTATTTTTCCGGAGAGATGTTAAAAAGAGATCAGATGTGTGCTAGTGTTTTAAAAACATAATGCTTCATTCATAAAGCTTAATACATAAGACTAAAGCAGTTTATAGTCATGTTACCAGAATTTTCAAATCTTAATTGTACCCAACTGAAAATACCTATTACTATTCTGTTGTGTTAGCTTAGTGAACTGTTCCTCTTTTGTCCTGTGTATGGTTTGTAATTAGAAAAATGGGGGCAGTCATATTTGCTTGTTACATTCTCACTATGTGTTTCTTGCTCAGCAGTGCTACATAGTAATTGTGCTTTACTGTTTCTTGTTAGAATTAAAGTTTATGGAGGTTAATAAAGGATCATAATTTTTTTTTTCTGTATTGAGCAGACATCTTAATGCAACATCTTGGTTTTTTTTTTTAAGGGCCCTTTCACACGTACGGACAAACGGTCCGTTTATTACAAGTCTGTTTACAGACTTGTAATGCATCCCTATGGGATTGTGGACGTTAGCGGATGATGCATCCGCTAACATCCGCAAAGATCCGCGTCCGCAAAGATACGTTTTTTCGGACGGAAGAAAGGCGGTCCGTATTCATCCGATTCCCCATAGGGGAGAGCGGAGGAAAGACAGGGCGGTCTCTGCACAGTGTGCGGGGACCGCCCTGTCCGCCGACAGCTCAGCTGGGATTTATGGGTGATCCCCGCTGAGCAGACGGACACACACGGGGCGGATCAAAAATGGTCCGCTCCGTGTAAAAGAGCCCTATAGGTGGCTGGCCCACTAAAAGTAATCCACTACTCATGGGCTGATATTTGCATGTTGTTAAAGGCTAAGTTCAACTTTTCTGACAGAATTTCACAAATAAAAAAAAGCCTTTTCAAATGTCTTTTCTGCCCAAGCCATCCCAATGTGCTGATCTATCACTTACCTAGTCCATGGCAGCTTTGAATCTTCTTCACTTCTCGGTTCAAAGTGTTAAAAAATGCTTTCTGAGCCCTGACTTTCTATAGCATCATGAGACCTTCCATGAAATTTCATATCCCATCAAGCACTGCATTACTGCATCACAGAATACAGCGTGTTTCTTTGGACCATGCCTCCCTCATTAATATATTACCTCTTTTTTTATTTCCAACCACTTTTCTACTTCTTCCTTTAAAGTGGCCATATATTGTACAATCTAATTGTACAATCTCCTTTAGATATACCATCAACCATGTAATGCAATACTCACTAGAGGCACATAAGTGAGCACTTTCATGGGAAGCGCGTAGGGCGGACCTTTTGAATGTGATGTCACGCCGTAAAATCCCCTCGTTCTGATGTGAGTTCACAAGTGGTACTGTTTTTTACATTTATATGGCGGATCGCTATTGTTTTTAGTGATTGCTTTGTTGCTGCAGTCAGTCTTTTCAATAAATACTACACTATATGGTTTGTACTATCCATGTTATCCGGTGGTATTGTTTGAGTGACGGCACAGTGTCCCCTGAGGAGGAATAGGCTGTGAGTGAGGGTTTGATGCCGGCTTCCATCCATGTTACTATGCTTGTCGGCTGCATACTCTATGGCAGCATAAAATTTGTGCACACTGCAAGGGGGTGGAGGTTCTTTGAGAACGTGTGCACACTAAAAGTCACCATTTGTCATGAGTGTTGATCTCTATCAAAAAGTTTTTTTTTATAAATGACTAAATGACTATATGATTTTCATTATTTCATGGCAACCTATTGGGTGACGGGTGTGATATTGTGACATATCGAGGAGAAGAGCATACAAAAAACTATTGAAATAAGAGGATGTTTATATATTGGTTATTGAAAGTGTTTGTGCTGTGCTCTTGCTTGAGACAGCATTTATTTCTGGTTGTTTTTTGCTGAGTTGCCAATAATCACTTGGAACATTTATTTTACCTTATTTCGTTTTGAATTGTTGTTTTTTGTAATTATAGCCCTGCATTTTTTTAAATTTGATTATGTACTGCAAGGGCCTGCCTGATTTGATACACATTGTATAGATTATTCAATCACATTGTTTTGGTAAATCCAAAGGAAACTGTACAGAGATTGTACATTCAGATTGCATAGAGTATGGTCATCTTTATACAAGTACATAGCCATTCAGCTGTCAATGTTCTTGTAATCCAGGGCCAGGTCAGGGAGGTGTAAACACACCAATGAGATATTTTGCCACATTGCGGTTTTCACTTTCTTTTCCTTTCTTTACTGTGTTTATTGCGTGTTTTTTTCATTTGAGAAAATGCATGTTTGCTTCCGCGTTTGGGGTGCCGTTAACAATAAATGGTTAAAAAAAAGCAACTAATTAATTTTAGGCCATACACTATACAAAAATATTGTACAATCTCCTTTAGATTTACCAAAACTTTATAACAGAAGGACCTATTTATCCAATCACTCTGTATCCAATCAGGCAGGATCTTGCACTACATAGCTGATGGTAAATCTAAGGCCTCGTACACACGAGGGGATATGTCCGCTGAAAACGGTCCGATGGACCGTTTCAGCAGACATCTCCGCTCGTGTGTATGGGCTAGCGGACAGATTTCTCCACCCGACAGATTTCAAAGCATGCTTTGAAATCTATCCGGTGGGAATCTGTCCGCCCGACATGTCTGCTGGTTAGTACACTTACCAGCAGACATGTCGTCCCCCACCGCCGCCGCGCCGCCGCCGAATAGATTCGGCGCATGCGCGGAAGTGTTTAACTTCCTGGTGCGGTGACGTGGCGGTGACGTCACCGCCGCGTTACCACCATGTCACCGCGCCGTCCGGCGGCGGGGAATTTGATCCGATGGTGTGTACACGCCATCGGATCAAACTCCCGATCGGACATATACGATGGAAATGGTCCGCGGACCGTTTTCATCGGATATGTCTGATCGTGTGTACGAGGCCTAATGGGTATCGTACAATCAGATTGAGATTACAGTCTTCCAGGGACACACTTCATTACCACAGCTCTGCTCCTCATAGGCTGTTATGTGACCGCTCAGCTCCTGCACACGCTGCCAAATGTACGATCTATGCAAGAAGGTACACAACAATTGATCAGTAGAGGGAGAAACTGACTGTGTATTCAGTGAGAACAGTCCTCACTGACATTGATTGCATGTGAGGATAGAGCTGGGCGGAAACAATTGCCTGGAATGGGAGGGCAGGTGCAGGGTGTGTGTTAAAGAGGTCAGCTGCTGAACTACTTCCTTAGTTCACTAACAATTTTCCTTTCCAAATACCAGGACAAATACTAGCAAGTATTGGAGGAGTTTTCTATAGAATAACCTGGAGGCTGAGGTATGCCTTTTCTAGAATATAAAGAAGGGTATTTCTTTTCTGCAACAGAGGTACATTAACCACCTCCCAACCATACTATAGCCAAATAATGTCTACAGCGAGAGCCTTAATTTCCGGGAGGGCATCAATAGATGTCCTCCCGTGCATGAGCTGCCCGCGCGCCCCCGGCGGGGTGCATGTGGCGCGCTCTGTAATCACTGAGTCAATGAGACACCTTGCCAGGTGATCATCTCTCAGCCAATGACAGCTGATCACGTGATGGAAACAGAAGATCCGCAATCAGATTTTTCCCCCCTCATGCTGATAGCGTGAGGGAAAAAAACAACAGCTCACCAGCTTCTGACAGATGGACATCGGTCCCGAACAGGCAGAGGCACTGCTGCTATGCGTGTTTCCTGGGTGTGTTCTAATTGTGTGGGGATCGGCTCACTGGGACAACACAGAGATCGCTTTTTCTGATCACTAGGAACATCAGATGTTGTCCTCTGTCAGAATTGCCTTGTTTACATAGGCAGATCCTTGCTCTGCCTCTCTGTATTTAATACAGTAAAACATTTAAAGTGAAACTTCACTTTTTCTGGAAAAAAAAAAAAACATTTACCCCTGGATGATCTGTGTACATTACAAGGATTTTAACAAACTTTGTTGCTGATTTCTACCTTTTGTTATTCTGAAGAAATCCCTGTGTGTTTGTCTTTGGTCTAATAGGAGTGGTTTCATAATTATCAACCAGCTGTAGCAGCTGCAGGGCACTAATGAGTGAAGCTTCTGGGCCTGCATACCTTTAGACATATTCCTATTGGGAGTATCTCACCAAAAATTGCATTTTTGTTACAGGGAATGCCTGAAATCCGACTTGTACCTCAGTGCAGACTTCTGGGTAAATCAGTGAACCAATCACACAAGCAGGAAATTATGTTTCTGGGTGACCTTCTATACACATTCTGTGTACAGAACACCTCCAGGTAGCCATATTGCACTGCATTTTCAGAAAATGACAAAGCTGCAGATAGAAAAGGTAGGTATTTTTTAATAACATTTAATTGCAATATGGCTTGTGTCGCAATTGTATATGCTATATTGTTTTTTCTTTATTTGCTATCTTTTCAAGAACAAGAATGTAAAAAGGTTAAGATAACATCAAACATTGACCATGACATCCAGGATTTCTATGTTACTATGTGACAAACAGGAGAAAGAATAATTTAAAAAATGTAGATGTAACAGAAGGAAAAAGAAAAGATGGCCAGGATAAATAGTATGTTTACAAAAGCAGGGAGCACAAACAAACAGTATTAGTCATATATAAAGCACTTGGACATAATGCAGTGTTTCTTTCTATGTTCGCCTCTTTGTTAAAACACAAATGTGCTCCATGGAGACTCCAGCCTCAAATATGAAGACGTGGAGATTGTGTGATTCTGTATTATGCTTCAAGTAGAAATAGAAAGGCTAAGTGGGTCAAATAGTCCTCACCGTCTAAGATTTGATATGAAAGAATTTCTTCTATTGAATCCAAAGGACAGTGGGATAAAGCCTGATTACAGGTATGTCAGCTTCCATTCAGCTGTATCTTTATTGATGTATTTTTCTTCTTATTTACTAGCAAGATCCAAAGACACACTCAGCAGATGGAGGATTTAGGTAGAAGGTCAAAAATTAAAAAAAAAAAAAGAATTGACATGCAGAAGAAGGCTATACAAGAATGACACAGAACATGATAACTGCAGCATATAAATTGGAGAGTTGAAAATAAATAATCTCTTAATGAAAAATACAATTTTCTACATGCAAATTTTAACAATATTAGTACAGTATTTTCTATATATTTATGCGTTTCTTTATTTTATTATTACTTTGATCTTTCATAAACCTGGGCTTGCAACCTGGCTAATTACATCTGGCACTGGGCAAGGTGGGCTTGTTCAGATAACACCATCTAGAGCAGTGGTTCTCAACCTTTTTAGTGCCGTGACCCCTTGATAAAATTTCCCAAGCTGTGGGGACCTCTAACAATAAAAAAAAATTGTAGCGTGGTTTGTCAGCAACCAAGGTAAGACAAGTAGTTTGCGCCCCTAACCCAGGGACATTTAGCGCTCCCCGAGTCCCTTCCACCTGTACAGTATTAAAACCCCTTTTGGTACATTTTAGGATGTACGACTCTTTCTCTTTGTTCTCTTTTCCTTCCCTTTTATCACTCTCTATCCTAATTCCATGCCCCCCCCCCCCATTCCTCTCTAGCTGTCTTTCTTGTTCTTTCTCTTATTATTTCTCTACCTTTTTCTTTGTTCCTCTCCCTCTATTCCTCTCCCTTCCATGTATTCTCTATTTTGGTGAAGTTGGGATCAGTGGCAGTGTCTAGTGGGGGGGTGGGATCAGTGGCAGCACTAGGGGGAGTTCTGATCAGCCAAATTAGGTGCTCTTGATCAAGGTTATCTGCTGATCTGAGAACTGTAGTGGGGACTTTTAATGACAACTATAATCACAGGTAGTGTTATGCACTGTTTCTCTGGCTTCACTGTGTCTCTGACTTTGCAGTGTCTTGCAGCAGTGACACCTATGCCAAAATCAGGAGATAGTCTCCTCCAGCCCCTTCCACTTCACATTCCTCACCAGTCAGCTGATCTCTAGTGTCTTCCCCCCAGCCATGCCATGAACTGAATGGGCGACTGCGAAGAGGCTGAGTGGGTGGCTGCGGGCTCCAGGGACACCCCTGCTGGGAGGCAGCGAGAAGCCTGGGAGAGCTGTGCGGGCTTCAGGAACAGCCAAGGATTCAGGGACCCCTGGCAAATTGTCATTCAACCCCCAGGTTGCGAACCACTAATCTAGAGGCTATATAAGATTTCTTACATATCCAAACTGCCCCCCAGTCAGGGCCAGATTATGGACAACCAATGCCCTAAGCACAGCCTAACAATTGTGCCCCCCTTGGCCTCTATTGCATAATTGACAAGGCTTTAAAGTGGTAGTAAAGTCCTTTTTTTTTATTTATACCTACAGGTAAATCCTTTAATAAGGCCTAACTGTAGGTACAGTAAACATCTCCTACACGTACACAGTTTAGGAGATATTTGCTTTAGTAGCAGCCAGTGACCTCAATGGTGCATGGGAACTGCACTCTAAATGGATGGTGCCAACTATTCAGAGCTATGTGCCATGGCCGTGACTCCCAGGGCCGGGATAAGGAGTGAGCAGAAGTGGCTGCCCTGGGGGGGGGGGGGCAATGGTTTACTGTAAAGATGGGGGCACCTTCCTTCTGTTACAAGGCTGACAGGAGTAGTGATAGTGGCAGTAATTTTGACAAGTGAGTGACTGCTGGGCGTAGGATTCCCTGAGTTTGCACATCATGAATGGGGAGGGGGGAAGCACAGTTTGGCATCTTTACCCTGGGTGCTAGATGACCTTGTCCCAGCACTGGTAAATCCCATGCTCATGCATGGGAGTAACATCACTGCAGCTCAAACCCAGAAGGAAGACCTGGTGAAGATGGAAACCCCAAGACAGATCACAGTGCATAACTGGAGAGTTTCATTTTAAGGGAAGTCTGTCAAAATGACAAATTATGACATTATTCTGCAAATAACCTTTTTTTTGCGGTTTGCTACCGATTTAAGACTCAATAATTGCTTAAAGTAAAATAAAAGTTTCTTAATGTATAAACTTTTTTCAGTTTTCTTTCAGGTCAGCTACCACTATTATGAATCAAAAAGCTTTTCATAATATTTATTTAATAGATTGGGAATGGATCAAAATCAATCACCTAACTGAGGCCCATTGCTTAGAAATGATGAGGGAAATCACTTCTTTGAAAAACGACAAATAAAAATGACTTATTTGTTTTTACTCCAAGTTAACAATTCTCACATTGATGTGTACATATTCGCCCTTTGATGTTAACAAAAATTACAGAGGTCTATGGGGCTGCAATGTGCCTGTGTGACCAGGAGAGAGAACATTTCTGGTTTGGGATGTAAAAACAGCGAAGGCTGCGGCAGTAGGATCTCAGTAAGTATACTGTACACCTGTGGAAGGGGAGGGTCTGGGTGGAATTGGTTAGCTCCAGGGCCGTAAATAAAAAAAAATTCTGGGAGGGGGGGGGGTCAGGTCTTTCAAACTTAGAAGCATTGTTTACACTTTTGTGTTGGGGGAGGTACGGTAAAAACGTGACAGCAGAGTGGGGCCATGAGGCTTTGCAATGCAGCGCAGCAAAAATGATCCCCATTGTAGTGCAGTAGTGTACTCATTAGTACAGCAAGCTCCTCCTAAGCCCCCTGTTTTTTTTTTTTCGTTCAGCCCGCAGGCTTTAGATTGATTCACATGTTCTAAATGGCCATGGAACGGCAAAAATACCATGAATACCTACAGCCAGGATCCCAGATGTTCCAATGTTTGTCAGCTGCTCAGCCTGTTCACCTAAATGATGGGCTGAAAAGAGCCACTGCTGTTAAGATTGTATATGCACATCCAGTGGTTACCGTGTTTAAGCTCCAGGGGACAAAGCAAAATGCATTGGGGTGTGGGCTGGTGGGAACCTGAGCTGAGGTAGTTTCTCCCATCACTACCACATTACCATAGGACATTACCATAGGATGTGCGGCACCAGGGATATTTTTCTCTCTTCCCTTCAGTGTCTATAGGAGCTGAGATGAGCTCTATCCCTTGCCAGCACTCCTGCAGCACATTCGGTATTATCTACATTACTGCCCACATCGTTTGAGCCTGAGCCTGAGCAACACACTAACAAACTGAGGGTCACAGTGGTTATCTGCTGTTAGGGATACATTTCTGACCCTGGATGCAGAGAGATTTTATCCAAGGGCAAAATGTATCCCTACCTGCAGGTACCACCACTGGATGTGCAGATATATGTGGATACATGTTTACAGCAGCAGACAGCCTTGGCTCTTTTTAGCCCATCACTCGGGTGTACAGGCTGAACAGAGATTGGAACATCTGAGAACCCAGGTGCAGGTATTTGCAGTATATTTGCTGCACCATGGTCATGTAGGATGTATGAATGAGATCTAAGTCTGGATTTTAGATAATCTTACTTTCCAACAGTATTTTCAACAGTGCATAATTATAATATAGAAAGTTTCTATATTATAATTATGCACTGTTGGAAATACTGTTTTGAAATGCTATAATAACCTATATGTGGGCCAACCAAGAATGTTGATATAAACAATTTTATATGTATAATTGCTTTTATAAAATTTCTATAATAAAAAACCCTAGTGTTTTACAATATCTACCCGTGTGCTTCTAAAAGTCCAAACTTTCGTTAGTCTTTAGCTAAATCTATACACATTATCGGGATGTTGGCACATTGTTATTGGTGTATACACAGTATCACCCTGTGAGGATACACATAAAACATAACCCCTTTTTCATAAATAATGCACACTGATATCAGCTCAGCTGATATCGCTCAGCAGGTCCAGGCAGTGGAAAGATCCTAACTTTAAAGTCAGCCTCTCAGTGAGCCACAGAAATACTGAGCCAGCTGCTCCTGCCCCCTTCGAAGCCTGGCATTTCAGTGAGCTTAGGAGAGGGGGGGGCTGACAGTCACCACTCTTTGCTCACTTAAGGCTGAGAACTGAGTGATCAGCAGTCTTATATCGCTCTGTTGTTGGTCTTAGAAGCAGCTCTCTTTTAATGGAAAAAAAAAAAAACCCTCTCCCACCTAAGAACCTTCCCTCCTCAAGAAAAGATTCTCACTGTAAAATATCTCCCTCCCTCCAATGACCCCCTCAAAAATTAAACCTCTGTCTCTAAACCGACCCCCCAAAGCACAAATTTCTTCCCTTTCTCCCCCAGCAAATATTCCTAATTATTAAGAAAATCTCCCTTTACCCAATCAAACTCCCGCCAAGAAGCAGATGCCTGCCATTAACCACCCCCTGTAAACTTCTGAGACCTTGCAGGAGTTTCATGCTTTTCAGGGGGACCCCTTATTAAACTGAGGGGATGGGGCACACAAAAGAGGGGCTGGCTGCTGCACTTCAAACTCTTATTGCTTCAACTGTGCTGATACTGAGGCTAAACAGCAGGGATACTTTCTGGGCATTTTTCAAGTATGCTCTAGGGGTGGGTTTGAACACCCCTGACCCCCCCCTTATCTACGCCCCTGGTAAGCTCTGGGCAAAGGTTCAAAAAAGATAAGTGCACTTTGTGGTGCCTCCTTTCTTTGATGCCCTGAGCACATACTTATTTTTCCTAATAGTTATTCCAGCCCTGAGTTAATTTCACTGGTAACATAACGCGTGAAACAGTGTGTTGAATAATTGGATTTTTCCCAGTTTTTATACACTAGAAAAATGCCCATGAGTTTAAAAGAATGGTCAATTTACTTGTAAAAGAAACTCCAATAATCCACCTCTCCTGAAATAACTCACACTAATACCATCACCCAGCTTACCCCTGTATCAGAGCTGTGTCCTATGCATTGTTTTCTTCAGAAATATTTTCAGCTATGCACTGAACCCTTATTGACTTGTAGGGGACCAACCCAAATGCTGGAGCTGCTTTCCAGAACAGAGCCATACAATTCTTAATAGGCTCAGTGCACAGGCCTGTTCAGCCCCAAAGAGGATTTCTGGGGTGCAGTAATGGTGCAAATTAGTTAAGGAGAGGTGGGTGTACTAGATGACTTTCCGCTAAAAGAATGCAGCTTAGTCTACAGCATAATTAACATACAAATTAAATAGTGTAGCGCAACTAATAAATGTTGTCCAACTGTGTTATGCGTGCCTCCACCAAACAAGTGAATCACATTCTCACCTCCAAATTGGACCTCACAAACAAGGTCAAACTGTACTCAAAAATTATTCCCAGGTAAGCATATGGAATCAGGCAGCCAATTCCACTTGCTTAAATTACTCCTTCATGATCCTTCTCCAGCTCCAGGAAATGCTGACGCTTTCATACTCGATATCACCATTCATCAAAAGGAATGAGTATTCATAAAACATAAAGGAAACCCATAGTGAAGAGCACTATGGGTTTTCTTTCTGTTTTTTAAATACCCATGCCTTTTTATAATTGGTGATATTGGGTAATAAAGAGTCAGCAGTCCCTGGAGCCAGAGGAGGACAGTTAAGCAAGCAAATTTGGCTGTCTGATTCCATATTCCGTACCTAACCTTAGATTTTGTTTTAGATTTGATCTTTTTAAATTGTCATTTAGAAGCTCACACTGCACAACTGTGGGTCATTTTGGTTCTGACAGATTAAATCTGGAACATGATCTGAAAGTGTTCAGCCAACATCACAGCTGATGATTGCTGTCATTAGACAGTCATCACCTGAAAAAGAATGCTGTGAACATTGTTTTATTCTATAAATTTGCCTCTTTATCTTTCTTATGTTAAGGAAAGAAGAAACGGAACATTATGTTGTGCCCGAGAATTTGTAAAAATAATACATCAGTACCTTTTTTGGTTTTGGGCTCACAAAGTACCCTAAACTTTGATGCAGAAGACTTACCGTATTTGCCGGCGTATAAGACGACTGGGCGTATAAGACGACCCCCTAATTTTCCAGCTAAAATGTTGGTTTTGGGATATACTCACTGTATAAGACGACCCCTCACTGTGCCATTATTACATGCCTTGCTGTACCATTATTACATGCCTTGCTGTACCATTATTACATGCCTTGCTGTGCCATTATTACATGCCCTGCTGTGCCATTTTTAACATGCCTCATTGTGTCCCACCATTCCCTACCTTCTCCTGTTTGCAGACTCCTTCTCCTGACGGCGGTCATCCATTATTTAAAAGCCGCGCTGTCATCCGACTCAGCCGTCCATTATTAAAAAAGCGTGCCTCCTCCTCAGGCTGTTCCGTGACAGGCGGAACACTAATTTTCCCAGCAGAGCCTCTGTTCAGTGTTCCGCCTATCACGGATGTCCTCTCGTCAGAGGTCGAGGCTGAGGATGAGAAGGCATCCGTGATAGGTGGAACACTAAACAGAGGCTCTAATGGGAAAATTAATGTTCCGCCTATCACTGAACAGCCTGTGAAGGAGGCGCGGCTTTTGAATAATGGATGGCCGCCGACTGACACACAGGCACACACAGGTACCCGGCATATAAGACGACCCCCGACTTTTGGGGCATGATTTTACATGCAAAAAGTCGTCTTATACGCCGCAAAATACGGTATATATTGTATATACTTTTTAAATTCATTTTATAAAACATATTAAACTTTCTGTTAAATTATATGTAAACCCTAACTAAATCATCTTTCCTAACAAAAGCAAATTATAATTAACTGCCAAATAAAAGAGAACATTTTCTCTTTTTTCATCCTCTTTTACATAATAAAGTTTTTATATGTCCAAAGACCAGGCCACTTTTTGGGATTTGGCTTTAACTGACAATTGCTCAGTCGTGCGACGTGGCTCCCAAACAAAATTGACGTCCTTTTTTCCCCATAAACAGAGCTTTCTTTTGGTGGTATTTGATTGCCTCTGCTGTTTTTATTTTTTGTGCTATAAACAAAAATATAGCGACAATTTTGAAAAAAAAAATCAATATTTTTTAACTTTTTGCTATAATAAATATCCCCCAAAAATATATATAAAAAAAAAAAAAATTTTCCTCAGTTTAGGCCGATATGTATTCTTCTACATATTTTTGTTAAAAAA
Organism: Rana kukunoris; assembly: GCA_029574335.1. NCBI lineage: Eukaryota > Metazoa > Chordata > Amphibia > Anura > Ranidae > Rana > Rana kukunoris. The sequence continues at coordinate 128,966,126 of CM056049.1, forward strand.
AATCACAATAAGCGTTTATTGATTGGTTTGCGCAAAAGTTATAGCGTCTACAAAATAGGGGATAGTTATATGCCATTTTTATTAATATTTAACGGCTGCGATCAGTGATTTTTATCGTGACTGTGACATTATGGCGGACACATCGGACACTTTTGACACTTTGACATTTTGGAACCATTGTCATTTTTACAGCGATCAGTGCTATAAAAATACACTGATTACTGTAAAAATTACACTGGCAGTAAAGGGGTTAACCTGTAGGGGGCGCTGAAGGGGTTAAGTGGGACCTAAGGAGTGCTTCTAACTGTTAGGGGGCGTGGCTTGTCGTGACACATCACTGATCACTGTTCCCGATGACAGGGAACAGACGATCCGTGACATGTCACTAGGAAGAACGGGGAGATGTTGTATTTACACTAACATCTCCCCGTTCTTCAGCTCTGTCACCCGATTGCGGTACACCGGCGGACATTGAGTGTGCGACCACACTTGCCCATTTGCCCAGCTGTGCCATTCTGTCAACGTATAAGTGCGTGCGGTGGTCGGCAAGTGGTTAAAGAAGTATCTAGGCATACAGTGCAAGAAATAAAATATGAGACACTAGTATTTTTTATCCTGGCAAAAGGCAGTGTTAATTGTGAAATTAATACTTTCCAGTCCATGGTGAATATAAGATGTAGCTCTATCACTAAAAGCCTAATAATGTGGTGATTCCAGTTATAGCGTCTTCAAGAATGTATGAAAAGAAGGAATGAAATCAAAAAAAGGTTTCAACATTGGTACATAATATGGGAAATAGGGAGGAGAAAACAAGAGAACAGGGTGTACTGAATGTACAGCAGGAAGCAAGGAGAAGGATAAAGGGGATCGCCCCATGACAATAAATGCTATCTCATCTTCCATATCAAGAAATAATTTTAATTAGAACAGGGCTGCATGTAATATAGCTTGAAATTGGTTGAATCCATATATAAGAGTCATGGACACCAGGTCTGATATTGAAGCTCATATCTATCATGTATTTATGCAGTTAGGCCCTCCACTCATAATATGGCACATTTCTTTAGGCCACTGGATTGGCATACACTAAATACTTAGGGCCAGATTCACGTACATTGGCGCATTTTTTGACCGGAGTAGCGCACCTCCTTTACGTTAGACCGGCGCAATGTAGAGGCGCAATTACCGTATCCTCGTAGTATTTGCGCAGAAATTTGCGCCAGTGCAACGTAATTTCCGAGGCGTAAGGTGGAGTAATTAAAATTGGGAAGGACGTGGGCGTGTTCCATTGAAATGAGCCGTGACCCCATGCAAACGAACCGGCCGGATTGCGCATGCGCACATGAAGCAGACCATGGTCAGCACCTCTCTGCGCATGCTCACAACTCGGGAACGGCGCAATCAGTGAGATTGGAGCTTGGCCCGGTCAACTTAGTGTGCTACGCAGAGAGCTTAAATAGACAGAGACAAACGCACTTCCTTTGCAAAAGTACATCCCTTTGTATCCCTCCCTATACAGCAAGGTGCTTTTGTTCTGTTGTTTGTTCGCCTTTGTCTGTTTGTGACTTGTGTTTGATATATTTCTTGACTGTTTAGTATAGTGGTTTCAATAGTGGTTTTCAGAGTGTTGTTTGGTGACTGTTTTGATACTTTTATGCTGTCTGATTTTTGGGGACTGATTTTTGGTGTCTGATTTTTGGTGACTGATTTTTGGTGATTGTTTTGGTTCCAGTTTGTGAGAACATGAGTGAAAGGAAGCGAAAGTTTAATTTTTCTTTGGGGGAGAAGGGCATTCTTGCCAGGGCCATTACACAATATGGCCGTTTTCTGCATGGCCCCGAGAGTGCCAACACCACCCCGGCCAGGAAGGCACAGATATTGCAGGAAATTACCGACCAGGTCAACACGTTGGGGGGGGGGAGACCCGGACACGCCAGGGGATCGCCAAGAAGATGAGAAGATTAATGACCTCCGGTGTGGTCCGTGGGAAGCTGGCCAAGATTGCCGCCCATGCCAGGGGCTCTGGAGGGGGCCCACCATGCCCTGTTCGGCTGACAGTGGAGGAGCGTGCGGTGGCCCAGACCTTCAACAGGCAGCAAGTGGAGGGGCTGCCTGGCTTTGAGTCCAGTGAGGAGGCCGTGAGGACAGGTAATTTTTTTTTCTATCTGGTGTGTGGCATGTGTGGGGGGGAAGGGAATATGTGGCAAGTGTGTGGATCCTCCAACCTGTGAGGGTGCAGGAGGGTGCAGGAGGGTGCTAGGCCATCTGGCCTCACCGCACCATCCCCGGGACAACAGCCAGATGAAGACCCCCAGACAAGGCCGGAGACCTCGGAGGGGGTTAAGGAGGAGGAGTTTGAGGAGGAGGGCTTGTCAGGGAATGGCTTGTTAGGGACCACAGTGGTGTGCATGCATGCATTCTCATTGTGCCATGATTAATGTGTGTGTTTAACGTGCAAAGATGCCTAATGTGAGCTGTCTCCTGGCTGCTCTTCCCTCAGAAGACGGGGTAGCCTCGGTTAGGGGGGGATTGTCTGGTTCGGGGGTCAGGTCAATCTCCAGGCCCTTTCTTACTGCGAAGTTGTGCAGCATGCAACATGCACCGATGATCTGACATACAAAGTTTGGGGAATACAACAGGGTACCCCCAGACTTATCCAGGCATCGGAAACGTGACTTCAGGAGGCCAAAGGTGCGCTCCACGACTGCACGGGTTTTGGCGTGTGCTTTATTGTATCTTTCCTCTCCTGGGGTTTGGGGGTTCCGGATAGGAGACATGAGATGGGGTTCCAGTGCATTTGCAGAGTCACCTGGAAGGGAAAAGACAGGAGGATGTTAGTAGTGCATGTGCCCCTTGTGATGTGTGCATCATGGGGGGGGGGACAGTCATGCCTGCCACCCATGTCACTCAACAACCAGCCAGCTGTCCCCATACACACTCTGTTCGAATTCCATTGGGATGGGGCTCTGATTGTATACAGTAGGTGACTGGGATATTGTGTCAATCTCGCTCCCTTTCTCGGCGAGATTGAGCACTTGCGAGCCCCATCGCGGGAGCCAGCGCCGAGCTGGCTTGCCGCGATGGAGACAAAGCCGTCATAGAAGCGACGGGGATCCGACGCGGATTCCCGCCAATTCTACACGTGGGCGGAGTTTGTTATGAATCCTGAAGGAGAAATCCCCGCCGGATTTAAAAAAAAAAATCCGGCATGGGTTCCCCCCTCAGGAGCATAACGGGCCCTTAGGTCTGTTATGGGTTGTAAGGAGACCCCCTACGCCGAAAAAACGGCGTGGGGGTCCCCCCACAATCCATAACAGACCCGTATCCAAAGCACGCCGGCCGGCCGGTCAGGAAGGGAGTGGGGGCGAGCGAGCGCCCCCCCCCTCCTGAGCCGTACCGGGCAGCGTGCCCTCAACATGGGGGGGTTAGGTGCTCTGGGGCAGGGGGCGCACTGCGGCCCCCCACCCCAGAGCACCCTGTCCCCATGTTGATGAGGACAGGGCCCCTTCCCGACAACCCTGGCCGTTGGTTGTCGGGGTATGCGGGCGGGAGGCTTATCGGAATCTGGAAGCCCCCTTTAATAAGGGGGCCCCCAGATACCGGCCCCCACCCTAAGTGAATGAGTATGGGGTACATTGTACCCCTACCCATTCACCTGCAAATAAAAAGTGTAAACACAAATAAACCACACAGGGTATTGAAATATTTTATTAGTTGGCCGCCGGGGGGGGGGTTGTGTATGATCGCTTTTATAAAAGCGCCCCCCTCCGGCGGGCTTCTGTGGGGGGTGGGTGCCGCCGTCTGGTTCTCTTCCGCCGCTGGGGGGGGCGCTTTGATAAAAGCGCCCACCACCCGGCGGGCTTCTTTCGACGTCTTCGGCGGCTGGGGGGTCTTCTCCCACTCTCCGGGGTCTTCTCCTGCTCTCCGGGGGTCTTCTCCGCTCTCCGGGGGTCTTCTCCGCTCTCCGGGGGTCTTCTCCGCTCTCCGGGGGTCTTCTTCTTCTTCAGGACTCGCCGCCGCTAACTTTGTGTGTTAGCTCAATTACTAGCGGCGGCGAGCCCCCTCCTCTGTGACGTCGTCTTCTTCTTCTTCCTCTTCTGTTCTCCAGATGTTGGCGCGACGCTTCCTTCCGCTGTTATGCCGGGCGCGCGGCTCGCAGCAAATTATATAGGCCTGTCTTGTGACGTCGCAGTCCCATCATGCTCCGGTAGGTACCACGTGCTACCTACCGGAGCATGATGGGACTGCGACGTCACAAGACAGGCCTATATAATTCGCTGCGAGCCGCGCGCCCGGCATAACAGCGGAAGGAAGCGTCGCGTCAACATCTGGAGAACAGAAGAGGAAGAAGAAGAAGACGACGTCACAGTGGAGGGGGCTCGCCGCCGCTAGTAATTGAGCTAACACACAAAGTTAGCGGCGGCGAGTCCTGAAGAAGAAGAAGACCCCCGGAGAGCGGAGAAGACCCCCGGAGAGCGGAGAAGACCCCCGGAGAGCAGGAGAAGACCCCGGAGAGTGGGAGAAGACCCCCCAGCCGCCGAAGACGTCGAAAGAAGCCCGCCGGGTGGTGGGCGCTTTTATCAAAGCGCCCCCCCCCGGCGGCGGAAGAGAACCAGACGGCGGCACCCACCCCCCACAGAAGCCCGCCGGAGGGGGGCGCTTTTATAAAAGCGATCATACACAACCCCCCCCCCCCCCGGCGGCCAACTAATAAAATATTTCAATACCCTGTGTGGTTTATTTGTGTTTACACTTTTTATTTGCAGGTGAATGGGTAGGGGTACAATGTACCCCATACTCATTCACTTAGGGTGGGGGGCCGGTATCTGGGGGCCCCCTTATTAAAGGGGGCTTCCAGATTCTGATAAGCCTCCCGCCCGCATACCCCGACAACCAACGGCCAGGGTTGTCGGGAAGGGGCCCTGTCCTCATCAACATGGGTACAGGGTGCTCTGGGGTGGGGGGCCGCAGTGCGCCCCCTGCCCCAGAGCACCTAACCCCCCCATGTTGAGGGCACGCTGCCCGGTACGGCTCAGGAGGGGGGGGGGGGCGCTCGCTCGCCCCCACTCCCTTCCTGACCGGCCGGCCGGCGTGCTTTGGATACGGGTCTGTTATGGATTGTGGGGGGACCCCCACGCCGTTTTTTCGGCGTAGGGGGTCTCCTTACAACCCATAACAGACCTAAGGGCCCGTTATGCTCCTGAGGGGGGAACCCATGCCGGATTTTTTTTTTTAAATCCGGCGGGGATTTCTCCTTCAGGATTCATAACAAACTCCGCCCACGTGTAGAATTGGCGGGAATCCGCGTCGGATCCCCGTCGCTTCTAGGACGCACTCGCTGGAATGTGCTTTTACTATTCCAGCGAGTGCGAGATATCGGCAGCCTGTCGCCGAGATTCAGCGCGATGCTGCCATGCTAAAAACACATTCTCGGCGGCAGGCACTGTATGTAGCTGTCATGGCTGGATCCGGGGTGTTTGGCACGGACGTGCCATATGAGGCATTTGGCATCGACTATCACCTGTATGTTGATGGAATGCCAATGCTTCCGATTGCGGTATATGTGCTCTGTCTCACGGGGGGGCTGGAGTGCCACATGTGTGCAATCAATGGCCCCCACAGTGTGTGGGAATCTGTTAATTCTGTAGAAATCTGTCATTGCCTTCTGCCGCAGGTCCTCCTGGGTGGGTTTGATGATTTGGTTGGCCATGCGTCTGAGAATTGCAGGGATAACCTGGTGCACACATCTGCTCATGGAGGATTGTGCCATCCCAGGCACCACTCCAGTTGTTCTTTGAAAAGAGCCACTGGCAAGGAAATGGAGTGTTGCCAGGACCTTGACCAGTGGCTGCACTGCATGTGAGCGGTGTGTTGGGCTGGTGATGTCCTCCTGCAGGGTTCTGGTTAATTCCATGATGGCAGCAGGGGTGAATCTGAAGATGAAAGACACCTCAGAATCACTGATGCCAAAGATGTCTATGCGTGTGCGGTATATCCTCTCCCGTGCCCTCCTCCGTGCCCTCCTCCTTCTGCGCTCTTCTAAAGTCAGTAGTATAGCTATGAGCAAGGATGCCCCTGGCATGTTGGCATACAGATTGTTGTCCTGCAAGTGTGGCTGCTCAGCTCGTCCCTAACAGTGTTGCTTTAGCTGACATGTAGACGGATTGTCTAATTTTAAGCAATCTTTTATTTTGGCACATTTTAGACAGGACGTGAAGCTGATGCGCACAGCGCGTAGCCTGCGCTGCATCAACTTACTTTTGTGGATCGCCGTAACTCCCTCATTTGCATATTTGCCTAGCAAATCAATGGTGTGTCTAGCGCATTTTTTGCGCACACGATGCGCCGGTCTATCGAAATTACTCCGTTCGTAAAAAAATAGATTTCTCGCGCATATTGTTTTGTGGATACGCCGCAACGATACGCAGGCGCATATTTCCAATTGCGCTGGCACAGCTCCTGATACTCCAGCGTAAGTGCTTTGTGAATCTGGCCCTTACTGCTCAAGCTGCTAAAAGGAATAAACTGAGAAGTTCCTTTATACTATGAGAGGTGGGTCATGTAAAGAGAAATAGAAGCACATCATTTATGAATTGTCCTGGTGGAGTATAGGAGTACACTGGTCCAGAAGGTCCTAATATTTGAGCATCCCCTCCAAATTTGACACACTGTGGCCTTCTTCCCTCCACATCTCCTTCAAATGTCTAGAAGGGAAAGTGTCATTCTGTGCAGTGTAAAGGGTTATCTATACCTCCTGTGCCAAGGAAACTGTAGTAAGGTTATGTGTGAGAATAAAGGAGTCAGTAAGTGTACAAAAAAAGATAACAGTTATAGCTTTGCTGCTAAACCATAATTATTATATAACACAAAATTTAAAAACAAGAAAGTCATTGAATAGAACAGCCTAGCATAAAGTGTTTTCCCTTTTGGAATTTATGATGTTTTTAATAATACTTATTGTTTAGTAGCAATGCTATAACTATAATCTAAATTACAGATATGCACCTCCAACATTTCTCCTGAAAAAGTGTGTATAAAATCTTCCCATTATTTACTGACATATGAATATGTGAGATCTGTGATATTGATATGATGCAATAGATAAACAGTATCTTTAATGGGTAGAGTTACCAAATTAATGTTAATCAAACGGTTTCAATATTTGGAGGAAAAGCGATATTTATGCATCGCGAATAGCATTTATAATGTTGCCCTCTTATTGGCAGCCATAATGTTACAATGGTTGCCCCCTTATTGGCAGCCAGCTTCTAGCCTCAGTGTTATGTCATATTACAGCACTGGAGCTCACAGGAAGTGACTTGGAGTGGAAAGCTGAGGTGTACCAACAAGGTACCTACATGAGACACACCAGAGATGCAGCACTCCAGAAAGTGTTGGATCCCTGCATAATGTACATACCTCAGTACATTAATTTAAAGGACATTTGTCACAGACACTGGCTGCAGAAACCTTTTCTGCCACATTCACCCTGTTATTTGTTATTGCTATATTGCTCTTTGTGTTACATCTTTGAGAGACTGTTTTCTTGGATTTGCCCAAAGACTATTCTTAGTTGTTTATTCTGAACAATACATTAACATTGAAAGACCTGATCATATTGATCTCCGGAGATCGACTGTCTGGTCACCTGGGCTGCCTTAAGTGCTGTTTTAATTGAGGCGGCGTACACACGACCGAGGTTCTCGCTGGAAACCAGCGAGAACCTCGCTGGAAGCTGCATTCCAGCGAGGACCTCGGCCGTGTGTACGCTTTTGGCTCGCCCCGCCCGTCGGGAATCCCGTCGAGCGAAAAGAGAGCACGCTCTCTTTTTGCTCGACGGCCCGCCTGGATGAATGGCTGGTTGCCATTCCCGACGGGCGGGTCACCGATTTCGACGGCCGGCAGAGAACCTTGATGGGCGGAACGATGTGTTCTGCCCGTCGAGGTTCTCTGCCGTGTGTACACGGCCTAACATGTTAATTATATAGTTGTCTGCTAAGTTGTTGCTAGAGAGCAGGGGAGTAGCCATGAGTCAGCCCTACCTCGTTATCTAACCCCTTGTGTTAAAAAGTGTATAAAAAGGCTTAATTTTGTCCAATAAACCATTTAAGATGCTACAAGCTATTTCTGGCTGAACTTGTAATCAATGCAGCTATAATAATATATCTCTCTGATGGTCAGACTGGAGAAAGCGGTATTACTGATGGAAGCACACAGCGGAGTGTGGGATAGGATCCGGCACAACATTTTTAAAGAAACTTTGCTGCAGACTGAAAGTAGATACTATTCTATATTATACAAATATATATATAAAAAAAAATATAGGGTCTCATGACAGGTACTCTTTAAAACATTACCACTGTCAAGAGATCATTTACATTAGTGTAAATACACAAGGTCTACAAATGGAAACATAGTTTGTGCACAAATTTTGCATATAAATAAAAATTATTGTAATCGTTTCTACAAGCATACACATATAATATTTCACTATAAGTATTAAAAATGCACATACTGCTATAACTTTAAAAAAAAAACAATATCACACATCGTAGAAGAAAAAACGGACATGGTCACATGGACTAAACAGACAAACCAAATCAATCTCATTTTAAAGATAAGCATGCATATTTTCACAGCAATAAAGGGTACCATAAATCTATCCGTATTGCAACAAAAAAATAACTGCATTGACTTCAAAATTGCATGACACAGGATTATCCCCCAGGTTCAGTCACATCAAGTTCCAATTTACCACATATGCCAGAAAGCAATTTGTCCCACATTACCACTCTACATAAAGGTATAACACTCCCGTGGATCTATCGCTTGATTATAGCAAGGTAGTGCAAGCACAATACGGACACAGAAATGCAGATGTCAGGAGCATTAAATAATCACAAAGAGATTGCCATCATTTCACCTCCACTTGATATTTTAATCTTAATGACATTTTCATTTTCTTCTCAACAGTGCTGGAAGGTTTAATCACTTCTTATGACACAGTATTTCCTTAGGTGAAATAAAACACATTTTTGTTTAATTCCTGGTGACATAATTAGCATTTGTTAGAATGTTTTATTTGTTTATGGCGCAATACTTTTTATTAGCTGAGCTTTAGAAATAAAGCAGACCACAGGCATGGGATGAACAGATGGCTGGACTGGGTGAGGATCACAAGTCTATGGCAGCAGATGCCACTGCCCTGGTGGGTGAAGTTGGAAGGGACTGCTGTGGAGGGGTTAAAGCAGATTTAAAGTCCTGCTTTAAAAAAAACTATGAGCAAGCAGCCTCTTTACTGCAGAGACATGCATTGTCTCTTCTGCAAAAATAAATACGACTCCTTTCACACTGGGGTGTTTTTTTAGGCGCTCTAGCGCTGGAAATAGACTCTGCTAAGCGCCTAAAAACTTTTCACACTGGGGCGTTCCGAAAAGTGCTGCAAGCAGATCTTTGGGGTGGTTTCGGAGCGCTGTATTTAGCGCTCCCAAAGCGCCTGCCCATTGGAATGAATGGGCAGCTCTGAACACGGGAGTTTTTAACCCCTTCTTTGGGGTTAAAAGCACCCCACTAGCTACTGAAAAGCACAGCTTAAACAGCCCTATATCTCTGCTAAAATAATCGTTGCTTTAGCGCTGACATTCCCCAGGACCCAGTGTGAAAGGGGTCTAAACCTACCTGTCTTTTCTCAGTCTTCTTTGGAATTTACTCTGAGCTGTGCAAGCCTGGATAACTAAGGAAGCTCCTCACTGACTACAAATGTAAGGGGGCTCATTTAAATACCACTGATATGAGGGAACCCTACTTTATTTTTGGTCATTATATATATTTTTTTATTATTATTATTACTTTAAGTGGTTGCAAACCCCAGTCATGAAATTTGAACAACGCACATACTGTATATCTGTAGTGTTTACTTGTCTCTCTCCAAAGCTCTAAGTGTGGTTTCTCTCTAGTTCTTTGTTCCTCTGTTATCAGCAGTCACTTTTGAGATGTTTTCTAGAAACATGAGATACATTTTGTGATGGGGAGGGAGATAAGCACACAGCTCTGCATGTTTCTTAGTTCCTCTGCCTATTTGGAGGGGAGTGTGTCCCTTTTCTAACTGTGGGTGAGGTGCTTTGACTTAAGGAAAACAGAGATCCGTGTTTCTAAGCAGAAAACCCCTCTGTCAGAATGGCGGTCCCGCTGATTGGCTCCTGCTGTGTCCAATCACAAAGGCAGCGGGTCTTCGGTGGCGCATGTGCATTCCCCAGACCAGGAAGAAGGAATAACGTACAGGTATGTGATTTTGCACTTAAAGAGGAAGTAAGAGGAGGTCAAGTTTTTCTTCCCTGCAAAGTAAAGGCATAATGTGCTAGTAGCACATTATGTGACACTTACAGATGACATCATCGGCGCAGTATACAGTAAATATCTCCTAAACAGTGCACATTTAAGAGTTATTTACAGTACCTATAGGCAGACCTTATTTTAGGCTTACCTATATGTACAAATAATACAACCTTTCTAAGGGCCGTCCTGACACAGTATATTTATGTGGGGCGGTCCTTAAGCGGTTAAGTATGCCATATTCTTTGTTCAAGCCAATATACCATGGACTCCAACTATATGTAGCGTCACCCCTGAAAGGGCGGCTGGATTGATATGGGATTGGCAGATTAAGTTACTCTTGCAGGGTCTAGGGGTGCACCAGAAGCCACTAAGCAATAATTGAGTGTCCACACCGTTAATAAAGATGTTTCTCAATGCTTTAATTCCAGGCCAACATAGCCAAACATCAATTCGGTGAAATGAAAATAGGTTGATGAAGAGATAGAGATTCTCGATGTCAGGCCTGGATATATGTACAGCAAAGTCAGCCCCTTTAAAGACACAATTTTGCACGCGTCGCCACTTTAAATGCTGGTTGGGAGGAACAGGTCTCTCTCACCGACCCGGCTCCAGGCCTCTGCCACAGGCCAATGTAGTATAGGTAATTTGTCAACGTTTGAACAGAGCAAATCCTCCCAGCATTTATCCCAGCACCGATCACCGGGTGATAGCAGAGCGTACCTGTCTATGGCCCGGGCGCCGGATTCTCTCTACGGCATCAGGAACCCAGTAAGTCACTGGGGTCCCTTTGGTTTCGTCCCAGACCGAGACTCAGCAAGGCCTGGAAGCCTGGCCAGGTGGGCCACGCCGGCAGAGTCCATGGATGAGCACACCCTGAAGGTGGGTGCCGCACTCCAACTCCGGGACCCCACGCAGGAGAAGGAAAAGAACCCCAAACACATGACCTCCATCACAGATATACCCCTCCTCAGCATGCCCAGAGGGGAAAACCCTCTCCAATTGGCTGCTGAGGAAGACTCCATCCTCCAGAAACCCCTCTGGCTCCCACTGCTGGCCAAAGATTATACTCACATCCCCGGGATGCAGTCCGAGCCAGTGGACCTTTCCAGAATGACACAGGTCACAAACCTGAACAAATCACGAGTGGGAGCAAAGTAACTCTCCCAGTCAACTAATTTTTAGCGTAGTGCCCATGCTACAAGCAAGGAGGCGCTACATATAATTGGAGCTTCCTGAGACCCAGCAAGTATTTCAAGGGTTCCTTTGCATTAAAAAGGTCCAGAAAGACTGTTCAATTTCATTGATATAAGGCTTTAGGAAACATATGCTCATCATGTCACATTACATTGGCTTCTGCATGCTAATAAAGGTCATGTTAGTTTGGTTCTGCAGTTACATCCCAATACCTAATGATACAAAGTCAAAGTCATTGGACATTCTATGTGGGGTTTATTTGTTAATTCTCTCCCTAAAAAAGGAAACATGGAACATCTTTGCTAAGCTTACATCTGCTTTCTTCATGTTTTATGTAATAAAATCATTTTATCTATTCTTTAGACTCAATTAACTAAGTTTTAACAACAGGAAGAGGTTTTCTATTTTTAGCCCGGTAACTGCCATTCTCAAATCTTCTGACTCTGAGCATAAAAAAAGGATTTTTAATAACAGCTTACCTGTAAAATCCTTTTCTTGAAGTACATCACGGGACACAGAGCGCATAGCCATTATATATGGGTTATATGGGTACCTTCAGGTGTGGACACTGGTGTAATCAACTTCACAGGAAGTTCCTCCCTATATAACCCCCTCCCACTGAGAGTGCTTCAGTTTTGTAGCAAGCAATTTCTCTGAGGTTACACAATGTTCCCCAAAAGAGGGGTGGGAGCTCTGTGTCCCGTGATGTACTTCAAGAAAAGGATTTTACAGGTAAGCTGTTATTAAAAATCCTTTTTTCTTTATCGTACATCACGGGACACAGAGCGCATAGCCATTACATATGGGATGTCCCAAAGCAATGCTCCATGAAGGGAGGGAGACCGTAAGGCCAAAAAATAGCCAAACAGGAAATATATCAGGAGGTAAAAATAGCTCCACCAACAGAAAAAAGGGGGCGTGAACCGGGCCAGAGGATTCTATACTGCTGCCCGTAGGACCGCCTGCCCAAATGCTGCGTCCGTAGCCTTTGCTGACCTGTGGCCAACTGGAGTAAAGATAAAGCAGCCTTTAGTAGAAATAACGTATGTACGGACGACCAGGTTGCGCGGCTTTGCAAACCTGTAGCCATAGAGATCTGATGGTGTGCCGCCCAAGAGGCACTCATGGCCCTTCGTAGAATTGGGCTCATTAACTGCATATTTGCAGGGAGGTGGAACGCGCTTCAGACCATAGGCGCGACTGAAAAATCAGCTGCTTAATCCACCTAGCCAAGGAAGACTTGGCAGCCGGCTGACCCTTCTTGGATACCCTCTGGCGTCGGAACGAAAAGCACATCTGTTTTCCGAATCTTTTCTGTAGCCTTGAGATAAACCCTCATGGCTCGGACCACGTCCAAAGTATTGAAGCAGTCTAGTTCCTCTCTGGACTGGGGAGTACGGGCACATAGAAGGATGGTAGGACTAGGCGCATCCTGATTCACAGTTACGAAAACTGGCGCATATGACCTTAGGAAGATACTCCAGCGCAAGTGTTGCTGAATCTGGCCCAGAACCACTCTGTCCTTTGTGTAATGCAAAATCAGGTTTTATCTATTCTTTGCAGACAAGGCTCAGCTCGGAGACCCTTAACTGGCCGAAGCCATTTTAACACCAGGAAGAGGTTTTCTATTTTTAGCTCCGTAACTGCCATTTTCAAATCTTCTGACTCTGAGATTAAAATAACTGTACTTTTCTAAAAATAAGGAATTTTTAACCTTGTGCGTGGTGCTCAATTCATCATAAGGATCTTTATTTTTACAAAACCTGACAGTTTTTTTCAGTCAAATATTTTGACATTCTTATACTGTTCCCAGGGCAATGACTCCTAAAGTATTTAAATGTATCTCTGTATATACACACAACACTGTACTGGCACCCTCCCATAATACATAGTTTGGGTACACAGGTAGTACTGTGAATGGAATTTCTCTATTTACTGTATATATACTGTAGCTGCTGACTCTTAATATAAGGACACTTACCTGCCCCTGGATCCAATGCTGTCCTCACCCAAGCCGATACTTTAATGGACTTAAAGTGCAAGCATCGGCATCTTTACTAGAAAACTGGGAATGAAGTCTTGCGGCTTTACAGCCGGATTCTAACTGCGCATGTGTGAGCCATGCTGCACTTTGTGATTGGTCTTTTGGAACCTGTGATGTGTCCCAGAAGGCTGTGGAGAAGGAGGGGGGCAGAAAAAAGTGACAGATATAAACCAACGTCGGTCCCGTAGGGAGGGGGGCTCGGGATACAAATTTGTCCAATTTCTTGTTGAATCTTGGTGAAGTTCCGCTTTAAATAACTCTTGGAAAACCTGGGGGTGAAGAGATCCATCTCCCGGGATATCTTTAAAAAAAAATACATAGTTACATGGTTGGTAAGGTTGAACACAGACACCAGTACATCCAATTCAAACTGTGTGGATGAAATTAAATAAGATGTATTTTGGTACAGTGTTGCATGACTGAATAATTGCCAGTTAAACTATCACAGCACTGAACTAGCCTCAGCTGCACAGAATAAATGAACAGGAAGTACCCTATACAAAGACTTGCTGTTCATTCTCAAATTTGTGATGTGCTATCCCCGAAGGAGCCGCTTGGTTATTTGGGTTCTCTGTTCTCTGCCTCAACACCAAGAGTAACTTTAGTCTGACATACCAGGTTAAAAAATAAACACTGTAATGCTGTTAAGAGCACAAAGATAAATATTCTGCACACACCTATAATTCAGTATCAGTAAGTGGATGCCAGGCTGATTAGTGATAAAGAAGTGGGTTATATTACTAGCGCATGTAGCGGTTTGGTTTAGAGACTAAATGAAAGTTGAATGGACCTGTACCCAAAAGCCTGCTAATTAGCATAAACAATTGCACAGACTACATTAACAACAAGGGTAAACCGTGTTACAATAACTTTCCTGCCATCGCTGTGCGGATACTGCAGATTGAGGTTGGAAGCTGATCTGTCGATAACCAGGGATGTCCAGGTAAGGACCAAGATCCAGGCAGGGGCTAGCCCGGGGCTAAAAGTTCTTGTTGGGTAGCTAATTTAAAGGGACAGTCCTAGGCCCTAGATCTTCAGCCGACTAAGATTGGGGCTGGTCTTGATGGTGATGCATATAAATACAGTCTCATTCAAGTCTGCATGCAGTATTAAAATGCTGTTTGTCAAGTTGTCAATCTCTAAGTACTCAGTCTCTGCTAGCAGCAAACAGGTTTGGGCCACAAGACCCTCTCACCAGACAGCGAGTAGCAGTGGTCCCTTTGGTCAGTTGTTTGCTTGCTTCTGGGTTGTTTGGGGCAACTCCAGTCCTTAGCACAGCAAATAATAAATCCTGGTAACAGTGTACCTTAAAAGACTACATCTCTCAGTTCCCTCTGCGCAGCTGTACCATCAAGTATTTTTGCTACTGATTGGCTATAGACCCTGCTGCCAGGAGGGAGTGAGAGAAGTCGAAGGGGCTGAGAAATGGCTGGTTTAAACGTGGGCCCACGCGGTCTTTTCTTGACAAATAGATGCTACTTTTCCCAGAAGGGGGATATATTTATCTAGGTCTTCCCCGAAGTCTTCCCCCATGGAGAAACCCTGCTAAAAACAGAGCTCACTCCTCTGTACTTGCTCACAGCCCCATAGCTAGTAGAGCACCCAGCTACACAAACACTAAGCTTCAATTATGACTGAACACAGAGAGTGATCAGTAGTTCATTAAAGTGGATGTAAACCCAAAAAAAAAATTTTTTTTTTTGATGTCACAATGTGTAGAGTATAATATTTCCTATCATTTGAGAGTAATCCTCTTTTATGTTCAGTGAAAACGAACAGCCTTCCAGATAAAACCCTGCCTAAATCAAAAAGTCCGGAATCTCTCTTCTTGCTTTGAAATATTTACAAATATAGTTTTGCCTGAGGACATGGCCTGATCATATGTTATGTTTTGTTTATCACCAATAACATGGCTGCTAGGTGATATAACATCATAACACATCCTAGTAATATACTGAACTTTGCACCTCTTGTTACCATGATAAACATGTCCACGCTATATTTGTGAAATAACCTGTTACTGAAAGCAAAAACAGAGAAACGGACTTAACATTTGGCAGGTTTTTATCTGGTCCGGTTAATTTCATGGACTTTAAAAGAGGATTACTCAGCGCTGGATTAACCTTGTGTGGCAACTCCAGATGATAGGAAATCTTATACTCTACATTGTGACATCAAAAAAATAAATAACATTTTTTGGATTTACATCCACTTTAAGGAAAAAAAGGGGCCGGTAAATATGACAGAGCTGACAGCTGGCAAGAGGGAGAGTCATAACAGATTTCATTTTACAGTCCGAACTCCCATGGCTTCAGCAGCCAACAGACGGTTGTGTAGGAGAAGCTAGCAGCACCACAAGGCTAATAGGCGGGTTCTGTTGGTGAATTGGTGTTGCGGGAAGGTTGGGGTGTTCTACAAATCAGAGAATTTCTGAATATCTGAGAGCAGAAGAAT
Organism: Rana kukunoris; assembly: GCA_029574335.1. Classification (NCBI taxonomy): domain Eukaryota; kingdom Metazoa; phylum Chordata; class Amphibia; order Anura; family Ranidae; genus Rana; species Rana kukunoris. The sequence continues at coordinate 128,982,153 of CM056049.1, forward strand.
CAGTATAGATAAAGCAGAGCAGCGCGTTGAAGGGGGGCACAATTTAGGTGACTGATCACAGCTATTCTTTTAGTCAGCAGACTAGTGGAAAAGTTCTGCTATAAGTTTATGGTCACTGAAATGACCATCAGCTTACAACAAAAGGAGGAATGCAGCTGCCGTAAATTATTGATCTGGCCAGCTGGAATAGCGGTGGCAGTAAAAGGGTTAAAATAAAAACCATAAAATGTATATAAGAAAAAATAAGAAATACCGCCCGAAAAAGGACTTTTAAGGCCAAACTCAAAACTATTATAACAGTTTATTAAATGGACCAAGCAAGATGCGGTTGATGCTTGTTAACAAGTAAACCTTGATGATCAAGGTAAATGGGCCGCCTCTGCCCCCACACCCCCAACGGCTCTTGTAGTTGCCACTGTCTATACTGGCGAGGGTGGGGCCGTTGAAGCCTGGCCCAATGTATTCTGACACCCGATGGAGACCCCTTTTGTTTCTTGGCACCTTTACAGCCTTGGCTGGTCCAGATCCCTTTGGAGCCATTGTACAACCTTGAGTCACCCCTAAGCCAACACCTGACTGTTGCAGCTAGGAGTAACCAATATGAGGACAGGTATGAGGAAAATGAAAAAAAACTAGTTTTTTTTTTTTTCAGAAATAAATTTTTTTTTTATTTATTTTTTTTTACCCGCCTGGGAGGTGGCAATACAGGCAAACCTGTGAGTATTGAACACCAATGCCCGTTAGCCGGAGTCAGGTAAACTCAGATACTGCTGATCTAAGGCTGAGTCCCTTTAAGCAGAAAAAACTTCCTTTTTTTTTTTTTCTGGTCAATAGTGGACCTAAGTCCTAGACCTGAAGATCACAAAACCGCCACTAGGTGTCCCTGTGTGGCCAAAAGACCCAGCTGTATTTGTACACCTCCACAAGGCTGGATAAAATTTAAAAAACCACTCTCCAAACATGACTGGGACTGGGGCTGGACCTAAGAAAGGTGCAGCCGACGGGAGGAGCGGTCAATGACCTCTGGTCCAAGGTTACTGTTGGTAGACGTCATGGTTTGAAATCAGCAAGAAGGTTCCAAACCAGCACATGTCATCTTAGTTTGCCAATGGCCACATGGGAAGTGTAGAGAGGTTTATAATTCACTTCTCCCATCATCCCTACTGTAAGCACATCAAGACACATGACTGTACATGTATTGTAATCTTCCCTCAGTTATTTGAAGATTCGAGGCTGGGTCTAACATGGACCTAAGCTGCCATAACAAGGAGTAAGAAGCATATCAAGGTTCTGGAGCAGTCTCCAGCCTAAACCCAATAGAGAATCCTCAAACTCCGTGTGTGACTGACTATCTTACCTCCCGAGACCTCCAGAAACCTGGTGAAAAAACTGAAACGTCAATTGCAAACAAAGTACTGTACTATTAACATTGATTAACTTAAGCTGTATCATACCACATTGTGATTTCTGGATTTTTTTTTTTGCTCTGGGACATGCCCTATGATTAACCCCTCCATGATACACTTGCAATTTGTGTATATGTATGTTAAGGATAGAAGTGCACAAGTGTAGATAAGGAAAAGAGCAACTTAAAAAAAAACTCTCCATGGGATCCGACGCATTTCTGGTCTTGTGAGGAAACAGAAGACCATCATCAGGGGCCACTAAGGGTGTATCTCATTTGTTTGTTGTGATGGTCAAGATACCAGGGACTGTGGTGTCCATCCTCAAAAATTAAAGATCTATAGTTAACTCCTGTTGCTTTATAATAAAATATGTACAGTGGCACCTATCTGCACATAAATCACATCCATACCATCAAGCTCTGTTCATGTCCAAAATGCCCCTTAAATGCTTCTGGACCATCGGACATGTCTTTAGGCCCTCATCTACACACTTGTGTTATATTATTTGCGACAGTTGCACAAGTTGGTCGCCTTAAAAGTGGGTATTTTATTCCTAAGGGATGTGGCCATCCTCATAAATTATGGATCTATGGCTTTATAATAAAATGTATATATTGCAGCGCCTTAAATGCGCAGTTTCACACTTGTGCGACTTCAAAGTCGCTAGGATTTTACCAAGATTTTGGCGAGGGCACAGATAAGACAGTCATACGACTGTGGATCCGACTTTGCCCACAACTTGAAGTACGACTTCAATGAGCAGGGACGTGACTTTGACCCCCAAATAATTAGGGGGAACTCTGCTCAATTATTTTTTTTTAAACCGGCATGGGTCCCTCCTTCATGGGCATACTGGGCCTATCGGTCTGGTATGGATTTTAAGGGGAAGCCCCACGTCAAAAAAACGGCGTGGGGTCTCCCCAAAATCCATACCAGACCCCTATCCGAGCATGAACCCAGCTGGTCAGGAAAGGGGATGGGAACGAGCGAGCGCCCCCCTCCTGAGCCGTACCAGGCCGCATGCCCTCAACACGGGGGGTGGGTGGGCACCTTGCAAAGCACCTTGCCCCCATGTTGATGAGAACAAGGGCCCCTTCCCGACAACCCTGGCCGTTGGTGGTTGGGGGCGGGGTGCTTATTGGAATCTGAAAGCCCCTTTAATAAGGGGGCCCCCAGATCCCACCCTATGTGAATGAGTATGGGGTACATTGTACCCCTACCCATTCACCTGGGCGGAAACAGTGTCAAGAAAAAACACACTAGACCAGTTTTTAAAGTAATTTATTATGCAGCTCTGGGGGTCTTCTTTCGACTTCAGGGGTCTTCTTCCGACTTCAAATGTGTCTCTTCTCCCACTCTCTGGTGCCTTCTCCTCACTCTCCAGTTCTTCTCTCGCTCTCTGGGGCTTTCTGCCTTCTGCAGGGCTCCTCCGCTATCTTCTTCCAGCTCTTTTACTACCGTTGGCTCGGTCTTCTCCATCGTCTTCTTCCCTCTTCTCTTCTTCGGATGTTGACACAACGCTCTCTTCCGCTGTAATGCCGTGTGCGCGGTGCGCAGCGATTTATATAGGCACCCGGTGACCTCGCCCTTTTATGATGTCACAGTCCCATCATGCCCCAGGCATTAAGACAACAACTTGGATGTCGTGAGTGACTGGTAGGTAAAACATACCAGAAGACAGATAAGAGATAGAGAGTTTGATAGATTTTGAAGATCACTGAGCTCAGTCTGGTGATTAGGACCATCTACTTTTTGGGATAACCTGATATTTTCTTCACCCTTCTTCCCATATTTGTGGCAAGTTTTTAAATTGGTTTAGGTTTAGTGTACCCAAAATGACTGGTGACAACCTGAAGAACCACATTTGATACCTTACTGCCATGTAAATGTGCTTGAGACCTGTTATAAGGTGTTAGTTATCTGAAGCTTAATCCTGATTGAAGTCAGCACTAGTAGTGATAAACTTGATTATGGAACAGTAGAACATAGACATACTTGGACTAGTGTTTATAATTGACTGCCTTTGTATATTTTTAAAGCAGCTTAAAACATATGGATTATTTGGTGGCTGAGTACTATTACAAGTTCTTAAATATACAAGCTAATTGGATTGCAGTAAAATTCTTGTTAGGCGGCGTACACACGACCGAGGTTCTCGCGGGGGTATTTCTCTTTTTTTCTTATTCCTACCAGGGATGTGGCCATCCTCATAAATTATGGATCTATGAACTCCTTTCTTTATAATAAAATGTATATATTGCAGCTTACCAAGCCTTAAATGCGGTGACTGCTTTAGGCCCCATTCACACTTGTGCGACTTCAAAGTCGCGGGATTTTACCAAGATTTTGCCGCGATTCGCGGGCACGATTTTGATAAGACAGTCATACGACTGTGGATCCGACTTTGCCCACAACTTGAAGTACGACTTCAATGAGCAGGGACGTGACTTTGACCCCCAAATAATTAGGGGGAACTCTGCTCAATTATTTTTTTTTAAACCGGCATGGGTCCCCCCTTTATGGGCATACTGGGCCTATCGGTCTGGTATGGATTTTAAGGGGAACCCCATGTCAAAAAAACGGCGTGGGGTCTCCCCAAAATCCATACTAGACCCCTATCCGAGCATGAACCCAGCTGGTCAGGAAAGGGGATGGGGACGAGCGAGCGCCCCCCTCCTGAGCCGTACCAGTCCGCATGCCCTCAACACGGGGGGTGGGCGGGCGCCCCCCCACCCCAAAGCACCTTGCCCCCATGTTGATGAGGACAAGGGCCCCTTCCCGACAACCCTGGCCGTTGGTGGTTGGGGGCGGGGGGGCTTATCAGAATCTGGAAGCCCCCTTTAATAAGGGGGCCCCCCAGATCCCACCCTATGTGAATGAATATGGGGTACATTGTACCCCTACCCATTCACCTGGGCGGAAACAGTGTCAAGAAAAAACACACTAGACCAGTTTTTAAAGTCATTTATTAGGCAGCTCTGGGGGTCTTCTTTCGACTTCAGGGGTCTTCTTCCGACTTCAGGTGTCTCTTCTCCCACTCTCTGGTGCCTTCTCCTCACTCTCCAGTTCTTCTCTCGCTCTCTGGTGCTTTCTGCCTTCTGCAGGGCTCCTCCGCTATCTTCTTCCAGCTCTTTTACTACCATTGGCTCGGTCTTCTCCATCGTCTTCTTCCCTCTTCTCTTCTTCGGATGTTGACACGACGCTCTCTTCCGCTGTAATGCCGTGTGCGCGGTGCGCAGCGATTTATATAGGCACCCAGTGACCTCGCCCTTTTATGATGTCACAGTCCCATCATGCCCCAGGCATTAAGACAACAACTTGGATGTCGTGAGTGACTGGTAGGTAAAACATACCAGAAGACAGATAAGAGATAGAGAGTTTGATAGATTTTGAAGATCACTGAGCTCAGTCTGGTGATTAGGACCATCTACTTTTTGGGATAACCTGATATTTTCTTCACCCTTCTTCCCATATTTGTGGCAAGTTTTTAAATTGGTTTAGGTTTAGTGTACCCAAAATGACTGGTGACAACCTGAAGAACCACATTTGATACCTTACTGCCATGTAAATGTGCTTGAGACCTGTTATAAGGTGTTAGTTATCTGAAGCTTAATCCTGATTGAAGTCAGCACTAGTAGTGATAAACTTGATTATGGAACAGTAGAACATAGACATACTTGGACTAGTGTTTATAATTGACTGCCTTTGTATATTTTTAAAGCAGCTTAAAAAATATGGATTATTTGGTGGCTGAGTACTATTACAAGTTCTTAAATATACAAGCTAATTGGATTGCAGTAAAATTCTTGTTAGGCGGCGTACACACGACCGAGGTTCTCGCTGGAAACCAGCGAGAACCTCGCTGGAAGCCGCATTCCAGCGAGGACCTCGGCCGTGTGTACGCTTTTGGCTCGCCCCGCCCGTCGGGAATCCCGTCGAGCGAAAAGAGAGCACGCTCTCTTTTTGCTCGACGGCTCGCCTGGATGAATGGCTGGTTGCCATTCCCGACGGTGGGTCGCCGATTTCGACGGCCGGCAGAGAACCTCGACGGGCGGAACAATGTGTTCTGCCCGTCGAGGTTCTCTGCCGTGTGTACACGGCCTTACTGTTTAGCAAAGTCTGACCTTTTGCGACAGAGACGGCGTACACATGACTGAGGTTCTCGCTGGAAACCAGCGAGAACCTCGCTGGAAGCCGCATTCCAGTGAGGACCTCGGCCGTGTGTACGCTTTTGGCTCGCCCCGCCCGTCGGGAATCCCGTCGAGCGAAAAGAGAGCACGCTCTCTTTTTGCTCGACGGCCCGCCTGGATGAATGGCTGGTTGCCATTCCCGACGGGCGGGTCGCCGATTTCGACGGCCGGCAGAGAACCTCGACGGGCGGAACGATGTGTTCTGCCCGTCGAGGTTCTCTGCCGTGTGTACACGGCCATATAGATGAAGTTTTCCAGCCACACTCAATGTCTATTGGTTCTCAGGTGAAGCAGTGATAGAGACAAATCTGCTATTCTGCAGATGCAAGTAGGGGTGCCGTCCGCACATCAAGATATCATTCCAATATCTGCTTTTACTTAATTACAATACAATGTACAATGTCCCCCCAAAAAATGATATCCTTTGAAGAGAAGCAACTGAAGCACATGTCGAACTTTGAGTTTTTTTGGTTGTAGTTTGCCCTTTTTGAGAGTTGTTTGCATTGCATTTAAAGCAGGTCAAAAATGTTCTTTTGCCAACACGGTCCATGTACACAAGCCCTATAGTGGACATTTGAATCAATAATTTTTGGTGATATGTTTTTTTAGTTAATATTCCTGTTGCCCTTTTCTTTGCAAAGTTTAATTGGCAATATTATCTGGCAATGCCTTCCAGAAGTGGAGGAACTTGCATATTGTTGGTGATGCATTACCATAGCCACCTACTGCAAGAGATGTTATTTATTTGATAGAGATATACCTGGTCCCTTCGTTCTTGAAATCTCCAGAAGCTACCTGTGTATTATTACACTGTGTGCAAAGAATGGAGTCACCCCTACAGTATATCCCTTGATCTTTGTATGTGATGCATGAGAACCTACACATTCTTGTGGCAGATCCAAGGCTTGTTTTCAGGGGGAACTCAGTTCCACCACCTCTGGCTCAGACCCTTTGGTGCCTGCTCACCACAATCACTTGTAAACACAGAAGTCTTGTTTCTGTGTTTACAGATGACAGCTCTGCACTCTTTGTGTAACCCACTGAACTCTGCACTCTGTATGTAATGCAATCCTGGTATTTAATGCCCCTTTAAGACCCTTCTACTGTTTGTGAAATCTAAACGGGTCGTGGTTGAGTTCCTGCACCTATTTTCTGAGGAAAAAAAGCTCTGGGCAGATCCATTCCCCTTTGTCAACACATTTTCTAATTACAGCAGAAAACCACACATGTGCATTTGATATGATATGCTGTGAATTTCCTTCTCTATAGTGTTGCATGGTGTCTGGCCACCTAGGATGCCAGACCCTCCTTTTAGCCATGCCTATTATGGGGCGCATTACTATTGGTGCCTTTAGTACACATTCCTTGTTGTGTTTCCTCTATTTTTTTTCAAATGATATTCAGCTGTATTGTATCAACACTATTACTGTGTGAATATACAGATATTTGTTAACAGTGTACAGCCATCTAGCAAAGTAGGTTTATCATTTAAATGTATGTTTTAAAATGTATGCATTGATGAAATCTACATTCAACAAATATGATTCCACTCTTCTGTGCATTATGTCCCCATTTATTATTTATTATTTGTGTGTGCCATACCATTAAAACAGATGCCCGTCTGGTCTTACCGGGCACCATTTCTGCTTACCAACTTGACTCCCTCTGTTAAAGTGTTACTAAACTCACAACAGTAAAAACAGTCTGTATATGCAGTAAAGCATGCTTGTTATACTCACTGTGGAACTTAAGGGGTTAATCTACCTCATTGTGTAAAAAGACTGTTTGGTCCTATCTTCCCTGATCCTGCCCTTCTTCCACTGTCCCCAATCTATCTCCTGATAAGGCAGAGCCTTTTGAGTCACTCCGCACATGCACAGTTTGGTGCGCATTGCTAGAGAGATTTTTTTTTCCTTGGGACGGTGCATGTGATCAGCATGGGGCCAATCAGAACTGTCCAGACAGAGGGTCAGTAGTCCTGCAGACTCATAGGACAGTCAGAGTAGACTGAAAACTCCTCACACAAGCTTTATCCAGACACTGATAGAAGTCACAAGACTTCTATATACTGCTGATGAGAAAAGATATTAAGCAGTTTATATTTACTAAAATAATTGCATTGCCATGTTCTGTGTACTGTGGGAGACCAGATTTAGTAAATGCAGGGTCCTAGGTATAGTAACACTTTAAGTGTGTGTACAGATGCATACCAGAAGGGGAACCTTCATGCATGCCAGAAGGAGAAAAGGCAGCAAGAAGATTCCCTCTGATGAGTTTCTGGATGGACACTTACCAACAAGAACAAGCATTAGGCATCTCTTTCTTGCTTTGAAGCCTGTACTTCTCTCTCCCCATGGCAAACAGTTTGTGTGTGGTAAGAGAAGAAGCGATACGGCGAGCTGATCTAGTTCGCTATATCGATCCCTACACAGTGACAGTGTGTATAGTTTGTCAGGCCTAATATGCACTGTTGTATTTTGGTAAAATGTCTGCTGTAAAGTCCAACTAAAGTTTTAGTTTAAACCAGCTAAATATATTCCAAATGCCTCAAAAAAGGTGTGAAAAGATTTATGCCACGTACACACGGTCAGAAATTCCGTGAAAACCGTGAATGTTTTTCCGACTTTTGTGAATTTTGGCTCTAACTTGTCTTGTATACAAACGATACCACAAATGTTGTCGGAAATTTCAGACGTCAAGAATACGGTGACATACAACACTACGACATTTAGTTCAATGATTCCGAGCATGCGTCAAATTGATTCCGAGCATGCGTAGGATTTTTGTGCGTCGGAATTGCATACAGACAATCAGAATTTCCGACAAGAACTTTTGCTGTCGGAAAATTTGAGAACCTGCTCGCAAATTTTTCTTGTCAGAAATTCCGACAGCAAATGTCCGATGGAGCCTATACATGGTCGGAAATTCCGACAAAAAGCTCACATTGAACATTTGTGTATACGCGGCATTCGACTTTATTTTCTTTAGAAGGTAGGGTAGAAAATCCTGTCCCCTGCCAGCACGGGGACGCTGTTCTCTGTGTTATCCCTCTGCAGAGGTCTGAGATGCTTCCTCTTTAGTTAAAGCTAGAGCTCTCTACAATCAGAAGAGCATGAGGTTTACTATTTGGAGAGCTGTAGCTGTAGCTCTCATTGAGACCTCAGCAGAAAAACCAATGCTACCTCAAGAAGAGCAAGGGTTCTTCTTTACAGCATGCTGGCAAACAACCAGCTTCTCTACTCTGGCTGTTTTCTACAGGGGAAAAAAAGCTTGAACTCCTTTGTATTGATATAACTAGAGTACATTTAGCTGATTTAAAATGAAAGTTCATTTAAGTATTAAATTGGAACTAAAGTTCTCAATACTTACTTCTACTTCAACGTTCTGTTGCTGGCAAGGCCCCACCAACAACTTATTCTCTGCTCCGTGGCTGTTTCCAGGTGTGAGTCTTTGGCAGGTGTGGGATGACACCAATGGAGGAGTTCAGTCATCCCGGCACACATGCACTGTGCCGAAATGTAAACGGATCTGCGCGCGTGCATCGCATGTGCATTATAAAGAAGACTGCGAGCAGGAAGGTACAGTAGGTTAAGTCAGGTGGGCTTAAACTGCTGGCTACTAATATGTATTGGGAATTCTAGCTGTGACAATGTTCCTGGCTGTGTTGTTTTTGGTTCAAAAACATTAACACAGTATCAAAGAAAGTAGCAACTGCATGTACTGACAGGAACTGCGGTGAACATTTTAAAACACAAAAATCTACTCTACAAAAGGTATAAGAAATGGTTAGGTAGTTTAACCACGTTAGCCCCGGACCATATTGCTGCCCAACGACCAGAGCACTTTTTGCGTTTCGGCACTGTGTCGCTTTAACTGACAATTGCGCGGTCGTGCGACGTGGCTCTCAAACAAAATTGGCGTCCTTTTTTTTCCCACAAATAGAGCTTTCTTTTGGTGGTATTTGATCATCTCTGCGGTTTTTATTTTTTGCGCTATAAACAAAAATAGAGCGACTATTTTGAAAAAAATGCAATATTTTTTACTTTTTTCTGTAATAAATATCCCCCAAAAATATATAAAAAAACATATTTTTTCCTCAGTTTAGGCCGATACGTATTCTTCTACATATTTTTTGTTAAAAAAATCGCAATTAGCGTTTATTGATTGGTTTGCGCAAAAGTTATAGCGTTTACAAAATAGGGGGTAGTTTTATGGCATTTTTATTATTATTTATTTTTTTACTAGTAATGGCGGCGATCAGCGTTTTTTTCAGTACTGCGATATTATGGCGGACACTTCGGACAAATTTTTGGGACCATTGGCATTTTTTTAGCGATCAATGCTATAAAAATGCATTGGATTACTATAAAAATGCCATTGGCAGTGAAGGGGTTAACACTAGGGGGCGGGGAAGGGGTTAAGTGTGTTCCTATTTGTGTTCTAACTGTATGGGGGGGTGGACTCACTAGGGGGAATCACTGATCTTCCGTTCATACATTGTATGAACAGAAAATCAGCGTTTCGAGCGATCGCGTGTGCCCCGCGGCGATCGTGCCCGCCGGGCACACGCATGGGACTCGGGGGCGAGCGGGGGGCGCGCGCGCGGGGGATCCGCCGGCGGCGCGCATGCGCCCCTAGTGGTCGTCGAAAGTGGCGACGTAGAGCTACGGGCTCTCGCACAGGAGTGCCGACCTGCCGCCGTATACCTGCGGCGGCTGGTCGGCAAGCGGTTAAAGTGGTTCTAAAGTCTAAACTAGGGTTGTCCCGATACCGATACCAGTATCGGTATCGGGACCGATACTGAGCATTTGCGGGAGTACTTGTACTCCCGCAAATGCCCCCGATGCCAGATCCGATACTACCGCAACGCTGCCTAGTTAATCAGCGTGGGGAACATTACAGCTTTCCTTTGAATAGCTGTGTGTTCCCTGCCGCGCCGCGTATAGACACTCCCCCTTGCTCTGGCAGTTTGATAAACAGATCACTCCTCCCCAGGATTGGATGGGTGATCTGTCTATTAAAGTGCCTGAGCAAGGGGGAGTGTCTATACGCGGCGCAGCGGGGAACACACAGCTATTCAAATGAAAGCTGTAATGTTCCCCGCGCTAATTAACTAGGCGGCGGCGGCATCTACGGTATGGGGAGACGTGGCTGCATTTGTGGGGGGACATGGCTACATATGTGGAGGGACATGGCTTCATATGTGGGGGACATGGCTGCATATCTGTGGGGGACATGGCTGCATATATGGGGGACATGACTGCATATATGGGGGACATGGCTGCATATGTGGGGGGACATGGCTGCATATGTGGGGGAAATGGCTGCATATGTGGGCGAAATGGCTGCATATGTGAGGGACATGGCTGCATCTTTGGGGGATATGGCTGCATCTGTGGGGGACATGGCTGCATCTGTGGGGGACATGGCTGCATCTGTGGGGGACATGGCTGCATCTGTGGGGGACATGGCTGCATCTGTGGGGGACATGTCTGCATATATGGGGGGCATGGCTGCATCTGTGGGGAATATGGCTGCATCTGTGGGGGACATGGCTGCATCTGTGGGGGACATGGCTGCATCTGTGGGGGACATGGCTGCATCTGTGGGGGACATGGCTGCATTTGTGGGGGGACATGGCTGCATTCGTGGGGGACATGGCTGCATTTGGGGACACATTTAAAAAAAGTATCGGTATTCGGTATCGGTGAGTACATGAAAAAAAGTATCGGTACTTGTACTCGGTCCTAAAAAAAGTGGTATCGGGACAACCCTAGTCTAAACATATATTTTCCTTTCATGCATTCCCTGCATTAGGTAAAAAATGCTTTACTGCCTGTTCCTAAACAGTTACCCTCCTTCTCTCACCACTCCAGCGCTGTCCTGTCTGCAGCACTGCCCTTCTCTTTTTAGCCTCCCAGGCAGCAGCAGAAGCCGTATATTCCTGCTGCTGCCAGTCAAATCCTTTGAGGAGGGAGTGGAGGGCATGACCAAGCCATGCTGTATATGTCTGTGGACACACACAGCTTAGCTTGGGAGGATGCACGTACAGGTGCCCCCTTGGCTGCTGGCTTGCTGAGGGGGCATTCAGAAGAAGAAGAAGGAGCATAGAGTGCTAGCGGCGGACTCCAAAAGAGGAGGTAAGGGAGCGTTCTGTGCAATTCCATTGTACAGAGTAGGTACGTATAACATCTATTTTATTTTCATGACAAAACGCCTTTACGATCACTTTAAGTATTCAATATCTGCCCTAAACTAATCTATCAATTCTAGGTAGAATAGACTGTTAATGTTTTTAAATTAAAAAAAGCACACATTGACCCAAACTTGTCCCATGACTTTCTTTTGTAGACCTTTACTGTTATCCAGAGAGCCTTGAAAACAATAATCCTTGCCATTTATGCATGTAATGCACCCTGTATAAGTATTCTGTGCTGGCCCTCTACATTCATTGCCATTCTGCGCACACCTAACTACTGTACCTTCAGCACTGACATACTGAGAGAGACAGGAAGGGGTGATTATTTTAGCATAATGCATGATTTCATATGCTACAATGTGACAATCTGATAACCTTGAATTTTACATTTATCTTCAAATAAAACAAAATGAACTATGTTCTTTAAATGAGTTGCTCTATTTCACAATCTGCAATGTACTTTATGGAAGCAATGTTTTATGATAATATCACTCCATATATAAATCATAAGATTGTATTGTCTAGTCCTCCCCAGTTTATCACATTTCACTGGCGGTTACCCGGTACATTGGAGGTGCCATGTCTTTTTTGTGTCAATGTAACTTTTATTGAGAATTTTATTAAAATAAAGACATACAGTATATAAATGTATACACAACATGCCTGACAATTTACATAGCACAACAATGAGTGTCTTTAGTAAAACTTTGGCTGATGACAGGAATGCAGAAGAAGAATAGTAAAGGCAAAAACACAAAGTAGCATGTACACTCAAAGTTACACTAAGGGCTCCTTTTCCAGCAGAAATGTGGCGAAACAGAGTTCCCCCGCCTTCAGCGCTGGTCCTGTGCTTACTACTATCACTTGTAAACACAAGATTAGCTAGCTCCTGTGTATACAATTGATAGCACTCATCTTCCAGCGGCTCCACAGAACCATTGCCACCCTCCCTTACCCCTCCATTTACTCCCAGCACTAAGCCACGCTCTGGCTCAGTGCTCTCTAGTGCTGACATGTGCAGGCAGGAAGGGAGCTCACTGACCAGCCTCAGAGATCCTGCGGGGAAGGATGCAACCTCCAGTAGTTTGTTTTGATTGATGTGTAAGGGGAGGTGAACTAGTGGGATGTTTTGTTAAGGAGGCAAGGGTGCACCAAGGTATTAAGGTGACAGGGCGGCTAGATGTTAAGATGGCAAGCTGTTAAGATGGCAGAGAGGCAAAGTGTTAAGGTGGCAGGGAGGCACACAAGGGGGGGGGAGTATGCCGGAGTGTAGTAGGCACTGGTGCTCTGTGTCTGCAGCTAGCACAGTTGCTGCCTCTGCCCAGAGACCGCTGCAGTGATGAAACACACCATGTACTTTCATACTCTGTACAATGTACCAGCACACTCCTGAACCCTGAACTCTGTATGCAGCACACTCCTCCTGAACCCCATACTCTGTATGCAGCCTGCCTGCTTCCTGCCTGCACACTCCTGAACCCTGCACTCTGTACACAGCACACCCCTGAACTCTGCAGCCTGTACGCAGCCCATTCCTGAACCTGCACTCTGTACGCAGCTCAATCTTGAACTCTGCATGTACTCCTGAACTCTGATCTCTGTATGTAGCGGACCTGTGAACCCTGCTCTCTATAAGTAAGCACTTTTCTGAACTCTGCACACTGTATGTACCCCTGAACTCTGCACTCTATATGTAATGCACTCCTGTAATCTGCATGTAGCGCATTTCTGCACTTTGTATGTAGTGCACTACTGAATTCTGCACTCTGTATGTAACAAACTCTTGAACTCTGCACTCTATATGTTGCACACTCCTGAACTCTGCATTCTGTATGTAGTGCATTCCTAAACTCTGTACTCTGCACTCCTGCACTTTGTACATACATAGGTGTGTGCAGGGTGTGTGTCCGGTGTGCCTAGGCACACCCCAATCACTCTGTGCGGTGCCAATTCCCCCTTGTGCCTGGGATTTCCCCCCTGTGCAGTGCTGCTGGCTTTCCTCCTTTTCCCTGGTTTCTGCAGGGCTTGTTTCAGGATGGAGATCAGGGAAAGGGGCTAATCATTATGTTTTTTAAAAGCCCCTTCATTTTCACTTCCCATTAATTCACTGTTCAGTGCAGCTGAGGCTGCAGAGAAAGGCATGTGTGTTTGAGATTTTGGGTGCACACCCTAATGCCATAGGCTGCGCCCACGCCTGAACTCTGCATTCTGTATGTAACGCACTCCTGGTATTTAGCAATGCCCCATCAAAACTCTCCCACTGTTATTGCAGTTTAGCCACTCCCAACATTTAATCCAATGCGCTCTCCCCACCACCTCCTGCCATGTCCCTAGTAAAGATATTGTATTTTACTTCCTGTTGTGACACCCTGAACAGGAAGTGTGTGGGAACTTCCCAATGAAGACAGTAGTCATAGTCATAAATACTTAAATAATCTTTTCAAGCTCTTTTAGTAAAAGTGTGTCCCCATTGAGAGATTTTTCGCTGACTCTCTGTTTTGTCTGACGCCAGTGAAATAGATAGAGAAATCTCACAAACAGGGACAAAGACAGCAATAAAACAAAATTGTGGTTTTAATCTTTCTCATCTTTATCAACATTTTGGGTAGCAACAAGTAACATTTTTATAGATAGCGTTAAAGCTTTATTTGCATTTACTAAATTCTTCTTCCACAGCAGATGACATTAAAGTGAACATTTCCGTTTAAATTTTATTTTTATTTTTTTGCATTAGAGGCTCCCAAATAAATGAGTCTATTTCTGTGTGCTTCTGTTGTTGTAAAAGCATTAGGATAAATACCTGGTGTTCTTGTCGGCAGCTTGCATTCCTCCTTCCCAGTGGCAACAATCTGCAGGATGGTCTTCCCTTTACAGTGTTGTCACTTGTTTGTGCCTGCTCTAGTCCTGTGTCTCACACAGCTGTTTTTCCGTAGAGTTCCCTGTACCTCTCTAACATACCCACGTGACACAACCCTATAGCCCATAGGAGTCCTGACAATCCTGGGTCACAAGCCTCCTGGCCCTACCTGTCTGTTACAGCCAATCACTTTCCTTAGTGTCCTCATAGAAAACTAATGGGAAATGTAACATGCTTTTGAGTCTATGGAAATACAGCGCTCAGTGCTAAAAGGCATGGATGAACAGAGGGACGCAACTTGAGGTTTGTGGGCCCCAATGCAAAAGTTGACCTGGTCCCCCTCACTGCCCCCAGCTACTTCCACCCTGTGCCAAGATACTCCAAGTTGCTCGCCGGTTACAAGTGCACACAATATGGGGGGCAGGCAAGGCTACAGTCTAAGCTGCCAAATGATAGAGGTGGGCTTTTATGTAAAAAAGGAAACTCAGCAGGCCCTTTGACTTCCAGATTCACATACAAGCCCACCGCTTTCACTAGACAACAAAACCGTTGAAAATTCCAAACATCAAGAATGCACTTTTGCTGTCGGAAAATTTCAGAACTAACTCTCAAATTTTTGTTGTCAGAAATTCTGACAGCAAATGTCCGATGGAGCATACACACGGTCGGATTTTCCGACAACAAGCTCACATCGAACATTTGTTGTCAGAGATTCCGACTGTGTGTACGTGGCATAATTCTTGAACCTTTACACCTCAGATCACCCCAGTTTCTGCACATTCATACCTCAGATCACCCCATTTTCTGCACCTGAACACCTAAGTGTCAGTACTGGATCCCTCTAGAACCCAGCGCACTCACCTGACACAGCCAATCAGTGCTCGTGATAGAGTTAGGCTCCTTTCACACGGAGCGGACCGTTTTTCGGTCCGCTCCGTGTGTCCGTCAGCTCAGCGGGGGGGTCTCCGCTCAGCTGTCGGCAGACGGGGCGGTCCCCGCACACTGTGCAGGGACCGCCCTGTCTCTCCTCCGCTCTCCCCTATGGGGAGTCGGATGGAAACGGACCGTCTGTCCGTTTGCATCCGATCCGTTTGGGCGGACGGAAGAAAAATAGGGCATTCTTCCGTCCGCAAAAACGGATGCGGATCTAGCGGACGTTAGCAGATGCATCATCCGCTAACGAATCCGCTCCCATAGGGAAGCATTGAGGTCCGTAACGGAACGGACCTGTGAAAGGACCCTAACTATGCTTGCCTTGTGGCCACGTACACACGATCAAATTTGCCTGCTGAAAACGGTCCGATCAGACAAATCCGATCGTGTGTACGGGCTAGCGGACAGGTTTGTCCATCGGACAAATTTCAAAGCATGCTTTGAAATTTGTCCGCTACAAACCTGTCCGTCGGATATGTCCGCTGGTTAGTACGGCAAACCAGCGGACATATCTTCCCGCACATGCGTCGTATCCTGTGAATGGATCCGACGCATGCGCGCGGAAGTGTTTACTTCCTGGTGCGGTGACGTAGCGGTGACGTGGCGGCGTCAACGTCACCGCCGCGTCACCACGCTGTCTGCCGGGGATTTTGATCCGATGGTGTGTACACGTGTGTCCGTCGGACAAGTTTGAGCGGACATATCTCATCGTGTGTACGAGGCCTGAGTGATCCAGCCTGACCTGTTAATCTGTAAACTTTGTGTATGACCCGGCTTGTTTGACCCTGCTTGTTGCTTCCGATTTGGTACCTTTCGAACTCTGATTTATCCGTGTATGACCCGGCTTGCTTTGCCTGACTCCTTAAGCAACATCCATTGCAGCGGTGCACTACTAGCACCAGCAACACCACCAACATCCACACCTGCGGTGAACTACAAGTTCCAGCTTTCCTGTTCATCACAACACCTACTTCAGCAGTGAACTACAAGTGCCAGCTGTCCCGCTCGTCTCAACCCTGCATCCGTGGTGAACTACAAGTCCCAGCGCTGACCTGCTTCTCAAGACCTGCTCATGGTATGTGCTCTTGTTATTGAACTATAGGCATATTAGCACACCTGAACTGTTGTCTGCTGCTAGCCTGATATGAAACCTGACATTATCACGAGCCTTACATAAAAAGGGAAAACCCATCATGGATTCTGAGCAGGCTCAGATGTTTCCACAGGAACTTTGCCGTTTATCCCATCAAGTTCAGCAAATGGCCACAGAGCTCACCAAGGTGCAATCCCCTTCCGCGGACCGTTTTCATCGGACATGTCTCCTCGTGTGTACGCGGCCTTAGTTTAGTCCTAATTCCTGTACCTTCACACCTCATATTAGTCCCAATTCCTGCACCTGTAAATTTGTAGTCACCAGTCCAAAATGACAGCACCCCGCTAAGTGTATCTGACTCAACACCAGGACCAAATCTAGCCTGTCTGATGTAGGGGTAAAAGAAAAAATGTCAGGGGGACAAAGGATGGGTAGTCAGCAGGGCAGAGGATAGGGTCAGTGGTTTGTAGAGGGTAGCAGAGTGTACAGAGGCCAGCAGGTCAGAGAATGGGAGTTCAGCATGGGAGTGTACAGAGCTTAGCAAAGCAGAGGACAGGGGTCAGTAGGGTGGAGAACAGGGTTCAGCAGGGTGGTCAAAAGGGGCAACCAGGGTGTCAGCAGGGCATTGGATAAGGGTCAGTGGGGCATAGGATTGGGTCATAGGAGCATAGGGTGAGGTCAATAGGGCATAGGATGAGGTCAGCAGAGAAGAGGACAGGGGCCAGCAAGGCAAAGGATGGTGTCAGCAGGGGACAGGACAGGGATCAACTGGGCATAGGATAGGGGTCAACATGCCATAGGACAGGGTCAGCGGAGCTCAGGGCGGAGGTCAGCAGGGCGCAGGACAAGGGTCAGTAGAGCATAGGACAAGGGTCAGTGGGGCATAGGAAGGGGTCAACAGGGAAAGGGACAGGGGTTAGTGGGGCAATGGATGGAGTAAGCAGAACATAGGACAGGGGTTAGCGGGGCAGAGGACAAGGATCAGTGGGGCTGAATATGGGGCCAGCGGGGCTGAGGATGGGATCAGCAGGGCAGTGAATGTGGTAAGCAGAGCAGAGGATGAAATAGCAGGGCATAGAGCAGAAGTCTGCAGGGCAGTGCATGAAGATCTGCAGGGCAGTGTTAATCACCAGTCCAACACAAAAGCATGCAGCTTGGGGCATCCGACCCAACATCAGGACCAAATCCAGCCTGTCTGATGTGGGGGTGCAGGAGAAAATGCCAGGGGGGCAGAGGATAGGTAGTCAGCAGGGTAGAGGATAGGGTCAGCGGTTTGTAGGGGAGTGTACAGAGGCCAGCGGGACAGAGAATTGGAGGTCAGCATGGGAGTGTACAGGGGTAAAAAAAAAAACAGAGGACAGGGATCAGTAGGGTGAAGAACTGGATTCAGGAGGGTGGTCAACAGGGGCAATTAGGATTTCCTAGCTCAGAACTGCAAAAGCCAGCTACACACTATGCAGATTGTCTGTACAAGAATCCAAGTCCATGGATGGGGGAGGAGCTTACCGACCCCTCACAGCATCTATGGGGAAGAAAGTGCACCATCCCTTAGATCCAGCAGTCCTTAACACCGCTTGCTGAGTGAAGTGGGCGAGAATGGAGACAGACGGGACATTCCTGTGTAGCCGGCCTACAACTTATGGCCAGCTTTGTTGACGTCCGACGCGCTTGCCCTGGGAGGCCGCACAGGCACCCGAGAGCATGGGCGGTGTGCCATTGCAGCCCCTGTGACCCTTGATGCTACGTCCATGGCTTAACTATAGTTCTCGGCATACCACATGGTTTAAGATAACTTTGTCCTTCTTGGTCCCACTGTATGCAGAAATGTAGCCCCAATCACTTGCTCACTCCAGAGATGGACAATGGGATTTGTACTGTGCATAGAACACATGACGGCAACTAACAAGCACTGCTCATTCCAAACAAAGGGAAGTTATAGGGGAAAAGTTAAGGAGTTGATGGAGGGTGTTAAACTTTTTTAAAACAACAGTTAGACTCTATCAAAGTCGCACAAACACATAATAGAGCTATTTTGGCAGCAGCCCACTATACTTGTTGGCTCAGGAAGAGAATTACAACACTGTGACTGCGTGAAAACATGAAGAGGGAAAGCTCCATGTAGATCGAGCGTTTTCTGGGAACTGAACCCAAGAACCAAGACCATGCTGCTTAAATCATTTTAATCTCAACTTGACTTAGTGAGTACCAGGGGTCAAGTCCTGGGGAAAAAAGTGTGGGAACTCCCACCCAAGATCCACTCCCCCACCAAAAAAAAAAAATTATACGCTCATACTAAACCGCATGTTTTTTGGTTTTTGGATCCACTGTACCATAGTAATCCTTTATGTTACTGGCCACTTCCTGTACATGGATTCATCAGGTAGTGTGCGGGTATTCTGTCACTTCCTCAATGCCGCAATGTCTCCTGGGAGCTTTTGTCATTGTTCTCAGGAGACATTGCGGAGGTCTGCCACGAGTTATCACGGGATTTAGAAAGAACTTTAACCACTAGAGGTCCGCGCTATTGACAGAATACATCAGCAGCGCGGACCTGAGGCGCCGGGGTCACGTCTTTGGACGTGATGTATTTGTAATTCCCTGTGGCGCGCGGCGGGGAAAAACAGTCCCGTCGCATCACCGAGGATTCGATGCGTGTACCCGGCGGCCGCGATGTCTGTCAGGTACACACGATCGGCGGTGACAGAGCAGGGACATGGAGCTGTGTGTGTAAACACACAGCTCCACGTCCTGTCAGGGAAAGGAGACAGATGCTGTTTCACTTGTACATAGGGACACAGCATCGGTCACCTCCCCCAGTCACCCCCCTCCCCCCACATAGTTAGAACACACCCAGGCATTACATTTAACCCCTTCCTCACCCCCTAGTGTTAACCCCTTCAATGGCAGTCACATTTATACAGTAATTAGTGCATATTTATAGCACTGGTCGCTGTATAAATGTGAATGGCGCCAAAAATGTGTCAAAAGTGTCCGATGTGTCCGCTGCAATATCGCAGTCCCAATAAAAATCGCAGATCGCCGCTATTACTAGTAAAAAAAAAAATATTTAAAAAAAATCATAATTCTGTCCCCTATTTTGTAGGCGCTATAACTTTTGCGCAAAGCAGTCAACTTATTGTGATATTTTTTTTTTTTTTTTACAAAAATACGTAGAAGAATACGTATCGGCCTTAACTGAGAAAAATTTTTTTTTTTAAAGTTGGGATATTTATTATAGCAACAAGTAAAATATATATATATTTTTAAATTGTGGCTCTTTTTTTTGTTTATAACGCAAACAATAAAAACCGCATGGGCGATCAAATACCACCAAAAGAAAGCTCTATTTGTGGGGAAAAAAAGGACGCCAATTTTGTTTGGGAGCCACGTCGCACGACCGCGCAATTGTCAGTTAAAGCGACGCAGTGCCGGAAGCTGAAATTTCGCCTGGGCACGAAGGGGGTTTGTGTGCCCAGTAAGCAAGTGGTTAAGCAAGTTCTTTCTAAATCCTGCGATATCTCGTGGCAGACCTCTGCAATGTCTCTTGGGAACAATGACAAAAGCTCCCAGGAGACATTGTGACATCGAGGAAGTGACGGAATACCCGCACACTACCCGATGAATCCATACACAGGAAGCGGCCAGTAACATAAAAGTTTGCCTGCCCCTGACAGTGACTCGAGCTGGGCATCGCCACCAGTGTTGCTCATCTTACTTTAAAAAAGTAATTAGTTACAGTTACATATTACTTCTCCGAAAAAGTAATTGCGTTAGTGACTCAGTTACTACATTGAAAAAGTAATTAGTTACTCAGCAAAGTAACTGATTTTTTTTTTTATATTCTACAATGCTTTGTTAAGAAGCAGATGACGGGCGCTTGCCAGGGAGCAGTGAGTTGATACTCCAAGACAAAAGAATGCCAGATCCTTGAGAGAAGAAAACCGGAAACAAATGGTGATCTCGTGTATATCCCAGCCTAGGTGCATCCGTCCCACCATGTATATCCCAGCCTAGGTGCATCCGTCCCCCCATGTATGTGCAGCTAATAGGACTTAAAACCTTTATCCATCTGCTATATATTACATCCAAATTATAAGCTGGATTAAAATGTATGTTTATAATATACATTCCCTTGACGTTTACAGAGTCTGTAATTTAAAATCTTATATTAGGCTTTATAAGAATTTTCTATAGTTTATTGTTTATTATTTTATTTATCTTATATAAGCTTTATTAGGTGCAAGGGATCTGGAATGGGGGGTGTCAGATTTTTCTTTGTTGTTTGCTGAAGAGATGAAATTACTGACCAAAAATAACCTGCTGATCATTGGTCTGTATAGGTGTCCTGCACTTACCATGTTGACCACTAGATGTCGCTGTGTACACTGTGTTGTATAGGGAACGTTTGTTTTGTGGAACATTTTGTTTCCGGCCATGTGTTCCCCGGATCATTGATCAGGTTGCACACACAGTGTGTGTGATGGATGTGAGTTGTTCCCCGGTGATAGGTCAGTGTGAGGCGGGTGGGGCTCATTGTATCCAGGGCTTCTTGCGATTGGGAGTTTTCAGACCGCTGTGACAGGCCATCACAGCGGTCACATGATTCTAAAGCGGAGTTCCACCCATTTTTATGTTCACAGCGCGGGCAGAAGCAATTACTCTGCTGCCATCTAGTGGTGGTAGATGTAATTGCGGTAATGCCGCCCAAGTAATGGGAACTGCGTTACCGTGAGGGGAAGAGTAATCAGGTAGATTTCTCGTTACCCTCAAAAGGGGCTGCGTTAGGTAACTGCGTTTATTGTAACTCCGTTACTTACAACACTGATCGCCACTTAGTGAAGAATTGGCTCGGGCGGTTCGGCTGCTCTCGGCTGCAAAGGGAACCGATTTCCTGCTGTGAAAAAAGTGCAGGAACTCCATTCCCACGCTTTCCCGCGGGACTTGAGCCCTGGTGACTACACTTACTCTTTGCAGTCATATTGGTCAGTATTATATTTTCTGTTTGAGGATTGTGCAAATAACCTTGTTTGCATGCACAGCAGAAGGCCCTCATTAGTTTTTTCCCTTTTCCTGCCTCTGGCCCCACTAATATTACTTCAGTTTATACTAGGGCGTGATTACAAATCTATCTATCTGTCTATCTATCTATCTATCTATCTATCTGTCTGTCTGTCTGTCTATCTATCTATCTATCTATCTATCTATCTATCTATCTATCTATCTATCTATCTATCTATCTATCGTCTATCTGTTTAACAATATATATGCATAGCTGGGTGCAAAGTTTCAAGCTTATAAACAGATTCTTTTAGGCATTCAGTGAAGTCACATTTTAGCACTTTAAGTAACACATAACAGAGGAAAGCTTTTTTTTTCCAGAATAAGGTAAAATATGACACCTGCTGGCTAAAATGTGAATTTTTTATTGGCTTTTATTTAAGATGCAATTAAAGGAACAGAGATAAGCAGGTATAAGCATTTTTCTCTTTTTTTTTGCAGTTCCCTACCTTCCAATAAAGTCATCTCTCTTGCCTGCATCTTTATCCCATACTGTGATGTCAATTACACCTCCTTGTTCCTCGAAGAGATGCATTGTAAACTGCTCCCTCCACTGAGGGTTCAGGGTCTTTGGAAGAGTCTAAATGGAGACAATCAAAATTTGGTGAAGATTTTTTATGCACTATAAGTGAGAATTGTTGTACTTCCATGTAAAAAATATCAGCCTATATCAGTAATTCTTGTTAAATAAATACAATGTAACACACTACTAATGCTTTAAGGCCTATCTATAAAACATTTGTTGGACAGAACCACACACATTCATGCATACTGAACACATTTTGGCCATAATTTCTCTGATAGAGAAATTCCTATGGACGTCCGCTCTGTCTCATGGCCAGAATGGGGTATAATTTTCTGAAATACCTCAATGAGAGAATATAATGTATCTAGGCCAATAAATGGCATTAACAATCATAGGGTTTACTGTAATGCAGTCCAAATTCATACAGCATGCACAGAAGTGTGTGATTTCCGTCCAGTTAATGTTTTATAACAAAAATGAGGAGGTTCGGGACTTTGAATGAGGCACATAAGTGGAACAATGGATCAGTTTGAAAAAAGCAAGTTTAATAAAATGAACACAGGTAATACAAATATCTTGGCCAGCAGGCTCCATATAACGATATAAGTTAACATCAAATATAAGTTAACATCAAATGTAAAAAAATTGCTAAATCACATCATATATGATAACTTAATGCATCTAGGATGACCTACCGATCTATAAATCTATAGGCTATCCTAGATGCATTACGTTATCATATATGATGTGATTTAGCTATTTTTTATATTTGATGTTAACTTATATCTTTATATGGAGCCTGCTGGCCAAGATATGTGTGTTACCTGTGTTCATTTTATTAAACTTGCTTTTTTCAAACTGATCTATTGTTCCACTTATGTGCCTCATTCAAAGTCCCGAACCTCCTCCTTTTTGTTATTAAATTGATTAGGGATGGAGATACTTATCTAGGGTGTCTCATTTAAAGTCCCGCACTTTTTTGTTCTCTTAATGTTTTATAAATAGACCCTCTATGTGAAAGCTGACTAGTGACTATCAGTTTCTCCACCATATGCAGCCTTACTGATGGGGATGGATGACAAATTAATATTCAACTGCCCCTAGAATCCTAATAATGGTTACTGGTGTTCTCTTGTTATATGCCCGTGTTCACTAAGAGTCTATTTTAACATGTTGGACATCTTTAATAGTCTATTGTAATAGATATGGAAATAGGGACATCTTCAATTTTTGTAAGATAACCAGTATGAGTTATACACCACAGTATGAGTGATAAACTACACTATGTACTAGACCCACTCTTTAGACCCTCTACGTACACTACCTATCAATATATACATTTTTTTGCCATGTCTATTTTTTTTGGGCTACGGTGATCATTTAAGTGGTGGCTGCTATTCTGTTGATATAAAGCCTAAAACTGTTCACCGCTATATAACCAAAACTCATAAAGACTTGCCTACATGTTGCTCACGCTCATATCCACGAAGGATACATAGGGTGCGCCAACTCAATATTGAACCCTATGGACTAAGACTGGGATGCCATTAAAGTTCATGCTCATGTAAAGGCAGGTGCCCCAATACTTTTGTCAATATAGTGTAAATTAGGTCCACACATCTTGGGCCAGATCCACAGACATGAGCAGATCTTTGTGCGGGCGTAGCGTATCTTCTTTACGCTACGCCGCCACAACTTAGAGAGGCAAGTGCCGTATTCTCAAAGCACCTGCGTCCTAAGTTACGGTGGCGTAGCGTAAATGGGCTGGCGTAAGTGCGCGTAATTCAAAGTAGGCTGGTAGGGGGCGTGTTGTATGTAAATGAAACGTGACCCCAAGTAAATGACGCGCCGAACGAACGACGCATGCGCCGTCCGTGGACGTATCTCAGTGCGCATGCTCTGAATCACGTCGCAAATACTCAATGCTTTTGACGTGAACGTAACTTACGCACAGCCATATTCGCGTACGACTTACGCAAACGACGTAAACAACTGAAAATTTGACGCTGTTCCGACGTCCATACTTAACATGGGCTGCGCCTCATAAAGCAGGGGTAACTTTACACCGCTCATTGGCCTTACGTAAACGACGTGTATCATTTGCATATTTTTATGGGAAAGTCTAATGCGTCCAGCGTAACTATGTACCCACGATACGCCAGCGTAGGCAAGTTACGCCGGACGACTGAAGCCATGTTTTCTGGCATATCTTGCTTTGAGAATCGGCGCAAAGGTACGACGGCGCACATTTGAAATTACGGCGGCGTATCTGGAGATACGCCGGAGTAATTCCTTTGTGGATCTGGGTCCTTATATCCAACTTAGCTTCTTCATTCTTCTTCATTCTCTTAAGCCAACCCTAATGGCTAATAACACAATTCTGTATTTCTACACAATAACAAACATAAAAAACAGTTACCTTGCTTTTGTATTTTTGATGTCCTAGCCGGAACTTCACATAAGGGTCACTTAGTCCATTAGCATCCATGGCTTTGAGCTCTTGCCCCTCAATAAGTGTAATGCTCACTACTCCTCTCCAAAAGTGGGATTTTCGGTGCAGGTCTGATATTCTTAAGCTCTGGGTCTGAAACTAAATGACATGATAAAAAAAAGTTAACTACTTTTTGACTTGACTTTTTGCTCTATTTAAGTCATATCCTAGTTGTACTTTAAACCCTGTATGACTTAAAGTAGAACTTTAGTCAGAAAATTAAATCCTGCTAGATCACTTCAGGCTCACAACCTTTGCAAGTATAGATATGTAAAACACTAAACATAAGTGCCTATGCTGTTTAAAATCCTGTAATACACTGCCTCACCCTGCTCTACACATGCTCAGTTGTTCTCTATTTTTTTTAGCCTGTGCTGAAAATCAGAGCCACTAGAGGCTGATCTGCTGACAGCCTAAAGATTTACTGCTGCTCATAGGCTCTCGGCATCAAGAAAATGAAAGCCTCCAGCAAGACAAAATTGGAGCAATGCTGGATGCAATTTACAGCACACAATGATTTTGATAGCATAATTATTAATGTGGAATGAATGTTCTTTGCTAAAGAACATTATTTTTTTATTAATTTGTTATGGTAAAGTTCCACTTTAAGTCAATTTTTTCTTTAATTTCACCTTACGATCTAGAAGACAGGTGAATACAGGGGAGTCTGTTTTGAATCTCTCCTAGGTATCTACAGTTAGTTGTATATATGTAAATATAATCACAGGAAAGATATTCATTTGTACCACCAGCAATGAAGCCCAGAAGATGTAGGTCCTATATACATATGTGGGTGCCATTGGGCTCATTTACACCACGTGCAGAGAACTACATTAATCTGTACAGATCAACACAGGCTTGAAGCAAAGACACATAGAAAGCAATTGTTTTCCGTGTCCTGTTAACCCACAATACTGCCTTGAGGTGGGTTGCAGGCATGCTGCTTTTCTCTGCACTGCACTGGACCTCACCTTATGTCACCGCACCGCAGCTCTGAATTTATTTGTGATATTCCAATGAACTTGAACTAAGAAAAAGGTAAACATTGTATTGCATTGTATAAATGCAAGGCACCACATATACATGATAGACACCCAGTCCGTATCCTAAAACAGCTGGTTTTATTGTGCAAGCTAGTATGAATGAACACTAAAAGCATGGAGCATCACATATTTCACATATTTATTTGTAAAAAATTTGGGAAAACATTTATTAGTTTCCTTCCACTTCACAATTATGTGCCACAAATCCCACAAATCCCAATAAAATAAGTTTATGTTTTTAGTAGCAACATGACAAAATGTGGAAAATTTCAAGGGGTATTAACACTTTTACAAGGAACTATAAATATAGATGTTTACTGTACATGCAGCCAGTGAGATCACTGGTGCATGCGATCTGAAGGAACGTCCCACCTGTGCCATAACAGGTGGCTCCTGCGGGCATGCGCGGAGTGACGTCATAGCGACTCCAGCCAGTCACAGAGCCGGAATCCGTGAACCGGAAGAAAAAACGGATGAAGATAGAAGCTGCCTCCAGATCTGACATTTCAGCTTTAAGGAAAACTATTGATTACAAAAGAGGTTTCTGGAACTGCCAGCAAGGGGGAGCAGGGCAATCAGGTCCCCCATAGAGAGGTAAGTGATTAGGACTGCTATTGCTCTGTTGTACCCTGAATACAGACTGCTATTGCTCTGGTGTACCCTGAATACAGACTGCTGTTGCTCTGTTGTACCCTGAATACAGACTGCTGTTTCTCTCCCTGACTGCTGTTGCTGAATACAGACTGCTATGTACCCTGAATACAGACTGCTGTTTCCCTGAATACAGACTGCTTGTACCCTGAATACAGACTGCTACCCTGAATACAGACTGCTATTGCTCTGTTGTACCCTGAATACAGACTGCTATTGCTCTGTTGTACCCTGAATACAGACTGCTGTTGCTCTGGTGTACCCTGAATACAGACTGCTATTGCTCTGTTGTACCCTGAATACAGACTGCTGTTGCTCTGTTGTACCCTGAATACAGACTGCTATTGCTCTGTTGTACCCTGAATACAGACTGCTGTTGCTCTGGTGTACCCTGAATACAGACTGCTGTTGCTCTGTTGTACCCTGAATACAGACTGCTGTTTCTCTGTTGTACCCTGAATACAGACTGCTATTGCTCTGTTGTACCCTGAATACAGACTGCTATTGCTCTGTTGTACCCTGAATACAGACTGCTATTGCTCTGTTGTACCCTGAATACAGACTGCTATTGCTCTGTTGTACCCTGAATACAGACTGCTGTTGCTCTGTTGTACCCTGAATACAGACTGCTGTTGCTCTGTTGTACCCTGAATACCAATGTATAAAAGACAGTGAAAGAACATAGACTGAGAAGCATAAGTAACTAAAAAGCTGGATTATGAGCTTGATGAATAATACATTGGAAAAATCTCCAACTCTGTTTATGTGTATTGACTAAATACAGTACAACACTTAAGCACAAGTGTATTTCTCTGCCTATTTACATTTAAGTGGTTGTTCTCTATACAAAACATATTGCTTTAATATTACAAAACATGAGGATTACTGAGTCAATGTTGCATAAATAGAGCAGATTTTACTATGCATAATTTCCATGCTGCAGACACTGGATACAAGGAACATAATCCAGTAATGTCATAAAAAAAGTCCTGATATCTCTTTACAGTGAAAATGGACCTGAGTTCCAAAGTAAAGATCAGCTATGTTATAAGGAACACCTAGAAATGTTAATTTGTGACAAGGCAGTAAGTAGTACCCAAAACATTTCCATTTGTCTGGAATTCCTCCTGAAAATAGTAGTACAATTCTTGGTTTGTAAGTCAGATTAGGCACTCCTGTGCCCGTGGCCCGTGGATTCCTTGACAGAAGTATAGCCCTGGATATACAAACAATAAGCTCTTCAAATGAAGTTAAAGAAAGTCTCCAAGTCCAAGTGACTGGTACTCACTAGGGGAGATTTTTTGTTTCCATAAAGAAATGTATTCAGTAAAGAACATCGTAACATACATGTTGAAGTAATTGCCACAGGACGGCATACAAATAGAATAACGTGAATGGTACCAAAAACAGGATACGACATGAGATTCCAAACAAAGTAAAAGACCACGACTGAAGTGCTCACTGGGGGAGATTTACTAAACACATAAATTGAAATCGTATCACCACAGAGTGGTACTGCGGATACGAGAAATGAGTAGACATATGCCACGTCCCGATATTATATTTGGAAAATATGTTTTTGGATGACGGACTTAATAGACATGACACTAAATACATTTGTAGCACTACCACCAAAGGAGCTGCTGGTTTAAATTTGGGCTTGCACTCTGCCTGTCAACCCCTGAAGTTTGGCTCGATCCCCAACTGGTCAATAATATGATTGTGGAACCCAAATGGCAATAAGGGACCACAATGATACCACACAATAATAACTGTAGTTATTTATTGTTACCTTGATAACCAGTGGTAAGATGTGGTAAGATGTTTTCTCGGCATGAGAAAATAAAACAATGGTTACACAAATAACAATGACTACACACAGCTCCCTGTAAAAGTCAATGAGACACAAATGCTAGCTCAGTTGGTGCTCTTATCTATTTGTATACCGATAAACAGGGTGCAAAGATAGAATGATCACTTGATGCGTATAATGTAGAGGTAAAACGAACGCTAGTTCTCCCAAGTCGTTGTGTGGCTCTTAGGGCAATGTGTCTCTACTTGCGGCGCTGCAGACGCCAGCAAGTACCAGTAGAACTATAGGACCCTCGCTCCTGCGACCCAGTTAACTATGTTGGTAAGCAAGTGCCCTCTCACCACATGAGACCTCGCCTTGCCGGTGTCCTCAGTCCAGAACTTCCCTTCAGTTATCAGTCTCCCTGGTCCTCCGCGCAGCCTCTCGCTGGATACCGGTGGATGTTGCGAGGTGTAGTCCCTCTCTGGTTTGGTCGATGAGACTGTCCACAAGGATCCCTTTCTGGCTAGGCGATTCACTCTCTCTAACGTTAGCCCCAGGCTTCTCCGGCCTAGGCGCTCCCACAGCAGGCCTCTTGCCTGTTGAAAGATGGCGTCCCGAGAGAGCGGGCTGAGACCGCGCTTGTCTTAAATAAGTTCTCCCATCAGGCTGTGTGCGGTGCATTGTACTTTGATAGTACATTGGCCTTGTGGGTAATGTAGTCTCAATTCCACCCACGGCGATAGAGTCTCTGGGCCAGATTCACGTACCGGCTGCGTCGGCGTAGCGTATGTCATTTACACTACGCCGCCGCAACTTAAATGAGCAAGTGCCGTATTCTCAAAGCACTTGCTCAGTAAGTTGCGGCAGGCGTAGTGTAAATGGCCCGGCGTATCCCCGCGTAAATGAAAGGGGGCGGCTTGTATTTAAATTAAGCACGCCCCCGCGTCGATCGAACTGCGCATGCGCCGGCCGGGAAAAAAGCCCAGTGCACATGCTCCAGCTCACGTCGGAAAATGTCACTGAAGCCGACGTGAGCATCATTAACGTAAAGCCCTATTCGCGAACGACTTAGTAAAACGACGTAAACGACGGAAAAAGACAACGCTGTTCCGACGCCATACTTAACATGGCATACGACGGACCTTCGTAAACTTACCCCTCATATAGCAGGGGTAAGTTTACGCTTACGGAAATTACGTAAACGACGACGAGGCGGCGCAAAAACTTTCGGGAATCAGCGTTTCAGGCTCATTTGCATAGGCAAATGAGAAAACGACATAAAAGCCACCTAGCGGCCGGCGTAACATTACACTTAAGATCCGACGGTGTAAGTGACTTACGCCAGTCGGATCTTAGTGTAAAACTGGCGTATCTTGTTTTGTGAATACAAAACAATGATACGCCGGCGGGATTTTCGAATTACACCAGTGTATCTGCAGATACACCAGCGTAATTCTTTTGTGAATCTGGCCCTCTGTCTCTTGTACCACAATGCCCATAATGCTTTGTCCTTAACATAACTGAACCAAACAAGCTTCAATAATATAGCACACAAGAAACACCAGAGGGAGCCACATTTCTATTCAAGCACAATATTGCAGTCTGTTAAATGCATGCAATAGTAACACCTTGCTACACATAGTTTTGTAAAAAAAAATATATATAAATGTATTTACAGTATTTACAGAAACATATGAAACAATTTTTATTCCGAACCGTGTTTAGGCTTCATCAGACATTTGCTGTTGGAATTTCCGACAACAAATGTTTGAAAGCTGGTTCTCAATTTTTCTGACAACAAAAGTTCTTGTCAGAAATTCTGATCGTCTGTATGCAATTCCGACACACAAACATCCTATGCATGCTCGGAATCATTGAACTTAATTTTTCTTGGCTCGTCGTAGTGTTGTATGTGACCGCGTTCTTGACGTTCTGAATTTCCGACAACATTTGTGTGACCGTGTGTATGCAAGACAAGTTTGAGCCAACATTCCGTCGGGGAAAAAAATCCACGGTTTTGTTGTCGGAAATTCCGACCATGTGTAGACGGCATTAGTATTGAGAAACCCAAAGGTCACTCTCCAAGAATTTGATGTAGTAACGTAATTTAGAATCTGGTGCAGCTCTGCATAGTCGTCAATCAGCTTCTAACTTATACTTGTTCATTTAAGCTTTGGCAATAAAACCTGGAAGCTGATTGGTTTCTGTGCAGAGTTGCAACAAATTTTGCACCCTGCGGTTTTAGTTAGTAAACCCCACTGTATCCTGAATACAGTGTTGCCGCCTGCAGTAACAGTCAGTTTCTGTACTTGATTTGCCTATGTCCTGGAACCTCACATGAACTCTCTGCAAATATTTAGGAGGCCAGAGGTCCCTTAGCCAAAAAAGTAGATGGGACCCCAAAAAGGATTATTGCAGCTGTAGGTATTCTCCCAGGGATGGCACAGCCCTCAGGCTGGGTCTGGTCTTACTCCCAAAGAAACAAGAGCCCTCTGTTCTGGGTGCCTGTCTATTTATACCCCCAGCCGCCTGCTGGTCACCCACTCCCCTGACCAGAGCAGAATCTAGGTTCTTCCACCCACTATATCCCATAACTCAGTGGGATGTAGGGGAAAGTAACTGAGCCTGCACCAGAAGAACACAGAGCAGAAAATATTAAGCAATTGTTGCTCCTGCTGGCTACAGGGAGTCCAAAAAAACAAAATTTAACACAGGCAGGGCTGTGTATACCCACAAGGGGATGCACATGTGTTCTTTTTTCTCTTTCCATTTCTTTATTCATTTTTTTTTTTTTTGTTTTGGACAAAAATTCAAACAGCACAATTTCAGACTGGGGTGCGCCACTACCGGCCCCACAAATGCAAAATGAAAACAGTCTAAAAAGGTGTTCTGTACTCAAACTTCAAAGACAACTGTAGGTTAAAGGGTAATCTTGTCTAAATTTGCTCTGGTTTGTGTATGTACAGTATGAATGTGTGATAAGGATCTGAAGGCAGGGACTGATATGAATATACAGTATGTAAAACACTGTGTAAATTGTTGGTGCTTTATAAATGTCTCTAATAAATAATTAATACACAGCCACAGAACTACTAATTGTACAAGAAGGCCAGCAATAGCAATCCACATATTCCTCTCATGATAGGTCTATTCCCATTCTCTGGAACTCCCTACTCCAATCTGTCTGGCTATCTCCTACCCTGTCCAGTTCAAGGAAATCCCTGAAAACTCATCTCTCAAGGCCTCTGCCTAAGAACTGTATAACTCATAGTTATTACCTTTTTACTACTTCCCCTTCCCTCTTAGGCCGCGTACACACGGGGAGACATGTCCGCTGAAACATGTCCGACGGACCGTTTCCAGCTGACATGTCTCCTCGGATTTTGTTTCGATGGCGTGAACACACCATCGGACGAAAATCCCCTCGGACTGAGGATGCGGTGACGTGGCGGTGACATTGATGCCGCCACGTCGCCACTCCAGGAAGTAAAATACTTCCACGCATGCGTCGAATCCATTCGACGCATGCGGGAGATTTATGTCCACTGGTTAGGCGTACTAACCAGCGGACATGTTCGACGGTGCTTTGAAATTTGTCCGCTGGAGAAACCTGTCCGCTAGGTTGTACACACAATCGAATATGTCCGCTGAAACTGGTCGGCGAACCAGTTTCAGCGGACATGTTCGATCGTGTGTACACGGCCTTAGATTGTAAGCTCTCACAAGCAGGGTCCTAATAATCTTTTTGTATTAAATTGTATTGTAAGGGCTCATTCACACGTGCAGTGACGTATGAAGAGTAATTCACATTGTTTCGCTCTTTATAGGGCATTTGACAGGTGGTTAAGAGGTTTTATGTCACCTCCTTACCATCTGATTTAACCCTGTAAGTGCCGTGCTACTGTGCCACAGACAAACAGTTATTTCTTCAAAATAACAAAAGGTAAGACTCTGCAACAAAATTCTTGCACTGCTGTGCATGTTGTGTTGTAATAATTCAGAGGGGATTTTCTTTTTTCCTAACAAAAGTGGAATTAATCTTTAAGCTTCCGTTTATTTTAGTTTTGTGTTTAGAAGAATCTAACTTTTATATTGTGTATAACTAATTGTGTTTTTTCAACCTTATTGTAGACATAGTTCTGATGAAGCGGTCAATGCCGCGAAACGGGTCAAGATTGTCGTGACCCCCAGCGCATTATTTTGTTCCCTTTCGGGATTATTATACTGGCGTTATGTATGGTCGTCACTTTAAGTTTTGTATTGTGTTTCTTTCTTGTATTCATTAAAAAGTATTTTATTCTTATTTTGTAATTTTGTTATCTAATTCTACCTGTACCGCAATAGTCCAACCGTGCACCCTTTTTCGTTTGGGGACCTTAGACCCAATGTATATCACCTCATGATAGGGGGGGGGGGGGGGGGGGGAAAAATAACGGGGAAATCAAAATAATGGTAATGTTAATAAATGTAAGAAATGTAAGAATGAAAAACAACTCCCAGAGTGGATTTCATATGGATGCAAGCTGAACACCAAAAAGGACAATCACAAGATCCCAAAAGTACATGTATATATAAAAAGCAGTGCAGCGCAAACCAAAATTCAAATAATGATAAATATACTCATAAAAGTGAAAATGAGAACCAAGAAAGGAAAAAATGAAAAAAATAGTCCAAAACGGTAAACAACATGTGAAATAAATCCTGCGACCAGATAATAAGAGTATCTTCACCACGTGACCTGACAGCCAATTTCAAAGTGTGATCCCCTTACCAGTAAAAGATGGGTACTCTCACCTCACAGAAAGACCTTTGTTTTACCAAAGGTCTAAAAAGCTTAGATCAATGGTGGAAATCCGGATGGATCAGGGGTGTATACTATTCAGCCGTAAGGACCCGGAGACGAATAAGTATCCTCAGTGGCACCAACGAACAAGTATGTGACCGATGATATGTAAAGGAAAAAACTAGATCTAAGAGCTTCCGTAAAGCCAGGTCAATTTATTGCGTTTAAAACGTACAGGTTACTCACATTTGTGATGAAAAATGAAGGCATGTAACACCATGAGACTGGTAGCTCAAGTGAAAATATGGGACGACAGCGAGTGACGTGGAGTGGTTCCTGACCCCGGACGCGTATCGTAACACATACTTGTTCGTTGGTGCCACTGAGGATACTTATTCGTCTCCGGGTCCTTACGGCTGAATAGTATACACCCCTGATACATCCGGATTTCCACCATTGATCTAAGCTTTTTAGACCTTTGGTAAAACAAAGGTCTTTCTGTGAGGTGAGAGTACCCATCTTTTACTGGTGAAGGGATCACACTTTGAAATTGGCTGTCAGGTCACGTGGTGAAGATACTCTTATTATCTGGTCGCAGGATTTATTTCACATGTTGTTTACCGTTTTGGACTATTTTTTTCATTTTTTCCTTTCTTGGTTCTCATTTTCACTTTTATGAGTATATTTATCATTATTTGAATTTTGGTTTGCGCTGCACTGCTTTTTATATACAGTGCGGAAAATAAGTATTTGAACACCCTGCTATTTTGCAAGTTCTCCCAGTTGGAAATCATGGAGGGGTCTGAAATTGTCATCGTAGGTGCATGTCCACTGTGAGAGACATAATCCAAAAAAAAAATTCCAGAAATCACAATTTATGATTTTTTAACTATTTATTTGTATGATACAGCTGCAAAGAAGTATTTGAACACCTGTCTATCAGCTAGAATTCTGACCCTCAAAGACCTGTTAGTCTGCCTTTAAAATGTCCACCTCCACTCCATTTATTATCCTAAATTAGATGCACCTGTTTGAGGTCATTAACTGCACAAAGACACCTGTCCACCCCATACAATCAGTAAGAATCCAACTACTAACATGGCCAAGACCAAAGAGCTGTCCAAAGACACTAGAGACAAAATTGTACACCTCCACAAGGCTGGAAAGGGCTACGGGGAAATTGCCAAGCAACTTGGTGAAAAAAGGTCCACTGTTGGAGCAATCATTAGAAAATGGAAGAAGCTAAACATGACTGTCAATCTCCCTCGGACTGGGGCTCCATGCAAAATCTCACCGCGTGGGGTCTCAATGATCCTAAGAAAGGTGAGAAATCAGCCAGGACTACACGGAGGAGCTGGTCAATGACCTGAAAAGAGCTGGGACCATCGTTTCCAAGGTTACTGTTGGTAATACACTAAGACGTCATGGTTTGAAATCATGCATGGCACGGAAGGTTCCCCTGCTTAAACCAGCACATGTCAAGGCCCGTCTTAAGTTTGCCAATGACCATTTGGATGATCCAGAGGAGTCATGGGAGAAAGTCATGTGGTCAGATGAGACCAAAATAGAACTTTTTGGTCATAATTCCACTAACCGTGTTTGGAGGAAAAATAATGATGAGTACCATCCCAAGAACTCTATCCCTACTGTGAAGCATGGGGGTGGTATCATCATGCTTTGGGGGTGTTTTTCTGCATATGGGACAGGGCGACTGCACTGTATTAAGGAGAGGATGACCGGGGCCATGTATTGCGAGATTTTGGGCAACAACCTCCTTCCCTCAGTTAGAGCTTTGAAGATGGGTCGAGGCTGGGTCTTCCAACATGACAATGACCCGAAGCACACAGCCAGGATAACCAAGGAGTGGCTCTGTAAGAAGCATATCAAGGTTCTGGCGTGGCCTAGCCAGTCTCCAGACCTAAACCCAATAGAGAATCTTTGGAGGGGAGCTCAAACTCCGTGTTTCTCAGCGACAGCCCAGAAACCTGACTGATCTAGAGAAGATCTGTGTGGAGGAGTGGGCCAAAATCCCTCCTCCAGTGTGTGCAAACCTGGTGAAAAACTACAAGAAACGTTTGACCTCTGTAATTGCAAACAAAGGCTACTGTACCAAATATTAACATTGATTTTCTCAGGTGTTCAAATACTTATTTGCAGCTGTATCATACAAATAAATAGTTTCAAAAATCATACATTGTGATTTCTGGAATTTTTTTTTTGATTATGTCTCTCACAGTGGACATGCACCTACGATAACAATTTCAAACCCCTCCATGATTTCCAAGTGGGAGAACTTGCAAAATAGCAGGGTGTTCAAATACTTATTTTCTGCACTGTATACATGTACCTTAGACCCAATGGCCCAGATTCACAGAGCGATTACGCCTGTCTTCTAACTGGTGTTAGACAGGAGTAATTTCAAATTTTGCGCGCCGTATCACTAGTTTGAATCCTCAAACCATGATACGGCGGCGTTGGGCTTCGATCTGACAGGCTTACGTCTTCGTACGCCTTCGGATCTACACTGCAATCTTTTTGCGGCCGCTGGGTGGAGTTTGCTTCGTCTTCAGCGTCGGGGTATGCAAATGAGCTTTTTACGGAGATCCACGAAGTTACGAGCGTCGTTCACAATCGCGTACGTCATTTTTTCGCTACGTAAA
The DNA here is from genome assembly GCA_029574335.1 of Rana kukunoris. Taxonomy (NCBI): domain Eukaryota; kingdom Metazoa; phylum Chordata; class Amphibia; order Anura; family Ranidae; genus Rana; species Rana kukunoris. The sequence goes on from CM056049.1 coordinate 129,017,838, forward strand.
GTTAAACCAGCTTTTAGCTGGTCTAACGTTACGCGGCCTATGTTAAGTATGGCCGTCGTTCCCGCGTCGACTTTCATTTTTTTTTTTTTTTTTGCGTAAGTCGTCCGGAAATAGGAATGTCCGTAAACGACGCTACTCAAAAAAAAAAATGACGTAACGACGTGATTTTGCGCAATGCACGGCGGGAAATTTTTGAATGGAGCATGCGCAGTTCGATCGCCACGGAGACGCGCTTAATTTAAATGCCTCATGCCCCCTATTCGCGTATTTTGATTCCGCCGGGAGAAATACACTACGCCGCCGTACCTTACGGGCCAAAATCTCTCTGAATTCCTCCTAGAGCCAGGTAAAGTACGGCGGCGTAGAGTATCTCTGATACTCTGTGGGAATCTAATTCTTTCTGAATCTGGCCCAATGTTTCTATATCAAATTTCCAGGATGATGGTACTTTCTATTTTTATATTTATCTATAACTACCTTAGAGGCTCTACTTTAAATCATGTTTAGAAGAATCCATATAATAGGGTTTAGTAAGACACCATTTACGTTATATAATTTTTCTATGTATGTACTATATATTCTGCTGGACTTTCAAAGAATTTGAACTTGATGAATATTTTGTTTAGGGTCATAAACTAGAGAACTATTTGCTATATGTGTGTAAATACACGTACAATACAGACATAGATTGATAATTATTTTTTCCATAAATCCCTTTTCTGAAATTCTCAACTATATATAGCACATGGTATCTTGGAATAGGACTTGTCACAATAGCCATAGTTAGATATGCGTACAGGAGTTGGATTACAGGCAGTTTGCCTCATTATACAATATTTCTATGGCAAATCTTGTTGCTTATTTCCGTCCACCGCAGACAATGATATCTGAACTCCCTACTCCAGCCTCCTAAACATGAAGTGTTGTAGATGCACACAAATTGTCTTTCACGTTATAATCATTTGTCTTCCCATTGCGTTTTGTTTAGGAAGCATCTTTGAAAAAGTGAAATGGTCCAGAGGCATTTCTCATTAGGAAAAGTAAGTTATCTTGAAAGGTCAATAATGCAGCTCAGTATAACTCGCAACTGGAAATGAGAGTCCTATCAGGAGGAAAACTAAAGCTTTTAACAGCGGAAATGTGCTTTCTCTTTGCTAAATTTATTTCTGTAACAATACAAGTGAGATCAGTCACCCATATAACCATTCCTCCACTGATCACAATTTCTTTTCAAACTTGGCTTTGCACTAAGCCCTGCAAAAGCCAATAGCATGTACAAATGGAACTTGATTATGTTAGGAAAATAGCAACTTCAAGATCTTGACATAATCGCACAAAAGTTTGCAGTCTTATGACCCTGTGCATCCAAAAAATGATGCTAATCAATTAACCAAAGGAATGATTAAACAGTTGAGTTCATTCAGTAATAGTAACTGCTTTGTTTATGTTTTTTTACACTTTGCATGGACACTCCCTATTACGAGGGGTCTTCAAAAAAAGTTTCCACACTTTTTGATATTTCTGATGCCGCGTACACACAATCACTTTTCGTAATTTTTCAGCATGTCCAAAAAACAACGTTTTTCCAACTTCATCGTTAAAAACGATGTTGCCCACACACCATCGTTTTTGAAAAATTATCAAAAAAGCGCGGTGACGTACAACACATACGGCACTCTAAAGGGGAAGTTCTATTCGCCTTGGGGCTGCTTTTAGCTGGTTCCTTGTTAGTAAAAGACGATTTGCGCTTTTTTGTCTGTTACAGCGTGATGAATGTGCTTACTCCATTATGAACGGTAGTTTTACCAGAACGAGCGCTCCCATTTCATAACTTACTTCTGAGCATGTTTTAGCCCACACACGATCATTTTTTACAACACAAAAAATGAAATTTTCAGAAGACAAAAAACGATGTAAAGCCCACACACGATCATTTTAAATGACGTTTTTAAAAATGTCATTTTATTTCATCACGAAAAAAACGACCGTGTGTACGCGGCAATAGAGTTAAAAAGTGTGGAAACTTTTTGAAGAACCCTGGTACTTTCTTTCTAGGATTATTAAAAATACAGTACCTACCTTCTACTTTGAAGGTTACTAAGAGCAGAGCCAGAAAAGACCGGTTTATTATACATGGCCCCTTTGGCCTAAGGAGGCCTGAGAACACAAAGAAAATTATGGTTCCATCATTCAGGTTTATTTTTATGCATAAAACATAATTGCGCTAATAGCACACTTTAAAACCCTTGCCCACCAAGTGCACACATATATGTGGCCTCGGCTTTTGGGGTTATACAGGGATGATGCCCACAACTGCAGGCATCATCCCGGTACTGTTGTTTAGAGCTGGTGATTGGCTATTCAGGCATAACAACCAATGCGGCTAAAAGCCGCTCGGTTGTTATGCGGGAGGAGACATCCCCCCTCCCGCCGCTCTGACCGGGCCTCCAGTCCCACCAGGAGACCCGATCTGTGATCCGCCACCTCCAGTGTCTCGCACCAGACTGGGACGAAGCCGTAAATGGCTTTGATTCAGTCTCCGCAATGTAAACAGGGTAGCGGCGTCATGACGTCACTTTTGGGTTACTCGGCTGCCAATGAAACCGGATTTAAAAAAAATATTGCTGTTTTCGGCGATCTGAATCCTTAGAAGTAGGGATGACCCGATACCGATACTTGTACTCGGGGGAAATGCTCCGATGCCTCACCCGATACCTGGGCAGGCAAGGGAATTGCAAGTCCCCCCCCCCCCTGTGCTGTCTTTCCCCCTGCTCCATGCTGTCTTTCCCCGTGCTCAGTGCCTGTCTTTCCCCCGTCTTCTCTACCCCCCGTCCAGTCCGCTCTCTCCCCCTGTCCAGTCCGCTCTCTCCCCCCGTCCAGCCCCATCTCTCCCCCCGTCCAGCCCGCTCTCTCCCCCTGTCCAGCCCGCTCTCTCCCCCCGTCCCCTTCCCCCCCTCTCCCCACGCTTGCTTTCCTTCAACCACCCGCTCTCCCTTCCATCCACCCCCCCATCCATCCGCTCTCCCCCGCCTAACACGTCCGTCTCTTCCCCCAAAGCCCGCTCTCTCCCCCGTCCAGTCCGCTCTTTCACCCGTCCCCATGCTCTCCTTTCTTCCCCCCCCGCTTCTGGGCCCTTCCAGGGCCGCTGTCCCCCCTCAGTCTGTCAGGGGGGAGAGCGGAGGTAGGAGCCGCTAAACCCAGCTCCTACCTTTTCCGAATGAACGGAGTCAGTGATCACTGACTCCGTCCATTCATATAACTGAGCATCGTAACCTGTGTTTACGATGCTTCAGTTTATGAATGGAGAGCCTCTCCATTCATTTCAGCTGAGGCTGCTGAGAAAGGGACTGTGGCATCTACATGTGACCACAACTAACAACTGCACAGGCACCAGGATTTGGATGAGTGGATGACATCACAATTGTTACCTCAGCCAATAAGAGGAAGCCTTGTTTTCATTCATAAAATTCAAAACTTGTATCATACTGCTTCAACACAGCTTTATATACTGTATATAGCTGATGCTAAATACAGTTCATATAGCACTGATGGCAGGCATATGTAATATAGACCAGCCTGGTCCAAATGAACTATTTAAAGTTAAATTAAATCTAGAGTTAGGCTTTAAGCCCTTAAGGACCGCCGCATGTACATTTACGTCGGCAAAATGGCACAGACAGGCACATCAACGTATGTAGAAACAGGGAGGGGAGTCGCGCTAAACGTGAGACAATGCTTACTGATAGCACAATGTAATATCAAGAAATATAGTGAAATACAAAACCACAATTGCTAATAGTGAAGTCCACCCAATGCCATAATAAATGAACAAGAAAACCTAATAGGTCAAACGTGAACAAAAGGGGTTAGATTCTTGATGTTGGTCAGAAGTCCATCTATATAGTCAATGGTGTTGAATCTTGATACACAAAAAAAACGTGAAAAAAACAGTGTCCCGTTACATTCATGAAGGTCTTGCACTTGTAGAATTTCAATAAGGAATGACAACACCGGAAAGAAAAAAGAAAACTTTCATAGTGTGATACTGTTATAAAAAATATATGCACCCGTGGAAAATAACTATTTGGTAGACAAAAAACAGTGACAACCCTTCACCATAGGGCACAGTTCACACTGACCCTTACCAGATCGTAAGACCCTCTCGAGGTCAAATGCAGCCTTAAGGATGGTGAAAATGGGCTTCGTTTTATAACATCATGTTTTCCTCAGGTGAAACAAAAAGAGAGAGACTTTTCATAGTGTGGATTGCATGGAAATAAATCACAATCACCCGTGAGAGAAATCAACAAATACTGTGAGGGAGAGGAGTGCTGATACCACCACCGGACGCACACACTGACCCTTACCAGATAATGAGATCCACTCTAGGATCAATAAAGGCAGCAAGGAGGTGGATGCACTGTGTATGTTGTATCAAAGACCAGTCCTCGATGGATCACAGCATAAAAACAAAAGGAAACTAAAAATAGTGTGAAATCCTTAAAAGATTTATTCTAAAAAAAGCCAAAAATGCGCACTTACAAACAGATGCAAATTCAAGGCGATATATAAAAGATGCCGGCCGGCTTGTGGAACGCGGATGTCCCCTCGTGTTGTTGCGATGACGTGGGAGGAGACTCTCCCACGTCATCGCAACAACACGAGGGGACATCCGCGTTCCACAAAGCCGGCCGGCATCTTTTATATATCGCCTTGAATTTGCATCTGTTTGTAAGTGCGCATTTTTGGCTTTTTTTAGAATAAATCTTTTAAGGATTTCACACTATTTTTAGTTTCCTTTTGTTTTTATGCTGTGATCCATCGAGGACTGGTCTTTGATACAACATACACAGTGCATCCACCTCCTTGCTGCCTTTATTGATCCTAGAGTGGATCTCATTATCTGGTAAGGGTCAGTGTGTGCGTCCGGTGGTGGTATCAGCACTCCTCTCCCTCACAGTATTTGTTGATTTCTCTCACGGGTGATTGTGATTTATTTCCATGCAATCCACACTATGAAAAGTCTCTCTCTTTTTGTTTCACCTGAGGAAACATGATGTTATAAAACGAAGCCATTTTCACCATCCTTAAGGCTGCATTTGACCTCGAGAGGGTCTTACGATCTGGTAAGGGTCAGTGTGAACTGTGCCCTATGGTGAAGGGTTGTCACTGTTTTTTGTCTACCAAATAGTTATTTTCCACGGGTGCATATATTTTTTATAACAGTATCACACTATGAAAGTTTTCTTTTTTCTTTCCGGTGTTGTCATTCCTTATTGAAATTCTACAAGTGCAAGACCTTCATGAATGTAACGGGACACTGTTTTTTTCACGTTTTTTTTGTGTATCAAGATTCAACACCATTGACTATATAGATGGACTTCTGACCAACATCAAGAATCTAACCCCTTTTGTTCACGTTTGACCTATTAGGTTTTCTTGTTCATTTATTATGGCATTGGGTGGACTTCACTATTAGCAATTGTGGTTTTGTATTTCACTATATTTCTTGATATTACATTGTGCTATCAGTAAGCATTGTCTCACGTTTAGCGCGACTCCCCTCCCTGTTTCTAGTCTATTTTATGTTGTATAACATTTTTGAGTCGCAGCTTTTATCTATTTTATGTATATTTGGTATGCGCAATTTTCTTTCCATTCAACATCAACGTATGTATACATTGCTGCCTTGACGTGGGTCGGGGGTCCGATCGGGACCCCCCCCCCCCGGTACATGCGGCGGTCCGGTTTGCTGTGCGAGCGATCCGGGACGAGGGGACGGCGGTTTGTTTTTGTCAGCCCCCTCCTCCCAGCCAATGCGCGCGCTCCCCGCCGTGTCACTTCCTCCACAGGAAACACAGGAAGAGGGAAGTGATGTGATCTCTGCTCTCGGCAGTTTTTTCAACCGCCGCTGAGGAGAGATCACATCACACAGTGAGTCTGCACAACACTACACTGACACCAGGACACGCAGGCAGACTTAACCCCTTGCGATCACCCCCACCCTTCCCCCTGTCACAGTGTCACTGAATGCGGTAATCATATATGTATGATTACTGTATTTAGTGTCAGTGTGACAGTCAGTTAGTGTTAGGTTCAGGGTAGCCCCCGTACCCCCCCCCCTAATAAAGTTTTAACCCCTTGATCACCGCCCTAGTTAAACCTTTCACTCCCTATTGCCAGAGTCACTAAGCGATCATTTTTCTGATCGCTGTATTAGTGTCGCTGTTCCCGCTAGGTAGCTATTTTTTTTTTATTGCGATTTTTTTTTACTAAAGACATGTGGCTAAATACATTTTGGCCTAAATGTTTGACTAAAATTTTGTTTATTTGATTTTTCTTATAACAAAAAGTAAAAAATATTGGCCCAGATTCATAAAGCAATTACGCCTGTCTAACTGGTGTTAGACAGAAGTAATTTCAAATTTTGCGCGCCGTATCACTAGTTTGAATCCTCAAACCATGATACGGCGGCTTCGGGCTTCGATCCGAGAGGCTTACGTCTTCGTAAGCCTTCGGATCTACGCTGCGATATTTTTGCGGCCGCTGGGAGGAGTTTGCGTCGTTTTGATGCGTCGGGATATGCAAATGTGTTTTTACGGCGATCCACGAAGATACGAGCGGTCTTCGCAATCGCTTACGTCTGTTTTTTTTTACGTACTGTTAGACCAGCTTTTTGCTGGTCTAACGGTGCGTAGCCCATGTTAAGTATGGCCGTCGTTCCCGTGTCGAATTTATTTTATTTTTATTTATTTTTCCGTAACTCGTTCGGGAATAGAAATGTCCGTAAACGACGCTACTCAAACAACGAATGACGTAACGACGTGATTTCGCGCAATGCACGGCGGGAAATTTGCGAACGGAGCATGCGCAGTTCGATCGCCGCGGGAACGCGCCTATTTTAAATCCTTCACGCCCCCTACTCGCGTAGATGGATTGCGACAGGAGAAATACACTACGCCGCCGTCGTTTACTGGACAAAATCTACCTGGATTCCACGTAGAGCCAGGTAAAAAAGGCGGCGTAGTGTATTTCTGATACGCTACGAGAATCTAATTCTCTATGAATCTGGGCCATTGTTTTTTTTTTCAAAAATGTCGCTCTATTTTTGTATATAGCGCAAAAAATAAAAATCGCAGAGGCGATCAAATACCACCAAAAGAAAGCTCTATTTGTGGGAAGAAAAGGACGCAAATTTTGTTTGGGAGCCACGTCGCATGACCGCGCAATTGTCAGTTAAAGTGACGCATTGCCGAATCGCAAAAAGGGGTCTGGTCCCTTACCTGCATTTTGGTCCGGGTCTTAAGTGGTTAAAGCTAACGTGTATTCTGTGTATATTTGGCTTTCCCTAGCTCCTCCTTCCCCACTCATCAACATGCTTATACATATTTTAATAAAACCTTTCTGTGGTCATTAAATACCTTGGGCCAGATTCACAAACAATTACATTGGCGCAGAGTATCAGAGATACACTACGCCGCCGTATTTTACCTGGCTCTACGACAAATTCATGTCGATTTTGGCCCGTAAGGTACGGCGGCGTAGTGTATTTCTCGCGGCAGAATCAAAATACGCGATTCACGCGGGGGCGTGAAGCATTTAAATTAGGCGCGTCCCCGCGGCGATCGAACTGCGCATTCTCCGTTCAGAAATTTCCCGCCATGCATTGCGCGAAATAACGTCGTTACGTCATTTTTTGTTTGAGTAGCGTCGTTTACGTACATTCCTATTCCCGGACGACTTACCTAAAAAATAAAAACAAACGTTGAAATTCGACGCGGGAACGACGGCCATACTTAACATGGGCTGTCTAATATTAGACCAGATAAAAGCTGGAATAACTTTACGCGGCAAAAAGATGACTACAGATGCCGTAAGAGATTGCGAATGACGCTCGTAACTTTGTGGATCGTCGGAAAAAGCTCATTTGCATACCCCGACGCGGAAAACAACGGGAACTCCACCCAGCGGCTGCAAATTTATTGCAGCGTAGATCCGAAGGCGTACGAACACGTAAGCCAGTCGGATTGAAGCCCGAAGCTGTCGTTTCATGGTTTGAGGATTCAGTCTAATGAAACGACGCACGTAATTTGAAAGTACTCCGGTCTAACGCGAGATAGACCGGAGTAAGGGCTCTGTGAATCTGGCCCAATGTGAGGATGCATTGTCACCTTAGGATGGGAAATGCATTGCTGGCAGGATCACCAGGTGAAAATAAAAAGAAAAAAGCCTGAAAAGAGAAATCTCATGCAGCCACCACATCTATAGACTGGTAGGCAGTGATTTACATACTTTTTTTTCTTGGGTTTAGATACACTTCAAAGAACTGAGAAAAAAAGATGAAAACAAAAGTGGCGTTGTTGCCCACAGAGACTTATTGAACTTTTTGTCCATAAATTGTAAATTAAAACTTAATTGTTTGTAACTGCCAATGCCTCCACTTTAATTCTCATTTTCTTTTCTCTAGGGTTTTTAAATCCGCCAGCAATGCCTATTTTTTGTATAAGTAAGGCTATTTTCACATATATACTGGTTACTATTTATAGAAATGAATTTGTGTGTTTTACTTAATATAAAGGAGATCTGCTGCATTACCAATTCTCATTCTAAAAATGTTCATGCTATTGAGACATACAGCTCCTTAAAGAAAAATCCAAATGATTCCTTTGCAGGTAATGATATTGTGTCGTTATGTAAGGACAATTTAACGGGATGATTTTGTTGTGGTCATTATGGGATGATATTGCTGCAGGAGAGTTAATTTTAGCATGCACTGCAGAGAACTGAGACTGTCTTGTCCTTTCTCATTTTGTCCATGTATCAGTGCCACTAATGGCTTGTGTCTGTTGAGAACTTATTTCTGGTGACACTCTCATAATATAAGACAGTATTTACTGCTGAAATGAGAAGGATAAATAGCAGGCTTCTGGACAGTGAAAAAGTAATTGCCGCTCAGCTCCGGTGTATGCTGCAGCAAATGTCTGTAACAAATGTGTTATAATTCCGAAACCATATATCTTCCTGCCATAGCAGGCGAAAGGGAGAACATGATCATTTCTGAAAGTTAATGCGTTTGGATAAAAAGTTATTTATACACTTAATAATCCAAGACTCAATAAAAGAGATGACATCCTTTAAATATAGACCATTTTCTAAAAATATATGTACGACTATTGAAAGCTGGCAAAATGCTGTGATTGGAGTGAAGGCACTATATGCAGCATGTCAGCACTATATAAACACTTTGAAAAGAGTATATTTCTCAATTCTTTTCTTGCTGAAAGGGAATTTGACATTTTGCAAAAAGAATGATGAAAAGCAAGAGGGTATGGTGTCTTGTAGGGTAGACGGCGTGGTTGTTTGTGTCATGGTACACAGTGTGTTAGTTTCACCCAGTTATAATTATTTTTCTGGATATTTAAAGTGTAAAATTTTAAGTTGAATTCCAGCCCAGAGGCGATTCAGTTCACATGTACCGCGCTATACAAGTTTTCATTCATTCATTCATTCAGCCTTACCCATCTTGCACAGTTATACAAGCTTCTCTTCTGTACTAAAATTTCTTACTCCGGTTTTCCTGCACACTTTAAAGTGTTACTAATCCCAGGACCCTGCATTCACTATATCCGCTTTTCCACTGTACACAGAGCATGATAATTCAATTGTCTTAGTAAATATAAACTGCTAAATATCTTTTATAATCAGCAGTTCGAACAGTCGTGTGACTTCTATCAGTGTCTGGTAAAAGCTTGTAGGAGGAGTTTTCATTCTCCCATCATTGTCCTATGAGGATGCAGAACACCTGGTCCTCTGTCTGGACAGTGCTAATTGGTCCTGTGCTGATTACATGCACCCTCCCAGGAAACAAAAAAACTCTACCAACACACACCAAACTGAGCATGTGCAGCTTGTCCCCTAGTCTCCGTACTATCAGGAGATGCATTGGAGACAGTGGAAGAAGGGGAGGATCAGAGAAGACAGGGTCAAACGGCCTTTTTACACAATGCAGAGGATTAATCCCTGAGTAGAAAAAGCATGCTTTACTGCATATACAGACTGATTTTACTGTTGTGGCTTTAGTAACACTTTAAGTTACTTACCATGTGCATTAGAAGCTGCAGCAAGTTATATAGAGCTTGCCTCTTTCCTGGCTAGAGGTAGTTCACTATCATCTATCTCCTTCCTCCCAAGTCTTATTGTCCCTTTCTTGCCTCTTTCATTAAATTGACTTTAAGTCTTTCAATCACGGAGGTTCAGCACCGGGAAGCAATGTACAAAACTCTGCTGTCCTTCCCACTATTCTTCTGCCTGCCCTGCATAGAGAAGCAAAGGGACTTATTGATTATGTCCTTGGGTCTAAAATAAGGGCCCAGATTCACAGAGCGATTATGCCTGCGCAACAGGAGATGCGTGGCGTAAGTCGAAATGTGCACGTGCGTTTCGATGCACGGCATCCCCAGAACGAGATACGCAAAAAATCTACTTTTTTTTGTCCCGCGTAATTTCGTTAGACTGGCGCATCCGTCCGCGCAAAAGTGCGCTAGACAGACCATTGATTTGCTATTTAAATATGCTAATGAGGGACTTACGGGGATCCACAAAAGAACGTTGGGGCAGCGCAGGCGACGCAGTGTGCGCAACAGCAAAATGTCCTGTCTAAAATTAGAGCATATAAAAGCTGGTCTAAAAAGAGAAAAAAAGTCTACTTGTTAGATAAAGCAACACTGTTAGTGAGGAGCTCAGCAGTCACACGTGTTGCACAACAATCTGTATGCCAACATGCCAGGGGCATCGTCGCGCATAGCTATACTACTGACTTTAGATGAACAAAGAAGGATGAGGGCACGGAGGATGGCACGGAGGAGGGCACGGGAGAGGATATACCGCACCCGCATAGACCTGTTTGGCATGAGTGATTCTGAGGTGTTTCGCATCTTCAGATTCACCCCTCATGCCATCCTGGAATTAACCACAACCCTGCAGGAGGACATAACCAGCCCAACACACCGCTCACATGCAGTGCAGCCACTGGTCAAGGTCATGGCAACACTCCATGTCCTTGCCAGTGGCTCTTTTCAAAGAACAAGTGGAGTGGTGGCTGGGATGTCACAATCCTCCATGAGCAGATGTGTGCACCAGGTTGTCCCTGGAATCCTCAGACGCATGGCCAACCAAATCATCAAGCCCACCACTGAGGACCTGCGGCTGAAGGCAATGACAGATTTCTACAGAATTGCCAGATTCCCACACACTGTGGGGGCCATTGATTGCACACATGTGGCACTCCAGCCCCCCCATGAGACAGAGCACATGTACCGCAATCGGAAGCATTAGCATTCCATCAACGTACAGGTGATAGTCGATGCCCAAGGCCTCATATGGCACATCCGTGCCAAACACCCAGGGTCCAGCCATGACAGCTACATATACAATCAAAGCCACATCCGAATGAAATTCGATCAGAACGTGTATGGGGACACCTGGCTGGTTGGTGAGTGACATGGGTGGCAGGCATGACTATCCCCTCCCATGATGCACACATCACAAGGGGCACATGCATGACTAACATCCTCCTGTCTTTTCCCTTACAGATGACTCTGCATATCCACTGGGACCCCATCTCATGACTCCTATCCGGAACCCCCAAACCCCAGGAGAGGAAAGATACAATCAAGCACATGCCCAAACACGAACAGTGGTGGAGCGCACCTTTGGCCTCCTAAAGTCACGTTTCCGATGCCTGGATAAGTCTGGGGATACCCTCTTGTATTCCCCAAACTTCGTGTGCCAGATCATCGGTGCATGTTGCATGCTGCACAACTTCGCAGAAAGAAAGGGCCTGCAGATTGACCTACGTGATGACCTGACCCCTGAACCAGACAATCCCCCCCTAACCGAGGGTCCCCCGTCTTATGAGGGAAGAGCAGCCAGGAGACAGCTCACATTGGGCATCTTTGCACGTTAAACACACACATTAATCATGGCACAATGAGAATGCATGCATGCACACCACTGTGGTCCCTAGCACACACACCCCACATCCACATCAAATTGGATTGGCACCAGTCCACCATGCTGGACTTGTGAGCAGCGACGCCATGCCAAGGCTCCAATTATGTCACTGTACATTCATACACCATTCACACGGACCTGGGGATCACTTCTCCCTGGTCCTGGGGAACCCTTCTCCACCAAAATTGAGGGTGACACCCCTTTTCCGGCAGGAATGTCACCCCCACATTCAAACAGCATTCACAACCCAAAAAACAAAAAATACCCAGCAAAATCAAAAATTTTCCAACAAAAAAAAAAAAAAAGAGGGGAAAAAAAAATTATTGCCCTTTACGTGAGCCACGCCTGGGGCGCCCCCGGCCACGGCCCCGGCTCCTCAGGGGAGACTCATGGGGGAGGGGGAAAACCGGGAAAGGAGGAGCAGCCCCTGATCTCTGCCCACCTGGCGGCCTGCCCTCCAAGGCCACGGCTATTCTGTCCAGGGCAGCACCAAGTGTTGCCGTGTTGGCCTGGATAGCCTGGGTAAGGGCCCTCACATCCTGCCCAACGCCTGCTGATGTCGTCTGCAGTTTGTTTAGGCAGGTTGTGAAAGCCCGGGAGTGGGAGTCCAGGTTCCCCAGGCTCTCCTACATCCGCACCAATGTCTGGCTGACCTGTCCCAGATGGCGGGTCTGGAGGAACTGGTCCCTTCTCAGAGTGGCGGGCAGGAGATCGGCCAACCCCCTGGTGTTCTGGGATGAAATCCTGCCTCCAGCTGATGCTTGTGGCCGGGGAGAAGGGGAGGCCCTTGGGAGGGGAGCCATGTTGGGGGAGGAGGGGCTCCCCCTTAGGGAGAGCTGCCTGCTGCCAGCCAGAGGGGAAGAGTCCTCAAAAACCAAACGTCCAGTGCCTGACATGGACTCCTCATCCTCATGATTCTCCTCCTTCTCTTGAACCTCCTCTTGAACCTCCTCCGCGGACTCCGGCCTTGTTGGGTGGGCCTCATTAGGCTGCTGTCCTGGGGATGGTGCGGTCAGGCCAGATGGCCCTGCACCCTCCTGCACATCTGTGGATGACACAAAACATTCACAGGTTGGAGGATCCACACACTTGCCACATATTCCCTTTCACCCCCTCCCCCACACATGCTACACACCTGATATTAAAAAAAAAACTTACCTGGCACCACGGGCTCCGGACTTGAGTCAAAGCCGGGCAGGCCCTCAACTTCATGCCGATGAAAGGTCAGGGCCACCGCACGCTCCTCCGCTGTCAGCCTAATAGGGCATGGTGGGGTGGGCCCCTCCTGTGCCCCTGGCATGGGCATGCATTCTTGGCCAGCTTCTGTTTGACCAGACGCCGGAGGTCATTGATTTTTTTGTCAATCCCAGACCGGGTCCGTGTCTCCCCCTCCCCCGTTGAATTGACCTGCTCAGTGATCATATCCAAAATCTCCCTCCTCCTGGCCGGGGTGGTGTTGGCACTGTCTGGGCCGTGGAGGAAACGCCCATAATCGCTAATGGCCCGGGCAAGAATTCTTTTTTCCCCCACAGTAAAATTGAGCCTTCTTTTTCTCTCTGTCATACTTCCCAAAAAACTCACTCCCAGTCAGCAAAAATCACTCACAAAAACAAGCACAACCAATCAAGCAAGAACACACACATATCTAACACCCAAAAAATCACACTAGCACTCAGCAAGAAACAGTCACAAAAACAAACAGCAAAAATTCAGCAAGAAAACAAACGAACATATTCGGCGAACATCAGGCTCATCCCTACTCCTGATTTAGACTACAGAACTTACTTCATCCTCTCAGCGTGACTCCAGGGGGCGTGACCGGAAACCGGAGATGGTGGAGTAGAGTCAGACACGCTCCACAGCTCCGCTCCTCCACCCGACTCACGATGATTGAGGGATAGCGGCTGCAATCCCCAGAGAAGCCCCAGAGAATCGGGGTGACCACAGCGCTGCAGAGATCAGTTAGGAAGAACCCAGATAAACTCCACCAGGGGATGCGGAGGAAGAAGGGAGTGAGCATTATACCTGGAGGGGGAGTTCACAGTGAGCTGTTACAGCCTCCCCAGCTGCTCCAGCCGAATCGCCCGCTGCACTCATCCCAGCCGGAGATCCAACGATATTTCCCTCTGACGCGGTCTGCGGCGGTCAGGTGTCGCGAGAGAGGGTCTGGTGACGTGGAGACGCGCGGGGGTCCATTGGAGCGAGCGCCCTCTCCCTCCCTCTCGCCCTCTCCCTCCACGGCAGCGATACTGGTGGAACCGTGCTCGGCTCCCAAGATGCAGCCCTCTCTGTGTGGTGGAGAGCAGGGAGGACAGATAAGAGGAGGTGAGAAACCACACATAGACCAGGCTCTGGGGGAACAAGAAACGGAACTAAATATATTGAAAGCCATGCTACAAGCCCTACCTACACGGACCGACATGGAGATGCTGGTAAAACGCATGGAGGAGTCCCATCGCAAAGATATCGAGAGCGTCCGGGAGGAAGTCGTGCAGATATCAGATAAGTTGGACAAAGATGAACTGTTGTTGACTAATCTAGACGCTCGTGTCTCTAAGATAGAACAGACATGTATGGCAAAAACATCCCAGGTGAATCGCATGCAATTGCGATTAGAAGAGATGGAGGATCGCAGCAGGCGTAGGAACTTAAGATTCAGAGGGGTCCCTGAAACAGTTGAAAAGGACGCTCTACTGCCAACTATCACTAGGTTGTGTTGCCAGTTAACCCCTTCCACGCCCCCTCAGGGGTTTGAATTTGAGAGATTACATAGAGCTTTGGGCTCCCGACCATCAAACACAAACAGGCCGAGGGATATAATAGGTTGCTTTCATCGCTATGCGCATAAGGAGATGATCAGCCGTGCAGCCTGGGAGAGGGGGGACATTGAGCTAGATGGGGCACAAATAAAGATCCTACCAGACTTATCCAGGGCCACACTACAGCGGAGAGCCATGTTACGCCCTTTATTGGAGAAGATAAGGGCCTCTGGGGGGACTTACCGATGGGGGTACCCAATTTCTGTGACTGTCAGAAAGGGAGCAGACTCCTTCCTATTACAGCAGCCCATGGACCTCCCTGACCTATTTAGATTCCTGGGAGAAGAGCCACTCGAGGTTCCAGATTGGTTACAGCAGCTACCAGGAATAAGAAGATAAGGACAGAGGAGAGACCTGGGTCTCTTAGGGAGCAGGATTCGCCCCCCCCGGGTCTCCTGGCTTCCTCTCCCCCCCCCCCCATGGTCTCCCCCGGTTCCCCCCCTGATTCCCCCGCCTTTTGGGGCTCCCCCATTTTGTGGGGGGTCCCCCCCTCCCCGCCCCCGCCCCCAGCCCTCCCACCTGAAGGGGTAATAGGGCACTCACTAAAGATTAGATATAAATAAGGTTGATGACAGAAGTCTGAGGACAAATGGACATAATATTTTTTTTTTTTTTTCTCACTTTCACTACGAATTCTCTGGAAGTGAATCACAAAGAAGTATTAAGAAGCACGAGCCAAGGGCTCCTTTAAGATTATGTTTCCACTTAATCACTTAAGGGATGATTTTTCACTTATTGTATTTATTTTTTGTTACATTTTCATTATTTGTTTGTGATATAAGCACATATGCTCTTAATATGTAGTTAATAAGGAAGTATTTAGGTATCTATGAATGTATTTTTCTTGAGTTGGAATCACAGGAATGCACTAGAGTGGATGACACTTAGAGGTGAACGTGGGGGGGCGGGGGGAGGGGTGGCGGAGTGGGGGGGGGGGGGGGTGGGCTGCAGGGGGGGAACTTGTTGTGGGGGGGGGGTTGGGGCCGGAGAGGAGGGATTTAGAGCGAGGTCCGTTACTTCTGGCTCCCCAAACTATGGGCACTTATGGAGGGATGTATAGAGGGGCGCTGTGGGTGGGCCGGATTAAGGATCAAGGAAATTAGGGGAAGTAGTATAAGTAGATCTGAAAGTGGCCCCCTCTAGAATAGGTTGGTACTTATGAAAGGGGATTCTGCAGTGGGGGTGCTATATTAGTTATACGGTGTCTTCACTCTCTCACTCCTATAAAAGTAGGTCATTTGGACCAGATTCAAACCCAGGATGGCTTTTTCTTCCCTGCCCTATCTAAACGGTCCCGCTATGGACTATGTGGATCAAGAAAGGGGAACGAGGGAGAGATAACTAATTGAGAAGAGGCGTGAAGGAGAAGGGTAGGGGGGGAATAAGGGGGAAAATACAGAAATAGAAAAAGTGGGTTTGAACTGTGGAGTGGATAGGAGTGAGAGAAGACAACAAGTACTCTCTGGGAGAGGCAGAGATTGAACTAGAGTCGGTGGGGGGGGGGAGTAGAAGGAGATGAGGTGGTGCACCAGACCGGTCTTGTTAATCCCCTATGTAGGGTATTACACCCAGGGTGACTGGTGACGGGGTAGAAAGGGGGTTCCTACACAGGTAGGGTAGACTTGTTTTAGTTCTGGGGGGAGTTTGGTACATCTTGAGGGGTTATACTTGGAGGCATGAAGGGATTTCTCCTTTTAGGGTTCGGTGGTTTCCTTGGCAGTTTCCGGGGTTCGTTTTCTTTTGCTCTGGTTTTCCTTTCCTTCGGGTCTTTAGCTGGTTCTCTCTCCCTCCTTGCCTACTTACCCTACTACGCTATTAAGATCCCGGGGCAGGATGATTCTAAGATCAGTCATGTAAAACTTCAAGGTTTAACATGCGGAGAGGAGGGGAAAATATTGCATGATGTATGAAGTTGATGGGGGGGAATGATTCCGTGGACTTGCAGGGCTTGGGGAGATACCATTTTGACAGATATACCATTTTTTACAAGAATTAATTATTTCCCATGTGTATATCATGCGATGAATCAGGAGGCAAAGTCTAAGGGGAGTCTCGATTCTGATATCAACCGGGTGGCCTGGAGGCTTCAAGATAAATATTCAGACCCAATGGTAGGTTCTTTTCCTGAAAGGGAACATAGGAGAGGTCAAAGTGACTCTGGACTATGTATGTACCAAATGACAATCAGGACGTATTTTTTTAGGAAAACCCTAACAGAGCTCAGAGATTTTGCAGAGGGTAAATTAATAGTGGGGGGGGATTTCAACATCACGCTTGATCCTAGATTAGACACCTCCTCGGGGACATCATCAATTCCAGGGAATATTAGAAGGGGGATAATAAAGAAACTACACGAAGCGCAGCTAGTAGAAGCCTGGAGGGTATTACACCCAGATGAAAAAGACACACCTTTTTCTCAAACCCGCACCAGAGATATTCCCAAATTGATCTTTTCCTGATCCCCCACTACTTGATTACAGCAGTTAAGGATATAACAATTGGAAACATAACGTGGTCAGATCATGCCCCGATTAGCCTGTGTATCTCCCTCTCCAGTGCAGTATTCACGCAAGATAGAATTTGGCGGCTGAATGAAAGTTTGCTACATAACCCAGAGGTTAAAAAGGATGTGGAAAAGGAGATTGTGGCATACTTTCAGGTCAATGATACGCCAGGGAGTGACCCAGGAATGGTGTGGGAGGCCCACAAGACAGTCATCAGGGGAATCTTGATAAAACATGGATCTTACTTGAAAAAAAAAAATGGGAGAAAACAGATCAGGGAATATTTTTTTTTTTTTGTTAGGGGGGGGGGGGGGGGGGCGGAGGGGGGGAGTAACTTGAGTAACTTAAGAGAGGGAGGAAAGGGGAAGGATGGGTTATACACCCATCCTTCCCCTTTCCTCCCTCTCTTAAGTTACTCCCCCCCCCCCCCCCCCCCCCTAAAAAAAAAAAAAAAAAAAAAAAAAAACCGAAAATGAAAATGAAAGTTGAAAAATTCTTCTTCTCTCCTCCTCCCTTCCTCCCTCCCAGGTAATGGGTAGAAGATGAAATATGAGGAATTGGTAATTTGATATGTATAGGTATATATATCTGCTACAAGATGTTGTATACTACTTGTTGTCCTTTTTCTTTATTGAAAACAAAAATAAAAGATAAGTAAAAAAAGAACTTACTTCATCTCCATACCATGGTGGTGTTTTGTAGTTCACAGTAAACTGTGCAAAGCTCGCTACAGAAAGTTACATAGCTTAACGGCTTGCTGATCATCTAACTGGGAAAATCTGTCACAGGGTAAGGTAAGTGATTGACGTTCTTCCGACCGGCGCATACAGTGCGTCACGAGTTGCTGAAAGAAGCCGAACGTCGGGTCGGCACTATACGGCGCCTGCACACCGACGTTCGGCTTTTTTCGGCAACTTGTGACGCGCTGTATCGGTCGGAAGAACGTCAATCACTTACCCTGTAAATAGGAACATCCACTCCCGCAGGGAATCCGGGGGGAAAATATAGATAAAACAGTATGTACGAAAAAAAAGACCAGCATAATGTCCGTGTCACAGGTCAGCTCATTGTAATGTTAGAATTTTTTTTTAGGGTGAACCCCTGCTTTAATGCAGTACATTTCTTTGCGTTACTGCAGGCTTAATGCAGTATATTTGAATGTGTTACTGCAAGTTTAACGCCATACAGTTCAGTGCGTTAGTGCAAGTTTAACGCTGTATATTTCAGTGTGTTATGTGCCGTTTAATGCAGTACATTTGTGTGCATTAGTGCACGCTTAACACAGTATATTTCAGTGCATTACTGCAAGTTTAATGTTGTACAGTTCAGTGCATTACTGCAAGTTTAACATTATATATTTCAGTGCATTACTTTAAGTTTAGCGCCATATATTTTTATGCATTAGTGTATGCGTAACGCAGTATATTTTTGTGTGTTCCTGCAAATTTAACGTACAGTTCAGTGCATTACTGCAAGTTTAACGCAGTATATTTCAGTGTGTTATCTTCTGTTTAATGCAGTGCAGTTCAATGTGTTACTGCAAGTTTAACTCTGTATATTTCAGTTCATTATATTCTGTTTACCGCAGTATAGTTCAGTGCATTACTGCAAGTTTAATGCCATATATTTCAGTGCGTTAGGTGCCGTTCAATGCAGTACAGCTCAGTTGCTTACTACAAGTTTAATGCCGTATATTTCCGTGTGTTATGTGCCTTTTAATGCAGTATATTTCTGTGTATTAGTGCACGCTTAACGCAGTATATTTAAGTATGTTACTGCACATTTAAAGCGGTACAGTTCAGTGTGTTACTGCAAATTTAACGCTGTATATTTCAGTGCGTTACATGACGTTCAATGCAGTACAGTTCAGTGCATTACTATAAGTTAAATGCTGTATATTTCAGTGTGTTACGTGCCATTTAACACAAAACATTTCTGTGCATTAGTGCACGCTTAACACAGTATATTTCAGTGCATTACTGTAAGTTTAACGTCATACAGTTCAGTGCATTACTGCAAGTTTAACACCATATATTTCAGTGCATTATCTTCCGTTTAACGCAGTATAGTTCAGTGCATTACTGCAAGTTTAAGCCTTTATATTCCTATGCATTGTTGCATGCTTAACGCAGTATATTTCTCTGTGTTACTGCAAGTTTAATGCCGTACAGTTCAGTGAATTACTGCAAGTTTAACACAGTATATTTCAGTGCATTATATTCCATTTAAGGCAGTACAGTTCAATGCATTACTGCAAGTTTAACGCTGTATATTTTAGTTTATTATCTTCCGTATACAGTTTAGTTCATTACTGCTAGTTTAACACTGTATATTTCAGTGTGTCTATAAGATTACATTGTACTGTATGTAAAGTGTTTGTTTACATTTTTGAATTTGGCGCCGTTCTCCGCTTCCGTGCGTTGTAACGTCGCAGGAAACGGAGATCGGCGGCACACGGGGACGCTGTGTGAATCGCGCGAGCACCCGCTCGCTCACACAGCGGGGATGCATCGCTGGATCCAGGAAGAAGGTAAGCCAGCGCGCGCTGCAGGCTCTGCACGCTCGGGGATACCGCCAGGGAGGTTAATGCAGTATATTTAAGTGCGTTACTGCACATTTAATGCTGTACAGTTCAGTGTGTTGCAACTTTAACACTGTATATTTCAATATGTTACGTGCCATTCAATGCAGTGCAGTTCAGTGCGTTACTATAAGTGTAACGTTGTATATTTCAGTGTGTTACGTGCAATTTAACGCAGAACATTTCTGTGCATCAGTGCAATTTTACTGCAGTATAATATAGTGTGTCAGTGGTGTGTGACTGTGTAGCAGTGAACACTCAAGTTAAAGTGCACTAAACACCATTTTCCATTGATTAAAGTGCATCCACATCCACATTTCCACATCTATATTACATTGTGTTAATAAGTAGCCACCCCTCCCCATCCTGTCTGGGAGAACAACAAGAAGAGGCAGACATTCCCATGGCACTGTGAGAGGGCCAGCAGCATATGTGTCCACAGGCCAAGGTGGCCGTGGTCAGTCCTCAGGCAGGGCACCATTTCCTTTGTTTAGTGATGTTGTCTGTGCTATCCAGTCACAGCATGCAGAGGAGGTGGTGGACTGGCTTACTAAACTATCCTCATCCTCTGTCACCCAAGCAGAGACTGGTGCACAGTCCACTACAGCTGCCAGTGGCTAAACCTGTCTCTTGTCCACAGCTTTTTCTGCCATAGCCCCAGCATCAGGCATAGGGGTGTCAGCTGGGTTATTTTAACAAAGCATCAGCCATTTGCCACTTGATGACGCACAGCCATTACTTGATTCAGATGTTGGTTCTGAGGTTGAGGTTGAGGAAGGCAGGAACATGAGCCTACAGAGAGCGGAGAACACTGGTACACAAATTGGCAATCATGTTCCTCCAGCCGCAGCATATTGCCAAGTTGTCTCCAGTGGAAATGAGGATGGAGGAGATGATGATGATGAGGTCATTCACGTGACTTGGGTGCCAGATAGACAAGAGGAGGAAAGTGAGGGTGAGGCACAACCCCAATGAGGCAGCCATCATGAAAGAGCAGCCACCCTATCCCCTCACATTGTGGAGCTGTTCTCTCCTGGCCCACTTCCCACAGCTCAGCTGGCTTGGCATTTTTTAGCACATGTGCAGCTGATCGCACTGTTGCAATTTGCAAACTTTGTCTCAAGAACATCAAGCATGGCAAAAACATCAGACATTTGGGTACAACATGCCAATGACAAGGCATTTAACCCCCTACAACTAAGCCTGTTGGCAAGAACACCCAAAAGCCAGACAAACGGGGCGCAAATCTGTTCCACCTCCTTACTCACCTCAATCTGCCCCACCAGTGCCCATAAATGCAGCCTACCAGCATCCATCAATGCAGCCTCACCAGCTCCCATCAATTGGAGCCTCACCAGCAACCATTAAATGTAGCCTCACCAGCACCCATCAAATGCAGCCTACCAGCGCCAGTGCCCATCAATGAATGCTTGCTTGCTTCCATTTATTTGGGAGTCAGTGCACAGATACAGTCCTCTGCTGTCGCTGCGCCTCTGATACTATGTGAGAATGGAGCGGTGGATGCCTGCTGATGCCGAGACTCAGTTGCTTGCTGCAGAGGGAAGAATGTAGGAACCCCAGTGGTTGGGCGCCCTAGGCAGCAGGGTGCCCTAGGCGGCTGCCTAGTTTGCCTAGTGGTAGCACCGGCCCTGCTTAGCTGAAATTCAGAGGGAACTCCACCTGCCAGTAAATGGCCTGATTTGTGACATTCCCATCAAGTGGAACTCAACAGCTGCACATGCAGAAGAGGGCCGTCAACTAGTACCTCTGTAAGTATGGTACAACGACAGGAGGGCTCAGATTTATTTCCCTATGCCAATGACTGGTCATACAGGATGCATACACTGTACTATCACCATTTAACAAGGCCACAAGGATGGTTAGCAATGACAATGCATGCATTAGTGACACAATCCCTGTTGTGTTCCTGCTGGAACAGACTCTGCATGGCATTTTGGACAGGGCACTCAAGGCAGAACAGCGGAAGGAAGAGGGGGACTTCCTTTCCTTTCAAGGCCCACTTTATGCAGACACTATTGTTTCTATGCCACAGAACACACAATAAGAGAGGGAGGAGGAGGATTCTGGCAGTTTTGGAGGCATTGAAGCAGAGGAAGATATACGTCGAACAGTAAGAGATGGTTTTCCATCCGCAGAACCCTTGGGAGTAGTACGTGGCTTGGAGAAGGCTGTTCCAGATACTATAATCATCCGTGACCCCGAGGAGTCTGCTTCTCATGCCTTCGCAAATTTGCGGTGCATGGGCTCCCTCGTGCTTCAAAGTCTGCAGAAGGACCCAAGAATACGTACCATAAAGGAGAAGGATCATTATTGGTTGGCAACCCTCCTCGGCCACCGTTACAAGGGTAAAGTCTCAGAAACGTCCTCACAGAGAGTGCGCAAGATGAAATCTCTTGTGGACACCTTGAAGAGGAGTTTACCTAATTCTTTTCCCATCTCTGGTAGGTTACAGTGTCACGGAAAACTTAGTTTTGAGGCTTCTGTTGGTCAAGAGAGAAGCGTTGGATAAGGCGGCCACCTAAGTCATGCATTTCACAATTTTTTTAGTCCTCGCCGCCCTGGGCTGTCAGCTTTTACATCCCATCGGAAGCATCTGCATCACACGGTGGACGATCATCTAGGGGCGAAAACAGGAATGGAGAGCTTTCCAGTCGACTATCCACTGGCTTACAAGGTCAGGAGAATAGATCACTGGCCAGAGCTTGCCCAGTATGCAATTGAGCTGACTGCCCTTTATCCAGCGTGCTTTCTCTACAGGCATTCAATGCTGCTGGAGGCTTTGTTACTGATAATAGTATGTGTCTGTAAGGTAAACCAGATCTCTACCACCAAAAGGCCAGTGCAGATACATGCTTATGCTTGTGAACATTGCACACGTGCTAACATTTACTGTATGAGGAAAAAAAACAATGTCACATCTGCAGTGCCAGTTCATCGCGCACATACATGAATTTGTGCACGCACACTTGCACCAATGTATGTGCAAGTGTAGGTTTCATGGGTACAATTAACACCCAAATAAATACCAATTTTTCTGCACCTGTTTGACAGGTACAGTCAGGTCCATAAATATTGGGACATCGACACAGGTCTTTTTTGCTCTTCACCACCACAATGGATTTGAAATGAAACAAACAAGATGTGCTTTAACTACAGACATTCAGCTTTAATGTGACGGTATTTACATCCAAATCAGGTGAACGGTGTAGGAATTACAACAGTTTGTATATGTGCCTCCCACTTTTTAAGGGACCAAAGTAATGGGACAGATTAACAATCATAAATCAAACTTTCACTTTTTAATACTTGGTTGCAAATCCTGAAGTCTGGAATGCATAGACATCATTGGACGGAGCGATCACGTGGTAAACCGCCGCTATCAGCGGCGATTTACCGTGATCCGTGATGTGTCAGGTCCTCTGGACCCGGCGGTCACGGACGCTCCCGTGTGCGCGCCTCATGCATTGAAATTTGTCCGCTACAAACCTGTCCGTCGGATCTGTCCGCTGGTTAGTACACTAACCAGCGGACAGAACTGTCCGCGCATGCGTCGAATCCATTCTATTTCCGGGTTTGGTGACGTGGCGGCGTCAATGTCACCGCCACGTCACCGCTTTCCCTGGCCGAGGGGATTTTCATCCGATAGTGTGTACATATGTCCGCTGGAAACGGTCCATCGGACATGTTTCAGCGGACATGTCCCTCCGTGTGTACGTGACCTTAGAGTTAAGCAACCGCCCTGTAGATGTACTTTGTCTTTGTCGGTTGTAAAGTGGTTAAGGATGTTCCAAACAGTTGATTTGGCCACACCTAATGTTTTTTGCTATCTCTCTGATGGATTTGTTTTGTTTTTTTCAGCCTAATGATGACTTGCTTCACCGATAGTGACAGCTCTTTGGATCTCATATTGCGAGTTGACAGTAACAGATTCCAAATGCAAAAAGCACACTTGAAATGAACTCTGGACCTTTTATCTGCTCCTTGTAAATGGGATAATGAGGGAATAACACACACCTGGCCATGGAACAGCTGAGCAGCCAATTGTCCCATTACTTTTGGTCCCTTAAAAAGTGGGAGGCACATATACAAACTGTTGTAATTCCTACACCGTTCACC
Source organism: Rana kukunoris (assembly GCA_029574335.1). Classification (NCBI taxonomy): domain Eukaryota; kingdom Metazoa; phylum Chordata; class Amphibia; order Anura; family Ranidae; genus Rana; species Rana kukunoris. The sequence continues at coordinate 129,041,891 of CM056049.1, forward strand.
TGATTTGGATGTAAATACCCTCAAATTAAAGCTGAAAGTCTGCAGTTAAATCACATCTTGTTAGTTTCATTTTAAATCAATTGTGGTGGTGTATAGAGCCAAAAAGACTAGAATCGTGTAGATGTCCCAATATTTATGGATCTGATTGTACATATCATTTATATTTTTGACAGCAAGACCAATACTTGCTTTCATCAAGAGCACCTCTATAGGGTTACGGTGTGAAGGTGCCAATGACACCCAAAGACCAATTTTTTCACACCTGGTTGACAGATGCATATCATTGCAGTTTTTGACAGCAAGGCCAATTCTTGCATTCATCAAACGTACCCCAATAGGGTTACGATGTGAAGGTGTCACCGACACCCAAAGAACAATTTTTCTGCACCTGTTTGTGCATATCATATCAATGCAGTTTTTGACAACAAGGCCAATTCTTGCTTTAATCAAGAGTATAAGAAGTCCCAGAGGAAGTCACAAGATCTATGATGAAACCGGTAGGAGGAGTCTGATTGTCTGACGTGTGGGAAGCAGGAAGCAGTCTAGAGAGAAGGAATAGAACGCATTGTACACTGTGAAACCGGGGCTGTAGATCCAGGATTCAGGTGACACTATCCCCCCCTCCCCCTTAGTACTACAGCACTTTATAAGTGAACCTTTGACTGTAAATGTGAGTTGAATGTATATAGAGCGTTTTTTTTACCATATTAAACGTTTTTAAACAGTCTTACACTATTGTATGCCTTTATCGTTTTTCATATATGGTATATATGAGGAGGCTTGGTGGAAGTGACCGGGAGAAATTGGTGCCCTTTTAAAGCTGTGCTACTATCAGGAGCAGGAGGTGACCAATGTGGAGCATCAGCATACAGAAGCCAGTATAGTAAAAGGAGGCATAAGGAAGATCCCAGCCAGATTCTTAAGCTGAGGGTACACCCAGTGGGGGAGGACTGCACACTGCATGAAGACACCTTTATTCAGAATTTTTTTATGGACTTTTGCTAATCATTATTTTATATATTTTTATCATTAACTGCTTGCCGACCTGCGCGCGACTATTTAAGTCGGCAGCATGGAACGGATAAGCAGAAGGATGCATATGTACGTCCCCCTTAAGAAGCCGGCATTGTGGGTACACACGCTCCATCTGCCCGCCAGGAGCTCCGTGACTCCAACCGCAGGTCCCGCAGACTCGATGTACATGGGCATACCCGCGATCGTGCCACGGTGATGAAGAAGTGAGAAATGCTTATGTAAACAAGCATTACCCCAGTCTTCCTAGTGACAGGACAGTGTACACAGCTTCCTGTAACAGGAAGCTGTGATCACTGTCATGTCACACAAAGCCCATCCACCCTACAGTTAGAACACATCCCTAGGACACACTTAACCCCTTTAGCGCCACCTAGTAGTTAACCCCTTCACTGCCAGTGTCATTTTCGCAGCAATCAGTGTAATCAGTATAGCACTGATCGCTGTAAAAATGACAATGGTCCCAAAAATGTGTCAAAAGTGTCCGATGTGTCCACCATAACGTCACAGTCATGATAAAAATCGCAGATCGCCACCATTGCTAGTAAAAAAAAAATGCCATAATTCTATCCCCTATTATTTGTTCGCTATAACTTTGGCGCAAACCAATCAATATACGCTTATTGCGATTTGTTTACCAAAAACATGTAGAAGAATCTGCATCGGCCTAAACTGAGGAAAAAAATGTTTGTTTATATATTTTTGGGGGATATTTATTACAGCAAAAAGTAAAAAAAATATAGCACTTTTTTCAAAATTGCGTTCTATTCGCAGAGGTGATCAAATACCACCAAAAGAAAGCTCTATTTGTGGGAAAAAAAGGACGTCAATTTTGTTTGGAAGCCACGTCTCACGAACGCGCAATTGTCAGTTAAAGCGACGCAGTCCCGAATCGCAAAAAGTGGCCTGGACTTTGACCAGCAAAATGGTCCGGGGCTTATGGTTAATCATCATTTATAATATTAAGGAGCATGAGCACTTTCATATTGTCTATATTAAAATGTATTGCAAGTCACGTCTTTATGCTATGCATGGGAACTTATATTGTTTTATAGCATAGGTTTTATTTATTGATTAGTATTAGTAGCGCGGCACATGATATATATCTCTGACTTTGATTAACAGCAGCAGCAGCAGTCAATGGCCAATCAGGAGGGAGAATCTCTGAGAATCTCAGACGGCTGAGACACTTGGGGACATTGCTGGACAGAGAGGGACCTCGGGTAAGTGTTAGGGGGGCTGCTGCACACCGAAGGCTTTTTATCTTATAGAAAAGAAAGCATTAAGATAAAATTAGGATAAAAAAAAGCTTTCTGACTTTACAGTCCCTTTAATGCATAGAATGCATTAAGATAAAAAAGCTTCTGCTTTCACAATCACTTTAAACTCTTTCCTTCATCCCTCTTCTCCCCCCCACAGCTTAAATATAACTCCCTCACTTCTGTCCTCTCCTTATTACTGCACTCACCAACTCCTTCTTATTCTAAATCCACACAATAATACCGTAATTGCTCCAGGACACTGGGGCATGTCCCTTTATCCAAATCGCACTCCCATATTACCTCCCTCACCCTACTGCTTCTCCTAACCTCTGGAGATACATCAAAGAAAAAAGTTTAAGGTCCCTAAGCCTGGGCCTATAAGGGCCATATAAAGGTGGTGACACTTAATATATAGTGTGCTGTGCTCAATGCACCCATCACCCTGCACCCTAAATTTGAATTTTATGATTTGAATGAATTTTATTAAGTGCTGGCAGCAGCTGCAATCCATACAATTTATTTTTCATTCCTCTTTTTGCCAAGACCAGATTCCCCTTTTTTGCACCCTTTGGAATGCCCATTCTGTCTGTAACAAACTCACCTCTTTCCACAACCTTTATTTAACCGGTTAACGCCTGCCCACTGTATATATACGTCCTATTTTTAAAGATGGGTATCTCGGTAACGGCAGCAGCTGCTGCCACAACCGAGATATCTATCTCTTCAGTGGGCGGTTCTGTCAACAATAACGTCGGTCTCCGTGGTGGTAGCTGCGGAGGTGATCGGGTCCTCTCTGCTGGTGTGTGGGGATTCGAGTGAGGGCAACATGGCCCCCACCCATCCCCATAGCTCTGCTGGGCAGAAGTGACGTCAGTCCCGCCCAGCGTCTTAAAGAGACATTTTTCAAATGACAACATTTTTTTTTTTTTCATTTAAGCCTTAATATGAGATTTGACCTCAGATATTTAAGAGGACCTGTCATGCTTTTTTCTATTACAAGGGATGTTTACATTCCTTGTAATAGGAATAAAAGTGATAATGTTTTTTATTTTTTTTATTTCAGTGTTAAAAATTATAAAATGAATAAAAATAAATAGCAAAACAAAAAAAGTTTTAAAGCGCCCCGTCCCGACGAGCTTGCGCGCAGAAGCGAACGCATACGCGAGTAGTGCCCACATATGAAAACAGTGTTCAAACCACACAAGTGAGGTATCGCCGCGATCGTTAGAGAGAGAGAGCAATAATTCTAGCCCTAGACCTCCTCTGTAACTCAAAAAATGAAACCTATAGAATTTTTTAAACATCGCCTATCGAGATTTTTAAGGGTAAATGTTTGACGCCATGCCACGAGCGGGCGCAATTTTTAAGCGTGACATGTTGGGTATCATTTTTTTCTCGCCGTAACATGATCTTTCACAATATATAAAAAAATTGGCCCAAATTTATTGTTGTCTTATTTTTTAATTCAAAAAAGTGAATTTTTTCCAAAAAAAGTGCGCTTGTAAGACCGCTGCGCAAATACGGTGTGACAAAAAGTATTGCAATGAGCCTGGATATCACACCACTTTCTTAAACTCAATCTATCAAAAACTGAGCTCATAATATTTCCTCCCTCATGTGCCTCTTCCCCTGATTTCTCTGGATTAATGCACATGGTTTTAGGTGTAATCATGGAATCTTAATTCTCCTTTCGACCCCACATTACTGTCCAAATCTTGCTGACTCAAATACGCCCTTTCCTAACCAATGTTACCACTAAGGTCCTAGTTCACTCTCTGGTCATCTCCCGCCTCGACTACTGCAACTCCCTCTTCCATTGGCTTGCCTATACATAGGCTATCCTCCCTTCAGTCATAAATGCTGCTGCCAGGTTTATCCACCTTATCAAGCGTTCATTGTCTGCTACTCCTCTTTGTCAATCCCTCCACTGGCTTACGCTCACACAACCAAAAAAAAATCAAAGTACCAACAACAACTTACAAAACGATTCACAACTCGGCCCCCAGCTACTTCATTAACCTAGTCTCAAAATACCTATATAATGGTTCTCTTCATTTTTCCCTTCTGCCCTCTATCTCTCTTATCACCTCCTCCCATGCTAACCTCCATGACTTTTCCAGAGCTTCTCACATACTATGGAACTCTCTACCCTAATCTATCCGGCTATCTCCTAGTCTGTCCACTTCTAGCCAATCTCTGAAATGATTTCTCTTGAGAGAAGCCTTATACTGCCCCCACCTAACAACTGTACTTTTATTTTCTCCATCAACTCATCCCTCATAGCTATTACCTTTCGTATAACTTGACCCTCCCTCTTAGATTTTAAAGCGGATCTCCACCCTAAAGTGAAGATCCGCTGATCCGAACACTCCCCCCCTCCGGTGTCACAATTGACACCTTTCAGGGGGGAGGGGGGTGCAGATAGACATGTATCTGCACCCACTTCCGGCCCAGCATTCACGGGCAAAAGACGGGCATTGCATCACATCCCGTCTCCCGCCCGTTGTGTGCTGGGAACACTCGGCTCCCAGCACACAGCTGGAGCCAATCGCGGGCGCAGCGCAGCTCGCGCATGCGCCGTAGGGAACCGGGCAGTGAAGCCGCAGCGCTTCACTTCCTGGTTCCCTCACCGTGGATGGAGGGGGGAGCAGCAGGGTGACGAGCGATCGCTCAACCTCTGCTGCGGACGGCGCTGGACTCCAGGACAGGTAAGTGTCCTAATATTAAAAGTCAGCAGCTGCAGTATTTGTTGCTGCTGGCTTTTAATATTTTTTTATTTGTGAACCATCCGCTTTAAGCTCTAACAAGCAGGGCCCTCTGATTCCTCCTGTATTAAATTGTATTGAAACAGTACTGCCTACCCTCACGTTCTAAAGCGCTATGCAAACTGTTGGCGCTATATAATTCCTGTATAATAATAAGATATAGTGGGTTTTTTTTAATTCATTGTATTTTTTCCTAAACAATTGCATTTGAAAAACTGCTGCACAAATACTGTGCGACCTAACAAATTGCAACACCCACCAATTTATTCCCGAGGACCTCTGCTAAAAAATATATATAATGTCTGGAGGTTCTAAGTAATTTTCTAGCAAAAAAATACAGATTTTTACTTGTAAACAAAAGTATCAGAATATACCTGGTCCTTTTATTACTAAAGGAAAACTTGTTTCTTCAGTTGTAGATAGAGTGGAGAGGAATTCAAATGCTTGTCAGTTGTTTATTGCTAACTGTGCCTCCTTTTGGGAGATTCAACCTCTCTATTTGTCAGTCTTTAATTTTGGGTTGGTCCTGGGACAGCAATGAAGAGGAAATCTTCCAATGTAGACATTTGTTTTGGCAACCCCGGCGACACCCAAGAATTCCCTAATTTTGTAGGAATTTCTTCTCACTCCTGTTTTAGTTATGAGGATGTCTCTCCAATGAGACAAAGATGGAAAAAAAATAAACATTTAGTTCTACTTTAAGATAGGAAACATCATGGAACCATGTGAACATACCACTTTTCTGGCTTGTGAAGTTAAAGTGGTTGTAAAGCCTTATGCCGCGTACACACGATCATTTTTTGTGATGAAAAAAAACGACGTTTTCTGTGAAGTAAAAAACGACGTTTTTGAAACGTCACTTTTTTTTTTCACAAAAAGCGAGGTTACGTTCACCACTCTTTTCCATTGAAGCTCGCTTCATAACTAGCTTCTGGGCATGCGCGGGTTGAAAAACGTTTTAAACAACGTTTTTGCTACACACGGTGACTTTTTGTGAAACAAAAAACAACGTTTTGAAAAACGACACAAAAAATTCAAGCATGTTGGAATTTTTTTGGGTCGTTTTTTTTAAGACAAAAAACGACGTTTTGCCCACACACGATCAATTTAAATGAGGTTTTAAAAAACAACGTTTTTTTTCATCGCAAAAAAACGACCGTGTGTATGCGGCATTAGGGCTAGATTCACGTAGCCTGTCTTATCTTTGTGCGGGTGTAACGTATGTCATTTACGTTAGGCCGCCACAACTTTTTCAGGCAAGTGCTTTATTCCCAAAGCACTTGCCTGTAAAGTTGAGGCGGCGTAGCGTAAATGACCCGGCGGAATTCAAATTCGGTGGGTAGGGGGCGTGTAGTATTTAAATCAATCGCGTCCACGCGCCAAACGAACTGCGCATGCGCCGGCCGTGACTGAATCCCAGTGCGCATGCTCCAAATCACGTCACTAATTGTCAATGAAAGCGTGAATCGACTTACGCAAACAATGTAAATTACGTCAGTCCCGACGTCCATACTTAACATTGGCTGTGCCTCGCTAACGTTGCGCCGGGCGTAAGTCTTACGTAAACGACGTAAACAGATACGCCGGCCTGGCGTACGTTCGGGAATCAGCGTATTTGCACATTTGCATATTTTACAACGGGAACGTCACCTAGCGGCCAGCGTAAATATGCATCTAAGATACGACGGTGTAAGTGCCTTACGCCGCTCGTATCTTAGCAACATTTAAGCGTATCTCATTATGAGCATACACTTAAATTTGTGCAGGCTGAGATTAGGACTTACGACGATGTATCTACTGAGACGCCTGTCGTAAGTCTTTGTGAATCTAGCCCAGTAGGTTTTTCACCTTCATGCATTTTATGCACGAAGGTGAAAAACCTTCTGCGCTGCAGCTCCCCCCAGACCCCTCTTTTTCTTACCTGAGCCCAATCGATTCAGCAATGTGCATGAGCGCTGCGGCTCGAGCCGCTGTCTCTCTCCTGATTGAAGAGATTGATAGCGGCGGGAGCCATTAGCTCTCACTACTGTCAATCAAATCCAGTGAAACGACAGCGGGGGGCGTGTCTGTGTCAATTTGTCTGTGCCAATGGACGCAGCAGTGGGACTCGGGAGCAAGCCTGCACAGGTACCCCATGGAAAGCGGCTCTCCGTGGGGGAACCGGTGGAGGGTAGGAGTAGGGAGCCCTGGTGGGGCACCCTAGAAGAAGTGGATCGGGCTGCTCTGTACAAAACCCTTGCACAGAGCAGGTAAGTATAACATGTTTGTTATTTTTATATATATAAAAAAAACAAGAGTTTACAACCCCTTTAATTGCAGGCATGTTGTACCTTAAGCCTAGGTTCACACTGACGGCGACAATGAAATCGTTCAGCTGAGCTTGCACTATTTAATTCCCGCATTTCACTCCCAATCACTGGGGAAATTTCCGAGACATCTGTGTGGGTTTCTGCACAGATGTCAATGGAAATCACACTCCAAAATCACCAAAAGTAATACAGGAACTACTTTTGGAAATTGGTGTCGCGTCGCATCGGTTCGGACGCTGCCATTGTCGGCAATTCCATGTCAAATCGCATCAAAGTAAATCAGGGCTTAGAAGTTTAAAAAGGAAGTGCAGGTTTAATATGTTTTTTTTTTATATATATATAAGTATTTAATGGCCTTCAGTTCTTGTCAAAGTCTTCGGTTTTTCCAGAGCAAAATTTGAGTTGGATTTCTAGCTATGCAGAAATCATTACAGCTTTTTACGGACAACACAGTTTAGTACTGTCTGTACTCAAAGTCTTACATGAGGTGTAGATTTTTGCAAACCCTTTACATTTATATGAAGACATCTTCATGTGCATCATATTTTGAAACAGACTGCATAAGAAAACAAGTGATAATGGAGCAAAAAGACTGCTTGTAATATTGCTTTCTAACAGGTATCAATACATCACATCTTCTTCACCAAGAAAACACATCCCATGTGAATGAACCTTAAAAGAATAGTATGGAGTTTTAAAAAAACAAATCTAATACTCACCTAGGTAGATGCAGTATCGGTCATACTCTGCAGCTGTCCCCCCTGGCTCTAAGACAGAGAACTGAGTGATAACATGACCACTGATCTCTCAGTTCTCAGTCTTCACTGGACAGAAAGGACTGGAGGGGGCGGGAGTGTCGGGAATGGCTGGCTCAGGCTCTCACCGTTGCGCTGAGAGGCTGAACTTGCTGCTGGTCCATGCTTATCCCAACGCGCTCTAAACACATTAACCAAATTGTCACCAATAGCTCTCGGTCAAAAATTTGAAATGAGAGCCAGTAGGGTGGATTCCCAACCATGTAACTGCTGTGAGAGCCAATTACAGCAGTCACATGATACAGAAGAGGCCATGCCACCTCCGGGCATTAAAGCCCACCTAAAAGGCTGTCAGGAGGTGGTGTTTAAACCCAAGTGATCTTTTTGTTTAAAATAGTTTGTCTTCTATAAAAAGCAGTGAGTAGAAAAGCCAAAAGTAAAAAAGCCTATGTCTTAACAGCATGCTGCAGAGTGGGACCCTTGCTCTTTGTGGAGAAGCAGTAATCTCTCTCCAGAGGTCCAGTACACAACCCTGATAATTCAGGGCCAGAGCTCTCCAATCAGTGGGGTGCATGCACTTGGCTAATTGCAGAGCTATTGGTTAAAATCAGTAGAGGGCGTGTCAGACCTCTGCAACAAGACCACTGCTTCTTCACAGAAAACAAGGGTCCCACTCTGCATCTGGTGGCAGGTAGTGGGCATTTCTACTCAAGCTGTGACTGCTTTGGAAAGATAATTAATCTAACACCTTTGTATTGATGCCCTCTGTAATGTATTAAGCTGAATAAAATGAGGATTCAATTAGGCTTTAAGGTAACTATCATCAGTGTCATTCAACCTAGAAGATTGAGGACATTGTGAGTGCAGGGGATCACCACAGCGACCTGCGCTTACATATAATGATCCAGAGAGTGGTTCAGACATCATTGCGTCAGTGACACTATCTGCATCACTGCCAAAGAAAATCAGAGGAGGATTCTGAATGGTATCTTACCTACCTGAAAGCACCAGAAAAAAGAGAAGTACAATAAAACCACCCAGAGTTGAGCCTCATAATGACAAAATCACTTTAGACATTGAATAAAGAATGCAATGACCCATGTTCTCATCTTATAGGCAGTATAATAAAAGCTTTTTTTAGGAAGCAATATGAGCAGCTGTTATTTACAGGCAAACAAGCTAGGTTAGTGCACAAAACATTTTACAGATAAACAGTTTGCTGGGAAGCCATGAAGGGTCAGATTCTTGATCAACGCTCAAATATCAAACATATTATAGGAGAATACCATGACCACAGCAGCCAATGTCAGGTGAATCGATCGAATACTGTACAACCAGCCTTTCAGACTTTTTTATGCTATCATTGCTGGTGGCTGTAGCCGCCAACAGTGATCATTGTGTTCTGTTGGCAGGGAAGGCTCCCCACCAGCAGAAAACAATGGCACTGCAGAGGGATTCCACCATCAGTACTAACTGTATTGATGAAGGAATCAAGCAATTTTCTTTTCTTTCACTCGTGCTGGAGGGAAAGAAAATTGCTCAATCTACGGTCTGCTTTACAATTCTGTTTTCATGTGCCACCAATTACCTTACTTGATCTTTTCCAATTCTTCTTAATTATAGTTGTCTGCAAACAAAATAAAGTGTAATTTTATTTTTATTTCAACATACGGCAGAGCTGCCAGAGGGACCATCCTTCAATGGAAAGGCCTACTCAGTGGTCTGTATTCAGGGCAATTAAATGTATCATCAAATATGAATACCAGAAGGTTCATCTTTCTATACTGAGGTCACGTTCCTGTGTCTATTAGTATACATTTTGGACTGTATATATCAGTATAATCTTGATTTATTCATTTAGTTCACTTATTTTCTCCTTAGTGCCATGTTTGGATTCAGACATCAAGCACCTAGGCTTGAATATTAAAAAAAAAAAAACGTTTTATAAAATGTCAGCAATTGGATACAAATACATTGATTTTTATTTTATTTACTGTAACGTAAAATATTTACATATAAGAAAATTTAAATAGTATTTAAAATGTTAATGTATTTTCAACACATTATCAAACAAAATGCAAGGTAAAACCTAACTCCAGCCAAAACAGTAAGAGTCAGAACTTTTGTCAAGTTTATATTTCTTTCAGTGTCCGCATTGGGGAGATATCCCCATTATTTTCTGTCCTTATGACGCCATCGGGTTGATTTACTAAAAAAAGCAAAATCTGGTGCAGCTTCTCATGGTAGTCAATCAGCTTCTAACTTCAGTTTGTTTAATTAAAGTGTTACTAAACCCAGGATCCTGCAATCACAATATCTGGTCTCCCTCAGTACACAGAACATGGAAATGCAATTACTTTAGTAAATATAAACTCATCAACAGTATACAGAATAGCAGTCTTGTGACTTCTATCAGTGTACTGCCGAGCACTGGTTAAAGCTTGTAGGAGTTTTCATTCTCCGCTGATGATCCTATAAGGCTGCATGACCCCTGCTCTCTGGCTGGATAGTGCTGATTGGCCCTGTGTTGATCACATGCAACCCCCCCCCCCAAAAAAAAAAAACTCTCTAGCAATACACACCAAACTGAGCATGCACAGAGTGCCCCAAGGCTCTATCTTATCAGGAGGTGGTTTGGAGACAGTGGGGGAAGGTGAGGATCAGAGAAGACCAGATTAAACAGCCTTTTTACACATTGTGCAGAATTAACCCCTTGGGTTTCACAGTGAGTATAACAAGCATGCTTTACTGAATATACCTACTTACTTTACTTTACAGATTTTATTGTTGTGGGTTTAGTAACACTTTATACGTACCTCCTCTACTGCAATGGATTTGCACAGAGTAGCCCAGATCCTCCTCTTCTCGGGTCCATCTTCTGTTATTTGGCCCCTCTCTCCTGTTGAGTGCCCCCACAGCAAGCTGCTTTCTGTGGGGGCACCCAAGCTGAGTTACAGCTCCATGTGTCTATTCAGACACAAAGTCGTGACCAAGCCCTGCCCCCTCACTCCCCTGATTTACCAGCTGACTTTGAACGACAGCAGCAGGAGCCAATAGCACCGCTGCTGTGTCTCAGCCAATCAGGAAGGAGAATATCAGTCGGCTGAGAGACCTGTGGACATCGCTGGACAGAGAGGGACCTCAGGTAAGTAATAGGGGGGCTGAGGGAGGCTGTTGCACACAAAATGTTTTTTATCCTAATGCACAGAATGCATTAAAGTAAAGAATTGTTTTTTTATTTTCTAAATAGGTTCCTTTAAGCTAGTGCATTGTTGGTTCACTTTTAATTTGATTTCCCTTCTAAATGTTTGTTCTCTTTGTCTGAATTTCTCACTTCCTGTTCCTCCTCAGTAAGCTGTTCTCGCTGACTTACCACCGCTCGGATGATGGGGGCAAGCTTACTGAGGATAAACAGGAAGTGAGAAATTCAGACAAAGAAAAAAAACATTTAGAAGGGAAATCGAAGGAAAGGGTAAGTGAACCAACAATGCACTAGCTTAAAGGAACATATTTAGAAAATAAAAAACAAACCCTTACCACCCCTTTAAGATAAAAAAATAAAAAAACTTCAGTCTTTATAAGCACTTTAAGCTTTGCCAAAAAAACATAGAAGCTGATTGGCTTCTATGCAGAGCTACACCAGATTTTGCACTCTCCAGATTTAGTAAACCCCCTATGAGGCAGTGCTGATATCACAGGGACACAATGACAGAGGGTAATAAAACAGATGTTACAACACATCCTCCTCCCCAATATAAATGTGTCTCTGTTGCTGGCCCTTTACCCATCAGCGAGTTATCCTGGTACTTTCAGTCCCAGACAGCAAGTAACGGTAAACCTGCCCCAGGGGAACATCATAAAAACCTGGCAAAGATTCTAACACTTCCCTCTGTACAAAATGAAGTTCTGGCTGGAGCTGAGCTTTAAAAATAAATTTTCATCACACTAATGATATTTTATATCTGGAGTTTAACACAGCTCTGAACAGCGCTGTGCATTCACCCTGAATATGTCTTTATAGGCCAGTACTTGGTGAGACCCTCTGGCTGAATAGAAATCACAGGCATGCAATGATACTGAAAAGAACAAAAAAACTGAAAAAACACATTACGTTTGTGATAAGTTCAGCAAGCATGTGTACAAAGTAAGCCATTCCTTCATGCACTCACATCACAGAAATCCACAGATGACGTGCAGCCATATCTATCATATATAGTGAGGTAGAAAGGTGGACAAGCAGAACGTTTTTTGTGTTATATAGTATAATCTGATCTCAGCCACCCCTCACGGGGGCGCTTTCATAAAAAGAAGATAGTTTTGTTTTGCTCATATTCTCTAAACTGACTTTGTAGAATAACGAATGGTATCTGTGGAGTGGTTGGTTTATGTAACATTTACTGTGATCTGTTCTCTGCATCCCCTGTGAGAATAAAGCAGAGTATACACAGATGAAAAATTGGCCAGTTCAGCAGGAATCAATCAACTATTGGTCCATGTGTACTGATGTCTGTTCAACAGAGGCCCGTCCAAAACAACTGTCTTCTGCCGAACGGTCATGCTGAAAAGCCAGCACTTGCGAAAAAACTGACCGCCGTGGGAGGGAGGGTTAAAAACTCCACATTTTTAGCACCTACCAACATCCTTCCCCCTTAAGGCAGCTGATGGGGGTGTTTACGTGCCATGATGTTGATGCTTTGCTTTGCATCCACAGCAAAAAAATTCCACTCCTGCCATGTTCGGTTGGAAGCTCTCTGAATGCAAGCCACAAGTGAATATGGAAGGGCCAGAAACACAGTGCAGCTGTGTGCAAATGCACATGGTTGCAGGCGTTGGCGTCATGGTGAACCCATGATACATATTACATACCGTAATTACATAGTTGGTGAGGTTGAAAAAAGACACCAGTCAACCCAGTTGAAACTATGATGTGTGTGTGTATATGCATATGTGTTTTTTTTTTTTTGTAAATTTATTTTTATTCGTTTTAAACATTCAAACAAACAGAGCAACGGACCCAGCAAGACACTGGGCCAGTGATAGGCCAACATGGCCGAAGTACACTACCTGTACAGGTACTACCAGCTATCTAGCAGTAATACAGACTAAACAATTAAGAACAAAAACTTGCTCAGCTCCCACTCTCCTCTGCCTTAAAACCACCGGAAACCTCTCCAGAATTCATATTTGACACCCCACATTACCCGGCCGTGCCCCCCCAACAACGTCCCGATGAAGTACCAAGAAACCCACCTCCGATGTCAGGCTCTACCCAACAGTCAGATCAGAGTTGAACCAGGCCTGCCAAACCCTGTAAAAAAAAATCCCACAACCTCTAGAAAGGCATGTAGCCTTATAGTATGGCATCATTGAATTGACTAGGCCCTTCCAAAAGTGCAAATCCGGTGCCCCCGGCTTGCGCCATTTTAACAGAATGGCCTTGCTTCCATAACACAAAAGGATGTTGAGAAGGGTCCTATGAGCCCTGGACGGCACAACATCCATGCATATGTGTTTAAGTCAGTAGTACATCATATACCTGTGTGTTGTGGTCGTTAAGGAGCCCATCTAATAGTTTTTTTTAAACCAGGGGTCTCCAAACCCCGGCCCGCGGGCCACATCCGGCCCGCTTGTGTGTTTTATCTGGCCCGCCCGCCCGCAGCTGGCAGGTCCTGCAATCAAAGCCGCACACCCGCCCGTGCTGTCACGCCGTGCTTTTTGATTGGCTGCTGGGATCGCCGAAGTCCCGGCAACCTGTGACGTCACAGGTGCGGCACCTCCCCTCTTCCCGCCCGCTGTTTGAAATTACGATCCTTCCACATGTGTAGCAGCGGGCGGGAGTCGGGACTCAGAGTTGCAGAGAGCTGCGGAAGAAGAAAAGAAGAAGAGCAGAAGCCGGCTACAGCGGAGGCAAATGTTGCACAACGCTGATAGGGATATTGCTGTGCTGTGCTGCTCTGCTGGGGACACATACTGATGGGGATATTGCTGTGCTGCTCTGCTCTGCTGGGGACACATACTGATGGGGACATTGCTGTGCTGCTCTGCTCTGCTGGGGAAACATACTGATGGGGACATTGCTGTGCTGCTCTGCTCTGCTGGGGAAACATACTGATGGGGACATTGCTGTGCTGCTCTGCTGGGGACACATACTGATGGGGACATTGCTGTGCTGCTCTGCTCTGCTGGGGACACATACTGATGGGGACATTGCTGTGGTGCTGGGGACACTGCTGATCGGGACATTGCTGTGCTGCTGGGGACACTGCTCATAGGGACAATGCTGTGCTGCTGGGGACACTGCTGATGGGGACATTGCTGTGCTGCTGGGGACACTGCTAATGGGGACATTGCTGTTCTGATGGGGACACCGCTGATGAGGACACGGGTGTCCCCATCAATGGTGTACCCATCAGCACAGCAATGTCCTCATCCGAGGTGTCCTCATCAACCATGATGGAGACACTGTTAATGGGGACACTGCTGATGGGGACATTTATGTTCTGATAGGGACACTGCTGATTGGCACACTGCTGATGGGGACATGGGTGTCCACATCAATGGTGTCCCCATCAGGACAGCAATGTCCCCATCAGCAGCAACACCATCACCGGTGTCCCCATCATCGGTGTCCCCATCAGCACAGCAATGTCCCCATCAGCAATGATGGGGAATCTGCTGATGGGTACACCGCTGACGGGGACATTGCTGTGCTGATGGGGACATTGCTGTGCTGATGGGAAGTTGCGCTGGACACTGCTGTGCTGGGGACATTGCTGTGCTGATAGGGACATTTCTGTTTTGATGGGGACACTGCTGATGGGGACACGGGTGTAGCCATCAATGGTGTCCCCATCAGCGGTGATCCCATCAGCGGTGTCCCCATCAGAGGCGTCCCCATCAGCGCTGATGGGGACGGTGCTGTGCTAATGGGGACATTGCTGTTCTGATGGGACATTGCTGGGGACACCCTGATGGGGACATGGGTGTCCACATCAATGGTGTCCCCATCAGGACAGCAATGTCCCCATCAGCAGCATACCCATCATCGGTGACCCCATCATCGGTGTCTCCATCAGCGGTGACCCCATCATCGGTGTCTCCATTAGCGGTGACCCCATCAGCACAGCAATGTCCCCATCAGAGGTTTCCCCATCACCGCTGATGGGGACACCGCTGTGCTAATGGGGACACTGCTGATGGGGACACCGCTGATGGTGATGCCTCTGATGGGGACATTGCTGTCATTGCATCCCATCATCGGTGTCCCCATCAGCACAGCGATGTCCCCATCAGCAATGATGGGGACACTGCTGATGGGTACATCGCTGACAGGGACATTGCTGTGCTGATGGGAAGTTGCGGTGGACACTGCTGTGCTGGGGACATTGCTGTGCTGATGGGGACATTTCTGTTCTGATGGGTACACTGCTGATGGGGACACTGGTGTCCCCATCAATGGTGTCCCCATCAGCGGTGATCCCATCAGCGGTGTCCCCATCAGAGGCGTCCCCATCAGCGCTGATGGGGACAGTGCTGTGCTGATGTGGACATTGCTGTTCCGATGGGCAGACTGCTGGGGACACCGCTGATGGGGACACGGGTATCCCCATCAGCGGTGACCCCATCATCGGTTTCCACATCAGCACAGCAATGTCCCCATCAGCGGCGTCCCCATCAGCGATGATGGGGACGCTGCTAATGGGGACACTGCTGATGTGAACATTGCTGTGCTGATGGGGACATTGCTGGGGACACCGCTGATTGGCACACTGCTGCTTGGGACCAGGGTGTCCCCATCAGCACAGCAATGTCCCCATCAGCGCTGATGGGAACACCGCTGAGCACAGCAATGTCCCCATCAGCACAGCAATGTCCCCAACAGCAGCGGCCCCATCAGTGGTGTTCCCATTAGCGATGATGGGGACACTGCTGATGGAGACTCCGCTGATGGGGACATTGCTGTTCTGATGGGGACATTGCTTTTCTGATGGGGATATTGCTTTTCTGATGGGGACATGGCTGTGCTGATGGGGACATGGCTGTGCTGATGGGGACATGGCTGTGCTGATGGGGACATGGCTGTGCTGATGGGGACATGGCTTGATGGGGACATGGCTGTTTTAAAGGGGACATGGCTGTTTTAAAGGGGACATCAATGGTGTCCCCATCAGCACAGTGGCGTTCCCATCAGATTTTTTTCCCCGGCCCCCGAATACTTGTAAAATCTACAATGTGGCCCTCCTGTTGAAAAGTTTGGAGACCCCTGTTTTAAACTATTGACACTCCATGCTGATAACACTGCTTGTGGAAGAGAATTCCACATCCTTACCTCACTAACTGTTAAGAACCCTCTACACAGTTTAAGGTTTAAACGCATCTCTTCCAGTTTTAGTTAATGGGTGCGTGTCTTTTTAAATTCCCTTTTACTGAATTTTTAATTAATTTTTCCATACGCTAGGGTCACCATTACGGTATTTGTACATTGATATAATATCCCCTCTTAAGCGTCTCCTCTCCAGAGAAAATAAGTTCAATGTTTGTAGTCTTTCCCCAAAGCTGAGGTCCTCCATTGCCTTAATTAGCTTTGTTGCCTATCTCTGGACTCTCTTTAGTTCCAGCACATCTTTCCTGGGGACAGGTGCCCAGAACTGGACGGCATACTCAAGATGCGGCCAACCCAATACAAAACCTTTAGAGCAGAGACTGCAACCCAGGCCTTCACGTCCAAATCAGTTCCTGTCCTCATTAATTGCGCTTCTGGCAGAATCGTCAATAATTTTGTAAATATTTTATTATATCTTTTCATGTGACAACACTGAAGAAATTACTCTTTGCTATAATGTAAAGTAGTAAGTGTACAGCTTGTATTATGCTTTGTACACATGACCAGTTTACCCGTCTGGAAAACTGCCATGACAGCTTTTGGCCAGGAAAACTGTCCGTGTGTACGCTCCAGTTTTCCCGAAAGGAAAACTGCTGGGAATTGCGGTGGGAAAAATGAGAGCGTGTTTCCATTTTTCCGGCCGGGATTCCCGGCGGTTTTTAACCTGGCAGTTTTCCTACGGTGAAAGCCTGCGGGGGAGCATACACACGGCCGGGTTTCCTGGCCAAAGCTCTCATGGCAGTTTTCCTGCCAGAAAAACCGTCCGTGTGTAGGGGGAAAAAGCTGCAGAGCCGATTCTTGGCTTTCCTCTCGGGTTTCCCTGGCAGTAAAAAGTCCACCGTGAAACACGATCGTGTGTAAAAAGCATAACAGTGTAAATTTGCGGTCCCCTCAAAATAACTTAACACACAGCCATTAATGTCTAAAACGCTGGCAACAAAAGTGAGTACACCCCTAAGTGAAAATTTCCAAATTGGGCCAAAAGTGTCAATATTTTGTGTGGCCGCCATTATTTTCCAGCACTGTCTTAACCCTCTTGGGCATGGAGTTCACCAGAGCTTCACAGGTTGCCACTGGAAGCCTCTTCCACTCCTCCATGACGACATCACTGAACTGGTGAATGTTAGAGACCTTGCGCTCCTCCACCTTCCATTTGAGGATGCCTCACAGACGCTCAATAGGGTTTAGGTCTGGAGACATGCTTGGCCAGTCCATCATCTTTACCCTCAGCTTCTTTAGCAAGGCAGACACTGTTATACAAGCTGTACACTCACTACTTTACATTGTAGCAAAGTGTAATTTCTTCAGTGTTGTCACATGAAAAGATATAATAAAATATTTACAAAAATGTGAGGGGTGTACTCACTTTTGTGAGATACTGTATATATATTGCGGCAGCGATCTGAGCGGAAGTTCATCCCCACCTACTCCCCCCTCCCTGTAGGCTCTTGGGACATGTGACAGGTCCCAGGAGACTGCGGGGCCGTTTTTACGAGGCACGGATCGCGCATTTGTGCAGTGGGCAGCCAGCTGTGGAGCCACAAGGAGTCACAGTTAGCTCCCAACAGTTGGTATTCAAATGCCTGCAGCTGAAGACTGTCAAAGAACCGTGTCAGGTGAGGACATTGCTGGATCCTGGGACAGGTTTTTTAAAAGTTAGCAGCCTCAGTATCTGTAGCTGCTGACTTTTAGAATTTTGTTTACAGGGTAAAGAACCTATTTAAAGTTGTATTTTTAGTTTAATACTATAAAACTTTTTATTAAAATCCTTACCCCAGCAGTTTACAACTTTTAATGCTGCTGGCTCCTGATCTTTTAGTGCTGTGTCTCTGAACTTCTGGTCTTCATAGGAAACAATTAATACAGGACAGTGCAGTCTCCAGACAATCTGTCCTATGTGGACTATGGGAATAGCATACTCAACCTTAAAGGTATATGGCTGCACTTTGCAGGCTTTGTTATTTTGTACATTTTGATAAAAGTAACAGGTCACTTTAAAACCCTTTACAAAAGACCTAAAAGGATTGAGCTTTCTAGTATAAAAAAAAAAGTTCTATCAGACTGGATGTTATAGAAATAAAAAATGTTCTTCACTGTTAAAGCCAAGGTGAGCTGCATGAGTTAAAAGTTCACTGCTGCTTCTGTTATTTCAGCCATAATAATACTTCTGATGAAGACAGGAAAGACATTTCATTTCAATGATTGCTTTTTCAAGTTGTGTATCACTATGTCAGAATTGTTTGCATACTGTATTTTTTTAAATAAGTCATAGTGCTAGCTAATTCCAAAACAGATCTACCCAGAATTATTAATCGTGGTTGAATGGCAAAGTTTACCGCCCTGATATAAAGACAAATCACGACAAAATAAAACAAATGTCAATTAATTCTTGGGATATTTGCAAATATTGTAGAACCCACTTAAGTTTACTCTTTTGTAGCTTTTGTTTTACATTATTTGTAAAAAAATATATAAAAAATAACCCCACACCCCTATGCCCACAGCCTGGTACCCTAAGCCCACAGGCTGGTGCCTTCATAGCCATGCAACTATTGATTGGGTTACAACCTGCTTTATACCCGCTATATCACCAGGCTCTACGACACTGCCAGGCTACGCAGCATCTTGAATGTAACAACATTGAAGTAGATGAAGGACCAGTCACAAAATTCTTGTTAAATCTTTAACATTTTAATGTAATGTCGTGTTCAGTTTTTTGAACTGTGTATCTTTCAATAAAATAACACCTGCCAACCTGCGAAGGTCCTTGGTTAGGTACTTCTTATTACGTAACTGTCTCCCACATGCTTTCTAAATTGTCTCCCAGTCACATGCACAAAAAAAATGCAGATACAGTGCCTGCCGCCGAGAATGTGTTTTTAGCACGACAGCATCGCGCTGACTCTCGGCGACAGGGTGCCGACATCTCGCACTCGCTGGAATAGTAAAAGCACATTCCAGCGAGTGCGTCATAGAAGCGACGGGGATCCGACGTGTATTCCTGCCAATTCTACACGTGGGCGGCGTTTGTTATGAATCCTGAAGAGGAACTCCCCGCCGGATTTTAAATAAAAATCCGGCATGGGTTCCCCCCTCAGGAGCATAACGGGCCCTTAGGTCTGGTATGGGTTGTAAGGAGACCCCCCTACACCGAAAAAACGGTGTGGGGGTCCCCCCACAATCCATACCAGACGCGCATCCAAAGCACGCCGCCCGGCCGGCCGGTCAGCAAGGGAGTGGGGGCGAGCGGGCGCCCCCCCCCCTCCTGAGCCGTACCGGGCAGCATGCCTTCAACATGGGGGGGTCAGGTGCTCTGGGGCAGGGGGGCGCACTGCGGCCCCCCACCCCAGAGCACCCTGTCCCCATGTTGATGAGGACAGGGCCCCTTCCCGACAACCCTGGCCGTTGGTTGTCGGGGTATGCTGGCGGGAGGCTTATCGGAATCTGGGACCCCCCTTTAATACATCGAACCCCTACCTATTCACCTGCAAAAAAAGTGCAAACACAAATAAACTACACAGGGTATTAAAATATTTTATTAGTTGGCCGCCGGGGGGGGGGGGTGTGTATGGTCGCTTTTATAAAAGCCCCCCCCCGGCGGGCTTCTCCCGACATCTTCTGCGGGGGGGTGGGTGCTGCTGATCTTCGCCGCCGTCTGGTTCTCTTCCACAACCGGGGGGGTCGCTTTTATAAGCGACCCCCCCGGCGGCAGAAGAGAACCAGAAGGCGGCGAAGATCAGCGGCAGGCACACCCCCCCCCCCCCACAGAAGATGTCGGGAGAAGCCCCATCATGCTCCGGTAGGTACCACGTGGTACCTACCGGAGCATGATGGGACTGCGACATCACAAGATAGGCCTATATAAGTCGCTGCCCGGCATAACAGCGGGAAGAAGCGTTGCGTCAACATCTGGAGAAGAAGACGTGACAGAAGAGCGGACTGGCCAGTCCTGAAGAAGAAGAAGGCACCGGAGAGTGGGAGAAGACCCCGGAGAGCGGAGAAGACCCCCCGGAGAGCAGAGAAGACCCCTGGGGAGCGGAGAAGACCCCGGAGAGCGGGAGAAGACCCCGGAGAGCGGAGAAGACCCACCCCCCGCCGAAGATGTCGAAGGAAGCCCGCCGGGGGGTGGGCGCTTTTATAAAAGCGACCCCCCCGGCGGCGGAAGAGAACCAGGTGGCGGCGAAGAACAGCGGCACCCACCCCCCGACAGAAGATGTCGGGAGAAACCCGCCGGGGGGGGGCGCTTTTATAAAAGCAACCATACACACCCCCCCACGGCGGCCAACTAATAAAATATTTTAATACCCTGTGTGGTTTATTTGTGTTTGCACTTTTTTTGCAGGTGAATGGGTAGGGGTACGATGTACCCCATACTCATTCACTTAGGGTGGGGGGCTGGTATCTGGGGGCCCCCTTATTAAAGGGGGCTCCCAGATTCCGATAAGCCTCCCGCCCGCATACCCCGACAACCAACGGCCAGGGTTGTCGGGAAGGGGCCCTGACCTCATCAACATGGGGACAGGGTGCTCTGGGGTGGGGGGGCCGCAGTGCGCCCCCCTGCCCCAGAACACCTGACCCCCCCATGTTGAGGGCATGCTGCCCGGTACGGCTCAGGAGGGGGAGGGGCCGGCCGGGCGGCGTGCTTTGGATACGGGTCTGAAATGGATTGTGGGGGGACCCCCACGCCGTTTTTTTGGCGTAGGGGGGTCTCCTTACAACCCATACCAGACCTAAGGGCCCGTTATGCTCCTGAGGGGGGAACCCATGCCAGATTTTTATTTAAAATCCGGCGGGAGTTCCCCTTCAGGATTCATAACAAACGCTGCCCACGTGTAGAATTGGCGGGAATCCACGTCGCTTCTATGTTGGCTTTGTCTCCATCATGGCAAGCCAGCTCGGCGCTGGCTCCCGCGATGGGGCTCGCAAGTGGTAAATCTCGCCGAGAAAGGGAGCGAGATTGACACAATATCGCAGTCACCTACTGTATGTGTATAATTCACTGACAAAAGTCATCCAGTTACAGGTGATACTCGAAAAAATTAGAATTTCGTGCAAAAGTTCATTTATTTCACTAATGCAATTTAAAAGACTAAACTAATATATGAGATAGACTCATTACATGCAAAGCAAGATAGTTCAAGCCGTGATTTGTCATAATTGTGATGATTATGGCTTACAGCTCATGAAAACCCTAAATCCACAATCCCAGAAAATTAGAATATTACATGCAATCAATAAAACAAGGATTGTACATAGAACAATATCGGACCTCTGCAAAGTATAAGCATGCATATGTACTCAGTACTTGGTTTGGGTCCCTTTTGCAGTAATTACTTCCTCAATGCGGCGTGGCTTGGAAGCGATCAGCCTGTGGCACTGCTGAGGTGTTATGGAAGACCAGGATGCTTCAATAGCGGCCTTCAGCTCTTCTGCATTGTTGGGTCTCATGTCTCTCATCTTTCTCTTGGCAATGCCCCATAGATTCTCTATGGGGTTCAGGTCAGGCGGGTTTGCTGGCCAATCAAGCACAGTGATCCCACGGTCATTGAACCAGGTTTTGGGGCTTTTGGCAGTGTGGGCAGGTGTTGTCCTGCTGGAAAATGAAGTCAGCAACCCCATAGAGCTCGTCTGTGGAAGGAAGCATAAAGTGCTCCAAAATCTCCTGGTAGATGGGTGCGTTGACCCTGGACTTAATGAAGCACAGTGGACCAACACCAGCAGATGACATGGCTCCCCAAATCAACACAGACTGTGGAAACTTCACACTGGACTTCAAGCATCTTACAGTGTGCGCCTCTCCATTCTTCCTCCATACTCTGGGTCCTTGGTTTCCAAATGAGATGCAAAATTTGCACTCATCAGAAAAGAGGACTTTGGACCACTAGGCAAAAGACCAGGTGTGTTTTTCTTTAGCCCAGGTAAGACGCTTCTGACGTTGTTTGTTGTTGTTGACAAGAGGAATACGACATTTGAAGCCCATGTCCAGGATCCGTCTATGTGTGATGGCTCTTGATGCACTGACTCCAGCCTCAGTCCACTCCTTGTGAAAGTCCCCAACACCTTTGAATGACCTTTTCCTGACAATCCTCTCCAGGCTGTGGTCATCCCTGCTGCTTGTGCACCTTTTTCTTCCACACTTTTCCCTTAACTTTCTATTAATGTGCTTTGATACAGCACTTTGGGAACATCCAACTTGTTTTGCAATTACCTTTTGAGGTTTTCCCTTCTTATGGAGGGTGTCAATGATGGTTTTCTGCACAACTGTCAGGTCAGCCGCGTCCGTCTGGATCCATTTTGCGGACGGAAGAAAACCCTATTTTTCTTCCGTCCGGTGGAATGGATCGGATGCAAACCGACAGACGGTCCGTTTTCATCCGATTCCCCATAGGGGATAGCGGAGGAGAGACAGGGCGGTCCCTGCACAGTGTGCGGGGACCGCCCTGTCCGCCGACAGCTGAGCGGGGCCCCCCGCTGAGCCGATGCACACACACGGAGCGGACCGAAAAGGTGAAAGGGGCCTGAGAGACAATTTAAAGGCTTAGGAACCATTTGCAGGTGTTATGGCTTAATTAGCTGAATAGAGTGGGACACTTTGAGCCTAGAATATTACACCTTTTCACAATATTCTAATTTTCAGAGATTGTGGATTTGGGGTTTTTATGAGCTGTAAGCCATAATCATCACAATTATGACAAATTACGACTTAAACTATCTTGCTTTGCATGTAATGAGTGTATCTCATATATTAGTATCACCTTTTAAGTTGCATTCAGGGGCGGACTGACTAATCGGGCAATTCGGGCACTGCCCGAGGGCCCGTGGCCAGTAGGGGGCCCCATGACAGCTTCCACCTCGGGACCCGATACACCCATTGGCTATCTGTGATTGACGGGTAGATCGGGTTCCGAATCCCTGCTCCCTGTGGAAGAGACTACACAGTGTAAACAGACCTTGTGACGCACCCCTCCCCGCCGGCCCCTCCTTTCCTCCTGTCCACCTCAGGTGCTTGCATTTGTCATCACGAATGGACTAAAAGAGAGGAGGGGCCGGCGGGGAGACGTGCATCACAAGGTCTGTGTATACAGTTGTGTCCTGCGGTTCTCGCACACAGCAAACCAGGGGTGCACATATCCTATGTGAAATTCTACAGGCAGAGTCAGACACTTATTAGGACAGTGACTTCCATTAATACTTTGGACAAATTGTGCCCAGCATCCTGCTCTGTGCCCCAAAGTCATGTCTCTCCATACCCTGCTCTGTGCCCCATACCCTAATATCTGCCCTGCTGTCTGCCCCATACCCTGCTGTCTATCCCCATGCCATGCTCTGTGTGCACCCATGCCCTGATGTCTATCCCATGCCCTGCTCTGTGCCCCCTTGCCCTGCTGTCTGCCATATGCCCTGCTCTGTGCCCCCATGCCCCGCTGACTGCCTTTTGCCCTGCTCTGTGCCCCATGCCCTGCTCTGTGCTTCCATGCCTTGATATCTGCCCCATGCCCTGCTCTGTGCCCCCATTCCCTGCTGTCTGTGCCATGTGCTGCTCTGTGCACCCATGCCTTGCTGTCTACCTCATGCCCTGCTCTGTGCCCCCTTGCCTTACTGTCTGCCATATGCCCTGTGCCCCCATGCCCTGCTGACTGCCGGATGCCCTGCTCTGTGCCCCCATGCCCTTCTCTATGCCCCCTTGCCCTGCGCTATGCCCCCCATGCCCTGCTGTCTGTGCCATGTGCTGCTCTGTACCCCCATGCCTTGCTGTCTGCCCCATGCCCTGCTCTGTGCCCCCATGCCTTGATATCTGCCCCATGCCCTTCTGTGTGTCCCCATGGCCTGCTGTCTGCCCCATACCCAGATGTCTGCCTACATGCCTTGCTGCCTGTCCCCGTGATATGTCCTACTGTGTGCCCTCGTGGTGTGCCCCATGGTGTGTCCTACTGTGTGCCCAATTCCCTCCTGTGGGCCTTGTGATGTGTCCTGAGCCCTACTGTATGCCCCATGATGTGCCCTGTACCCTGCTGTGTGCCATATGATGTGACCTGCTGTGTGCCCTGTGTTGCATCATTCAGTGCCCCATAATGCGCTCTGCTGTGTGCAAAACACTGTGCCCTATATGTGCCCTCTTGCTCCATGTAATATCCCCTGCTGTGTCCCATAATGTATCTTCTTGCCCCCATGTAATATGCCCTGCTATGCCTCATAATGTGCCCTGCTGTGCCCCATAATATGAGATTGTATCCCTCCTAATGTGCTCTGCTGTTCCCTTAATGTGCTCTCATGCCCCCCATGTAATATGCCCTGCTGTGTCCCATAATGTGCTCTCTGTACCCCATAATGTGCCCTCCTGCCCCATGTAATGTTCCATGCTGTGCCCCATAATGTGCCCCTCTGCCTCCCCCATGTAATGTGCCCTATAATGTTCCCTGCTGCCCCCCATGAAATGTGTCCTACTGTGCCCCCCAACCTGTAATGTGCCCTTCGGTCCCCCTTAATGTGCCCTGCTGCTCCACATGTAGTGTGCCCTCCACACATACATATTGTGCCCTCCCGACCCCTGTACTATGACCTGCTGACTTCTATACTTTGCCATGGTTCCCCCACGCTTTGCCCTGCTGCCACCTGTGTACTGTGCTTGCTTTACATCCCATGTTCTGCCCTGCTTCCCCCTGTGCACAGTTTATCTCTGTTTATCTCAGGTTTGACCCAGAATTGAGGCATCCACACAGTTCAAGCTGGGGGTGGGACTTTGTGTGGGTGTGGCTTGAGTGCGGGTGGGGACACAGGGGGCCCCATGATCTCCTGTTGCCCGGGAGCCCCCTGAGTTGTCAGTCTGCCCCTGGTTGCATTAGTGAAATAAATGAACTGTTGCACGATATTTAAATTTTCTGAGTATAACCTGTATATCTGCCCTATAGGTAGAAGTTTTTTTTTGAAGATCTTTGAGGATAAGTACACGAGGACATGTGTTCTGAACTTTGGACATCAGTATGAAAAATACGGGCTTTCCAAATTAAAATCACAGAAGCCATAAGGAATCAGACAATTTTGGTTTTAATTGTATATAGTGGAAGTTCTTTGCTGCCAGTGAAGTGTCATTTAGGTGTATGCTCATCCCTGTGGAGTGTGATATTTAATTAAAACTGGGCTTATTGTCATATAAGGTCAGTGCATCTCGTGCAGCTTGACATCTGAGATGGGACAAGATAAACATGACATTATGTCCTACATAAACTGTAATGTGATGTTACAATCCAATAGCATTATTTTGCCAGAAGCTGAATTGTGTAATGTATTCTTAAACGTATGGTAGCCATACACGCTTCAATCTTATTATCCAGTCTATGAGGGCTTTATTTAAATCTGCAATCAAGTAGTCATAACTTCCCTTCCAAACAACTTAGACTTAAAGAGGAGCTCCAGGCTCACACTCCCCCCCCCCCTAAAAAAAAAATCCAAAGTCAAAAACTACAAATATTGTAGCTGCTGACTTTTAATATAAGTACACTTACCTGTCCAGGAAGCCCACTGATATCTTAAAGTGATGGTAAAGTCTTGTTTTTTTTCTATTAAAATAACAAACATTTTAAACTTACCACCTCTGTGCAGTGGTTTTGCACAGAGCCTTCTCTTCTCGGGTCCCTGGCTGGAGCTCCTTGCCCCTCCCTCCTGTTGAGTGGCCTCCACAGCAAGCACTTTCTATGGGGGCACCCGAGCCAAGTCGCAGCTTTGTGTGTCCATTGTGAGCCACAGCCTGACCCCACCCCCTTTCTCTCATCATTGGCTCACTGAGTTTAATTGAAAGCAGCGAGATAATGGTGCCGCTACTGTATCCCAGCCAATTAGGAGGGTGAGTCCTGAACAACGGAGGCATTAGTGGACATCCCTGGATAGAGATGGGGCTCAGGTAAGTATTAGGGGGTGAAAAGTAAGGAATTAAACAGGATTTTTAAGGTGCAAAAAAAATACAAAAACGTATATCAAAAAATAAATGTTATTATACAAAAATGGAAAATATATAAAAATCCATCATATGTTCAATAGAATTTCATAAATTCAAGCAGACAAATTCTCTCGACATGTTCCGCCATAAAATTTGGCTTCTTCAGGAGTTTGTCAAGCACTACTGAAATATATATTAAGAAGATGACATAATATAGACATGAAATAACAAAAATAAACACATTCAAAAATACACAATAATATATGAATAATGACTAGATCATAATCAATGTCATAATCAATGTCATAACCAGGATGCCTGCGTTCATCCCAATGCCCCAGGGTTTTCTCTCGGGTTTCTGGGCTGGCGCCACCCGCTGGAGGTAATCTATTGCTTTGCCCTATTGGTAATCATGATTTGGCTTTCTATCATGGTACATTTAAAGCGGAGGTTTACCCTAAATAAACTCTTTCCCATGTGATCCAGCATACTGGCGTCAGCGCCAGTATGCTGTTTTTTTTTTTAAATGCCCCACTTACTGTGTAATCCTTAATTTTTATGTATTTCCCCCGCGGTGGATGGCGCCGCTATAGTCCGTCACGGCTTTTGAAAATATCCGATTTAGGACTCGACCTAGGAGCTGACTGCGCAGGCACCGTATTTCTCCGAGTCCTATTTCGGCGGGCGTGATGCGCCATAGCCATAAGACTGGGAGAAATACGGCGCCTGTGCAGTCAGCTCCTAGGTCTGTGCGCAGTCTGAGTCCTAAATCGGGTATTTTCGGAAGCCGTGACGGGCTATACAGGCGCCATCCACCGTGGGGGAAATAAATCAAAATTAAAGATTACACAGTAAGTGGGGCAATTTAAAAAAAAAACAGCATATCACATGGGAAAGAGTATATTTAGGGTGAACCTCCTCTTTAAGTTTCGGTTTTTGTAGGGATGTAAAAAATGGCATACATTTGGGTGTTCCTTTTTGTTTACCAGGTCTGCCCTGCCTATTTTTAGCCTCATCTACATTTATCTTCCTGCTTCCTGGATGGTCTGGTATCATTTCCGGGGGACAGAGTGACGCATTTCAGGTTACTTTTAGGTTATCCTAGCCTGAATCGTCACTTCCGGGTCAATTGGCCATGGAAGCCGAAGGCGGATCTGATAAGCCCGATCCTCCCATTGATTTTGCACCAGTGCGCATCTAGAGGGAAGGAGGAGAGGAGTTCATAAGAGGTGCGGCTTGTGTTTGTTTGGCAGGAGCAGCTTTTGTAGGAGAGGCACCATCTTTGTTGTAAGCAGCTAGATGTTCTATCTTCGCTTTCCTCTCTCCCCTTGATTTTTAAATGGAGGTTTTCTTTCTTGCCAATATTCCATTGAGTATCTATATCTTTTTAGATTTCATGCTGGTTGATGCGGTATGGATTTATTTCTACTTTAACTGCGCTGGTGATGGTCTATCTGCACTTATCAGGTATGCAGTTGTTTAAACATTAAGGATGTTTGGCCATTTCCTCCTTCTTCAATGATAGTTCTTTAAAATGTATATATATATATATATATATATATATATATATATATATATATATATATATATTCTTTCTCTAGGCAGTGGCCCTGTGATAAATGTGGGAGTAGTGGAGATTGTGGATGTGTCTATCTGCGATTTGAATAATTTCCTTTAACCACTTCAGACCCGCGCTACCGTCGAATGACGGCAACAGCGCGGGTCTGAATATCCAAAATGCCGTCATTTGACGGCATCTCCTTTGGGCGTTCCCAGTGTGCGCTGTAGAGCGCGCTGCGGGGAAGCCCTATGTTGTCCGTGTCCCTTGGACACAGCCAATCACAGATCGCGGCGAACGGCCAATCAGAGTGGCCGTTTGCGATCTGTGGGCGAATGAGAGATGATCTCATAGATCATCTCTCATTGCCGTTTTACACAGAGACAGCGTCCTGTCTCTGGAGAGGAGGAGCCCGATCTGTGTTCCTTCCTACATAGGGACACAGATCGGTCACCCCCCCCCCCCCAGTCACCCCCCCTCCCCCCACAGTTAGAACACACCTAGGATACACATTTAACCCCTTCCTCACCCCCTAGTGTTAACCCCTTCAATGCCAGTCACATTTATACTGTAATTAGTGCATATTTATAGCACTGATCGCAGTATAAATGTGGAATGGCGCCAAAAATGTGTCAAAAGTGTGCGATGTGTCCGCCATAACGTCGCAGTACCAATAAAAGGGACATGGCTGAAGGGACATGGCTGCACATGTGAGGGACATGGCTAGAGGGACATGGCTGAAGGGACATGGCTGAATATGTGAGGGACATGGCTAGAGGGACATGGCTGAAGGGACATGGCTGCATATGTGAAGGACATGGCTGAAGGGACATGGCTGCATATGTGAGGGACATGGCTGAATGGACATGGCTGAAGGGACATGGCTGCATATGTGAGGGACATGGCTGGAGGGACATGGCTGGAGGGACATGGCTGCATATGTGAGGGACATGGCTAGAGGGACATGGCTGCATATGTGAGGGACATGGCTAGAGGGATATGGCTGAAGGGACATGGCTGCATATGTGAGGGACATGGCTGAAGGGACATGCCTGCATACAGTATGTGAGGGACATGGCTAGAGGGACATGGCTGAAGGGACATGGCTGCATATGTGAGGGACATGGCTGAAGGGACATGGCTGCATATGTGAGGGACATGGCTAGAGGGACATGGCTAGAGGGACATGGCTGAAGGGACATGGCTGCATATATGAGGGACATGGCTGAAGGGACATGGCTGCATATGTGAGGGACATGGCTGGAGGGACATGGCTGCATATGTGGGGGACATGGCTGGGGGGACATGGCTGCATATGTGGGGGACATGGTTGCATTTGGGGACACATTTAAAAAAAGTATCGGTATTTGGTATCGGCGACTACTTGAAGAAAAGTATCGGTACTTGTACTCGGTCCTAAAAAAGTAGTATCGGGACAACCCTACTTTAAAGCTTTTATATGATGGGTCAGGTAGTCTTTTTTTGTATCTGCCTTGTCATTTATGGATTGGGATAAATGATTGGATTATATTGTTTGATACTTATAATCATTTGGGTATCTTTATATGCCCCTCCAGATTGGTCCCTATCGCCAGCATTCTCCAACACATGTCTTGGTACATGAGTGTTTGACATAGAATATCTTCCCCTCTCTATGGTACACCATAGGATTTCATATAAAGGTTCTTCTCCTGATGCTGCTCTAAGAAATGTACATTATACATTCTCTGAACGCATCCATCCATATTTACAGGTAAACCATATATACTTTAAAATTTGATTTACATATATTTTTCCTATTTTTTCATATTTATTTACCTTTTTTTTTCAATCTTTCTTCATCTTTTTATTTTATTGTATATACCCAAAGGCATCCTGGTTATGACATTGATTATGATCTGGTCATCATTCATATATTATTGTGTATTTTTGAATGTGTTTATTTTTGTTATTTTTTGTCTATATTATGTCATCTTTTTAATTTATATTTCAGTAGTGCATGACAAACTCCTGAAGAAGCCAAATTATATGGCGAAACATGTCGAGGGAATTTGTCTGATTGCATTTATGAAATTCTATTGAACATTGGATGGATTTTTATATCTTTTCCAATGTTTTTGTATAATAAAATTTATTTTTTTATATACATTTTTGTATTTTTCGCACCTTAAAAATCCTGTTTAATTCCTTCCTATTCATTTAAAAAAAAGGGATGTGGTGCCTTTTTATAGTTGACAGGTAATTCAACAATTCTCCTAAGTATTAGGGGGGCTGCTGCACACAGAAGGCATTTTATCTTAATGCATATAATGCATTAAGATGAAAAACCTTCTGACTACAACTCCTTTGAGTAAGAGAAACTGGCAGTAAAGCCTTTCGAGTCTCACAGCGATTTGTGAATGGTCCCTGTGATGATTTCCAGAAGAAAGAGGAAAAGAAGGGTGCGGAACTTCCAGCTCAGAGGGCTGCGGAGCATCTGACAAAAAGTGGGAGTGGGTATCTGTCAAAACCAGGCACCCCACCAAAAAAAGTGTCAAAATGACAAATGTGACAGTGGGGGGGGGGGGGGGTGCAAACAAGCAGAACTTCCCCTTTTGGGTGAAGTTCTACTTTAATTTAGATTGGATTTGATAAATCGGATTTTATTGGCTAAGGCAGATTTTTTTTAAACTTTTTGCATCGATCAACAGCAACTCTACATTAACAGAATTGTATATCAATCAGATTATGAGATTACATGGTGGAAACAAAGGTCAGATCGATAATTTATTGTAAGTTATAATCATATATTGACCATTGACTAAATTCTACTTTCAAATTTGTGTCATACTGATGGAATGGGTTGTTGACAATAGATCTATTATTTATATTGGAAGAGATAGAATGTAAAAGAAATTGTGTATGGCCATCATTATTTCTTGGGGATCGGCAATTGTAATATGTTTGTGTTGCTCTGAGGCAAATAAGAAACTTGCTTACAGGTACCTACCCAAAACTAAAGCATCGGCTTTTGGTACACTTTTAAATAATTGGGACAAGTCTGGATTCAAGCTGAACCTTAGGAACCTACGGTATGTACCTGGAGTACTACCATTACAATTCTTTATTTTAAATCTTTTCAAGGACATGGATACGATCACAGGATGTATAGTTACAATAATTGACATGTGTATGGTACAAAAATATAAAAAGATTAGCCATTGCTCTTAGTAGGAGATTTTGAGAGTAACCACTTTTAATGCTGTTTTTAGTACTTTTAATATGAACCATGTTTTCGGAAAAGTAACCCAGCAGTGTATATAGACAACCACTTAATTGCTATACAGCCTATATTAGTGATTTCATTGAGTGATAAAGGGAGAAAACTATGCATAACACACTGATCAAATAATGACCGTAACTTATTTAAAGCCATGCCATTAATGCTTGGTAGGTTAAGATGTGTGAATGCTTGTAGTAATGCTATAAACTGTTGTGGATATACAGTATGTACATGCAGTAGTAATGGCTGGCAATCGGGAAGAACAATCATGCAATGACACTAACACAAGTGCAAGCATGCTTCATTAGGTTGCAACCAAGAACATCACAACATAGTACAACATAACACTTTCCACAACTGATGGAGACAGCGGTCCCATTCTTACCGACTCAGATGATTTGAGCATAGATAAAGGCTGTGAAAAATGTTAACGTGTTACTTAGGCTTGTTACAATGTTACTGTCAGATACAAATCTCACAACATGTTTCCTGTACCATGATACAAGCACAATGTGCTGTTTTCAATGATGCTTTTTCAGCAATAATCAGTTTAGTGCTGGTTAAATGGAAAGGTCATTTTCTCCTCTAAGGTTTCCCAGGGCCTTGTCTTAGTATTATAAATCAACTATGAACGTAGGGCTAGTTTAACACTTAATTCTTTGAATCAGCTATAACTGTCTGGCTAAAAAAAAGTCTGACTGTAAAGAAGAGAGCACATTTAGACCTACAGTGCCTTGAAAAAGTATGCACCTTAAAATTTTCCACATTTTGTCATGGTACAACCAAAAACATAAATGTATATTATTGGGATTTTATGTGATAGACCAACTCAAAGTGACACATAATTGTGAAGTCGAAGGAAAATAATAAACGGTTTAATTTTTTTTTTTACATATAAATATCTGAAAATTGTGGCATGCATTTGTATTCAGCCACCTTTACTCTGATACCTACCTACAATCTAGTGGAACCAATTTCCTTCAGAAGTCACCTAAATAGTAAATAGAGTCCACTTGTGTGTAATTTAATCTTAGTATAAATACAGCTGTTCTGTGAAGTCTTCAGAGGTTTGTTAGAGAACATTAGAGAACAACCATCATAATGACGGCCAGGAAACACACCAGACAAGTCAGGGATAAAGTTGTGGAAAAGTTTAATGCAGGGTTAGGTTATAAAAAAATATCCCAAGCTTTGAACATCTCAGGGAGCACTGTTCAATCTATCATCTAATAATGAAAAGAGTATGGCACAACTGCAAACCTACCAAGACATGGCCTTCCACCTAAACTGACAAGCCGAGCAAGGAGAGCATTCATCAGAGAATCAGCCAAGAGGCCCATGGTAACTCCGGAGGAGCTGCAGGGATCCACAGCTCAGGTGGGAGAATCTGTCCACAGGACAACTATTAGTCCTAAATCCGGCCTTTATGGAGGAGTGGCAAGAAGAAAGCCATTGTTAAAGGAAAGCCATAAGAAGTCTCATTTGCAGTTTGCGAGAAGCAATGGGGGGGACACAGCAAACAGGTAGAAGAAAGTGCTCTGGTCAGATGAGACCAACATTGAACTTTTTGGCCTAAAAGCAAAACACTATGTGTGGGACGGAAAACTAACACTGTACATCACCATGAACACACCATCCTTAAGCAGGGACAGGGAAGCTGGTCCGAGTTGATGGGAAGATGGATGGAGCCAAATACAGGGCGATCTTAGAAAAAAACCTGTTAGAGAGTGCAAAAGACTGAGACTGGGGCGGAGGTTCATCTTCCAGCAGGGCAACAACCTTAAACATTCAGCCAGAGCTACAATGAAATGGTTTAGATTAAAGCATATTCATGTTTTAGAATGGCCCAATTAAAAACCAGACCTAAATCCAATTGAGAATCTGTGGCAAGACTTGAAAATTGCTGTTCACAGATGCTCTCTATCCAATTTGACAGAGCTTGAGCTACTTTTTAAAGAAGAATGGGCAACAATTTTTACTCTCTAGATGTGCATAGCTGGTAGAGACATACCCAAAAGACTTGCAGCTGTATTTTCAGTTAAAGGTGGTTCTACAAAGTATTGAGTCAGGGGGCCGGAATACAAATGCACGTCACACTTTCACATATTTATTTGTAAAACATTTGGAGAACCATTTATAATTTTCCTTCCACTTCACAATTATGTGGCACTTTGTGTTGGTCTATCACTTAAAATCCCAATAAAATACATTTATATTATTTGGTTGTAACATGACAAAATGTGGAAAATTTCAAGGGGTATGAATACTTTTTCAAGACACTGTATCTGATCTGACGTTGTGCTTTAACACATATTAATGTGTCTTACAGCAAAAAAAAGACTCTGTCACAGACCCTCCTCGGTGAGCCTCAGAAAGATACGTCTGCCATGGGCCCTCTCTGGATTGAATTCTTGGAGATATGCCTCCTTAGATGACTTACGCCTGGATCTCCTTCAACTTGTCGCCCAGGTACCGACTGATAGGTGATCGATCCCTCAGTGTCCGGCTACCTCGATCCCCGGTGGTTTGTCCAGGCCCTTTTGGACCGCCAGCCTCTGAAAGGCGCTCCTCAGACTGACTCCCCACCGAACAGCAGTACAGCTTGGGATACTCAAAGGTGGGAACCCAGTCACTCACTGGGTCCCCGTCGCTGTTCAGAAACTCCGGGCCAGCATGGCCCAGGAACCAGGAACACATTGTGGCACGCATCCCCCAGCCAGGTAGGCCATAACGCCGGGTAAACGTGATGTGGCCACCCTATAGGTGGGTGCCACACTGGACGAAGAAGACCCAGAACCAATGGCGTCTTCCCCATAAATACCCCTCCCCAGCATGCACAGCGAGGTTACCTCCTCATTGGCTGCTGGGAAAGAGCACCAAAACCTCGACTCCACTGCTGCCACCTGCAGCCCCGGGGCTGGAAGAACACCCCAGTACAGCAGAATAAGCCCACAGCACAGCCAAGCTGAGACAGAGACCATGTTTTTCGCTTAACAATCTACAATCTTTCAACTACACTCTAATCTACCCTTAAATTTAACTAGCACCGGTACCATAAAGTACACAGGCGCTACATAAGTCCTACCTGTATGTACACGGAGATATTCACACTGGATACAGCCAGTGACATCACTGGCACATGCACTCTGAAGGGATGGCATACACAGAAACGGAGCCAGCGAACCCAGAAGGAAGACAAGGGAAGATGGAAGCCCTTTTAGCAGTGACAGCCCACACTGGAGGGTTTCCTTCTAAGGTATTTCATAGTGTGCTAAGATGCAATGCATATTAGCACATTATGCCATTGCCTTGCAGTTTACTACTGCTTTGAGACAAACACGCTGCCAATGTGTAAGGCTCTGATTAGACACTAAAATATTAATAAAAATAAAAACACTGTGAAACTGTATCAGCATATACAGAACATTTGCAAATATTAACCTTGCAAATGCCTTTAATAAGCGTGAAATGTTATTTTCTGATATTTAAAGTGGTTCTAAACACTAATAGTTGTTTACCCATTCTCTGCATTAAGGTGAAAAACCTTGCACAGCCTGTTACCACCCCCTCAACACTCTTGACCCTTTACTGAACCAGCACTGTACTCAGCTGCAGGTATGCCCCCCCCCCCCTCTTCCTGGCCTCACAGGCTTGCTAATAGCAGCAGGGGCCAACCCACACTATGAGGGGGAGGAGCCAACCCACACTATGAGGGCGATTTACTAAAGGCAAATATACTGTGCACTGCAAGTTCATCTAAAGTGTATTTTCTCTAGATCTGAGGGGAAGCTCTGAAATGAGTGGAAGCTTTGCTGATTTCTATCATCCAATCATGTACAAGCAATGTGATTTAGTATTCTTTGCAAAGTGAAGCTTTACCTCATTTACTAAGCTTTGGCGCAAGTGCACTCGCAGTGCGCAGTATGTTTGCCTTTAGTAAATCAACTCCACTGTGTCTATGGGCGCACACAGCCCGGCTCAAGAGCGAGCAAGCTTGTTATGGGGGCACACACAGAAGAGGTGGAGTAAAAAGCGCTGGCGTGAAACTTCAGAAGAGGAGATAAATGTCCGCTCTGTGTAAAATCATTGCACAGAGAAGGTAAGTATAAACGTCTTTATTATTTTAATTTTAAAAATGTGTCTTTACAATCACTTTAAGTTGTTTTGTCACGAGTCAAGTGTAAGGCCGCGTACATGCGATCGAACATGTCTGCTGAAACTGGTCCGCAGACCAGTTTCAGCGGACATGTTTGATCGTGTGTACGGCCTATCGGACCGTTTTCCAGGGGACAAAAGTTTCCAAACATGCTTAGAAACCTGTCCGCTGGAAACCTGTCCGTCGGACATGTTCGATGGTTAGTACACGAAATCATCGGACCAAAATTCTGCACATGCTCGGAATCAAGTCGACGCAAGCTTGGAAGCATTGAACTTCGTTTTTTCATCACGTCGTTGTGTTCTACGTCACCGCGTTCTGGTCTGAGGGAATTTTGGTCCGATGGTGTGTACGCACATCAGACCAACAGACCACTTCAGCCTTGTCCGATGAAAACGGTCTGTCGGACATGTTTCCTCGGACATGTCTGATCGTGTGTACAGGGCCTAAGTGTTCATCCTATTGTTGCCAAATTGAATGTAATTAGAATGTGTAGCTATATATACAGTGGGTAAAATATTTGTCTGATCCCCTGCAGATTTTGTAAGTTTGCCCACTTACAAAGAAATAAGGATCTATAATTGTTTAATAGGTGTATTTCAAATGATAGAGACAGAATATCAACCAACAATCCAGAAAAAACACATGATACAAATGTTATAAATTGAGTTGCAGTTCAGTGAGTAAAATACGTTTTGATCCCCTACCTACACCAATCCACAGAATCTTTCTTCCATTCACACCTCAACGTCATGGACAAGACCAAAAAGCTGTCAAAGGACATCAGGGACAAGATTGTAGACCTGCACAAGGCTGGAATGGGCTACAACAGGGGTCTCCAAACTTTTCAAAGAAAGGGCCACTTTATTATCCTGCAGAATTTAGGAGGGCCGGATTGTGGCCAGCAGGGGCAGAAAATGTCCCAGGCCCAGCACCAGTGAGAATAAATATGACCTTGGGGTTGGTGGTCAGTAGGAGGAGGAGTAGAGCCCCTATCAGTAAGAGGAATAGTATTCCATCATTGATATCAGTGAAGAAATAGTGCCCCCTTGTTTGTGTCAGTGAAAGAAATAGTACCTCATATCAGTTGGAGGAATAGTGCCCCAAGGGCCGCATAAAGGCTGGCAAAGGGCCACATATGGCCCTGGGGCTGCAGTTTGGAGACCCCTGGGCTACAAGACTATCAGCAAGAAGCTTGATGAGAAGAAGACAACTATTGGAGAGATTATTCGCAAATGGAAGAAATGCAAAAAAAAAACATTTCGCTCCGACTGGAGCTTCATACAAGATTTTGCCTCATGGGGTAAGGATGATCATGAGAAAAGTGAGGGATCAGCCCAGAACTACAAGGGAGGAGTTTGTGAATGATTTCAAGGCAGTTGGGACCACGGTCACCAAACAAACCATTGGTAACACAATACGCCGCCATGGAATGAAATCCTGCAAGGAGGCACATGTACAGTCCCATCTGAAGTTTTCCAATGAACATCTAAATGACGGAGTGAAAGTGCTGTGGTCAGATGAGACCAAAATTGAGCTCTTTGGCATTAACTTGACTCGCTGTGTTTAAAGAAAGAAAAATGCTGACTATGGCCCTAAGAACACCATCCCTACAGGCAAGCACAGAGGTGGAAACATGTTTTGGGGCAGTTTCTCTGCTAAAGGTACAGGCCCACTTTGACGCTTTGAGGGACCAATGGACAGGGCCATGTATTGTAAAATCTTGGATGAGAATCTTCCTCCCTCAACCAGAACACTGAACATAGGTGGTGGATGGGTATTCCAGCATGACAATGACCCAAAACACACCACCAAGGCAACAAAGGAGTGGTCTTCAGACCTTAATCCTATAGAAAATGTATGGCGTGTGTTGCGTTTGATATATATATATATATATATATATATATATATATATATATATATATACAGTATATATATATATATATATATATATATATATATATATATATATATATATACATATATATTTTTATATATGATATGTTTTGCATCAGACTTGTATTAGAAAGAATCTGTTTAGATAGAAATCAGAAATCAGAAACAGAGTTTGTTTGAGGATACTTGGCAAACAAATTCCTTGTTATCAATTACACAGGCTGTCCTCAAACAACATTATTGCATTTCAGTTGATTGTTGTTCTGTAACAATAGAATACAATAGCTTGGCTTTTCTGACATATATAGCCTATAGCAGTGATGGCGAACCTTGGCACCCCAGATGTTTTGGAACTACATTTCCCATGATGCTCATGCACTCTATAGTGTAGTTGAGCATCATGGGAAATGTAGTTCCAAAACATCTGGGGTGCCAAGGTTCGCCATCACTGGCCTATAGCATGTATGATAACATAGTGCCATCTTGAGGTAGAATTTGAGAATATCTCTCTAATTGAAACACACATATTGGGAAAAAGGCCACACCCATGTGGGGATTGTAAATTTTCCTGATAAAAGGTTTTATGGCATAAGCTCCATAATGACTTAAAGTGGTTGTGAAGACAGAAGGTTTTTATCTTAATGCATTCCATGTAGTAAGATCAAAAGCCTTCTGTGTGTAGCAGCTGCCCCAGCACCCCCTAAAACTTACCTGAGCCCCATCTCTGTCCAGCGATGTCCACAAGTCCCTCGGTCATCTCTCTCTCTCTCTCCTGATTGACTGAGACACAGCAGCGGCACCATTGGCACCCGCTGCAGTCAATCAAAGAAGAGAGAGGGGCAGGGCCGAACCGTCTGAATGGACACTGCTTGCTGTGGGGGCACTTGACAGGGGGGAGGGGCCAGGAACAGAAAAATGAGACCCGAGAAGAGGAGGATCCGGGCTGCCCTGTGTAAATCTACTGCACAGAGCAGGTAAGTATAGACAAGTTTTTTTTTTTTTTTTTGTTTTTTAAAGAGACTTGACAATCACTTTACCACCAAAAAAGGTCTGTACCAGCCAGAAAAAGATATACCTGGAGACACTTTTGCCTGATCTCCAGCAACTGCTATTAAGCCTGGGGTACCTGTTGGCAAAGTAGATCATGAATCCACTCTAACCTGAGTTAAGTAACTTTTAAGTGCATTTTTGCTGTTTACAGACCATAGGCTGCTTACTTGCTAGGAAGTAAGTAGTGTGTTATAGGTATACCTGTCAGGCTTGTATTGCATTCTTATAATTGTGCATGTAAAGCATTTTGTATAGTAAAAAAAAACATTTATACACTGCAGAGGTCTGGACTGCGTTTCTTATACCACAAATAACTTTACTAGATAGACCAAAGCAAGACATGGAGGGAGCTGAAACTTCGAGTTGCCAAGCGGCAGCCAAGAAACCTTAAAGTGGTTGTAAACCCCATTCATGAAATATAACCCAGGCACATATATCTGTAGTGTTTACTTATCTCTCTCGAAAGCTGCCTTTTCTTTCGGCTGCTCCGTTCCTCTGTTATTAGCAGAGTCACTTCTGACAAGTTCTCGGACACACGAGATAACAGCAGCTGAAAATATGTTATTGAGTAGGGAGCTTAGCGATAGGTAAGCAAAGTGCTTGTCTATTCAGAGTACAGCTTTGCGTGTTCATTCGTCCCTCTGCCTATGTGGAGAGGGGGTGTGTCCATTTTCCTCCAATCAGCTCTTACAGTGTAACCCCAGACTCCACACCCACTGCTGGAAGAGGATACAAGATTTCTTAACACAATCTGCACTTTCCAAAGAGTGTAGAAAGGGAAAGACAGCAGATATGCATGTAAGACTTATGTAGGGAGGTTTGTTTCATCTCTGTGTATCATCTAAGGCGGTTTACTTCAGTGAGTATAGAAGAGGGTTTACATCCTCTTTAAGGATTTAGAGAAGATCTGTAAAGTGTGGATTAAAATCCCTCCTAAGATGTGTGCAAACCTGATAACCAACTACAAGAAATGTCTTACCTCTGTGCTTGCCAAGGTGCTTGCCAGGGTTTCTCCACCAAGTAAGTCATGCCTTGCCTGGAGATCAAATACTTATTTTACTCACTGAACTACAGCTCAATGTATAACATTTTTTCTGGATCTTTGGTTGATATTCAGTTTCTATTATTTAAAATACACCTATGATAAACATTTTAACCCATCATTTCTTTGTAAGTGGGCAAACTTACAACATCTGCAGGGGATCAAATTATTATTTTCCCCACTGTACATGTAATTGTATGTATTATTCAGGGAAATATAAGCACTATTGGGTGCAACATATTTTAGGAAAATGTATTCCTAACAGAAACAGCTGTAGATGTATAAAATGTATTTCCTTCATTATGGCTCCAAGAAAAATTCTCTGGCACAGGTGGTTAGGGCCCATTTACAGTATACAGTGAACACACCAGTCTACGGCACAGTAATTTCATTTTCTAAACATTGAATAGTAACTGCAACTTAAATTCATGCATGCCAGGCCAGCATTAGATGGTCTTTAAAATATGAGTTGTGTGGATTACTAAGAAATCAGATAATGATAAACTGAATGGACTTTATGATGTTAGTACAAAGCTGTGTTTACTTTTTATAACTAGTTGCTCATCTGCTAACCAGAGTTGCTATTTAATCTTTGGACAATTTTTCAACAGATACATTTTCATACCACAACTAATGCAGAACAGTATACAATATAATACACAGTGGGGTAAATTCACAAAGAGAAACGTTATTGGTTTTCAGGGACACTTTTTATAGCAAACATGTATTCACGAAAGCTTATCGTTATTTAACACAGTCGTTATGGTTTTCACTGACTCTTTACAATATTCTAACTACTCAGACGTTTTATTAAGATTCGGACGTTAAAATAACTTAAGATGAAATAATGCTGGAGAGATGCATTCTGGAGCAGAAGGGAGGAGAACAGCTGCATGGGAAAAGAGCAGATACAGAGAGAGAGACACAAGCAATCATGGAATTGAGCAATGTGATTTTGTGTGTGCTTTTCTACATTTAATCAGAGAATTTAGATTATACATATATTTACGGATACACGTTTATAAATCTGAACAACATTCTAACATGTTCTTCTTCGCCTTATAATTTCAAGTTCAAATAGAGCACGGTTCTAGCTTGCCCAACATACACTACACTACAAAAATCGCCAAAAGCTTCCTCTAACAAAATATCGCCTGGGAAATGTCATAACGCCACCCTGAGGGAGGTGTTAATTTAACGATTGCTTAACGATTGATAACTGTCCAAAACATCTTTGTGAATTGCACTTCTGTACATATTTAACGATTTGAATCTTTAAAATAACTTTGATCTTTAAAATAACGATTTGAATCTTTAAAATAACGATTTGACTCTTTAATAAGGATCCACACCTTAAAATAGTTTCTGTGTAGGGAAACGTTATTTGATGATTTTTCAGAGCGTTAAATCTTTGTGAATTGAACTAGCTTCAATAACGTGCAAAATCGTTAAAATAACACTCGCAATCTGAAAATAAAGCTTTGTGAATTGACCCCAGTGTGTGGCAGGGACACTTTTTATTGTGATTATTGTATACATACAGTAGTTTGCTCTTATGAACCAACTTGGTTCATAACAATGGATTTTGACATTTAATCTTTATTATACATATATTTTCATTCCTGTGTTATGTACAGTATTACATGACTGAAAGAGGGTGATGCCAACTCAAATCCAGTTACCTATGCTGCTAGCATTTAGCAAATACAGAACTTTGTTCATTTTACATCTGTCTGGAGTTTAGCTTTAACATTTTCTAGTTGTATGACAGCATATTGGTATACTTGAAAAAGTATTATTATCCCTTGAATTTTTCTGCATTTTGTCATGATACAACCAAAAAAATTAATGTTTATTGTTGTTGTAATAAACCAAAACAAAGGGCCACATAATTGTGAAGTGGAAGGAAAATAATAATTGGTTTTCTATTTTATTTTTTATTTTTACAAATAAATATGTGAAAAGTGTGGTGTGCATTTGTATTCAGCCCCCTTTACTCTGATACCCCTAACTAAAATCTAGTGAAATTAATTGCCTTCAGAAGTCACCTAATTAGTAAATAGAGTCCACCTGTGCGTCATTTAATCTCAGTATAAATACAGCTGTTCTGTGAAGCCCTCATTGGTTTGTTAGAGAACCTTAGTGAACAAACAGCATTATAAAGGCCAAGGAACACAACAGACAAGTCAGGGTTAAAGTTATGGAGAAGTTTTAAGCAGGGTTAGGTTATAAAAAATTCCCCAAGCTTTGAACATCTCACAGAGCACTGTTCAAGCCATCATCTAAAAATGAAAAGAGTATGGCACAACTGCAAACCTACGATGACATGATCGTCTGCCTAAACTGACAGGCCAGGCAAGGAGAGCATTAATCAGAGAAGAAGCCAAGAGGCCCATGGTAACTCTGGAGTGCAAAACTATTAGTTGTGCACTCCACAAATCTAGCCTTTATGGAAGAGTGACAAGAAGAAAGCCATTGTTGAAGGAAAGCCATAAGAAGTCCCATCTGCGGTTTGTGAGAAGCAATGTGGGGGACTCAGCAAACATGAGGAAGAAGGTGCTCTGGTTAGATGAGACCAAAATAAAATTTTCTGGCCTAAAAGCAAAACTCTATTTGTGGAGGAAAACAAACACTGCACATCACCCTGAAAACACCATCCCCACCTTGAAACATGGTGGTGGCAGCATCATGTTGTGTTTTTTTTTTTTTCTTCAGCATGAACAGGGAAGCTGATCAGAATTGATGGGGAGATGGATTGAGCCAAACACAGGGTAATCTTAGACGAAAACCTATTAGAAACTGCAAAAAACTTGATTCTGGGGTGGAGGTTCACCTTCCAGCTGGACAACGACCCTAAACATACTGCCAGAGCTACAATGGAATGGTTTAGATCAAAGCATATTTAAGTGTTAGAATGGCCCAGTCAAAATCCAGACTGGCCCTGGTAGATTGCCGTGACTTCCACAGATATACCTCCTCTGCAGCCGGTTCCTCCCTGGCGGCAGAGGAGGTATATCCGTGGAAGTCACAGCAATCTAACAGGGACAGTGAAGGCTACTAACCACAGACAGATTGGAGGTGGTGACACAGTGAGAGAAGGCTGGGAGATTACTGCACTAGAGGTCGCAACAGCTTATATATAAAAGTATATACATCTAATGAGGTGAGAGTCCAGAGAGACCAGTTGTGGATATCTATTGTTATTTATCATATCCAGATTCATACATTTATGTGAAGATACTGTCTGATATTCCATCTCTATACCTTCACTTTAAGGGACTTTTTGTGTTTACCACAGCACAGAGTTCTA
The DNA here is from genome assembly GCA_029574335.1 of Rana kukunoris. Classification (NCBI taxonomy): domain Eukaryota; kingdom Metazoa; phylum Chordata; class Amphibia; order Anura; family Ranidae; genus Rana; species Rana kukunoris. The sequence goes on from CM056049.1 coordinate 129,084,605, forward strand.
CATATGGACATTCTCTGGCATTATTGTGCATTTATTCACAGATGTTGAGTAGCATAATTTTTTTTGTCTTGCTTTGTTTGTGTTTTTGGGTAATTACCACATCCGCGCAAGATCACTTTTATTTGACTTATGATTTTGTGTGCATTGTTAACACTTCAGGTTTTGCTGCTTTTTGTGTTGTTTTCACTTTTTCTGTTTTATTTTGACATTTGATTGACTCACAGTAGCGCGAGGGACATACTCTCTTTACTTTATTGACTCAGGGTTGAATACAAATGCACACCACACTTTTCAAATATTTAATTGTAAAAAACAATAATTTTCCCTCCACTTCACAATTATGTGCCACTTTGTGTTGGTCTATCACAGGGGTGTCAAACAGGCGGCCCTCCAGCTGTTGCAAAACTACAAGTCCCATGAGGCATTGCAAGGCTAACAGTTACAAGCATGACTCCCACAGGCAGAGGCATGATGGGACTTGTAGTTTCGGAACAGCTGGAGGGCCGCCAGTTTGACACCCCTGGTCTATCACATAAAATCCCAATAAAATACATTTACGTTTTTGGTTGTAATATGCCAACAATTTGGAAAATTTCAAGGGGTGTGAATACTTTTTCAATGCACTGTGTGTTGATAGAAGAGTTTACCAATGACTGACTACCATCCACACTTATTATTTTTTAAATAACAAACATGTCTATACTTATCTTCTCTGTGCAATGGAACTTCACAGATTGGCCTCAATCCTCCTCTTCTTAGGTCCCCCGCCGGCGCTCTTGGCCCTCCTCTCTATCCAGTGCCTCTTTGAGCAAACGGTTTCCATAGGGGCACTTGTGCGTGCTCGTTCTCGAGCCCTCAGCCCTGCCTCCCGCTCCCTCATCAATGGAGTTGATTGACAGGAGTCAATGGTTCCTGCTGCTGTCAATCTGCCCAATGAGGAGGGAGGCAGAGGTGAATAAGGGGGGGCTGGGGTCAGTAGTGTATTTAGGTTGTGTGCTGCCCTAGGCCTGACTAAACTCATGCACCTCCTAATTTAAATATGACCCACCCATTTCTGCCGTGGCCACACCCTGTGCTGTTTAAGACCCGCCCTGGAATTTTCGAGTGGGGACACGTTCTGAGGGCCTGATGGCCTGCAGGGGGTCAATGAATCCCTTAATTTGCATAGATTTCCTTTCACTTCCTGTTTGGCTATGGGGCAGAAAGTGAAGGGAAATCTCTGGGACAGGGATGGTAAAAAATAAACTGACAGGGGCTATAACCCTCCCTTACTTTATCCAAAATAAAACAAAAAAGTGTTGCCTGTAGTTATACTTTAAGCACCAAATTCTGATAATTTTATGGAGAGGACTAAGAAGATATAACCATGCCAATGGTGTAGCAGAAACATAAAACACAGTTGGGAAAGTTTGTGGTCCAGGATGATAGGACAGTCAAAATTAGAAGCAGCGTCCCCCCACAGTCGCGGAATGCCTGCATACCAGAAGCAGTGTGGCCACTTTATGGAGGTGCTAGACTAATTTGCTTCTCAGCCCAGTCCGCACCATAAGACTGGCACTCAATAACAGCGGGGACTCTTTCCGTTCTGCCCCCCTACAAAGTGCTGCCCTAGGCCTTGTTGGCCTAGGCCAGGATACAGCATTGGTTGGGGTGATTCAGGAGCAGAGAATGTTTTTTTTAAACAACTTTGAGGCTTTATAACCACTTTAAGTAGGATCCTGCTAGCAGTAAGATCCTGCATATAAAGTTGCCTGTAAGCTGTATGCATGTAACGTTTGTGGAATACACATACAGTATAGTGTACTTGGATACAATTGGTCGCCTCTGCTGTTTAAGGCCAATATGTAAATATCAACCCTGTGTAGGCACCCGATTACACATTATTGATGTTACATGTTGGCTCTAAATGATCATTCATGAAGTCGCAGCGCATGTGCAGAATGCCCTGGGCCGAGTATGAATGACTGAAAGATTAGGTCATTCTGCGCATGCATCACTGCTACATTAATGATTTTTTCAGGGCTAAAATGAAAACATCAATAGTGTGTAATTGGCATCAGTGGCACTGCTTAAAAAGAACATTTACATACCCAATTCTCCACTCCTGCCTACATCTACACTTGTCCCTGCGCCCCCCCCCCCCGATACTCAGTGGTCTAGTCTAGTGCCCTGATGTCATCAAGACCAAAGCAGGGCTGATCGCTCTACATTATACACGATGACGCTGGGACAGTTCACCACCAGAGCATAAGGATCAGGTAAGTAAAACGATTTTTCCTTTCCCCTAGACAAAATGAGCTAATAACCCTTTCAGTGCAGGCATAGCCTCGCTGGCGTTCAGTGTTGCCAACCACTAGTATTTTTACTTTCAGACAGTAAAAAACTGGCACTTTTCCCCTGCCAGTAAATACCAGTGACAGGAAAAAGTTGTCAGTTAAAAATATGGCTGGAACACTCGGCTCAGAACATGTGCAGTTCCGGACTGGAGTCCGCCAAGACGATTTGAGTGCCTGCTACAGTGTGGTGGTGCTGGCGGGGGTGGGTCTGGCACAGACGCTGCCTCAGCATGTCGTGTGATGTCATAGTGCAAGGGAGAGGAGCGGTGTGGGTCTGTGGCATGAGAGCAAGGCAAGCCGGGAGTGGGACTGTCAGTGCTGTTTGGCCTGGAGAGTCACATGCCTATTAGGCTCCGAAACATATCTTGTGATGTGATCTTTCTGCAAAAAAAGCATTTGGACAATATTTAGGGATTCTTGGTGCGCTGGCGAATATATGCATTTATCTTTGAAGAGACCACCTGTCATGTGACTCAGGAGGGGACGTGTCAGTGAGATGTCATTATCATCTGTATTGCTGAAGACTGTGAGACTGTGAGAGTCAATTTCATGTGTGTGCACCCATTCTAATTTCTTGCCCTCTTGTCCTGTCCCCGAGCTACTTACTTACTATATCAAAAATAAAATAAGAAATATGCTTTTGCCTTAAAATCTACCTTAAATCACGTTGCTTTTAGCATATTATACCTTTTTGTAGCTTAAATACTGAAATTTGCACTTAAAACAGTAATTTTGTAACTTTGGGAAATGGCAGCAAAATTTTGGCTATGCCAGTAAATTTCAATCTAGTGGGTTGGCAACACTGCTGGCATCGGACATTTACATGCACTTTTGCATGCACATTTTTTTCTATATACAGTAAAACTTTGGATTGCGACTAACACGGTTTCACAATTAAAACTATTTTTTTAAACCTGACTCAATTTGCGAGTGTTGTCTCACAAGACAAGCAGGATTCAAGCCTATTGGGTGTGTAGCACCGCATGTGGCCAGAGGTACGGCGGTGCCGATGACGCTCAGAGACAGTGTTTTCAACCGAGTGTTTCGAGGGTCTCCAAGTGTCTCTGAGTGTTTTCAAGTGTGTCCGGCACCCCCCACTTCTGGCCACATGCGGTACTGCATACACTAGCAGTGACAATGGAACAAATTATCTAAGTTTCCATTAAATCCTATGGGGAAACTTGCTTTGATATATGAAAGTTTTAGATTACAAGCATGCTTCTGGAACAGATTATGCTCGTAATCCAAGGTACTACTGCATACATAGGCACAAACAAGCACAAATTATGGCACTGGATTCAGTTGTGTCATTTTATTTTACATTACTGAACACAACACAACATTACACGATAGGGTGCAGCTGTGTAAATTGACACTATAGGTTTCAATACTGCTGTGTACCAATGCATAGATCCCAACTGTCCCTAACTTTAAGGGATTATCCAAAACAAAGTCCCTCTGTCCCTCTTTTCTTCTGATTTGTCCCTCATTTTGGTCTGATCCTGAAGCCCCGTACACACGACAGGGAACCTCGACGGGCGGAACACATCGTTCCGCCCGTCGATGTTCTCTGCCGGGCCGTCAGAATCTGCGACCCGCCCATCGGGAATGGCAGCCATTCATCCCGACAGGCCGTGAGAATGAGGTTCTCTAGCTCCGGGTTTCCCGAGCGAGCAGTACGGCCAAGGTTCTCGCTGGAATGCAGCTCCCAGCAAGGTTTTCGCTGGTTTCTGGCGAGAACCTCGGCCGTGTGTACGGGGCCTAATAGTTATATATAAAATGCATTATTTATCTTTCAACATTTTTTTTTTTCTAGTGCTTTCATCCAATTTCTAAATTGCTGCATTTGTAAATTTCAAAGGCAATATAAAGGAATAGTAGTGGTAAAACTAATTTCTAGTTTAACTAATCTTTTTTTTTTTTGGTATAATTTTCCTTTAGCCACTTGCCTACTTGCCACTTTTACCCCCTTCCTGCCCAGGTCATTTTTCAGCTTTCATCGCTGTCGCATTTTAATATAAATAAATGAAAAAAGCCTGAAAATTAAAAAAAAAAAGTTTTCATGGTTTGTTATAAAAATTTGCAAACAGGTAATTTTTCTGATGAGGCTGAACTGATGGGCACTGATGTGGCAGCACTGATGGGCACTTTTAGGCCACGTACACACGATCAGTCCAAACCGATGAAAACGGACTGAAGTTCAGTCTCATCGGTCCAAACCGACCGTGTGTATGGCCCATCAGTCTTTTGTCCTTCAGTCCAAAGTTTTAAAACTTGCTTTAAAATCGGACCGATGGACGCCTGACCATCGGTCAAAACCGATGGTTAGTACGCATAAGCATCGGTTTAAAACCAGTGCATGCTCAGAATCAAGTCGACGCATGCTTGGAAGCATTGAACTTTGTTTTTTTCAGCACGTCGTTGTGTTTTACGTTACCGCGTTCTGACAGGATCGTATTTTGGACTGATGGTGTGTACGCACATCAGACCATCAGGCCACTTCAGCGGTGAACCGATGAAAACGGTCAGTCGGACCATTCTCATCGGATGGACCAGTCGTGTGTACGCGGTCTTAGGACTGTACTGATAATCAGGACACTGATATTCAGTGCTCTGATTATTAGTGTAAATGTCCCTTTCACACAAGCCAGTTATCGGCTCTCTTCTCCTCTCCTCATGCTGTCAGTGTGAGGAAAGGAATGCTGATCATTGCCTTTATGTTTACATTGTGATCAGCCATGATTGGACACAGCTGATCATGTGCTAAAAAGCCACTGAATGCAGCTGAACACAGAGCACACCGCTTGTGCGCCGACCGTGCTATAACCGAATGACGACTACTAAGCGGTCAGCAAGTGTTTAAAGGGGTTGTAAAGGTTCATCCTATGCATTAAGGTGAGAAAACACCTTACTGTCACAGGCCCCCCAGCCCCCCTATTTTACTTTCCTGAGCCCGTTCACCTTCTGTGCATGTCCCCTGGCGTCCTGTTCTCCACAAATCTGGCCGTTGATTGGATAGATTGATAGCAGTGCAGCCATTAGCTCCAGCTGCTGTCAATCACATCAAATGACACGGCCGCCGGGAGGTGGGACCGAGTCATACACTCAGCGTCTATGGACGCCAACTGTATGACACAGGAGCGGGCCTGCAAGCTAACCCCCTCGGGAAAAGGCTTCCCAGAGGGGGTTAGCTATTGCAGGGAGGAGCCAAGACAGCCGCCATGGGACCCCAGAAGACGAGGATAGGTGCCACTCTGTGCAAAACAAACTGCACAGTGGAGGTAAGTATGACATGCAGGGGTGGACTGACAACCCATGGGGCCCCCGGGCAATAGAAGATTATGGGGCCCCCGGGCTTACAGGTGGCCACCATGCCAGGAGGCAGGGCAGCTAAAATCTCAGGATTTTTACATCAAAAGGATGTCGGTTTCGGACATATCAAAGACAAATGTAAAAAAAAACAGATTTTACATACTGTCCCTGGTTTTATTGAGCCTGGTAACCCTGATGGGGCCCCCTAGTGGCATGGGGCCCTCGGTCAGTGCCCGAGAGTCCCAATGGTCAGTCTGCCCCTGATGACATGTTTGGTATTTAACCACTTCCTTACTGGGTACTTACTTATACCCCTTCTGACCAGGTGAAATTTCAGCTTCTGGCACTGCGTCGATTTAACTGACAATTGCGCGGTCGTACGACGTGGCTCCCAAACAAAATTGGCGTCCTTTTTTCCCCACAAATAGAGCTTTCTTTTGGTGGTATTTGATCATCTCTGCGGTTTTATTTTTTGCGCTATAAACAAAAAAAGAGCGCCAATTTTGAAAAAAAGTCAATATTTTTTACTTGTTATTATAATAAATAGCCCATTTTTAAAAAAAAAAAAAAACTTATTTTTTCTCAGTTTAGGCCGATACGTATTATTCTACATATTTTTGGTAAAAAAAACGCAATAAGCGACTGGTTTGCGCAAAAGTTATAGCGCATACAAAATAGGGGACAGAATTATTATTAATTTTTATAATTATATTTTTTTACTAGTAATGGCGGCGATCTGTGATTTTTATTGGGACTGCGACGTTATGGTGGACACTTTTGACACATTTTTGGCGCCATTCACATTTATACTGCGATGAGTGCTATAAAAATGCATCGATTACTGTATAAATGTGACTGGCAGTGAAGGGGTTAACACTAGGGGGGCATGGAAGGGTTAAATGTATTCTGGGTGTGTTCAAACTGTGTGGGGGGCGGGGGGTGACTGGGGGAGGTGACTGATGCGGTGTCCCTATGTACAAGAGACACAGATCGGTCTCCTCTCTCCCCTGACAGGACATGGATCTCTGTGTTTACACACAGAGATCCATGTCTTGTCCCTGTAACCGCTGATTGCGAGTGACTGGCGGACATCGCGGCCGCCAGGCACGCGCATCGGTATCTCAGGAATGCAGCGGCCACGCGCGCGCCGCCGGCGGCGCTCGCGCGCCCTCTAGTGGCCATTAAGAGCACAGGACGCATATATGCGTCCTGTCAGAGCGGTCCTGTCAGAGATTCAGGACCGCCCGAAGTGGTTAAAAAAATTAAATCAAACCTATACAAACATTTGAAGGGGGTGTGGCAGAGGTGTGTGTCCTATGCCTACATACTTTTGCTAATAGGTGTCCCTCATTCCCATCTCAAAAAGTTGGGAGGTATGCCAATGTGCGCAAAACTATACCCTGTATGCATCTGTAAGCAGTGTTTTAAGTCCTTACCCATACATATCTTCAGCAAACGTTGCATGTAAGCAAAATGTTGTTTTCATTACTAATTACACATTTGAACTACTCACCGACTCCATGCTGACACTGTCTTTCTGAGACAAGAAAACCGACAAATATATGGTTCCCAGTACATGATCAGGGTGCTGTGGATCTTTCAGGTTCAATGCCACGTCTTTTGCACTAGAAATGTAAAACAAATAAATTAAAGATGTGACAGCTGTCACTAATAAATATGTAATTATTAATATTATTGTAGAATAATGGTAGAATTTTTTTTCAGAAATAGAGTCTTGCTTGCAAATTCGACATGCCATGTTATTATGACTCGTCCCACGCTCAGGAATATGCTGTTTTGATATAAACATATTATTCTGATTTTCAACATAGGAATGTCAGTGCTCTGCAACAGCAAAATAAACTAATGTTATTTGTCTTGACACATATCATCCTGGATCTCATAATTGATAGGAGTACTATGCTGTTACCAAGCACATACACATTTATATTTAGACTGAGCTTTGTAACCAAGTACGGTATTTTCATTGGCTTTGTTGATACCTGTATTAATATTCTGAGAAAATAAGCTGCCCCTTACCTTTTCTTTAATACTATTTATATAGCTATCTGAATAATAGTTAATATTTCCATGCCTTTTTAGGGCTACAATAGAGTTCATACACAAGAGAGCAGGGTGGATAAAAATTGATGATTATTTAAAATGTAAATAAAAAAAATAGATTTTTTAATTTAAATCATATTTTTTTTATTTTTTTTAATAAAAATGCTTTTGGAGTAAAGATCTATCTAAAGATACTTTTCTATTTAAGATACATTAATAGATTAGTTTATTCAGCATGAAATGGAGCTTAGTTATGTATCATGAGGCTGTATATTCTGCAATATTTACATTTTTGGTAAACTCATTCAATAAATCCAAGCTCTGCAAGCTGAGATAACATGCACTGGCAATGTTATTGTTTTAATAAAATAAAATAATTTGAGTAGTTCTCTAACTATGTGTAATAAACCTATTAACCTAAAATTGGTTCTAATATCGCTGTTTTGCTAACCTAACGGCTTATTATTTTACTTTTTTGTTTGGGAGCCACATCGCAGAACCACGCTATTAGTTAAAGAGACGCAGTGCCGAATTGCAAAAAGTGGCCCGGTCATTGACCAGCAATATGGTCCGGAGCTGAAGTGGTTAACAAATTGGAAAATAAGTGAACAGAAGAGAAATCCAAATCAAATCAAATCAATATTTGTTTGCATGGTGATGAGTTTGACAGCAGAGCGAGCCAATGGCTGCGCTGCTTTCAATCAACCAATAAATGACCCAAGAAGCCGACCGAGAAGCCTGCGCGTTCACGGTGCGGGACTTTCGAAGGGTCAGGTAAGTAAACGAGGGGGAGGGGGGTGGGGGTGCTATTGCTCGGATGTTTTTTCACCTTAATGCATAGAATGCATTAAGGTGAAAAAACGTTTACCTTTACAACCCCTTTAATTCACCTGCAGTAAATGTTTAATGGATGTCAGATCAAAGGTTTAGATGAGGAACCCATGAGTCAAGGACTATCATGTCTCTTAACCATTGAACAAAGGGAATAAAAAACAAATAATTATAACAAATAATTATAATAATGTAGCACACCCCCTTAAGGGCCACAGGTGAACTGGGATGCCCCACCCTGCATAGCCAGGCACACCAAATTTCCACAGGTACTCTTGAGTCAGAGAACACTCTGTGACTTTGTTTTTTTTGTTATTTATTGAGGGATAATAGCTTGGACAGGGATTGGAGATCCAGACACTTTTTGCTGGGAATTGGTTGAGGACCTCATAAATATGCATGGCAGCCCCTCCTTACTCCCATAATCCAGTTCTGGAAGTTTCTAACAACTTCTAGACCAGGGGAAAGTGCCAGAGAGAGCTGCCAGATGAGTCATCTCGCCCCCGAGTCATTAAACCCTGACCCAGATTCACAACCCAGGCCTGGCTCTCAGCCAAGCCAATTTGCCTAATCTAATAACCAACCTATTTACATTTAGCACACTAGTGGGTGCTACAATAATATTAATAATATTTCTAAATGAAATGTGGCTTTTATACAGTATTATAACTTGTGAATGTGTTAAAGTCCCATGGGAGGCATTGTTTTTTCTCTTTGTTCAATGGATGTCAAGTTTACAGATTTATAAATATGCCCCTCCTGAACAAAGTATATACACACACAGTTTTTTGTTCTACAAATAAGTCTCTGAGAGAACTATAGATTAGTTAAAAGAGCACAACAGAAGCTACCTGTTTTGCCTCCCTTTGTCTGACTGCAACTTAAAGTCACCCAATAAGGGATACAGGTGTACGTTTAATAAACCGTGATAAGCCGAGATCACGGCTGATCACGGCTGATCACAGCTTATCACAGAGCATTGACGGCTTAATATACTGTGATAAGGAGCAGAGAACACATTCTTCACTTCACATCACAGCACGTGGATGTTTTGTCACAAACGGGCAGTTTAATAAACCGTGATCTGAAGATTTCACAGCTCTTCCACTGAAATATCTCCTTTCCAGATTCACCAGCTCAGAGGTGGAGAATCTGGGAGAGAAGCTGGTGTGATAAGAGGAAGGCTTATTTCTTCCTAATATCAACACCAGTGGGTTAAAAATAAATATTAACAACAATATACATGTGTGTATATAGATACTGTGTGTATATATATATATATATATATATATATATATATATATACACACATACAGTATCTATATAACACATGTGTGTGTGTATATATATATATATATATATATATATATATATATATATATATATATATATATATATACACATATATACACACACACGCATATATACCGTATTTATCGGCGTATACCACGCACTTTTTTGCCCTTAAAATCAGGGCAAAACCGTGTGTGCGTGATATACGCCGATACTCGCTTCCCGCGCTGTTTGAACTTTGCCGCCGATCCCTGCTTCCCGCGCTGTGTTTAAACGCTGCCGCCGCCACCGCCGCCGACATATACCGAGCGTAGTACACTCGGGTACAGTCGGCCAGGCTCGGCTCCCCTTGCGGTTATGCGAGAGGAGCCGAGCGTGGCCAAGCGTGCCCGAGTGTACTGTGCTCGGTATATGGCCACGACGGCGTTCAAACAGCGCGGGAAGCAGGGATCGGCTCGGAGACAGCGTGGGAGCAGCGGGGAGGACACCACAACAGCCGCAGACGGACGCCGGACCGGACAAGGCCGCCGATGGACACCGGGCAAGACACCAAAACTGTAAGTAATAAAAAAAATAATAAAAGTAATACAAAAAAAAAAAAAGAGTAGGGGTGCGCGCTATACGCGGGTGCGCACAATAGGTTGATAAATACGGTATAAATGTATGTACACACATATATATATATATATATGTGTGTGTGTGTATGTATACACACATATATACAGTATTTATATATATGTATACACACACATATATACAGTATTTATATATATGTACACACACATATATACAGTATTTATATATATATGTATACATACACATATATACAATATTTATATAAATATATATATATATATGTAGTTATATATATATGTTATCACATGTCTGAAAACATTAATTACATGTTCTTTTAAAGTTTAGTTTCACTTTTTGAACTAGGCTGCACCATAATCTCACAAAATCTCACGAGATTACAGGCAGTCCACCCACTTTTACACAGATCTCGGCTGTTTTCAGAGAAAAAACTTCACCTCTGTTCACCATCTGAGAACTGAAGTTCTCAGTTTATTAAACCGGCTGCAGAGGAGATCATTTTCCTCCTGAGAACTGCCGTGAACTGCTGTGAACTGAACGGTGAAAAAACTTCACAGTTTATTAAACGGACACCACAGTACTGTTGAGTCAATCATTTGTGTGTGTCTGCGAGAGAGAATTTCAGTTTGAGCTATGGAGTTCTGTTGAAAGACTTTACAACAAGCCATTTTGAAAATACAAAAGAAGAATACTTGCTAATTTTATATGTGAAGTTTAAAAGTGGATATTTGTGAACACTGAGAATGTTTACCTTTCTCGTTGTGAATTTTTTTTCCCTTTCGTAGAAATGTATGAATATGCATGAGTATTCACTTACGTTAATCATAACTATTGAAAATAAAATAGAAATAATGAGCCCAGTGCCCTGCTAGATCAAAAGAGGGCAAAATCTTAATAAAAAATGTTCCATATTGGCCTAACGCTATTTGGTTTCTTTGTTAGGCCTCTATCACATGGGTACACAGACCTGTAAACTTAAGCAGAGTTTTTGTCACTTAAGATATTGGGGACACCCAAGGTTTGCCAAGGTCAGCCGAAGTGTCCTCTGGCCTTTTCGGCAGTTTCCGAGGCTCTCCGGCGCCCCCCGCCTCTGGCCGCATGTGGTATTGCATGCCAGTGAAGTCAATGCGGAACAAATTATTTTAATTTCCATTGACTTTAATGGGGAAACTCGCTTTGATATGCGAGTACTTTGGATTACGAGCATTCTCCTGGAATGGATTATGCTCGTAATGTATATGATTTTGTGAAATAACGTCAGTATGCACATATGAAGTTATCCTTTAACACCCAGAAAATACAGCACATCTGTCACCCTCTCATCGTAGGTCAGCAAACCTCAATCTCAGCCGCAGTGGAATGTTCAGCGGTCTCCCTTTTATTCCCGGCATAGCAGAGCACTCCACTGATCAGAAGAAGAAAAGAAAAGGAAAATACATCTTTGTGTAGTACCTTTATTCAAATATACAATAAAAACAAATATCTTGCACCATTTGAATGACAGTGATCCAATAGTACCATACACACATTTCGTCATCAGGACATCGTTAGAGGGTTCAGAGGTTGTAATCTAGCTGGAGATGTATCACCACTAGAAGATATTACATAAGGATCTCTCTTAAGCCCCATACACACCATCAGATTATCTGCAGATTTTTGTCTTCAGATTTACCAAAACCATGTGGCCTGCCTGATTGCATACAAATTGAAACTCTTAAGGTTTGACCTCATATTATATGTTTTTGGTAAATCTGATGACAAAAATCTTCAGATAATCTGATGGTGTGTATGGGGCTTTACTCTTCTTTCCTTCTTCCGATCAGTGGAGTGCTCTGTTATGCCAGGAATAAATGTTTTCACTTTGTTGAAGGGTGACTTCTGAACATTTTACTGCTGCTGAGATTAAGGCTCAGTGAACAGCATTGAGAGGGTGATGGATGTGCTGTATTAACTGGATATTGAAGGGCAACTTCAAACTGCGTACTGACCTTACTTTATAGATCGGTCGCATTGTTCTAGTAAGTGTACTACCTTCTGGGAGGTGGAAGAGAAAACTGTGTGGCGTGACTCCAAGAGGATATTTTTTTATTTAATGTATTGCCTGGAGTTCACCATTACCTGGTCACCAAACAAATAATTATACAGTACTTATTTTTAAAGAAGAGTTAAGCCCTGAGTGAGTGATAAACTTGTATAGCGCAACACATGCAAACTGAATCGCCTCAGGGAGCTTGGTATACATTTCTTACTGTATTTTTCCTTCAGAATAGATGGGTTTTGAGTTTTTTCCTGAAGGCCAGGTGATTCACTTCCGTTCGGATACTGGTTGGTAAAGCGTTCCATAGTCTAGGTCAGCCATTCTCAACCAGGGTTCCGTGGAACCCTAGGGTTCCTCCAGAGGTGGCTAGGGGTTCCTTGAGCTGTGGCTGATTTACCTCCTGTTTGATGGTGCCTACATAGTTCTGAGCCTGAGCCAATTCCACTTGGAGGAGCCAGTGGTATTACACCAATGATCTTCATAGTTCTCTGTAAGGAGGGCCTTCTTACCACTACTGTATAAAAGGGCATTCTTCTCACTGACCACCAAAGTAAGGGGCATTGTTCCCACTGACCCCCAATGAATGGGTTTTATCAGGGGTTCCCCAAGACCTGAAAATTATTTTTAGGGTTCCCCAGCAGTAAAAAGGTTGAGAAAGGCTGGACTAGGTCCTTGGACTGTACACACGATCGGTTTGTCTGATTGAAACGGAACGATGAACTGTTTTCATCAGACAAACCGATCGTGTGTGGGCCCCATCGGTTTGTTTTCGATTAAAAAATATAGAACATGTTTTAAAATGTTCCTATGGATAAAAAACTGATAGAAAAAAACGATCGTCTGTGTGGAACTCCATCGGAGAAAAATCCACGCATGCTCAGAATCAAGTCGATGCATGCTTGGAAGCATTAAATTTAATTTTTGGCATTGCATCCAGACGAACGGAAATTACGTTCTCTATCTAATTCCGTCATAATTTCCGACGGAAAAAGTCCGATGGGGCAAACGCACAAACGGAATATCCGTTGAAAAGCTTCCGTCTGACTTTTTCCGTTGGAAATTCTGCTTGTGTGTACAAGGCATTAGAAAAGCTAGTGATATGCAAGACTACAAGTGATTTTAAAGTGCAAAAGCAATAATGAAGCTATAAGAAAGCCTTTAAGTCAGTTTAAACAGTTTAAAAGTAAAGCTAAACTCTGAAAAATAAGGGCCAGATTCTCATAGATTTGCCCTGGCGTAGCGTAAGCCATTTACACTACGCCGCCACAACTTAACAGAGCAAGTGCCGTATTCTCCAAGCACTTGCTTCATAGTTTGCGGAAGCATAGTGTAAATGGCCCAGCGTAAGGCAGCGTAATTCAAAGGGGGCGGCTGGTATTTAAATTAAGCGCGCCCCCGCATCGATCGAACTGCGCATGCGCCGGCCGGGGAAAAAGCCCAGTGCGCATGCTCCAGCTCACGTCGGAAAGCGTCGTTGAAACCGACGTCATAACGACGTGATCGTCACTTACGCAATGCCCTATTCGCGAACGACTTAGTAAAACGACGTAACCGACGGAAAAAGCCGACGCTGACCCGACGCCATACTAAACATGGCATCCGATGGCACCCGACGGCATCCGACGGTACTGCGTAAGGTTACTCCACATATTAGCAGGGGTAACCTTACGCGGACGAAAAACGACGTAAGCGACGACGGGGCGGCGTAAAAGCATTCGGGAATCGGCGGATTAGCCTCATTTGCATAGGCAAATGAGAAAACAACGTAAAGACCACCTAGTGGCCGGAGTTGTCATTACATCTACGATCCGCAAGTGTAATTGTATTACACTTGTCGGATCTTCACCCGTATCTATGCCTAAGTGATTCTAGGAATCACTCGCATAGATACCCGGGGAAAAAAACGGCGATACGACGGGGTATCTGAGATACCCCGTCGTAGCGCCTCTGAGAATCTGGCCCTAAGTATCAGAAAACATTTCTTTAATACATGCACATTTCTCTGTGTTTTGTCACTTTAAAAGCACTGCAAGTACAGAGACATATCTGCTGACCTCCGCCCACTATAGTAATGTAATGCCGCGTACACACAATCACTTTTTGTGATGTAAAAAAACGTTGTTTTATCTCACAAAACAAAAAAACGTTTTTCAAACTTCAACTTTTAAAAAACGACGTTGCCTACACACCATCGCTTTCTGAAATTGCTCTTGCAAAGCGCGGTTACGTACACCACGTTCGACAGCACTCTGTTCCATTGAAGCTCCCGTCTCATAACTTGCTTCTGAGCATGCGCGGGTTTAAAAATGTCATTTTAAACGTCGTTTTGCCCACACACGATAATTTTTTTATGACACAAAAAACGACATTCTGAAAAACGACATAAAAAATTGAAGCATGTTTGAAAAAAAATTGGGTCGTTTTTCAGAAGACATAAAACAACGTTTTGCCCACACACGATCATTTTAAATGACGTTTTTTAAAATGTCGTTTTATTTCATCACAAAAACCGACCGTGTGTAAGCGGCATTAGTCTGAAGTCTCTTTTTGTACCCTGCAAAACATCAGCAATCACTAACCATCTTCTTCAATCCCAGATTGTGCAATGTAATTAAAGTGTCTCTTTGTGTTAGATTAGGTATGAGCAATCAAGTACCGTGTGGAGAAACATGACCAGGTAAATAAATAGAAACTTAAGTCTTACGTTTGCAGCTCTAATGTGGTCAGGTCAAGAAACACTGAGCCCATAAAATCATCCTGCAGTCCGAAATCATAATCAAACACCTGGGGGGGAAAACACACAAGCAGAACAGGTTTAGTAAAATTCTGATATAGGTATATCCCTGTCTGATTCCACTTGGGGAGATATCCCTACACATTTAAACCTGTGACAACAAGACAAGATATAAGGGAAATGTGCTCACCAGAACAGAAAAAAGAAAGGAAAAAACAATTGCAATTTGCTCGACATCAATCTACTAATCAGCATAAGTGAGGAGAAATGTGACGAATGGGAACACTGAGGCTGGGTTCACACCTATGCAAATTGGTTGCGGTTTCAACCGCATCCAAAACGCAGAACATTTCTAAATACAGTGGCCCAGATTCACAGAGCAATTACGCCTGTCTAACTGGTGTTAGACAGGAGTAATTTCAAATTTTGCGCGCCGTATCACTAGTTTGAATCCTCAAACCATGATACGGCGGCTTCGGGCTTCGATCTGAGAGGCTTACATCTTCGTAAGCCTTCGGATCTACGCTGCGATATTTTTGCGGCCGCTGGGAGGAGTTCGCGTCGTTTTCATGCGTCGGGATATGCAAATTAGTTTTTACGGCTATCCACGAAGGTACGAGTGTCCCTCGCAATCGCCTACGTAATTTTTTGGCTACGTAATGTTAGAGGAGCTTTTTGCTGGTCTAACAGTGCGTAACCCATGTAAAGTATGGCCATCGTTCCCGCGTCTATTTGAAATTATTATTTTTTTTTAACGTAACTCGTTCGGGAATAGGAATGTACGTAAACGACGCTACTACGACGTAACGACGTGATTTAGCGCAATGCACGGCGGGAAATTTGCGAACGGAGCATGCGCAGTTCGATCGCCGCGGGAACGCGCCTATTTTAAATGCTTCACGCCCCCTACTCGCGCAGATGGATTGCGACGGGAGAAATACACTACGCCGCCGTCGTTTACTGGACAAAATCTACCTGGATTCCACGTAGAGCCAGGTAAAAAACGGCGGCGTAGTGTATTTCTGATACTCTACGAGAATCGAATTCTCTCTGAATCTGGGCCATTGTTTTCAATGAGACTGGTTCACATATGTGCGATGCATTCGCACTGCGCATTGCCGGAAATCCGTATGCGTTGTGGAGGCCTTGCGGTGCGGCTCAGGTGCGAATTCAGTCCCATTATCTTCTATGGGTACGCAGCTGATTCGCAGATGTGTTCAGTTCTCTTCAGGAATTTCTGTCATTCAGCTCAATACACTTCTCCCCCACTCTCCTCTCACCCGGAACTTCTCCCAGGTCTCCAAATTAGCAGCAAAAACTGAGCTAATCTGCTGAACACTTCCCTTATCTGTCTGCAGAGATTACAGAGCTGAAATTCACACTGCACAAGTGTGAACCCAGCCTCAAAAATCACACATGGGTAAAAGAGTAAAAAAAATATCTCAGGGGTTTGAATTTTATCCAGTGGTTATTCTATAAATTGTGGGCACGCAACAATGCACTAGCTTAAAGGAACCTATTTAGAAAATAAAAAAAGAAGCTTTACAACCCCTTTAACATTTTTGCTTCATGTTTTATCATTGACAACACAATATATTTCCCAAAATGTTTCCCCGGGATACTCTTATAACATAACACCTGTGCTTTGATATATAATAATGTTTTTTAAACGTAGATACTATTCTGCTGAACAATTAGTTGCTTTGTAAAAAAAAAAAATAGTTTACAACAGATAAGTATTATATCCAATATACAGACAAGTGAAAAAGTTATATCAAAGAGAACAGTGCCTAAGCGTGGGGACCATATGCCGGTAAAATGATAACTATGCTGGTTTATCCAACTTCTTTCCAGGCAACCTGTATACAGTGTACTTTGTGTATTTAAGTAGAAAGCCACTAGAGGGAGACATTGCATCAATTTTCAACATAGCAAGGCATGACTACAGTACATGCTTATGAATGCAACATGATACAAACTCTACAAATTATGTTTTATTGCTATAATTGTCATGATATTTTTACTGATTTCAATCACTTTAAAAGGATTTAAAAGGATTTTCATCCTGCAGGTGCTCTCTTTCAGAAGAGAAAGAAGTGAAGTCGATCTGGAGACCTAGGTGTGCGCAGCCTATTGCATTAGCATACCTTCCAACTTTTTGAGATGGGAATGAGGGACACCTATCAGCAAAGGTATGCAGGCATAGGACACACACCCTTGCCACACCCACTTGTCACACCCCTTAACCAACTCAATACGGGGCACTTTCACTCCCTTCCTGACCAAGCCATTTTTTTAGCTTTCAGTGCTGTCACAATTTGAATGACAATTGCGCGGTCAGGCAAAGCTGTACCCAAATTAATTTTTCCCCACAAATAGAGCTTTCTTTTGGTGGTATTTGATCACCTCTGTGGTTTTTATTGCTTGCGCTATAAACAAAAGAAGAGTGACAAGTTTGAAAAAAAAAACACAATGGGCCAGATTCAGGTACACGTTCCCTGTGTGCAAATGCACAGCGTATCCGAGATACGCTACACAGCCGCATTTTACCAGGCTCTACACCGAATTCTGGTAGATTTTTGCCCGTACGATACGGCGGCGTAGTCTATTTCTCGCCGCGTAATCGAAATACGCGATTAGGGGGCGTGAAGCATTTAAATTAGGCGCGTCCCCACGGCGATCGAACTGCGCACGCTCCGTTCAGAAATTTCCCGCCATGCATTGCGCGAAATAACGTCGATACGTCATTCGTTGTTTGAGTAGCGTCGTTTACGGACATTCCTATTCCCGGACGTTTTACGTCACAAATAAAAAAAGACGTCGGAAAACGTTGATATTCGACGCGGGAACGACGGCCATACTTAACATGGACTGTCTAATATTAGACCAGCAAAAAGCTGGTATAACTTTACGAGGCAAAAAGATGACTAAAGATGCCGTAAGAGATTGCGATAGACGTTCGTAATTTCGTGGATAGTCGGCAAAAGCTCATTTGCATACCCCGACGCGGAAAACGACGGGAACTCCACCCAGCGGCCGCAAATTTATTGCAGCGTAGATCCGAAGGCGTACGAACACGTAAGCCAGTCGGATTGAAGCGCAAAGCCGTCTTTTCATGGTTTGAAGATTCAGACTAATGAAAAAACGCGCGTAATTAGAAAGTACTCCGGTCTAACACCAGTTAGACAGGAGTTACGGCTCTCTGAATCTGGCCCAATATTTTTTACTTTTTAGTCACATTTTTTCATCAGTAAAGGGGCCGATATGTATTCTTATACATACATTTTTTTTTTTAAATCGCAATAAGCGTATATTGATTTGTTTGCGCAAACGTTATAGTGTCTACAAAATAGGGGATAGATTTATAGCATTTTTATTATTATTTATCTTTTTAACTAGTAATCTGTGATTTTTATCGTGATTGCGATATTGCAGCGGACATATCAGACACTTTTGACACTATTTTGAGACCATTCACATTTATACAGCGATCTGTGCTATAAAAATGCAGTGATTACAGTATAAATGTGACTGGCAGGGAAGGGGTTAACACTTCAAGAGGTTAAATATGTGTCCTAGGGAGTGATTCTAACTGTAGGGGGAGGGGGACTTACAAGGAACACACCATCGGTCTCCTCGCACCTGACAGGATGTGTTAACACACACAGATCCACCGTCCTGCTCTGTTACTGGGCAATCGCGGGTGCTCGGCTGACATCGCAACTGCAGTGCACGCGCATCGGGTCCCTAGTGACGCGACGGGAGCCCACTAGTGGCCCGGGAAGGCTAAGACATCATACG
The DNA here is from genome assembly GCA_029574335.1 of Rana kukunoris. Taxonomy (NCBI): domain Eukaryota; kingdom Metazoa; phylum Chordata; class Amphibia; order Anura; family Ranidae; genus Rana; species Rana kukunoris. Next base: position 129,103,608 of record CM056049.1, read on the forward strand.
CCCCACTGCTTGCTGTACTTTGTAGTGCTTTATTTTTACCATTAAAAGCTAAGGGCCAGATTCAGGTACAATTGCCCTGGCGCAGAGTATCAGAGATACACTACGCCGCCGTATTTTACCTGGCTCTAAGACGAATTCAGGTAGATTTCGGCCTGTAAGGTACGGCGGCGTAGTGTATTTCTCGCGGCGGAATCGATATACGCGATAAGGGGGCGTGAAGCATTTAAATTAGGCGCTTCCCCGCGGCAATCGAACTGCGCATGCTCCGTTCAGAAATTTCCCGCCATGCATTGCGTGAAATTACGTTGTTACATCAGTTTTTTTTGAGTAGCGTCGTTTATGTACATTCCTATTCCCGGACGACTTACGCAAAAACAAAAAAAAAATTGAAATTCGACGCGGGAACGACAGCCATACTTAACATGGGATGTCTAACGTTAGACCAGATTTTTGCTTCCCTAACTTTACGCAGCAAAAAGATGACTACAGATGCCGTAAGAGAATGCGATGGACGATCGTAACTTCGTGGATCGCCGGAAAAAGCTAATTTGCATACCCCGACGCTAAAAATGACGCAAACTCCACCCAGCGGGTGGAAAAAGATTGCAGCGTAGATCCGACGGCGTACAAAGACGTAAGCCTGTCGGATCGAAGCCCGAAGCCGTCGTAACATGGTTTGAGGATTCAAACTAATGATACAACGCGGTTAATTTGAAATTACTCCGGTCTAACAGGAGATAGACCGGAGTAATGGCTCTGTGAATCTGGCCCTACATTTTTAAGGTTTTTGTGGTTTCGGCCGTCTATATTTTCTCTTCAAGTTTTGAGGACATCATATGACGCCCGCCCAGAACAAGAGCTACACCGTTCGACGGCCGGCGTGCGGCAAGCGGTTAAAGGAGAATTGAACAAGAAAACAAGATGCGTTTTGTTTTTACTACTACTGTTCCTTTATACTGGCTTTTCACATTTACAGATGCAGCAATGTAGAATTTGGATGAAAGGTTTAGCACTGGGAAATACCTTTTGATAGATAAAAAGAGGGACATAGGATGACTTTAGACACAAGAGTCATTGGTGAAGCTGAAAAGAGGAGTACCCCACACCCTTCAAGAGCCTCTGGGTCCCCCGGGCGATTCTGTTACACTCCTATTCCTCTTCTTCCTTTCGCTGGCTTTCAGCTGCTGCAGAGAGAGCTATACAGGGGATCATTCCTGTAACTGCCCCCCCACCCCACCCACCCCACTTATCACCTATTCCTGCCCATATCCGATTATCTGATTTTCTCTGCTGATTCCTTCCCCCTCCCAGCGCTGCTGGCTTTCCTCCCCTCCTGCTGTGGGACACAGAAGCATGTTTACTATGCTTCAGTTGGTGAATCAACAGGAGCCTCTATACAGAGCGCTTTCTGTTAATTCATTGTCCAGAGCAGCTAAAGTTGCAGAAAAGGGGAATTCATGTCCTTAGTTCCTTTCTATGTCTCGAAAGTGAGGCCGCGTACACACGTATGAGAACCTCGTCGGGCTAAACTCATCGTTCCGCCCGACGAGGTTCTCGGGCGGCCGTCGAGTTCGTCGACCAGGCTGTCGAAAAAGGCGTCGAGCCATTAGTCCCGATGGCCCATCGAGCAAATAGAGAACCTGCTCTCTATTTCGGCTCGACGCCTCGCTCGTCAGTTTGCTCGGCGAAAACGTACACACGATCGAGCTTCTCGGCAGAATATGGATCCCAGCGAGCTTCTCGCTGGATTCTGCCGAGAAGCTCGGTCATGTGTACGGGGCCTGAGACATTAGGGGTCTGTTTAGACCTTTAGTATTTTTTATCAAAACCCCCCAACAGCATACTATTAAAAAAATAATAATATTAATAATAATGGGCTCATTTACTCAGGTTCTTAAGCCCATATAGTGTGAATGAGCGATTTGTTTGGCTGGAGCCGCCTTTTAGTCTATGAGTAGTACCAATATTCCTGGATAAGGCTTTAACCGGTTCCCGTGGCTGTGCGATCGATCCGGGATGATCGGCTGTTGGTTTTTGTCCGCCCCCTGCGGATCGCTCCCAGCCAATGCGCATCCTCCCCGCAGTGTCACTTCCCTTGCCTATGTAATGTAAACACTGGCAGAGGAAGTGATGTCACCTCTCGTGGTATTTTCAATCCGCCGAGAGGAGAGAAGACTCACAGTAAGTCGCATCAACACTACACTGACACCAGTACACATAGGCACATTTAACCCCTTCCGATCACCCCCCTGTCACACTGTCACTGATTGCAGTGATCATATATTTACTGATCACTGCATTTAGTGTCAGTGTGACAGTTAGTGTGACAGGCAGTTAGTGTTAGGTTCAGGGAAGCCCCGTACCCCCCCTAATACAGTTTTAACCCCTTGATCACCGCCCTAGTTAACCCTTTCACCCCCCTATTGCCAGTGTCACTAAGCGATCATTTTTCTGATCGCTGTATTAGTGTCACTGTTGCCGCTAGGTAGCTAATTTTTTTTTTATTGCGATTTTTTTTTACTAAAGACATGTGGCTGAATACATTTTGGCCTAAATGGTTGACTAAAATTTAGTTTATTTGATTTTTCTTATAACAAAAAGTAAAAAATATTGATTTTCTTTTCAGAAATGTCGCTCTATTTTTGTTTATAACGCAAAAAATAAAAATCGCAGAGGTGATCAAATACCATCAAAAGAAAGCTCTATTTGTGGGAAGAAAAGGACGCGAATCTTGTTTGGAAACCACATCGCACGACCGTGCAATTGTCTGTTAAAGCGACGCAGTGCCGAATTGTAAAAACGCCTCTGGGCATTTAGCAGCATATTGGTCCGGGGCTTAAGTGGTTAAGAGTAATGGGTGCTGTAGCAACAACCAACTGGAACTAGGAACATCACAGATCAAATGTACTGTACATACTTACCAGCACACCACGGATCATCAATTACGGACAATTCTTTTATTGAAGCATTCTGTAATTTGATCATTCTTCAATAAAAGAATTGGAAGTACTATAATTGACGATCTGTGGTGTGCTGGCAAATATGTACATTTTACTCTATGAGGACACAGAGGCTGTATGAACACAGCAGGACAAGTGGCCCCCAATGCATACCATGTTCGGGGCCGTACACCTAAACCCACACCCCTGTCAAATTAGGATCTGTGGCTGTGTTCGTACAGCTGCTGCATCCCCATGTAACATAGGCTGCCTGCACACAGATCCAACCACATAAAAACATTCACACTGTACAGGCAATAGCACTCTTGTGAATGAGCCCCATTCAGACACAGACTATATTTATTAACTCAATTGAATTTAATCTTTCATATTTAGCTGGAATTATGTAATTTATGTTGTGATTGTGTCCAGTATTAATGATATTTAGTGTATTTTTAGACAAAATATTGTTTTGATATTTTGGGGGTGGGGCCCTGTCAAGTAGGCTGGATTTCTAATAGCAGCCCTGATTATCTCACAGTATTGTACCCGTGAAAATGTTCAAATACAAATATATTTAAAGTACGATAATGTCAAGCAACACATTTCTGAGCTAGTGTATGAAAACTCATCCCACACTATACATTTTAGAAGGTGATGGATCGTTGCACATCTAAATTTGACACGTTATAATCGAAGACTTTTGTGCCCTACAAATAAGCTCTATGCAGCATGCAAAAAGGAGGGAGATATGTATACGCTCAGTTCTCATTTTCCCTGGAAATGACAGGAGCCATCTATGTAAGATGTATAGGACCACTAATGTACATTTCTGTAGTGGTAGTTACCTCAAAGGTTGTAGACCAGGGGTCTCCAAACATTCTTAACAAAGGGCCGGTTTATTGTCCTTTCGATTCTTGGAGGGCCGGATTTTAGCCAGCGGGAGTGAAAATTTTCCTGGCATCAGTGGGAGTAAACATCTGGTATTAGGGGGAGGAATAGTGCCCCATTGCTGGTATCATAGGGAGGAATAGCAACCCATTAGTGGTGTCAGTGAGAGAAATGGTGCTCCATTGTCGGTGTCAGATGGCAGAATAGTGTCTCATATCATTGGGAGGGATAGGGCTCCAAGGGCCGGATAAAGGCAAGCAAGGGGCCGCATCCGGCCCTCAGGCGGCAGTTCGGAGACCACTGTTGTAGACTATAACCCCAGCAAGCTGAAATGTATGATAATACAGTGACAGAATAAAGTGTATGAAAAGCTCATGTAAATGTACTATGTTAGCTATACAGCATAGGCCCATCATCTGATGCTACAAGAGGGCAATGTAATTAGTAAGCATTGACTCCCTAGGTCTGGCCATCAAGGACAATTGCGCCAGGTTTTCTAACAGGTGTCTCTGGTCTCAAACCAACCAGTGATTGCCATTTAAAAATGTTTACCCCAAACACAGACTGGTCTAGACCTGTGAAGGCAGAAGGTGTGCCCCCCTAGCCCAACACCTGAAAAGGCTGGCTAGGATTTGTAATCTTTCATTACTTCCTGCCATAGGGGATAATCATTCATTGCTGTCATTGCTGCATAAGGTAGCAGTAGGGGTAAGGGCCTGATTTCCATCAGTAGAGCCAGTGAGCACACAACCTTTGTGCCCAAAACAACACTCCTCTGTTAGGCCCCTTTCACACTGAGGAGTTTTTCAGGCGGTACAGCGCTAAAATTAGCGCCTTAATACGGCCTAAAAAACTCCTGCCCAGCCTTCTCAATGTGAAAGCCCGAGGGCAGGATGGAGCCGAGATGGGATCAGGGGAATGTTGGGAGCCAGGATGGGATCAGGAGGATGAATAGAGTCGGGATGGGATCAGGGGAAAGGATGGAGCCAGAATGGGATCAGGGGAAAAAGAGGGATCGGGGATTGGATGGAGCTGGGATGTGATCGAGGGAAGGATGAAGCCGGGATGGAATCAGGGGATGGATGGAGCTGATAGGGATCAGGGGGAAGGATGGAATCAGGAGATGGATGGAGCTGGGATGGGATCAGGGGGAAGGGTGGAGCTGGGATTGGATTGGGGGGTGTATGGAGCCAGGATGCGATTGAGGGAATGGATAGAGTTGGGATGGGATCAGGGGATGGATGGAGCTGGGATGGGATCGGGGAATGGATAGATTTGGGATGGGATTGGGGGATGGATGGATGAACGTCTTTTTTATCCCAATTGGGAGTTTACATTGAACTACCATGCAGCAACAGCTGCACTTGGCATGCAGTTGCAGCCTGGTCCCATTGACTTAAATTGGTAAGTTTAACAGGCGGTGTCACTTGCTAAAACTCAACTTGCTGAGTTAAAATTGCTGCACCGCAATGCTTTGATTCGGCAATCTGAACTCACCACTCCATGTGCCATGTATATATGGAAGTGGGTGGTTAGGGGCCATAAAAATGCAAATCAACCACCTGTTTTTTCCTCCCCTCTGCATCCAGTGTGATCTAAGCCAAAGAAAGATGGTAAATATATTAATGGTCTCCGGGTTCCTGGCACCGCCGTGTCAAGTGTGGAGATGCCTGTGGTGACTCGCAGCATCATACTGCACATGCTCTTTGTAAATGTTCCAACAGCCTTCTGGGCCTGTGACGTGGGCAGGGGGGGGGGGGGGGGGATAACTTCCACTTGAATGGACTGGGAGATATGAGCAGAAATGGGAGTGGGTACTTGTCAAAACCAGGTGCCTGCTCCGTCTCAAAAAACGTTATCCAAAAGGTACATAAGGACATAAGATACAGCAAAAACATGGGCCACCCTCTTCTGAAGGCTATAGCCTGGCTTTCTTTAGTTTCAATACTTTCTGAGGCACAGCCTGGGAACAAGCATGCAACAAGCATACCTCCTAACTTTTCAACTTCAGAATGAGGGACAAATGAGCATACCTCTCAATGAAGTTGCTGAGCGGGGGGGTACCGCGGATCGGCGTTGTTGAGCGGGGGGGTCCGCAGATCGGTGTTGTTGAGCGGGGGGGAGTTGTATGGATCGGAGTTGTTTAGCGGGACTCTAGCTCTGCTCGCGGGATTTACCACGAATTGCGGGACAGTGCCGTGAAATCCGGGACGGTTGGGAGGTTTGAACAAGCAAAGAGAGGTGATCTTCCAATGGAGACACTTGTTCCAGTGACCACTGTCTATGAGGGGAATTACCATTAATGTTGGAAAGTTTTCCTTTCACAGACGTGACTCTCAAACAGAAAGTGAAAGTAAATTGACAGGGGTAATAACTATTCAATAATGTAAAAAATAAGTTTTGACTTTCGATATACAGTACTTTTAATAGAGCAGAACACCAGTTACAACTCCACCTTTTGTTTGCTGCACAGCAGATGCCTTCTGCCCCGACCTTCTCTGGTTTCCCATGACTAATGTCCCTTCATAAATAGGCAGTGACGCGGCGTCTTCCACCCTTACATGCCTATGGCCACCTTTAGGCTGTCCAAGCCAAAACAATATTTCAAAATATTTTCTGACAGCTTAGTAACATAACGTCCTACCTTGACATACAGAGGTTCCTTCAGATTGTCAATCAGCAGAGAAACTTTTTCTTCCCAAACAGGGTTAAGGTTCTTGTGTATTGTTTTACTTCGAAAAACTTCCTTTCCTCCAATCTTGAATTTGACATATGGATCACTTGTCCCTGAAAGAAACAAAACCACGACTGTCAACAAAAATGACTTTTAGAAACACAAACAAGAAAACATTTCTGCAATGCATCAACTGATCCAGTTCTTCAACTGTCAACTTAGACAGCTATGCCTCATGCCCTTTACAGGTGGGAAGTCGATATACTTTCACATGCCTACATGTATGTGTAGTGCTACCCCCAAAGGAGCCGCTGATTGATTGTTGGGATCGGCACATTAAGTTACCCCAGTGCAGGAACAAAGTAGTGAGCGGAGGTCCAGACAGTCAACAAAGGTTTTTCCAATGCTTTATTTCCAGGCCAACACAGCCAACATCAACTTCAGTTAGGAAGGAAAAGAAAGGTTGATGAAAGAAGAGGAGAACTTGCGGTGTCAGGCCTGGATATGAACGAGCAAGCTTGCTCTTAGTAGTACCAATTTGTAAACTCATCGCCACTCCTGCCTGAGTGGGTGAAGTGCCCAAGGACAGGTTTTCTTTCTCTAACCTGGCAGCCGAGGTGTCACTTTAGATATCTGAGAGGAACAGGTCTTTCACACAGACCTGGCTCTAGGGCCTCCGCCAACTGCTTTAGATGAGATTAGGTGAATGAACAGAGCGAATCCTCCCAGTAAATTCTAGCACAGGTCACCGGGAGACAGTAAACCGTACCTGTCAGCATCCCGGTCACCAGATCCCCGATTGGTTCATTCAGGCCCTGTGGACAACCTGCCTCGAGCCGATCCCCCAATGGCACGGCACCCAGCCTGGGATCCATTCAATAGGACTGGGAACCCAGTAAGTCACTGGGGTCCCCTTTCGCCTCCGGTTGAGGCTGGGTGAAGCCTGCAAGCTTGGCCAGGTGGGCCACACCGGCGGGGTCCATGGATGCGCGCACCCTAAAGGTGGATTCCGCACCTGGAACCGGGAAGATAGTGAAACACATTACACCTGTCACAGATATACCCCTCCCCAGCATGCCCCGCGAGGGAAAACTCCTTCAATTGGTTGCTGGGGAAGACTTGGTCTGCCAGAAACCCCTCTGGCGCCAACTGCCGACCAGAGACGATACCACATCCCTAGAATGCAGACTGGCCCAGTGGACCTTTCTGGAATGACAGAGGTCACAATTTAGGTAAATCATGACTGGGAGCAATATAACTCTCCCAGTCCAACTAACTTTAGCGTAGTGCCCATGCTGAAAGCAAGGGGGCGCTACATATGTAAAGAGTGTTTTGGATGGTACAAGCAGATAACAGACAAGTTAGACAATTTAGGCCTTATGGCTTCAATCCGATTTCTCCTTCAGCATGCTTCTTCTGGTTCATTGAAAAAGAAAGTACTGCTAAAGCTAGATCAAAAAAAGCAGCCTATATATTGTATTTCCAGTAAATAGTGATTGAAGACAATCTGCATATGACACACATTATATTACTACAACCATCTTTCCCCCATTATGCCTAGAAGCAAGAAAATCAGCAAGACACATGCATGCTGATTGATAAGAGCAGTTGTTTTATGCAATGTAAAGGTAAGTACACAACAAATTTGTAGTTCACAAAAAAATATAAACTGAATACACTACATAAATGTGGACATCAAAAGCATTGAAAATAATGTTTTAGGATTGACAAAAGATAAAATGCAAAAAAATGTAAACATGATTAAAATTAGGCCACTTTATGTATGAAGTAAAAAAAAATAATTCTAGAAATAGCATAATGGAGTGCATATTGTGATGGCGTATAATCATAGGCAGTATAGTAGCAAAGGATGCAATGTACACACAATTACATATGCCATATATACAGTATAAATCACTGTAATATAATAAATGACTGCTCAGTAACCATTACAGGATCTATATACATTGGAAAATACTAGGGTTGTCCCGATACCACTTTTTTAAGTACTCGCCGATACCGATTACCGATAATTTTTTTTAATCTCATGTGACAGTGGCACATGTGTCATAATGCTTTATTTTTTTAAGGGGGGAGGGGGCGGACAGTGTCAGTGTTTTTAATTTTATTTTTTATTCTTTTTTACAATAAATGTTTTTATTATTTATTGCAATTCTTATTTTTTTTTATCAGCCCTGTTGGGGGGCCCCAGAAGAAGTGGATCGGGGCCTTTTTTTTATATATATATATATTTTTTAGAACACCTTATCAGACCCCTGACATCTCTCCTTTGAGACAGGGAAATGGACAAGGGACACAGATTCCCCAGTCCCTTTCTCAGCAGCCTCAGCTGGGTTAAAAATTAATGGAGAGAAGAGAGCGGATCTTGCAGAGACCAATTTTTTTTTTTTTTTAAGAGAAATGAACACCGTTCCCGGAAAAGCTGCTGCCATAACACCGGTAATTAGCATCAAAGTACTGACGTACAACATTCCCTTATCCATACAGGTGCAAGCAAAAATGCTGTTTTTTTTTCTTTCTTGCATGTGATTGGTTACTGTTTGCAAAGTGAAACCTTACCTCATTTACCAAGTTCTGGAGAAACTGCACTTTAAAAAAAGGCACAGTATTTTTGCCTTTAGTATATCAACCCCCACAGTATTTGCCAAATAGAGTCATTAGTTGTATTTTTAATAAAATTATATTTTCAAAGTTTTTGTCTTTTTTTATTTTTTTTATTTCAGGTCTGCTGATTTTTTTCTAACCTTTAACTAGGGATGTCCAGATACCGATACTAGTATCGGGACCGATACCGAGAATTTGCAGGGAGTACTTGTACTCACGCAAATGCTCCCGATACCTAAATAGAATACTTTTTTTGTATGTATCAACATGTTCTGTGAAAATTCTTTGAGTTTTTTACTACTGCGTGACAAGAAAATAAAACATTTTTATTCATTTTTACTCATTTTTATTCTTTTATAATGTCTTGAGTTAGAGTTCTTCATAATTCTAAAGAAAATATCCTTAGTCTGTATTGTGGTTTGAAAACTGTCACATGACATTTAAAAAAAGTATCGGTATTCGGTCTCGGCGAGTACATGGAAAAAAAGTATCGGTACTTGTACTCAGTCCTAAAAAAGTGGGACAACCCTACCTTTAACACACATTTTTTTTTCTCTAACACACATTAAGCTAAGTTTTCTTCCAAATACTAAAAGTGCTCAAGAATAAGACACCCCTCTGGAATCTAGCTCACCATACACCCAAGTTTGTTTTCATTCAGTATAATTCCAATATGTATAACAGAGGCAAAAATGGGGCATGTCACCATTAACATGTTCAGTCCTGATCAGAAATAAATTAAGCATATGCCTATGTTTTTGTTGTTATAAGTAGTATTATAAGTAGTAATCTACAATGCACTAAATGTTTACACAATCTTTGAATCGCATATACTAAAATGAAAGTTATCCTTATTGACTGTGTTGTAATTTGATATTTAACCACTAGATGGCAGGCTAAGATCTCTGTAGAAAGGATCAGGAATAAAGGCTTATAAATGAGACTGTTCTGTATTAACCTTCTGTCTTACATGAACATGATTAACTGCCAGAACTGGCATATTTTACTTTTCTTGTTTCCTGTGACACATTTTCTGTGCATGAAATTAACCTACATTGCCAAGGGGTTTACCAGCTCTCTCCATTTTATCGATAACAGAAGGATGCTCTGTCACAGTGTTTCTACAATAGCTCCAATCTTTAGGAACCATTACCGCTGCTCAGTGCCCACGCTTCCAGGGAATTACACAACAGTGTTAATAAGCACATTAATTACCTGTGATTCCCTGAACTGGAAACCAAGCATTTGTTAGACATCCCAAAGGCCTGGGATACAATACATAACCTTCTTGTACTGAATGGTATTGTCGCTGTACTGTACTTTTTACGCCAAACTGTTGGCGTTATATAAAGCCTGTTTAATAAATTGAGATTTTCCTAGCTTGTGATGGAAAATATTAGTTATATGAAGACAGGAGGCGAGTATCTTATGCATTATCTTCCTTTAATAATGCCCACAGCAGAAATACAAACTTTCAGTGAATTTCAATAATAAAGAACTTTTCTAAAAACAAACTACAAGTCCCAGCAGCCTTCAGTGTATGACTGCCAATCACGTGGTAGGACAGAGTGTATATAAGGTACTGTCTCTTTAACTTCCTCCTCTTTCTTGGAGCGAACTGTATGGACTGGTAACTGGGTCTTCAGATGTAACTCTTCTTCTAACCGTCAACGATTCGGACCCGGTAGGTCGAGCGGGTAACATCCCAACGGGGAACCTCCCAACGGGGAACATCCCAACGGGGGGTATAAAGGAGACCAACTCCGGAAAGGATTTCAGCCCTTGGCTCGTGCGTTGTGGTCATCAATAACCTGGAACAAGATAAGATAAAACCGTGACAGGGTTGGGTTGGGTGGGAAGATACTCGCCTCCTGTCTTCATATAACTAATATTTTCCGTCACAAGCTAGGAAAATCTCAATTTATATATCAGACAGGAGGCTCATATCTTATGCAAGTTCAAAGTCATACATGTATATAAACACAAAATAACAATGACAAATCTATAGTAACCAAATCACAGAACTGACATAGATACGTGTACCTCCGGTCTAAAATAAAATTGGCGGAAGGTGGTCTCGGAAGACCAGTCTGCCGCCATCAAGAGATCCAAGAGTGAGCCTCCAGAGGTGATCACCTTGGTGGCCATGGCACCCCTAGAAGAATGGGCCCCGAACAGGGAAACTTCAATGCCTGCCATGTCCATGGTGGATCTCACCCAACGGGCTAATGTAGCTGAAGAAACCGGACGATGCGGATGAACATAGTAAATAAGGAGTTGGGAAGAGCACGACGGCCGCAACAACGCTGTTTGCGACTCATAAGTCTGTAAACAGCGCACCACACATAAACGTGGGTGTGTGGGAAAGAATGGGTAGAAGACCGATTGAATTCTCGTCTTCGTTCTACGCACAACCGAGAACTGAACACCATGAGGGGAAAATTGACGTCTAGATATGTCTAAGGCTCTGACGTCGGAAACGCGTTTGATGGAGATCAGGCATAGTAGAACCGTCAGTTTAAAGGAAAGTAGTCTAAGTGGGAGAGAGTCATTGTCTTCCCAGCTATTAAACATGTTCAATACCGTAGTAACGTCCCAAGTGTTTTGATATTTGGGACGTGGCGGGCGTTGGAATTTAACACCTCTCAAAAGGCGGCACACTAAGGGATGTCTACCCACGGGAAGAGAATCTACGGGAGAATGATAGGCAGAGATCGCAGAGCGGTACACGTTAATGGAGCTATACGATCTACCGGATGCAAAAGATTCCGCCAGGTAGTTAGCTATCGTTGCTATAGGTGCGTGAATGGGATCAATTTGCCGTTGATCACACCAACGCACCCAGATCCGCCAGGCTGATCGGTATGCCGATCTAGTCCCGGGGGCCCAGGCCAGGGTGATGAGGTCTCTAGCTGTCTGTGAAAGGTCATCGTCCGCGTCCGGCATCCCGATACCAGCCATGCTAGGAGTTGAAGGTTGTGGTCCACCATCAAGGGATGGAGTTCTCCGGTTGGATTGGATAGGAGATGAGGAAAACGAGGGAGCAGTCTGGGGAGATCGACAGTCATTCCCAAGAGAAGGGGAAACCACGGTTGTGTTGGCCACCACGGAGTGACCAGCACAACTGAAGCTCCCAGGTTCGCAATGTGCAAAAGAACCCTGAGGATCATCGCGAAGGGAGGGAACGCATAGTGCGTCCCCTGCGGCCAGGTTTGGCGAAGAGCGTCTATCGCCTGGGCCTCGGGGTCCGGCCTCCAGCTGTAAAAACGTGGAAGTTGCCGATTGAGGCGGGAGGCGAACAGGTCCATAGAAAATGGGCCCCAGAGTCGCACTAGGGAGAGGAAAACCGAGCGGTCCAGACGCCAATCGCTGGAGTCGGTGAGGTATCGGGAGTTCCAATCCGCGATCAGGTTCGAGGTGCCTGGAATGTATTCCGCCAAGGGAACGATGTTGCGTTCCAGGCAGAAATGCCAAAAGTCTTTCGCAAGATCCGCCAAGACCTTGGATCTGGAGCCCCCTAGGCGATTGACATATTGGACTGCGGTCACGTTGTCCATACGCAACAACACACAGCAGTTGGATACGGTTGGAAGGAGACTCTTGACGGCGAAAAAAGGCCGCCAGGAGTTCCAACGTATTTATGTGAAGCAGAGACTCCTCTGCGGACCAGGTCCCTCCTGTGGAGGAGGGTCCGCACCGAGCACCCCAGCCGTGACGACTCGCATCCGATTCCACGATGTAATCCGGATTGGAGCAGAAAATGGTTTTGCCGTTCCATTCGACGGCATGACGTAACCACCAGCGTAACTCCATTACGGTTTCTGTATCCAGAGGAACTTCGTCTGCATAGCACAGTCCCTGGCGTAGATGGAGCGCTTTGAGCCTTTGAAGGGCCCGATAATGAAGAGGGGCCGGAAAAATGGCCTGTATGGAGGCCGATAAAAGACACACATCTCTTGGGATGGAGTTAGGATAGATTTGTCGGGGTTTATGACGAACCCCAGCTCCTGGAGTAAATTGACGGTCCAGGAGGCATGTAAGTTCGCCTGGAGGTTGGATCGGGCCATAATGAGCAGATCGTCCAGGTAGATAATCAATCGTACGCCTCTGCTTCGTAACGCTGCCACTACTGGCTTCAGCAGTTTGGTGAAGCACCATGGGGCGGACGAAAGCCCGAAGGGGAGGCAAGTGAATTGCCACATCCTGTCCTTCCAAAGGAAACGTAGAAGGTGTTGGGAGGAAGGGTGAATGGGAACTGTGAGGTAGGCGTCTTTCAGATCTACCTTTACCAACCAGTCCCCGGGACGTAAGAGATCTCTCAGATAATGGATCCCCTCCATCTTGAAGTGTCAGTAAACGACATGTTGGTTGAGGGTTCTTAGGTTTATAACAGGGCGGAAACCGCCGTCCTTCTTTCTGACCAGAAGGAGGTTGCTGAGGCACCCTGTTGATAGAGGGTCCACCTCTACTACGGCCTGTTTGGTGATAAGCGCTTGAAGCTCCTGGTCTATAAGTGACGAATTTTGGTTTGAAAACCGGATGGGTGGAGGTACTACATTCATCTCTGGTAAGGAGTACAGTTCTATCTGGTAACCCATCACTGTGTTGAGTATCCAGGCGTCTGCCGTAATCGCAGACCAGGCGTGGATAAAATGTCTCAGTCTTCCCCCCAAGAAAGTGTGAAAAGAATTTGGGTGTACAGTACTCACCGGTAGTAGGTCGTGAGCGGGGGTAGCCTCTCCCTCCCCGTCCCCTCCAAGGACGTCCGCGGGGTGGGAAAAAGGGTGCTGGTTGTGCCACCGGTACTGGATATGACTGAGGAGCCTGGCTGTACTGAGCGGGAGCTCTATAGTATGGCCTGTTTGCGGAGTAGCGACCGGCAGAACGGCCCCTGTTTCTGCCGGCCCTAGGAAAATTTTTGGAGGTTCCCGACTTTTTCAGTGACGTCTGGGCCTTGTCAAGACTCGTGTACAGTCCGACCATTTTATCAATATCTTTAATAAGGGAATCGCCAAAGAGCATCCCCTCGGCCGCCGGGCCAGGTTCTGATTCTGCAAGGTGAGATAATTGAGGGTCCAGTCTCATCAAAATGGAGCGGCGACGCTCAGTGGAGCAAATGGTATTTGCGCACCCCAAGAGACAAACCGTTCTCTGGGCCCAGCCTCTGAGCTGGTCCAGGTCCACTGGGTTGTCAGTGGAGGAAGCCTGCTCGGCGATATTCAAAATCTTGGTGACGGGGCCAAACAGGTCGAGGATTCGATCCTGGATGGATCGAAAGGATCGTTCGATACCCTTTTTCGAATATTTACCCTGTCTAGTTAGGTACCTGAGAAGTACCGGGTCCACCTCGGGGGTGACTACGGCCTTCTTGGGGATACAAGGCCGGGGGCATTCAGCTCTCAATTTATTTCTATTATTTTTGTCCACGGACCTACGGGCCCAGTATTGGACATATTGGGCGACCTCTGGGAGGGGGGCCCATTCTCCAGATCGGGGGTGAGAAATCCCTTCTGGGTCGAAGAAGGGTTCTCCCCGTGCGTCTAGAAGTGGTTCACCCTGGGTTGCAGGGTTGGCGTCTACTGGGGGCGCCCTATGCCCACTACCCTCGTATTCTACATCATCATCATCATCATCAGACTCATAGGCGTCTGCCGCCACGGATTCCGCGGATGAACCAGAGCTATCCACAAAGGAATCTGGTTTGGACCGTCTAGCGGACCGATGCCCCTGCGAGTGCTGCTCCCCGAGGCTTAGGGGTCGTTGTGAGTCTGGGAGGGTAGTGGGTCGGCAGACTGGGTAAAGTGCTGCCTGGGGCACATTATTTACTTCCCCTGCCGGGGAGTCGTGTGTTGTGACAACATTTTTGCGTTTCTTAGACGCTTTTCCCTTTTTTGTGGGTGGTTCATCACCTCCAGAGGGATCGAACCTGACAGGTGCAGGTGGCTGTGTTATGGGGGCAGAAGCCATGGCTGCTTGCACGGAATGATTGATTAGTTCCTGGATTTGTGCAGCAGTCAGGAAAATGGGGCTATTAAGGTGAGGTTCCCCCCCATCTAACATGTGAGGTGACCCTGAGCGTCTGTCATCAGCCATAATGATAGAAGGAAAATGCCTATAGATTGCTAACCCAGTTGGGGTGGGATACAATCCCTCTCAGAGCAATCTGTCTAGATGTGGGGGAATATGGGGAACTTCCTATGCTTTGGGCGCAATATGGTTAATTCTTTTTGCTATTAAGAGATATTTATGTCCTCCGCGCCAGCAAACACCCTACCCAATCAGCCGCTCGCTCAGCACTGGAGCAGCGGTGAAGATCTGGGGTGTCCTAGCCCTGGAGAGCGTAATCTCGCGAGATTACGTCTCCAGAGCCGTGATTGGAGGATGCGGGAGGCAGACGGATCCGCCCCCCGCAGCGCGCGGTTTGCTGAGCTGCGATCGTACCGCCACGCCCAGATACGAGCCGTTCTGAGGGAAGTGCGCGGCGGAGGAGAAGAGGAAGCAGGGAGGGCGCGAAAGCCCAAAAATGGCGCTGACCTGCCGTGGGGGTGAATAGCCTGTGTAGGCGAGCGCGTCAGCGGTGGGTCAGGGGTCACTTGACAGGGGGAAAAAAACGGAAAACAGGACACAGGGACCTGATAAGGCGGAAAATTAATAATAAATTAAGTGAAATAAAAATAAATGAAAGCACTAAATATATATATGCAGATATCCTATGATAGTAAATATCATAAGATAAAAGAAAGAAAGAATTTATAACAATATTGTGGAGATAGCAGCGGGCACAAAAACCCCGATAGGCTATCTCCACAGACAACAAGTAATAAAACAATGGGGAAAAAACTACTTATCTGATTTCTTTGCTGTGAGCAGAAAGAAAGAGGAGGAAGTTAAAGAGACGGTACCTTATATACACTCTGTCCTACCACGTGATTGGCAGTCATACACTGAAGGCTGCTGGGACTTGTAGTTTGTTATTAGAAAAGTTCTTTATTATTGAAATTCACTGAAAGTTTGTATTTCTGCTGTGGGCATTATTAAAGGAAGATAATGCATAAGATATGAGCCTCCTGTCTGATATATAACAATAATTTAATTGGGAAACTATACTAACAAACCTGGTTGTTCCGCTGGAAACCGAACTTCCTGATTTCCTTAAAGGATCACTAACGGAATTTGTTTATTTAACTAAATAGCTTCCCTTACCTTACTGCAGTACTGGTTTCATATCCTCATTGTTCGTTTTTGCTTTGAAGTTGCTGTAATCCTGCTTTGTTCTCCACACTTCCTGCTTGTCTGTTTCCTTATAACCACAGTGCTGGGAGCTTTCTCACGGTGGTCTAAGCTGTCATTACTGTGTGTCTAAAACTTCCCAGAACCAATCACATTCATTTTAAAAACAAAACACTGCCCTGGATTTGTTTGTTTTTATTCTGTGTGTCTATTTCTACTTCACAGAAACATGAAGCCAGTTCACAAGTGAAACTAACCTGCAGGCACATTATATGATTGATTTTTTATCTATTTTTAATAATTTTTAAAAGGAATCAGTTAACTTTTATGTCTCTATACCCTGTAAACAGTCATTTCAGCAAAAATATTATTTTTTACTTTAGTGACCCTTTAAGTTGAAGAATTAAACCCAAAATTCCAGAAATGATCATTTGGGCTAAACCGGTTACAGGGAGTGGTGTATTTAGGTTTTGTGCTGCCCTGGGCAAGACTAAAAACATTTGCCTGTCCCCCATCTAAATTTGTCCCACCCCAGCCGCTTTAAAATTACACACGCCCGTGCAACGGCGACAAACAACATGCATTTTTACTATGCATAGACGACAATTTAAAAGCCTTTACAGGTTACCACCTTAGGCGGCGTACACACGATCGGATATATCCGATGAAAACGGTCCGCGGACCATTTCCATCGGATATGTCCGATCGGGAGTTTGATCCGATGGCGTGTACACACCATCGGATCAAATTCCCCGCCGCCGGACGGCGCGGTGACGTAGTGGTGACGCGGCGGTGACGTTGACGCCGCCGCGTCACCGCCACGTCACCGCACCAGGAAGTAAAACACTTCCGCGCATGCGCCGAATCCATTCGGCAGCGGCGCGGCGGCGGTGGGGGCCGACATGTCTGCTGGTAAGTGTACTAACCAGCAGACATGTCGGGCGGACAGATTCCCACCGGATAGATTTCAAAGCATGCTTTGAAATCTGTCGGGTGGAGAAATCTGTCCGCTAGCCCATACACACGAGCGGAGATGTCTGCTGAAACGGTCCATCGGACCGTTTTCAGCGGACATATCCCCTCGTGTGTACGCGGCCTTAGATTTACAGAGGAGGTTTGGTGCTAAAATTACTGCCCATGAGCTGACGTTCGCGGTGAAACATCATATGTGTGGGACGATCGCTGTTTGCGTGGGTGCGGGACAGACATGCGCGTTCATCTTTGCGTTCCGAACATATGAGGAAGTGGGCAATTTACAGTTTTTTGTTTAAATTATTCATTTATTTATTTTGCACTGCTTAATTATTTTTTTTATTCTTATATTGCTGTCACAAGGAATGTAAACATCCTTGTGACAGCAATAGGCATGTGACAGGTCCTCTTTATGGAGAGATCTAGGGTATAAGACCACAAATCCCTCCTCTGCCCTTAAAAGCATTTAAAACACCAAGATCAGTGTTTTTGAATGCTTTAGATTTTTTTTAAAACTGGTGCTGATGGTGCCTGTGTAAAACAGGAGTGATGTCATGTCATCGCTTCCAGTTTACTGTTAAAAATAGCCATTCCCGGTGGGATGGGAGAGCTACTCTGATTGCTATTAAAAGAGAGCCGTCCGCTGGCTCTAAAAAATGATACCGGGGTGTGTAATGCCTGAAGCTGCAGGCATCATCCCGATACAGGTGCCGCCCCCGTAAAAAATGCCACCCTAGGCAAGAGCCTTGCTTGCCTTGTGGTAAATACGCCCCTGATTACAGGTAATTTATTCATGTGTCACATGCTGAAATTCACTGTAGCATGCTGTGCTACATACAGTCTGTTCTGCCTTGTCCTGAGTGCTACTGGAGCAACTTGCTGTCTGTACACTGAACACAGGGAGCTACTCTCTCTTGTACCTTCACCATTCAGCAATTGTCTTGTATTTTCTTCAAAGAATATACTGCAAAGTGTTCTTTGATTGTGGTGGTGGTGCTGATGATATCACAATCATTCCCTTATCAAACAAGAGTGAAACAAGAGTGAAACAAGAGTGAATTTTAGCATCCCCAGCAGTCCTCTTGATATAACTCAAGGATGGACAGTTAACCAAGCTGGGCCAATGTAAGTTTGAGTTTGCCATTACTATGGTTTTTTAGCAGATTGAGTGGGTAAAAAAAAGTTGTAGTTTGAGCAAAATATTGTGGAAATTATGGATTTCCAGCAGCTAGTGTGTGTTGGAGTAGTTTAAGAAAAGTTAAGTCTATGTACAGTGCCTTGAAAAAGTATTCATACCCCTTGAATTTTCCACATTTTGTCATGTTACATCCAAAACCGTAAATGTAGGTTATTGGGATTTTATGTGATAAACCAACACAAAGTGGCACATAATTGTGAAGTGGAAAGAAAATTATAAATGCCTTTCAAAAGGTTTTACAAATAAATATCTGAAAAGTGTGGTGTGCATTTGTACCCCTTTACTCTGATACCTGTAAAATCTAGTGGAACCAATTGCCTCAGAAGTCACCGAATTGGTAAATAGAGTCCACCTGTGTGTAATTTAATCTCAGCATAAATACAGCTGTTCTATGAAGCTCTCAGGGGTTTGTTAGAGAACCTTAGTGAACAGCATCATGAAAGCCAAGGAAGACACCAGACAGGTCAGGGATTGCGTTGTGGAGAAGTTTAAAGCAGGACTAGGTTATAAAATATAATATCCCAAGATTTGAACATCTCACAGAGCACTGTTCAATCCATCATCCGAAAATGGAAAGTGTATGGCACAACTGCACACTTACCAAGACATGGCCGTTAATCTAAACTGACAGGCTGGACAAGGAGAGCATTAATCAGAGAAGCAGGAGCTGGAGGAGCTGCAGAGATCCATAGCTCAAGTGGGAGAATCTGTCCACAGGACAACTATTATGCCGCGTACACACAACCATTTTTAATGGTCTAGAAAAAACTATGTTTTTTTCAACCCGATTCTTGTTAAGCCGGCCTTGCCTACACAGAATCGTGAAAAAAAATATGCTCTAGCAAAGCACGGTGACATACAACACGTACAACAAAACTATAAAGGGGAAGTTCTGTTGGGATGGCGCCACCCTTGGGGCTTCTTTTGCTGATTTTGTGTTAGTAAAAGTTTCGTGCTTTTCAGTCTGTTACAGCGTGATGAATGTGCTATCTCCATTACGAATGCTAGTTTTACCAGAACGAGCGCTCCCATCTCATAACTTGCTTCTGAGCATGCGCGTTTTTTTTACGTCATTAAAGCCCACACACGACCATTTTTTACAACGTTAAAAACGTCAACGTTAAAAACAACGTGAACATTTAGAGCATGTTCTGAATTTTTAATGCCCATTTTTTACGTTGTGAAAAATACTCTGGAGCCCACACACGATCGTTTTTAACCACTTGCTTACTGGGCACATATACCCCCTTCCTGCCCAGGTGAAATTTCAGCTTCAGGCACTGCGTCGCTTTAACTGACAATTGCGCGGTCGTGCGACGTGGCTCCCAAACAAAATTGACGTCCTTTTTTCCCCACAAGTAGAGCTTTCTTTTAGTGGTATTTGATCACCTGTGCGGTTTTTATTTTTTGCGATATAAACAAAAATAAGCGACAATTTTGAAAAAAAATACAATATTTTTTACTTGTTGCTATAAAAAATATCCCAATTAAAAAAAAAAAAAAAAAACTTTTTTTTTCTCAGTTTAGGGCGATACGTATTCTTCTACATATTTTTGGTAATAAGCGACTGGTTTGCGCAAAAGTTATAGCAAAAGTTATAGCGCTTACAAAATAGGGGACAGAATTATTATTTTTTTTTATTTATTTTTTACTAGAAATGGCGGCGATCTGCGATTTTTATTGGTACTGCGACGTTATGGCGGACACATCGGACACTTTTGACACATTTTTGGCGCCATTCACATTTATACTGCCATCAGTGCTATAAATATGCACTAATTACTGTATACATGTGACCGGCATTAAAGGGGTTAACACTAGGGGGTGAGGAAGGGGTTAAATGTATCCTAGGTGTGTTCTAACTGTGGGGGAGGGAGGGGGGGTGACTGGGGGGGTGACCGATCTGTGTCCCTATGTACAAGGAACACAGATCGGTCTCCTCCTCTCCAGAGACAGGACGCTGTCTCTGTGTAAAAAGGGCAATGAGAGATGATCTGTGAGATCATCTCTCATTCGCCGCACAGATCGCATCGCAAACGACCACTCTGATTGGCCTTTCCCCGCGATCTGTGATTGGCTGTGTCCAAGGGACACAGCCAATGCAGGGCTTCCCCGCAGCGCGCTCTAGACCGCGCGCTGGGAACGCCCAGAGGGGCGGCCGTCTTTTGACAGCATGTTGGATATTCAGACCCGCGCTGTAGCCGTCATTCGGCTATACCGCGGGTCTGAAGTGGTTAATGACATTAAAAAAAAAAAAAACATTTTTTTACATCCCGAAAAACGGTTGTGTGTACGTGGCATAAGTCGTGCACTCCATAAATTTGGCCTTTATGGAAGAGTGGCAAGAATAAAGCCATAAGAAGTCCTGTTTGCAGTTTGAGAGATGCCATGTGGGGGACACAACAAACCTGGAAGAAGGTGCTCTGGTCAAATGAGACCAAAATGTAACTTTTTGGCCTAAAAGCAAAACGCTATGTGTGGCAGTAAACTAACATTGCACCTCACCCTGAACACACCACTTGATGGGAAGATGGATGGAGCCAAATACAGGGAAATCTTAGAAGAAAACCTGCACACTCCATCTAACCTGCAAGAGATTGAACTATTTTGAAAAGAAGAATGGGCAAAAAATGTCACTCACTAGATGTGCAAAGCTGGTGGAGACATCCCCAAAAAGATTTGCAGCTATAATTGCAGCGAAAGGGGGTTGAATACAAATGCACACCGCGCTTTTCACGTATTTATTTGTAAACAATTTGAGAACCATTTATCATTTTCCTTCCACTTCACAATTATGGGTATTAATACTTTTTGAAGGCACTGTAGTAAGAGTAGTGTGGTATATTCACTGGCGTAGCAAGGGGGGGGGCAGGGGGTGCTGTTGCACCGGGCGCGACATTTAGGGGGGGCGACTTTCCGTGCCACCTCCTTATTTTTAATTTTCCGTGTCACCGACGCGGATGTGCAGACCGGCCAGGCAGCCACCATGTTTGATGTCCAGCGCTCCGTGATTGGGCATATGGGGGTCATGTGAGGCGTGGGGCTGGAAGTCCCGCCTCCGCACATGACGCCATACGCCCAATCACAGTGCGCCGGGAAACTCTGAACATAACGGCGGGAGACAGGCACTGGAAGTGTGAGCTGCCGTGGCCGCTGTCTTCCCCTCCGCTCTGTGGTACGGCGTAACGGCGCTGTGTGGAGATGGGAGCATGGAGGGAGTTGCAGCATCTGACACCAGACATGGAGCGGGCTGCGGGTGGATGGCGCTGGCGGGGACGGAAGTCGGGACTCCAAAGCAGTTCTGCACATCCAGTGCTGGGGTCCTGTCTGTCCTGAGGAGAGTCCTGGAGTCTCTGGAGAAGAGCAGACAGAGGTAAGGAGGACTCGGAGGATGGATTTTCACCAAGCTGGGGGGAGGGGGGTGCGAGTATTGCTGTCAGTGTCAGTGTAGGGGTCAGTGTCAGTGTCAGTGTAGGGGTCAGTGTCAGTGTAGGGGTCAGTGTCAGTGTAGGGGTCAGTGTCAGTGTAGGGGTCAGTGTCAGCGTAGGGGTCAGTGTCAGCATAGGGGTCAGTGTCAGTGTAGGGGTCAGTGTCAGTGTAGGGGTCAGTGTCAGTGTAGGGGTCAGTGTCAGTGTAGGGGTCAGTGTCAGTGTCAGTGTAGGGGTCAGTGTCAGTGTAGGGGTCAGTGTCAGTGTAGGGGTCAGTGTCAGTGTAGGGGTCAGTGTCAGCGTAGGGGTCAGTGTCAGTGTAGGGGTCAGTGTCAGTGTAGGGGTCAGTGTCAGTGTAGGGGTCAGTGTCAGTGTAGGGGTCAGTGTCAGCGTAGGGGTCAGTGTCAGCATAGGGGTCAGTGTCAGCGTAGGGGTCAGTGTCAGTGTAGGGGTCAGTGTCAGTGTAGGGGTCAGTGTCAGTGTAGGGGTCAGTGTCAGTGTAGGGGTCAGTGTCAGTGTAGGGGTCAGTGTCAGTGTCAGTGTAGGGGTCAGTGTCAGTGTAGGGGTCAGTGTCAGTGTAGGGGTCAGTGTCAGTGTCAGTGTAGGGGTCAGTGTCAGTGTAGGGGTCAGTGTCAGTGTAGGGGTCAGTGTAGGGGTCAGGGTCAGTGCCATTACCGGTTGAACTTTCACATATACACGATCGGCGGCTCTATAGCCTGCCAAGTGTGTATATGTGCTGGCTGCGTGCCCCCCTACCCCCTCCAGTACTGCCGCCGCCCCCCCTCCTGACCCCTCACCTTCAATCCCGGGATCCGCTGCCCCATCTGCGGCCCAGGACCGGCTCGAGAGGGTGTCAGGAGGTAACATGGGAGGGAGACCAGCATCTTCCTCCTTGCTGATCTCCCTCCAGGCTGTGAATGCAGAAGTGATGTGTATTACATCCGCATTCACCTGTCAGTCACCTGGCTGCTATAGCCAGAGAGAAGAAGCAGATCTGTGCTTCATCAGCTTCTTTTGGGGTCCCCAGGTGACATTAGGGGTCCTAGAGACCCTTAATGTCTCCATAAAGAGGACCTGTCAGTGTACCTGTGCTATTATATAGGGGGATTTTTATCCCCCTATGTAATAGCAATGACATAAAGTGTAAAAAAACATAAAAAGAGTGAAAACAAAATAAGTAAATATAAAAAAGTTTAAAAAAAAAGCTCAAATGTTTAAGTCCCCCACGTTTACGCACATATATACGTGGATGTTTATATAAAGGGGGGGGGGCGAAAAAAAAATTCCGCCCCGGGCGCCCGTAACTCTGGTTACGCCACTGGGTATATTACACTAAATTAGTGTCGAGTGTGATAGGCATGGGCTACATGTTCATGTTTACTCTCTGATTGTGTTGAAAGTTTAATTGTCCCTTTCAGAACTCTGCTGCTGGGCAGCTCACTGTAAGTTACAGCGGCGTATCCTTATCCACAAACAATTACCGATGTAACCTACGGCGGCATAGCGTAAATGGGCCGGTGTTCGCGGGTGTAATTCAAATGAACAAGAGGTGGGCGTGTTTTATTAAAATTATCAATGACCCGATGCAAACAACGTATTTTTTGAACTGCGCATGCACCGGCTGTGGACGTATCCCAGTGCGCATGCGTGAAATCACGTCGCAAATAGTCAATGAAAACGACGTGAACGTAACTTATGCAAATCTCTATTCGCGAATGGTTTACGCAAACGACTTGAACGACGGAAAAATCGACGCTGGCACGAGGTCCATACTTAACATTACGTACGCCTCTATACAGCAGGGGTAAATTTACGCCGGACCTACGCTTACGCAAACGACGTAAAAACACTGCGCCGGGCGTACATACGTTCGTGGATCGGCATATCTACCTCATTTGCATATTCGACGTAGAAGCGCCCCTAGCGTCCAGCGTAAATATGATACTTTTGGACGACGGCGTAGGACGGCGTATCTACGCAAAAAAACAACGTATCTTGTTTTGTGGATACAAAACAATGATACGCCGGCGCAGATTTAAAATAACGGTGGCGGATCTGGATATCCGCCACCGTAATAGTTTGTGCATCTGGCCCACCATGTTTATCCATATTTTGTGCTAGGTTAAAAATGTGTAAAGGTTTCATTTTTGATAGGAGGTACCGTATATTTTATTTTGCTAGGGCCTTTCTTTTTTTAATTCAGGGTCACCTGCGCACAGTTCTTGCTGAAAGAGGCAAAGCTTTTCAGACTGATGCAGTAGGCATTGTTTTGCCCCCGAAACACATTCCTGATTGGGTAAAGAGTATTGGCACTTGACAACTCCCTTAACAGATCTTTTTCACCATTTCAATGACTTGTCAATCAGGATGCATGCAGTATTTTTGCATCATTTGAAGTGGCAACCAAAATAGTGAGCCCAAGTGATATAATACCTGTTTCATGGCCTAATAGACCAGACACTGGAGGCACAGCAGCAGGTCTTTCTGCTGTCCTTGGGTCAGTCAAATCCCTTTGCCTACTGTCTCCATCCCTGTGAGACAGCAGGAGGCATAGGAGGAATACGAGGAGCGAACAGTTAAGTTGCTGAGGAGGAGGAAACAAGGCAGGCTTTAGGTGGATGCTTCACCCCTCCAAAAGCTGTACATGAAATTGTTAAGGACAGCGTTGGACTTGGAGTCCTTTGCTGAGGGTAATTTGAGTTCAATGGGGTCCTTTATTCTAAAATGCCTGCGCATGGAACCCAGGATGTCGGTCACCAAAGAGAGGGATCTCTTCTTGGGAAGATTTGTATCCAAATCACGGAACTTTATCTTCACTTTCTTGGCAATTATCTTGTCTTAATTTGGGAGTTAACCCTTCACGGATTTCCCTTTTTGGAGTTAACCCTTCACAGACTTGTTTTAGACTCTGCATTAGTTTTCCTTTTCAATAAAAAAAAATTTCATTAACATTTTCTTGTTTTGTATTTTAAGGTTTGCCATTATAATTGTAGTTATGTCACATATGATATCAATTTTTTAGCGCTACAATCTTTCTAATTTTGCTATTTATCCTACATTTTTTTGGACTGAACTTAAGTGCCAGCTGCTCTTATACATTTCATTATTACCGTATTTATTATTTTTAAAAATTAAGACCAGCGTTAGCCCTAGGGCTTCCTTTTTTCCCACAAACCACAATGATAACCTTTGTATTACGCACACCCATGTAAAGTTCCACCGATGGTTCTTCATTCTCCATCAACTAGGTCCTCTTTTACACTCACTTTGAGATCACTTCTGACATAGACAGACACCACCACTCCCCTGTTTTACCCTGTTTTTCTAAAAGAAAGCATAGCCAATAATATTAATAGCCCGGTCATGTGAAGAATGAAGCCAAGATTCAGCAATACCAATTAAATTACAGCAATTCCTTAGGCAACATCCTGAAGCAATCCAGGGATATGTTAAGATACATCCTGGCAAGGCGAGAGGGGACCAGATAACATCTAGTCAAAACCTTTAGACTAGCTTATATTAAAGACACCTATTTTAACATTTTATTAAACTGCTAAGGCAGTGTGGTACTGTGTGGTACTGTGAAAAAAGAAGTTGACGAACAATACAATTAAACTATTTTGCTGCAGGCCAATCTGTATGAAGTTGAATTTATTTATTTTCTGAGTAAACATTCCTAAAGCATTTTCATCTACTGTGGCTGCCACTACACTGCTTAATTCAAGCACATTATCACCTTATAAAATATTGGGTATTACAGAAAAATACTACTTAAAGGGTTTTTAAACCCTTGTGTTTTTTTTATCTTAATGCATTCTATGCATTAAGGTGAAAAAAATGCTGGCAGTCACCAGCCCCACACCCCCCGTTTTACTTACCTGAGCCCTGGAACTTTACCTGCACTCTTCCTGGAGTTCTCAGGTTCTTGATTGGATAGATTGATAGTAGTGCAGCCATTGGCTCCTGCTGCTGTCAATCAAATCCAATGACGTGGGCGCCGGGGGTGGGGCAGAATCATAAATTTAGCAGCTATGGACGCCAAATGAATGACTAAGGAGCGAGCCTACAAGGTAAGCCCCCAGGAGAGGGCTTCTCCTAGGGGGTTATCTGATGCAGAGAGGAGTCGCGATAGCCACCAGGGGACCCCAGAAGTCACGAATCAGGGCCACACTGTGCAAAACGAGCTGCACAGTGGAGGTAAGTATGACATGTTAGTTATTTTTTTATTTTATTTTTTAAACAAAGCTTTACAACCACTTTAAAAGCCATTTTTTTTAAAGTTGAAACTAATCAGATTGAGGCCCTACTTCTATATTAAAGCCAAGCTAAATGTAAAAAATCAAAAACACAATACACAGTGCCTGAAAATCGTGAAAACCTTGCTGTTCTGTATGGCTTAAAGTGGATGAAAACTCTCACATATACCCAGTGAGGTGAACAGCCTCAGATGATACACAGGGATGCTTTTATCATATGTAACTTGTCAGGCTGATAAAGAGCAGGAGACAGCTATGAGACACAGGGCTTTGTAGAGAGATAAGAAAACACTGCAGATATATGTGCCCAGCTCAAATTTCAGGAATTCGGGTTTTACATCCACTATAAATAGATCTTCCAAAAGTCTTTACTTGCTGTTTGGCATTGTATATACAGTATAATGTCCTAATACAAATGATTATAATGTCTGTTTTATGTAAAGTAAAAAAAAAAAAACAACAAACAAAACTGTTTGATCCTGTGATTCACTGGTGCTCATTGGTTGCATGTGTGTCCCCCTGCAGCATGAGATCCTATGGCTCACGCGTTGCCACATTTAATGTGCATGCTCAATTTTCTGTCAACAGGCAAGCCATTCACTTCCTACTTTGTCCTATTCTAAGTAGCCCACATGACTATAGAGCCATCTTTGTGAGATGGGTGACCAGCACTTCCCTTCCCACCTCTTTCTGCATTCCAACATGTTACTAGTCACCAGGAGGGCAGATTTAACAAGAACTATTGACTCTGCCTCCACTATGTTGATACACAAAAATTATACACACATGCTTTTAAATAATGCTTTATATGAAGAATGAAACCATTTTTTGATATTTATTATATATTTCTATTTTGCATTCTAAATGTGTTTTATTTTTTAAAAGTCATGTGACTTCTACAGTGCCAATCAGCGATGTGCAGGCACAGAAAGATATCTTATACTCCCATAGATGATAGAGAATATGTCAGCGGAAGGCTAGAGGCTCCTCCCACAGATCTTTCCCTGCCGATGGGAATGTGCAAGGAAAGATCACATGACCTCTAATGCCGCGTACACACGATCAGTTAAACCGATGAGAACGTTTTCATCAGTCCAAACCGATCGTGTGTGGGCGCCATCGATTATTTAACCATCGGTTAAAAAAAAGCCAACTTGTTTTAAATTTAACCGATGGATACCGATAGCAAAAAAACGATCGTTTGTAGGCACGACCATCGGTTAAAAATCCACGCATACTCATAATCAAGTCGACGCATGCTTGGAAGCATTGAACTTCATTTTTTTCAGCACGTCGTTGTGTTTTACGTCAATGCGTTCTGACACGATCGATTTTTTTTTACCCATGGTGTGTAGGCGCGACGGACCATCATTCAGCTTCATTGGTTAACCGATGAAAACGGTCCATCAGACCGTTCTAATCGGATGGACCGATCGTGTGTACATGGCATAAGACATAAATGAGGAAGATAACAAGGTACAGCCTATTGTAACCAGCCAATTAGTTCCAATGCTGCAATAAGGAGCCTAGAGGTATAGCATCCCTAATGGTACAGCAATCTTTGTAATCATCTCACCAAAGGTGAAATTCCTAGTGAAGTAAACCAATTTTCATTGGTGGAAGTTCCTGTGACCACAAATTCCTTGCAAAAGCAAAATTATATGAGTAGAAGATGAGAATTTGGGGAAATCAAAGTAATGTCAAGGATAAAATATCAATTTTTTTTTACAGCAAATCTGGTAGACTTTGGGTTAGATAGGCCATTTTAATAACATTCAATTAGAAAATGGAAGTCCCATGTGAAACTGATTTTTGGAAAGTGTGCTTAAAGCAAAATAGGTACGCTGATTTGTATTATGTGTCCTTTATTGCTGATTGTTCAAGTATCCAATAAAACTTTCTACCAGCAAGTATATTGCAGACAGAATTGGTAGCCTCTCTATTCCATGTATCCTTGCTGTCTGTACAAGTAGTAAATACAAAATTACACCATGATACGGTGGGGAATAGGGGGTAAACCAAGGACAGAAAGAGAAAAAAAGTGTCTTCGCAAAGCACAGCATTTCGCGACGGATGACAAAACATTCTGATCAATAAACTCTCCCAGAGTAGAATCTAATTTCAGAAACGCACATTGTAAAAATGCCTTTAACTCTTCCATTCAAGAGCCATAAAACCACCAATTGGTAATATGATGAAAACCACAATGGAAATAAAGGTAAGAAGCATGAAACAAACCACAGTCACTAAAAACAAAAATCAATCCTAATGTAGTTCTGCAGTTCAAATGTGTGACCAGAGGATGTATTTTAGAATTGTATATGAATTACTATCCAATACACGGGGCGAATGTGGTTATCAGGTCCTGAAAGTAACATTGAAGTACATCCCTGTCTATAAAAAATATTTAAAGTTACACTATAGGTTCACTTTTTTTTTTTTAATAACAAACATACTTACCTTAAGAGTCGGTTCACTCTGGGGCGACACGACTTCCAGCACGACTTTCAGAAGCAACTTCAACACGACTTGAGCATGAACCACAGGGCCATCTGGGGCGATTTACAAAACGACTTGAAGTCCTTTTCAGGTCAGGAGACATTCCAGTGGCCAATCAAACAACAATCAGCTCTGGGAGAGGGAAGGGGAGGGAGGGGTTTGCCTGAGAAATGTATGTTATTTTGCTGGAAAGTAGCTTCAATTAAAACAGTGATCAGACTTGGAAGCGACTTCCATTGAAATCAATGGGTACAAATCGCCTTGAAGTCTGTTTGAAGTAGTACAGGAACCTCTTCTGAAGTCGGAGCGACATGAGTAGTGTGTATTAACACCGCTCCCATTCACTTACATTGCTTTTCTGGACAGCGCGACTTGGGACGACTTGAGACGACTTCAAGTCGGATCCCAAGTCACCCCAGTGTGAACCGACTCTCACTGTGCAGATTGTTTTGCACAGAGTGGCCCCGATCTTCCTCTTTTGGGGTCCCACAGTGAATCTAGCGACTCCTCCCCGCAATAGCTAACCCCCTCTGGGAAGCTCTATCCCGAGGGGGTTACCTTGCGGGTGCTCTACCGTGTCATACAATCGGCGTCCATAACACAAGAAAAACAGAAAACTGCGCTAAACTAAAAAAACTAGGAGGCAGCGGCAATCGTGTGAAAACACAAAATACAATACAGTTTGGCAAAGCCGCGCTCATGAAACAAATGAGTTAAAATGAGGAATGCTAGGCAACAGTCCTCTGTAAATAGATAATCTCATACAGATTAGTATGCAACACGGAGCATCCCCCATAGGGTAAGAGCCAAACCTGGCCTCGTAGAATGATGACACAAAAGCTCCCCTGTAAAATGAATGGTTAACAAAATAATATTACATAAAATTAATTGAATTAATTAAAATAATCGTCCTAAACTGAAGCAAACGTAGAATGATGTGCACCCCAGAATATTCTCCTAGGGCAATAGCACAGATGTTCGTGCAGTCCTTGCAACTTGCTGTGTAAAGTTTAATTGAAACCAGTCCCAGAAAATAAAACAGCAAAAATTCAGGTAGGATCCTAATAGTTAAACACCACCACAGTGACGAGCTGACAGCATCAAGTGATCCCTTCACCAAAATAAGGGGGGGCCGCTTACCAGAGGGCAAGCTCAATGTAGCGATTGGCTATAACCCAGCCGCGGCCTTTAAACTCCTATATGGTTCTTGGACACGGCTTCCAGCAGGTATCAAAGCTGGCGGTACTCACGGACATCAACCATATAGTGGAGAGAGAAGGATGGACCAATAGTGTGATTCCGTTTAAACCAGGAGGATTTATTAAAACAAAATAATACTCACAATATAACAGGATTTTAAAAGCATATATAAACAATCGCCGGCCGGCAGACAGATCGGAGCCCTTCCTCCGTGCGTGGTGACGTCACTGCGCGTCCTCCCAGACGCGTTTCGTCATCAAAAGGACCTTTTGATGACGGTGGCGGCAGCATCGATCTCGTCATCCCTTTTATAAGGGGGACACGATCGATGACGTCAGACCTACAGCCACACTCCCCTTACAGTTGTAAACACACATTAGGGAACACATAACCCCTTCAGCGCCCCTAGTGGTTAACTCCCAAACTGCGATTGTCATTTTCACAGTAAACAATGCAATTTAAATGCATTTTTTGCTGTGAAAATGACAATGGTCCCAAAAATGTGTCAAAATTGTCCGAAGTGTCTGCCATAATGTCACAGTCATGAAAAAAATCGCTGATCGCCGCCATTAGTAGTAGAAAAAAAAATTAAGAAAAATGCAATAAAACTATCCCCTATTTTGTAAACGCTATAAATTTTGCGCAAACCAACCGATAAATGCTTATTGCTTATTGATTTATTTTTTACCAAAAATAGGTAGAAGAATACGTATCGGCCTAAACTGAGGGCAAAAGAAAGCTCTATTTGTGGGGAAAAAAAGGCACCATTTTGTTTGGGAGGCACGTCAATTAAAGCGACGCAATGCCGAATCGCAAAAAGGGGCAATGTCCTTTAGTTGCATTTTGGTCCAGGTCTTAAGTGGTTATCACTGGAAATGTTTTCTTTTTAACCACTTGCCGACCGCCGCACGCACTTTTATGTCGACAGAATGACACTCCTGGGCAAAAGGACCTACCTGTACGTCCCTTTTAAGGAAGTGGCATAGTAGACACGCCGCAAGCCTGACCGCGGGTCCCGCGGACTTGATCGCCTCGGGGATACCCGTGATCGTCTCACTGTGAGGAAAAACGGGGAGATGGTGATGTAATCGGAAGCGATGATCACTGTCTTGTCAGACACAGCCTATTCCCCTTACAGTAAGAAGCACTCCATATGGTACATTTAACCCCTACAGCACCACCTAGTGGTTAACCCCTTCACCGCCAGTGTCATTTTCACAGTAATCAGTGCATTTTTACAGCACTGATCGCTGCAAAAAAGTCAATGGTCCCAAAAATGTGTCAAAAGTGTCTGATGTGTCCGTCATAATATCGGAGTCACAAAAAAAATCGCTGATCGACGCCATTACTAGAAAAAAAAAATTATTAACCACTTTACCACCGGGCTTGTTTTTCAGATTCAGTGTTTACAAGACTAAAACAGTTTTTTTTGCTAGAAAATTACTTAAAACCCCCAAACATTATATATTTTTTTTCTAACACCCTAGAGAATAAAATGGCAGTCATTGCAATACTTTTTGTCACACCATATTTGCACATCGGTCTTACAAGCGCACTTTTTTTGAAAAAAAAACAACTTTTTTTAATTAAAAAATAAGACAACAATAAATTTTTTCCAATTTTTTTATATATTGTGAAAGATAATGTTACGCCCAACATGTCACGCTTAAAAATTGCGCCTGTTTGTGGCATGGCGTCAAACTCTTACCCTTAATAATCTTGATAGTCGACGTTTAAAAAATTCTACAGGTTGCATTTTTTGAGTTACAGAGGAGGTCTAGGGCTAGAATTATTGCTCTCGCTCTAACGTGTGGTTTAAACACAGTTTTCATATGCGGGCGCTACTCGCGTATGCGTTCGCTTCTGTGAGCGAGCTCGTCGGGACGGGGCGCTTTAAAAAAAAACTTTTTTTGTTTTCTTATTTATTTTTATTTAGTTTATAAATTTTTACACTGAAATAAAAAAAAAATTGATCACTTTTATTCCTATTACAAGGAATGTAAACATCCCTTGTAATAGAAAAAAGCATGACAGGTCCTCTTAAATATGAGATCTGGGGTCAAAAAGACCTCAGATCTCATATTTAGACTTAAATGCAAAAAAAAAATTGAAACTGTCATTGTTTTCTAATGACAAAAAAAAAATGTTTCTTTAAGATGCTGGGCGGGACTGACGTTTTGACGTCACTTCCGTCTCAGTAGAGCTATGGGGACAGGTGGGGGCGATGTTGCCCTCACTCACATCCCCACACTGCAAGCCAGAGGACCCGATCGCCTCGGTAAGCGGCGGAGGGCGCGGGAGAGCGGCGGGAGGGGGGGCCCTCTCCCGCCACCGATAACGGCGAATCCGCTGCGGAGACTGCCGTTATCATTGACAGAACCGCCCACTGAAGAGATCGATATCTCGGTTGTGGCAGCAGCTGCTGCCGTTACAGAGATATCCATCTTTAAAAACAGGACGTCTTTTACAATGGGGCGGTTGTCAAGTGGTTAATAGAAATGCCATAAACTATCCCCTATTTTGTAGACACTATGGGCCAGATTCACAGAGCCATTACGCCTGTCTAACTGGAGTTAGACTGGAGTAATTTCAAATTACGCGCGTTTTCTAGCTAGTCGGAAACCTCAAACCATGAATAGACGGCTGAGGGCTTCAATTCGACTGGATTTTCCGCGTCTGGGTATGCAAATGAGCTTTTGCCGGCGATCCACGAAATTACGATCTTCATTCGCAATCTCTTACGGCACCTTTAGTCATCTTTTTTTTGCATAACACTATACCAGCTTTTTGCTGCTCTAATATTAGACAGCCCATGTTAAGTATGGCCGTCGTTCCCGCGTCGAATTTCTACGTTTTCCGACGTCTTTTATTTTTTTTGACGTAAGTCGTCTGGGAATAGGAATGTTCGTAAACGATGCTACTCAAACAACGAATGACGTAACGACGTGATTTCGCGCAATGCACGGCGGGAAATTTCTGAACGGAGCATGCGCAGTTCGATCGCCGCGGGGACGCGCTTAATTTAAATGCTTCACACCCCCTAATCTCGTATTTCGATTACGCAGCGAGAAATAGACTACGCCGCCGTAGCGTACGGGCAAAAATCTACCAGAATTCGGTGTAGAGCCTGGTAAAATACGGCAGCGTAGAGTATTTCGATTACGCAGCGCAATATTAAGTGTATGTGAATCTGGCACTATAACTTTTGCGCAAACTGATCAATAAATGCTCATTGTGATTTTTGTAACCAAAAATATGTAGAATAATACAATAATCGGCCTAAACTGAGGGGAAAAAAAATGTTTTTTATATATTTTTTAGGGATATTTATTCTAGCAAAAAGTAAACAAGATTGCATTTTTTTTACATAAAAAAAATAAAATGTCGCTCTACTTTTGTTTATAGCGCAAAAAAATAAAAACTGCAGAGGTGATCAAATACCACCAAAAGAAAGCTCCATTTGTGGAAAAAAAAAATATGTAAATTTTGTTTGGGAGCCAAGTCACACGACCGCACAATTGTCAGTTAAAGCGACTCAGTGCAGAATCGCAAAAAGTGGCCTGGTCTTTGACCAGCAAAATGGTCCGGGGCTTAATTGGTTAAAGAGACAGACATGAAAATGTGGATATGTAAATAGAATTACTACTACCTAAATTGTGTTTTTCTGGGCAGCCAATTAGTCAATGCAATATGTCGGCTTTACTTAAAAGTATGAAGAAAGCCACACATTATACAATTTTCTTTCCTTCAACTACGGGTTATCAATAGATCGACTTCAGTACAATCAGCCTTGAAAAGACAGATTGAAATGTGTCTGGTTCCTGCTGAACCATCTGACTTTTAATAGGTCTATGGCCGGCCTGAGACTCTGTTAAATGAACATTTTATGATGCACTGTGCATTGGCCAAACATCTGTCCCACTCAGCATCATGTAATATAAGACTACCAGAGCAGCAAACAGTAACAACTGCGGAAATCTGTGTCAATAGTCCCTTTCCTGCCCTTCATTCACACAGGGGATGCAAGCACTACCACTACACACTACCACTACATTACTAATAAAATAAATACTGATAATTCAGAATACCACCTTAAAAATAGGTTTGCGAAAAGAGGGAAAAAAGATTGGGGTTCATAGCCAACAAGGAACCCAGGGGTAACACTTGCCATGTTCTTAACACATTCTAGAACCATACCAAATTTGCTTGTCTCTGTGGACACCAAGAGAGCTTTCAACCAAGTACATTGGGAATTCCTCAAGTATACACTTAAAGTGGTTGTAAATCCCATTCATAATATCTGACCTAAGCACATTTATCTGTAAAGTTAACTTATCTCTCTCCAAAGCTCTAAGTATCGTATCTCTCTGGTGATCCATTCCTCTGTGATCAGCATGAATCACTTCTGACAGGTTCTCCAACACCTGAGATAACAGCAGCTGAAAATGTGTGCCAGGGAGGGAGATTAGAAGTAGATAAGCAGAGAGCGTGTCTATTCAGACCACAGCTCTGCAAGTTTCATCCTTCTTTTGCCTATGTGCTGTATTTTTGTCTAGACCGACAAAAAAAAAGCCCCCCCCCCTTGTCCTCCTGAGTCAGTCCATTCACTGCCGAGGTTGCTGGCTGCAGCGTCTTTCACATGGAGCAGAACGTGTGCTCCCAGTTACCCCCTCCCCCTACCCGCCACACAGACAGGAGAGCAGAGAGAGAACTGGTCAGCTTCTCCTCCTGTGTTGTGATTCCAGGTGCACATGGAGTCTCCAGGGCCAGTCGAGTTGTGGCTTCAGCTGGCATTGGTGATGCTGCATTGATGGGCACTGATAAGGCTACGCTGATGGG
Organism: Rana kukunoris; assembly: GCA_029574335.1. NCBI lineage: Eukaryota > Metazoa > Chordata > Amphibia > Anura > Ranidae > Rana > Rana kukunoris. The sequence continues at coordinate 129,138,359 of CM056049.1, forward strand.
CACTGGTGAGGCTGCACTGATGGGTACTGCTAAGGCTGCATTGATGGGCACTGGTGAAGCTGCGCCCATCAAGTGGTGGAATTCAATCTGAAATCAGGAACATTACTGAGCCCCCTAGACATTTCCTTACAACATTTGAACACTTTTACTTATCCCCTTTGAGTATTACATATCTCTTGGCCCGCTTTTGCTTCTCTTTTGGGAAGATATTAAAACCTCATATACGCAAAGGATTAGCCTTTAGGGACAGCCACACATTTTTTCTTCATTCGACTCTGCTATCCAAGAAGTGAAAATATTCCTTACTTATTTACCTTCCTAACGCAGCAAGATCGTGTATACCACGGAAGCTGAAGAGTGTTGAGTCCCTGGCCTGTGGATCTCAGTTGTTAAAGAGGTTGTAAAGGAAACAAATTGTGTTCCCTAAATAGCTTCCTTTACCTTAGTGCAGTCCTCCTGCCTGTTCTTCTGTCTGAAACTCCACACCGTAATGCAAGGCTTTCTCCTTGGTGTGGAGAAAGCCTCTTGGAGGGGGAGGGGGCGAGCAGGAGTGTCAGGATGCCCGCTAACACACAGCTCCTTTCTCTATCTGCAATGTAGAGAGTGTCCTGACTTGCCTGCTCGCCCCCTCCCCCTCAAAAGGCTTTCTCCACACCAGGAAGAAAGCCTCGCATTACGGTGGTGAGTTACAGACAGAAGAACAGGAGCATTTCTCAGAAGAAATAAGGTCATTTAAAAGCAAAATCGAAGGATGAGGTAAGTAAAGGAAGCTATTTAGGGGAATTTTGTTTTTCCTTTAATAGGATAAACTTTTAAGGATAAATGGGCATCATCGTGGCTAAGTGGTTAGCTTAGCACTTCTGCCAAGCAGCACTGGGGTAATCTGTCTAAATCCCAACTATGGCACTAACTGCCTAGAGTTTGCGTGTTCTCCCTGTCTTTACTTGGGTTTCCTCCCACACTTCAAAGACATGCTGGTAGGTTCATTTGCTCCTGTCTTAGTTGGCCCTAGTATGTGTATGTATGAATGTGAGTTAGGGATCTTAGATTGTAAGCTCCTTGAGAGCAGGGACTGATTTGAATGTACAATATACTGTTTACTGTATGTAAAGCACTGTGTAAATTGATGGTGCTATATAAGTACCTGTAATACTAATATAAGGTATGCAAAATCTTACTGCCTTGTTACAACACAGGGAAGACTAAATCCATTCCACCTGGTTGTAATGGAATTATTTCTTTCTTCCTCACACAGGAATATTGAGACCATGTTACAATCCAATCCAAGATTATTAATAGGATTTGAACAAAATGCCACAGGAATACCTGATATGTACACTGAGAGACTGCCCTGGGGGGTATATGTACACATGACTTCCTCTTAGGCCACACGATCTGTCAAAACCGATGAAAACGGACTGAAGGACCATTTCATCGGCCCAAACCGATCGTGTGTGGGCCCCATCGGTCAGTTATCCTTCGGTCAAAGAAGAAGAGAACTTGCTATAAAATTTGACCGATGGACGCCTGACTGATGGGTCAAAACCGATCCTTAGTATGCAAAAGCATCGGTTAAAAGGCCGCGCATGCTCAGAATCAAGTCGACGCATGCTTGGAAGCATTGAACTTCGTTTTTTTCAGCACGTCGTTGTATTAAAACACGTAAACGTCACCGCGTTCTAACATGATCGTTTTTTTAACCAATGGTGTGTAGGCACATCAGACCATCAGTCAGCCTCATCGGTTAACCTTAGGACTATTCTCATCAGATGGACTGATCGTGTGTACGCGTCCTTAAAGTGATATTACATTTTTATTTATTTTTTCATGTAAAAATAACAAACATGTTATACTCACCTGCTCTGTGCAGTAATTTTGCACAGAGCAGCCCAGGTCCTACTATTGTCCGGTTCCTCACTGGCACTCCTGGCCAGTGCCCCCCACAGCAAGTAGCTTGATATAGGGGCACCTGAGCTGAGCCTCTGCTCTATTCAGACATATAGCCGCAGCTCGACCCACCCTCTCCCTCGCCTCATTGGCTCACTGACTTTTTCAGCAGCAGGAGCAAATGGCACCCACTGCTGTCTCAGTCAATGAGGAGGGAGAGTCCTGGACAGCCAAGGTTCTTGTGCAACATCGCTGGATTGAGATTGGGCTCAGGTAAGTATTAGGGGGGATGCTCACTTTAATTCATTTGATTGAGCACTTTGATAACAAATATATGCTTTGCATTTCGTTTATTGAACATACTTTCTTTTGTCAACTGTTTGAATGGCTAAATAAACAGTTAAAAAAATGTGTAATTTTCTATGCAGTGCATCTGCTCTATATATGAACATATAACTATTTAATGAAGTTATGTGATTGCAGATATGTGTCAATGATTAAATATAAATGAAGAATTCAATGGAAGTAAAGTGAAGACTTGACACTCAGATGCGAATGATCATTTGGTGCTTAATAGAGCATTATTGATTCTGTAACATAATTATTCTGTCTCTCTCCTCATCAACCCTGGATATTGGATTATATTTATGGCAGAGCACACTCAGCTGGGTGGAGGAAAAGACATTGGTGAGAGGTTAAAGGGAACTTTTCATAAAGCAATGGAAAGAAAGTTTATTATTAATACTACAGCCTGAGGCAAAGCTGACATACCTGTATATGGCACAGTTACTGTCAAACATGATATTCACATGAAATGTCATCCTTACACTTAAATATTGTTCCCGGAAAATGTATGCAGCCTGTATGTAAATATTTCCTCTGTACTAGGTATATGCAAATGTATGTGCACAAATCAGCAAATGCAGGCACTGTACTCCCAGACACAGTGAACAGGTAATGTGGTCCAAAGCAACAGCTTAATTTCCAATGTCTAGGATGCATATTTGAAGACCCCACAGAGTCTTTTGAGTGGCATTACATACATAATAAGGAGATACTATAATCATCTTCAGCACCTAATACAGTGGCAACAATAATAAGTTTCAACTTTGCTGCATTGAGGGGCCAATGGATGGGGCCGTGTATTGATGAGAACCTTTTTCCCTCAACCAGAACACTGATTTTTTTATTTTATTGAAAAGCCTGTGGCATGCATAACACAACCCAAAAACTTCACCCAGTGCAGGAAAAATGTGCACACACATAAAGAGGTGCAACAAAAAACTGTGACGGGGGGCATCGTCAATTATTCCTCCGAAAAGGACCCAGCTCTGATCCCCCGGGGCGTTAGGCTCCTGGCAGGGAAAGAGTAATCTGTGGTCCATGCAGCTGAAGCCACATGGACCCAACATCCTTGGAGGGACTGCCAAAACAGAACCCTCTTCGGTGAGGCTCCCCCGAAGGGAGACCCCATAAGAGTGGGCGAACTAAGCCAGAACACAGAATATGGGTCATGGATGGGTCTTCCAGCATGACAATGACACAAAACATACCGCCAAGGCAACAAAGGAGTGGCTCTAGAAGAAGCACAATAAGGTCATAGAGTGGCCTAGCCAGTCTCCGGACCTTTATCCTATAAAAAAAATCTGAAGGCAGCTGAAACTTTGAGTTACCAAGCGACAGCCAAGAAACCTTAAGGATTTAGTGTTGAAAATATATTTATTGGTATTTAGATAATACAAAACATAAAAAAAAAAAAGGCGATTAACAAGAGGCGATACAGTCTACACACATTTAGAAGTATAATCGGGGGGGGGGGGGGAGTCAGCTACGGCTATCGCCCACAGCAGAACTCCCACCCACAACACATATCAAAATGAGCCCCCACAACTGGAATTGCAAACAAGAAGCATGTGCAAACGTTAGGGGCTCTTCCTCTTGGTAGAACTGTAACAGTAACCAATAATATAGAAATAATAACACAATAAAAGAAAAACCAGAAGAAAAGGAAAGGTAAGGACAGACAAAGCTGGAGACAGAGTAAAATTAGAAAGAAAGACATCGAGAAGATGAGGGGACGAAAACAGGGAGATGCGGGGGAAAAGAAGGGGAGGGAGAGGAGGGAAAGGATGGAAGGGAGAGAAGGGGAGACAGGTCAGGGTGGAGGAGAGGGGGAGCATGGGAAAAGGGGGGGCGTGGGCTGCCAATAAGACAGGTGGGAAAAGGTAAAGAGTAAGCGTGGGGGGAGAGACCCAGGAGCGCGAGTCTAACTCGCCACAGAGCAGAAGGAAATGTGGTGACAATCACGTCGAAGGGGACAACATGTTAGTCAGGGCATCAGAGGAAGAGAAATCGAGCCAGATGAGCCACAACTGTCTGTATTTATCATAGGTATCATTGTCAAGAGCCAGCATTTCCTCCATTCTCATAGTGTCATTCATAATCGAAACCCAGTGAGATAGTGGGGAAGTAGAGGTCGACTTCCAGTAGGAAGGTATGAGCTGCCTCGCTGAGGACATAAAGAAGCGGAGGAGACTCCGCTTCTGCGATGTTATCGAGCCAGGAAGTACAGAAAGGATAGGGGAGGGGACCAGCGATTCACAATAAGTCTTATTTTAACAGTCAAATACCTGGGTCCTCTCACATTCCCACCAGACATGCAGATAGGTCCCAGCAGCTGAAGAACACCGCCAACAGGACGCCGGAGTAGACGGAAATATTTTGTGTAGCGTAGAGGGGACCCTGTACCATCTTGAGAGAATCTTGTAGTTTTTTTCTTGAGAGTAACAGGAAATTGTGGACTTATGAGTGAAATGGAATGAAGTCTGCCATTCATGATCTGAGACATCTTCACCCAAATCAACCTTAAGGATTTAAAGAAGATCTGTAAAGAAGAGTGGGCCAAAATCCCTCCTGAGATGTGTGCAAACCTGGTCATCAACTACAAGAAATGTCTAACCTTTGTGCTTGCCAACAGAGGCTTCTCCACCAAGTACTGTTTTGCTTGCCGATCAAATACTTATTTTACTCACTGAATTGCAACTCAATTTATAATATTTGTATCATGTGTTTTTTTTCCGGATTTTTGGTTGATATTCTGTCCCTATCATTTAAAATACACCTGACATGGACATTTTATAGATATGCAACTCCTATCCTCATATTGATTAGTGGTTCCAAATTAAGAATAACTACTGCAGTAGGGAACAGACACAAAAGATACACTCAGCATCTTTCCAAATAACCGTTCTCCTTTATTATGATGCAATTGAAGGTTTTTATACACATGATTACGTAGGTATCACATTAATATTACAATTGTACTTTTATTGTAACAAGGGGCGTAACATAGGCAGACTAATTCTAATCAGCACTCGAAAGAATGCAAACATGTACTGAAAACATTATTAGTGCCGTGTGCAAAACATACAGTATAGAACACAACTACAACTTACAAATTTCCTTAACACACATATGATAAAAAAAAACTATAGACCCTTCATTTCTTTGTAAGTGGCCCTTCATTTCTTTGTAAGTGACCCTTCATTTCTTTGTAAGTGGCCCTTCATTTCTTTGTAAGTGGCCCTTCATTTCTTTGTAAGTGGACAAACTTACAAAAAATGCAGGGAGTCAAATAATTATTTTCCCCACTGTATAAAATAAGACGTATGATGTCACAAGGGTTGGAATTCTCTCATTATAAATACCAGTGGCCAAAGAGGTGGATCCCCCATGCAATAATACAATGGTATCCAAATGTTCATCTGGCAGAGAGCAGAAAATGGGGTCTGCTACAAAGAATCTTATTTCATATTTCATTACTCACTCATATATAACCTATATAAAACCAATGGCGTTAATTAAAAAAAAAAAAAACTTTTATAATTCAGTGAGATGGTTATCATATACAGTGGGTATAGAAAAGAATCACCCTTGTTTAAAAGAGTCACATGGTCATTTCTGTTTCACCCTGTCAGCACAACAAGTGACCTAGACAGTACTATTTAATAACTAACCTAAGAGGGGAGAGGAAGAAGGGGAAAGAAAAAAAGGAAAAAAAAGGGAAAAAGACTCTGAGGTATCTGCAAATACAGCAGCTCATATGTGAGGTAATTTCCACTGGAGATAACCACATACTGCAGATCCCTACCAGGGGGGATATCACTAGTCTCTGTCAAATCTCCTCAGGACACTCTTCCACACTGAGAACCCCTGACTAGCCCTCACACCTGGCTAGATTAAGGTGACAGCATAAAGGATTAATATCATCTGATATTTTATCTTTCATCAATAGACTTTACACAATAGGATTCATTCCTTGTCTGAGGCCTCCCCACCAATTCAATCTGAGTGGATACAATACACAGAGACAGGAAACTAGTGGTTTCCTCAGCATCGCTCCTCAAGACCCTCAGTCAATAATCCCCCCCCTGTCAGAGTACATTACAGCCTCTCAGATTAAGTCTACCACCTGAAGAAATATACACCACATAATTTTAAGGCTGCAATCTTAAGAGGAAAACTTTCATTCAACAATATCTTACTTAATCTGCAATAATCGCAAGTCACTTACTATAATTCATTTCAGGGATACTTTTTAAGGTGGCGACTTAGGGAAGACCCACCACTCACCGTCGGGTGTCTGATGACAAAAATGTTTTGAAGATCTTAGATCCCCCCCCATCTACAGTAATGACACCCACTTATTATATTAAACAGGGACTCCACCTATAACAGATTTTGTCAGTTTTCACAGTTTGACTACAAGCCCTGGTACCCAGGTATGAACTGAGCACTAAAATATCATGCTCCTCCCAATGGTTGATTCAGGATACTTAATAAATCTGCCGACCCTAATATTCACTTAGCTTTGACTCATGTGGGTGCAAATATTCTGCTACACATTCAACACATGAAGGGAAAGCGAAACAAGAAGAACAAGAATACTATTAAAACTTTAGCCGTCGAGGAATCTCTTAAAAACATGGACTCCAAACTCCAGACACATACGCTGGAAATTACCGAAAATTCTATGTCTGTCAAACAAATCTCATCTCACCTGTTAGCCATCTCACCACCCCATTCATCAGACTCTATATCACATACAGCGCTATACTCGTCTGTTGTTAAAGAAGGAATAATATCCACAATGTCGGGTCAATTAACCCCTTCTGAGGCCCCTTCTCAAAACCCTATCTACATCCATTCTAATACTGAACGCTCCCCTGAAGCCCCCTTCAATGTTACTGACTTATTCAACAGGATATCGGAAATGCTAGATAGGGGCCTCGCCCAGAACGCTGAAAGAATCACTAAGGACATCAGGGCCGACTTCCAAAGCCTTGGAAACAGGATTGAATCCATAGAACGGAAACTGGATCTTAATGTCTCTAGAATCGAACAAAATACTGACCACATACAACACCTGCAAGAACAACTGGAGGCGGCCCAGGCCAGAATAGATGATTTGGAGAACAGATCAAGGAGGGATAATTTCAGGCTCATCACAGATGTACACTCAGCTATACAGGACATCATAAAAATCCTGATCCCATCCATGCCTATTCACAAAATGGAATTAGACAGAGCACATAGATCCCTAGGCCCACCAAGAAAAGACGGCTTACCGAGAGATGTGATAGTAAAGCCTCACTATTACTCCACCAAAGACGAGGTGATGAAAAAATCTCGACAACAAGAAAACCTTCAATATCAAGGTGCAACGATTCAAATATTTTCAGACATATCTCCCTACACCATTCAGAAGAGGAGAGCGATGAAACCACTACTTTCTGCCCTCATGAAAAAAGACATTAAATACAAATGGGCCTTCCCATTCGCCTTAAAATTCAACTATATTGGCAGACTCCACGTAGTACACAACTTTCAAGAAGGTGAAAGACTATTACTAGACCTGAAAATTATTTCACATGAACCAGCCATGGACACTTTACCACCGCAACAAACCTCAGCTAAAAGAAATACACCCAATAGTCCAACCTCAAATCCCTGGAATAGAGTCAAACACAGGAAAGTCTAAAATAACTCTACTAAACATGAACTGAAATGATTTAATCTTAGCTCCGATGGTGTCCATCCCCCATTCATATAAGTTGTTGTGTATTTTTTTTTTTTTTTTTCCCCAATAGGCCTTCTTTTAATATGATTTGTTTCTCAATTCTTGATCAAATTACTTATAAGGGTTTCTGGTAGAGTAAGAGTTAATATTTACTGGCTCACTTATATAATTTATTTATTTATTCTTGTGGTTTTTCAATATCTACTTACCCATATGGTTCTACAATTTTTATTTTTTCCTATGGTATTAAAACATTTTTTTTTTTTTTGGGGGGGGGAAGGTACTATCTCTTCAATTGTTATTTTTGGGGGATCAACCCTTTGTTTTTCAAAATTTAATTCATGAACTTTTTGATTGTCGCTGACAGCTGGCGGTGAGGCCCTGAGCCTCAACCAACTTCTTGGAGCGACACTTTGTCGCCCTGACAAGTAGGAAGTTAGTCCTCTAAATGGACTACTCTAATAAATTCTGTTTGATTGAAGGAAGGAGCAAACTTCCCTTCCTTCAATCTGGGTCATGGTTTGACCTTTTGCAATACTACATCTTGCTTTGTTGTTACCATTTTTGCCTTTATTTCCATGTATCTATTCTCCCCTTCTTTTCCCCCTTTACCTTCCCACCCTCCCTCCTGGCCTACCTGCCATCACAGGTGTCTTCTGAGCTATTGACTCAGTCTGCAAGACACGATCTGTCCATAACACTCTTTACGACCCATGGCTGGCTCAAATAACACTACTAAACCCCTGCGTGTTGTGACACACAACACCCAGGGGTTGAACTCTCCTATTAAAAGACGAAAAGCCCTCCAGGCATACAAGGCGCTTCATGTAGATATAGTGCTCCTGCAGGAGACACACTTCCCTAAGCGGTACTCCCCCTCATTCCTACACTCCCACTTCCCAGTATTCTATTTATCCAACGCGGAAAACAAGACGAAAGGAGTGGCTATCTTGTTATCCAAATTTTGTAATTTTAATTTACTAAAGGAATATGGAGACCCGGAAGGCAGATTTATTTTGGTAAAAGGAACTCTTGACGAGAAGCTATACACGTTTGTCTCCTATTACGCCCCCAATAGGGGACAGAAGAAGTTTTCTTCTTATGGAGGGCATCTTTATCATGGGAGGAGACTCCAAGCATCAATCCCGATTGACCGATATTTGAAGAGAATTAAATCCGAAAACTAAAGATTACACCCACTATTCTAATCCTCACAAATCGTACTCCCGCATAGACCATATATTAATATCCAACCATCATGTCCCAGCAGCCTCTAAATCCACTATAAAGGATGTCCCTTGGTCAGACCACTCCATGGTTCTATTAACCTTGAGAAAAGAGGACACAACTCATAAAATGTCTCACTGGACACTTAACCAGTCGATCTTAAAAGATCCCACTCTCATGGCAGAAATTGAACAATCCATAAAGGAATATTTTGAAATTAACGATACTAAAGATATATCCCCCGAAAACCTTATGGGCTGCCCATAAAGCTACAGTTAGGGGAAAAATAATACAAATTGCAGCCAAACTTAGAAAACAAAAGAAATTGACCATAGAGAACTTGGAAGAGACCTACTCAGAGTTACGTAGAAAACATAAATTAGACCCTCTCAGTGTTCCCACCCACGATCTTGACGCTGCTAGATCGGCCTTAAACCTAGCTCTGACAGCAAAATCAGAAAATGTTCTAAAATGGACAGGTGCCAGGTTCTACCATTTAAAGGATAAAATAGGTCCAATGCTAGCACGCAAACTATCTCCCAGATTTAAATCGAGAACCATCCCTAAGATAAAAATGGCAGATGGTACCCTTACCCTAAATCCTCGGCGGGCGATGGGGGCCTTCCACGACTTCTATTCCAAGCTCTACGCTAAGGATAGTAACTTTTCTTCGGACAAAATAGGTGAATATTTGAACAGCCTGAATCTTCCCAGGTTGACAAAAGTTCACAAGGAGTTGATGGAGGTACCCATTTCAGCTGAGGAAGTTATGTCAGTGATCAAAAACTTAAAATTAAACACAGCTCCTGGCCCTGATGGATTCTCAGGGTCTTACTACAAAACATTTCCTATCATTCTATCACCCTACCTAGCACGATTTTACAATCATTTGACTGAGGGCTCCCCTATAGATAAACAACTTAATTTGGCCTATATTTCGTTGATACCAAAACCCGATAAAGATCATAGCCTAGTAGAGAACTATAGACCGATATCCCTCATTAATAACGACCTAAAAATACTTACTAAAATAATAGCTAATAGGATGTCTGCCTTCTTAGGTCAATACATATCCAAAGATCAAGTAGGTTTTATCACAGGGAGACAAGGCCCGGACCAGATCAGGAGAGCTATTGATCTTATCTCTTTAATGTACTCGGGGTGGTCTGGAAGCACTAGACAAAGAGGTATGCTTCTCTCACTTGATCTCCAGAAAGCCTTTAATTCAGTATCTTGGCCATTTTTGTTTTCTGTTTTGAATCGTTGGGGGTTTGGTTCTAAATTTTTAGGAATCATCTTCGCTCTCTATTCCTCCCCTGAAGCTAAAATCCGGTTATTCTCGGAATCTATAAATATCCAAAGAGGCACAAGACAGGGCTGCCCTCTATCTCCTCTGATTTTCGCTATTGTTATTGAATCTCTGGCCATAGCCATCCGAGATAACGCGAATATCAGGGGAGTTCATTGTAATAAAAAAGAACACAAATGCGCATTATTCGCAGATGATTTGCTACTCTTCGTGACCTCTCCCATCTCCTCCCTTCCGGAAATTTTCTCCCTGCTAGACGAGTTCTCTAAAGTCTCGGGTCTCACGGTAAACATGCCTAAATCTAGGGCCCTTAATATTTCTCTTTCAGAACCCACAGTGTCCCTCTTGAGAAACAAATATATTTTCAAATGGGACTCTACGTCTACTAACTATTTAGGTATCAACCTGACCCCAAATTTCCAGAATTTATACTTAGCCAATTACCCTCCTATGTATAGGAAACTCGAGAAGGACCTTACCGAATGGGGAGTGCAGAAAATAGGCTGGATCGGCAGAATTAATTCTACCAAGATGACTCTCCTCCCGAAACTTCTATATCTTTTTCGATCCCTTCCGATCCCGATAATAAAAAGCCATCTAAAATCCTTTCAAGGTAAAATCACCAAGTTTATCTGGAACAAAAAGGGACCCCGTCTTCCCTCTCGTAGTCTGTTTAACTTACCTGAACAGGGAGGTCTAGGAGTGCCAAACTTGTTATGGTATTATCAATCCGCGAGGTTAGCGCAATTATCGGAGGTTTACCTTGGAAATGATCGCCCAGATTGGATAGAAATAGAAGAACAGGCTTCCCCATTATCCACAATCGAAGAACTCATGTGGCGCGCTCCTAAAAGTAGACCCCCTATACTATCCCCCACCCTATCACAAGCATTGGTATTATGGGATTCACTTAAAAGCAATCCACTCTTAATTTCTAGAGGCAAACCTTTGTCAAGTATCTTTCTCGACCCATCTTTCTGCCCCAAAACGGAAGTGGACTCCTTCAAATCGTGGCTTGATAGGGGGGTGTACCGCATTGGTCGTTTCTTTCAACACACAGGTCCTCTTCCTGAGCAATTCCTTATAGACAACCTTTGCCCCCCCCCCCCCCTCTGAAAGATCCAGATTACACCAAATACATACCTTTGCTCAGAAACTTTGGAACGATAAAACAATTTCTGGCCTTTTGACCCCATATGAACACAAATGCGAACAAGCTCAGAATAGGAAAGGTATTATCTCTATCATCTACAAATCTCTTGCATCAAATAACATAAAATTACCTCATATGCTAGCTTGGGAAAGAGAGCTTCAAGAGGACTGGGACTTGGTGGACTGGCAAAAAAACTACTCTAGATCTCTTAAGGGTTTTAAGAGTCCATCCCTCATTGAAGCTAATATAAAAATTTTCACTAGATGGTACTTGGTCCCATTCAAATTGGCCACCATGTATCCGTCATCCTCACCACTATGCTTTAGAGGTTGTCAAGGAATGGGCACCATGATCCATACTTGGTGGGAGTGCCCTAGGATACGGGGATTCTGAAACAGGGTATTCCAGATTATCAGGAGAGTTACCGGTTGTAACCTCCATCAATCTCCTGCAATAGCCTTATTGAATGGTCTAATACCACAGAGTTCCAAGGCCATTAGACAGCTGATTCTATTTATACTGACTGGCGCCAGAATCACTTTAGCGGCTGCATGGAAGAAACCGTCTGTTTCCATTTTACACATGAAGAGAAAGGTTACATGGATTATGGAACAGGAAAAAAGAATTAACTCTATGTTAGATACCTCTACCCAGTTCACTGAAATTTGGGAACCTTGGTTGATTTACATGGGAATCTCCCACAACATGTAAGTTTAGTTTTGGCTCTGAACTCAGACTGATGTAATCCTATGGCAGGTAGGCCCACCCTCCCTTTCCCTTTCCTCTCCTTCCTCTTTCCTCCTTCTCCCCCTCTCTTTTCTTTATTCTTATTTTTTCTCTTGAACAGGAGATATTCATTACATATCATATTCTCCACTGGTCTCAGGTAGTGCTGATTTAGTTTAACTGGCTGTATGTATTACATTCCTTGTCTCCTTTTAGGTTTATAAGTTAAGAGTTGATTGAGAGATGTTTCTCTGGACAACATTTGGATCCAATTTTTTTGTCATCAAGGGGGGGCTGGGTGGGGGGGCTGCCCCCCCTCCTCAACACAGATTGCTCCCGGTGGGGGTGTCGGGGGGAGGGGATATCCCCCGAAACCTATCCTCTCCACGGTTCGGTATGATTTATTCCTTACATATATTTTAGTTTTATGATCTCAGCTTATAATAAAAGTTTTATAGATTGCTTAGTAAACAGGGAATTTTAGCCCTAAAATGTTGTCGCTACCTCTACTGATTCCCATCCCTCCTGATTATACACGTTTACACTCCCATGTTAAACTTACCAGGTATATAGTTGGGACATTGGGGGGGGAGGGAGGAGAGGGGGAAATCTAGTTAAGAAATGTAATCTATTGTTTACTACTATAATTGTCAACACGATGTTTCCTGATGCATTTATTGTATTACGTTTATTACTCTGTATGCTCTTTATTTTATTATAATAAACTTAAATTTAAATGAAAAAAAAAAAAAAGAGTCACATTTTGTTGCTTTGCAGCCTAAAATGAAGACAAACCCTGTGTTTTTTTTTCCAGCTGTATTTTCTCAGTACAACTTACAATATCAGAGTGAAACATATAACACCAACATGCCAGAAAAAAAAGAAAAAAATAGATTCACTGAGTTGGAAAAAGGATCCCCCCCCTGTCTACCTTTGCTTTAAATACAGCCTTTAGTCTTAGTGTTGATTTGTCTCTACTAACTTTGCACATCTAGACATTGCAATATTTACCCACTCTTCTTTGCAGAACAGCTCAAGTTCAGTTAAATTTGATGGTAACTGTGGACTACAGTCTTCAAGGCATTCCACAGATTTTCAATTGCTGTGTGCTTTGGGTCATTGCCATGTTGGAAGGTAAACCTTTTTCACATTGACAACTTTCTGGCAGAGGGCAGCAGATTTTCCTCAAGAATGTGATGGTATATTGCCCTATCCACCTTTCCCTCTATACTAACAAGTGCTCCAGTCCCTGCTGCATAGAAACTTTGATGTTATAAAATTAAAGTTTATGCTGTGGCCATCCTTTAGGCTAGGGGTGCTCAACCTTTTAACGGTTCTAGGAGGAAAATGGAAATGATCTGAACAGAATGTGACAGGGAGACCACACAGGCCCCCTAGAACATTGGGTGGGATCACCACTGTGACCCCTGAAACTACACCAGTGGTTGGGGGGTGTGGTAAAAACACATCTTAACTATGGGGCTTTCCCGCGCCCCAAAACCGCAGATGTAAACAAGCCCTTACTGTCCCTATCGCCCTATAAGACTGCTTTCACACTGATGTGCATTCGTTTACCTGGGTGAATGCAGGAGTTTTGGTGTGCTTTCAGATAGTGCACCACACCCGGAAGATATAATAGAAGTCTATGGCAAAGCACGGCTAACCTGCGCAGGTGTACTGCGCTGAACCTGCAGATCAGAGGGAAAGCAGCCTAATGCCTACACACGATCAGAATTTTTGAATTTTTTGAATTTTCCGTTGGAATTCCGTTCAAGCTTGCATACACACTGTCAGACCAAATTCCGACCGTCCAAAACGCGGTGATGTAAAACACCATGACGAGCCGAGAAAAATACTGTTCAATGCTTCCGAGTTCGACTTGATTCTAAACATGCGTGTTTTTTCTCCGTCGGAGTTCCACACAGACCATCAGGATAGGGTCGGAAAAAAATAAAACATGTTCTATTTCTAAACTCCGACAGGAAAAAAAGTCAGATGGGGCCCATACACGGTCAGAATTCTGTTGACTTTTTTCATCAGAAATTCCGATCGTGTGTACAAGGCATAATAGTTGCTGCAGTGTATGTGTTGTTTAATACACAGAGCTTCTTTTCCTATTCCAGCTTCTGCTTGCATTGCTCTCCAGGCTGCTGGAATGGTCCCAGACAAAGTGCACTTGGTATCACTCCTCCTGGGAGAGGAGCAAGTGCCACAGAGGAGGCTTGATTATTATTATTATTATTATACAGGATTTATATTGCGCAGCGCTTTACAACATTGGGACAGACAGTACAATACAGGAAGAATCAAAAGGCCTTGCTCGTTAGAGCTTACAATCTAGGAGGGAGGGTCTAATAATACGAAAGTATAATAACTGTGGGGAGTGATCTGATGAAGAAAATAAAAGAACAGTTGTTAGGTCGAGGCAGGGCAGGCTTCTCCAGGAGAGGCTCAGGAGAAGTCTTGGAGGTGAATACAGGAGGAGGTGACAAGGGAGCTAGAGAGCAGGAGGTCTTGGGAGGACAATTAGGTTGGTATTTTGAGACTAGGCTAGCGATGAAGCTGGGGCAGAGTTGTGGATGGCTTTGTAACTTATTGTTAGTATTTTGAATTAAATTTGTTGGGCGAGTGGCAGCCAATGGAGGAATTGGCAGAAAGGGGTAGCAGGCCTATAAGTAACAATACAATGCACACTCAACTTTTTGATATAAGAAGTCAGTAATGATCACAATACACAAAATAAAAATCAATAAACAAGGTGAACTAACGCAGTAATGTGTTATCACTTTGCCAATAAATTATCAAAATCACAAAAACTTGAATGAAATTCAAAAATGTGTTATATAAAAAGTCCAAGAAAATAACTAAATAAATATATAACTCTTCAAGAAAAAGTCTAAATAAGTGTTGAATAATAAATATAAAAAAGGTCAGTAGTGAGTGTACAGCTTATATAACAGTGTAAATTTACTGTCCCTTAAAAATAACTCAACACACAGCCATTAATGTCTAAACCGCTGGCAACAAAAGTGAATACACCCCTAAGTAAAATTGTCCAAATTGGGCCCAATTAGCCATTTTCCCTTACCGGTGTCATGTGACTCATTAGTGTTACAAGGTCTCAGGTGTGAATGGGGAGCAGGTTAAATTTGGTGTTATCACTCTCATTCTCTCATACTGGTCACTGGAAGTTCAACATGGCACCTCATGGTAAAGAACTCTCTGAGGATCTGAAAATAATAATTGTTGCGCTACATAAAGATGGCCTAGGCTATAAGAAGATTGCTGATTCGCTGAAACTGAGATGCAGCATGGTGGCCAGGACCATACAGCAGCCATGACTAAGCACTGATCTATAGTGTGAAATGCGTAGGCTGCTATCCCCATTTTTTTTTTTGCTTTATTTTGTAGTGCATTTTCCATCCATTTTACAATAAAGACAACTTAAAGGTTTTTTGGAGTGAGGCTGTCCATTTTTTAGCCTCCACAATTTACCATACAGAAGTTTAACAGGACAAGTTCCACTCAGAACAGGCCTCACCATGGGCGACCAAAGAAGTTGAGTGCACATGCTCAGTGTCATATCCAGAGGTTGTCTTTGATAAATAGACATATGAGTGCTGCCAGCATTGCTCCAGAGGTTAAAGGGGTGGGGGGTCAGCTTGTCAGTGCTCAGACCATATGCCACACTGGAACTATGTCCTGTGGTCTGATGAGACCAAGATAAACTTTTTTGGTTTAGATGGTGTCAAGCGTGGGTGGCGGCAAATACAGGTGAGGAGCACGAGTGTGCCTTGCCTACAGTCAAGCATGGTGGTGGGACTGTCATGGTCTGGGGCTGCATGAGGGCTGCTGGCACTGGGGAGC
This sequence comes from Rana kukunoris, assembly GCA_029574335.1. NCBI lineage: Eukaryota > Metazoa > Chordata > Amphibia > Anura > Ranidae > Rana > Rana kukunoris. Next base: position 129,154,607 of record CM056049.1, read on the forward strand.
TACAATTCATTGAGGAAACCATGAATACCAACATGTACTGTGACATACTGAAGCAGAGCATGATCCCCTCCCTTTGGAAACTGGGCCACAGGGCTGTATTCCAACATGATAATGATGACCACTGCCTTGCTAAAGAAGCTGAGGGTAAAGGTGATGGACTGGCCAAGCATGTCTCCAAACCTAAACCCTATTGAGCATCTTGTGGGGCATCCTCAAACGGAAGGTGGAGAAGCGCAAGGTCTCTAACATCCACCAGCCCTGTGATGTCTTTATTGAAGAGTGGAGAAGGACTCCTGTGGCAACCTGTGAAGCTCTGGTGAACTCCATGCCCAAGAGGGTTAAGGCAGTGCTGGAAAATAATGGTAGAAACACAAAATATTGACAGTGGGCCCAATTTGGACATGTTTACTTAAAGGCGTACTCACTTTTGTTGCCAGTGGTTTAGACATTAATGGCTGTGTGTTGAGTTATTTTGAGGGGACAGTAAATATACACTGTGAGTGCCGGTTCACACTACAGCGACTTGGGTTTCGATTTGTCAGACCTCAAGTCGCCCTATGTCACTGGACATAAGAAATTCCATTGAAGTGAACAAAAGCCATCTTAATGTATACTAATGAAGTCGCTCCAACTTCAGAAAAGGTTCCTGTACTACTTCAAGGCAACTTCTAGCCGACTTGTACCCATAGATTTCAATGGAAGTTGCCTCCAAGTCGGATCCTTATCTTGGTTGGTGTGATTTGGATCCGACATTACAGGAAGATTACACAGGCATTCCCTGAAGTTGCCTCGAAGTTGCCTGGCAAAGTTGTGCCGACTTTCAGGTAGTGGCAGTGTGAATCGACTCTTATACACTACTTTTGATTGTAGCAAAGTGTAATTTCTTCAGTGTTGTCACATGAAAACATATAAAAAAATATTTACAAAAATGTGATGAGTGTACTCACTTTTGTGATATACTGTATGTAGGTAAAGCATACAAAGTGATTGGCTAAACCACTTCAATACGGGGCATTTTCACCCCCTTCCTGCCCAGACCACATTGAATGACAATTGCACACAATCATGCAACACTGTACCCAAATGAAATCTTTATGTTTTTTTTCCACAAATAGAGCTTTCGTTTGGTGGTATTTAAAGCGGAGTTCCACCCTTAAAACCACTTTGTTTCATCCCATCCAGCATACTGGCGTCAGCGCCAGTATGCTGTTTTTTTTTTTTAATCCATGTACTTACTTTATAATAGATCATTTAATTTTGGGCGCACCGCGGTATGTCGCCGCTATAAGGCGTCACGCCTTCCGGAAACAGCCGATTAGCGTTCGGCTCTTCTCAGCGCCTGTGCACAGACCCAGGAGCTGACTGCGCAAGCGCCGTAAATAGCCGGTCCTAGTTCGGCTTTTTTCGGAGGGCGTGACGCGGCTATATACGGCGCCTGCGCAGTCAGCTCCTGGGTCTGTGCGCAGGCCCCTTGAAGAGCCGAACGCTAATCGGCTGTTTCCGGAAGGCGTGACGCCTTATAGCGGCGACATACCGCGGTGCGCCCAAAATTAAATGATCTATTATAAAGTAAGTACATGGATTAAAAATAAAAAAACAGCATACTGGCGCTGGATTTATTTTCTGACCGTGACATTGCGTCGGACATATCGGACACCTTTGAGGCCGCGTACACACGATCAAATCTATCTGCTGGAAACGGTCGGCCCGACCGTCCCAGCAGACAGATTTGATCGTGTGTACGAGCGAGTATGCTAACCAGCAGACATATCTTCTCGGACATGCATCAAATGGATTTGACGCATTCGCGGAAGTAATTCACTTCCTGGTGCGGTGACGTGGCGGTGTCAACGTCACTGCCACATCACCGACACGTCAGCGTGCCGTCTGCGGGAAAGAATTTTGGTTTGATCGTGCGTACACGATCAAACCAATACATCCCAGCAGACAGATTTGTTCAAATCGGTCTGTCCGACCGATTTGAACAAATCTGTCTGCTCGTGTGTACAAGGCCTTACACATTTATGGGACCATTCACATGTATACAGTGATTAGTGCTATAAAACTGCACCAATTACAGTGTAAATGTGACTGTCAGGGAAGGGGTTAACACCAGGGGGGCACTGAAGGGGTTAAATATGTTCCCTGGGAGTGATTCTTACTGTAAGGGGAGGGGACTAACAAGGGGAGGAGATGTGTGTTCCTCTGTACTGGGAACACACATCGGTCTCCTCACCTCTGACAGGAGGTGGATCTGTGTGTTTAGACACACAGATCAATGCTTCTGCTGTGATCACGGGCAATCGTGGGTGCCCAGTAGACATCGTGGCTGCCTGGCACACACACTGGATCCCAAGCGATGCCGCGTGCCCCCTAGGCATCATATGACGTCCACCTGGAGGGAGAGACAGTTCCTGCTGACGTCATATTACTATGGCTCCGTACGGAACTGGTTAAAGCTTTTGATAGATAAATAGCACTTTTTTTTTTAAAGGGTCTATATACATCAAACCAAAAATAAGGCAAATGAGGAGGAAAGAGTCATAAGAATTTAGTTTTGTAAGAGGGACAGTCTCTCCAAATAAAGAACAACAATAAGGTATGGCAAAGTTAAAAATATAAAAACAACAGCTAAATACAATTAAAATATTTCCTTGATTAACCAAGTTTGATTTGTTACCTACAAAAAAATGAACATTTGAGAGTACCCTGCTGTCAATGCCTTCTGTGACTGAAAAAACAACTGGGATCAGCCTTCGAAGCTTCCCATTATCCATTGCTGGAAAGAAATGATAGTTAACGTTTCCTTCGTCATCTACTGATTTTCAATATTTAATCTGAATATGAATGCAAAGTTATTAAAATCTCTCCTCCTGGGTTCAGTTTCCTCCATGAACACTATCTGCTATCTAAGTCTGCGCAGAACGTACAGAGAATTCCTCAGGGGCAGGCATTGAAAAGAAAAATAGGAAGTGGCCAACTAAGTATAGGGCGAAGAGGTGCAAGTATATAGTTGCCAATATTTAAAAATAATTAGGAGGGACACCTTTACAGAAAAATGTGTCATGTAAAAGCATGCCACTCAGTGTGGGTCTGGTCACAACTTTCTTGGGTGTGGCCTATAAAGTCAGTGGAGTTGACACCATATAGGATGTAGTGTCACACCTTTCACACTAAAATAGGGCCATAGGGTACATTGAAGAGAAAGTTGGTTTATAAAAGGTCAATCATTGATGAATGGGCTAAAATAAGTCCCATCATTGGGGTCAGTGGGAGGAAAACAAAGAGAGTGCTTGGGAACATTTAGCTTTGGGGGAAGTAGAAACAAAGAGGGAATGCATAGTGCAGCATACATGAGTGGGCAGGGTAATAATAACATAGTGATTAGACAGAAATTCAGAATGAAAAAAAAAATAGTTTTTTTTCAATTCGTTGCTTAAATAATTTTGTTTAGTTAAATTCATTAAATTTGTTTTCGGGATTAGCTTAATCATTTTCAAATTCGATTTGAATCTTCACAATTAGGTCGAATAGAATTCTAATTGTCCAATTAGGCATTCAAATTTTCTCTATTCGAGATTCAAATTTCAGAAGACGGTTATATTCTTTTTATTTTATTCTATTCTAGTCTATTGTTTTTTTTCTATTCTGTTGTTTTCTATTCTATTCTTTTATTTTCTATTCTAATCTATTCTATTTGAAATTAAAATTTCGGCAGATGGTTATATTCTTTCTATTTCATTCCATTCTATTGTTTTTTTTTTCTTTTTTTTTTCTATTCTAGTCTAATCTATTCTATTCAAATTCTAACTTATTCTATTAGAATTTTGGAAGACCATTGTGTTTGTTCTACTTTACTCTATTCTATTTTTTTTTCATAAATCTTTTTTATTCTATTTTACATAGTAGTTACATAGTTGGTAAGGCTGAAAAAAGACGCAAGTCCAGAAAGTCCAACGTGTGTGTGTGCTTTTATGTTAATATTACATTGTCTATCCTTGTATGTTGTTTTTTAGTTTAGGTGCCTATCTAATAGTTTTTTTTTAAATTGTCAATGCTCCCCACTGAAACCACTGCTTATTTGTCTCTGTTCTATTCAAAACTCAAATTTCAAAATATGTCTGTGTGTACGTTTTATCAGCTCATGTGCATTTGTCACGTCTCTACAGCCATTCAAAGTCCAGAAAATGAATACAGCTCCTCTGACCTTTCAGAAATTAGGGGACGGGGGGTTGAATTACACTCTGCAGAGTTCAGTGAGAAAAGCTCTGAGAGCTGATTGGAAAGAAGGGAAACATCCCTTTTCAAACAGGAACAGGACTGAGGCTGTCAAGCACAGGCTGTGTGCTGGAGATCCCTCCCTGTCATATTTTTTCTCTTGGTATCAGAAAAAATTGTCAGAAGTGACAGATAGCAGAGGAAACAGAAATGCAAAGTGCAGTTGCATTCTCCAATTCCATTTGCTCCTGAGCTCAGTAAATGACTTCCATCATCCAATCATGTGCAAGCAAAATACTGTTTGTTTTTTCTATTTGCCTAGTAAATCAACCCCTTAGTGCTCTGGATTGAGACATGTATACATTATAGAGGGATATGCTTTGTTCACATTTCATGTCCGAGGTTCACAACCACTTTCCTTTTGAAAATGAGTCTTACTATTTATACAAACCTTGATATAAGATAAACTGCAGCAGAATAAAATAGGAGTATATCCAGAGTAGAAATTTGGCAATAATTCTAAGTGATGCTTCAGCACTTTATTTGTCTGACCACGGGTCAATGTTCACATTTTGCTGTTGTCTGCCATTTAATACATTGGACAAACATGCAGAATCCAGAATAGGAAGCGGCTAAATAGTGCAATTACTGCAACCTGGAGAGCAATTACACAGTTTGCGCCAAACACAGAAGATATGAAAGCTGAAGCACAAAATATAAAGTGTATGGGAAAACAATCAATTTTCATTACATGCGAAAATACAGTTTAGCAATACACATATCTCATTCACTGACTCAAAATGCATCTGTTTTTTTGGTGTCTCCATTTGGGATAATGGAAAAAAACACACAGCAAGAGTCGCTATTTAACCACTTAAGCCCGAGCCTGTTTTTCAGATTCGGTGTTTACGAGACTAAAACATAATTTTTTTGCTATAAAATTACTTAAAACCCCCAAACATTATATATATATATATATATATATATATATATATATTTCTAACACCCTAGAGAATAAAATGGCAGTCATTGCAATACTTTTTGCCACACTGTATTTGCGCAGCGGTCTTACAAGCGCACTTTTTTTTGGAAAAAATTCACTTTTTTAAATAAAAAAATAAGAAAACAATAAATTTGGCCCAATTTTTTTACATATTGTGAAAGATAATGTTACGCCGAGTAAAATAATACCCAACATGTCACGCCTAAAAATTGCACCCGCTCGTGGCATGGCGTCAAACGTTTACCCTTAAAAATCTCGATAGGCGACGTTTAAAAAATTCTATAGGTTAACCACTTAAGACCCGGACCAATATGCTGCCAAATGACCCAAGGGGTTTTTGCGATTCGGCACTGCGTCGATTTAACAGACAATTGCACGGTCGTGCGTCGTGGCTCCCAAACAAAATTTGTGTCCTTTTTTTCCCACAAATAGAGCTTTCTTTGGTGGTATTTGATCGCCTCTGCGATTTTTATTTTTTGTCAGTTAAAGCGACGCAGTGCCGAATCACAAAAAGTGCTCTGGTCAGGAAGGGGGTAAATCCTTTTTGCTTTGATACATAGTGATTTTAAATCTGCAATGCCCTTTCTCTGAACCAATTTGAGCACCTGATGGCCACAAAAGTGTTGACTTTCTGCTCTTCCTCCATGTTTCCCCATTATATAATGTGGGATCCTTTTTAGACTTATATAATTTGTATGTTTAAGGATTCTTCTTAATTGTCTAATGGTTTTTCCCCACAGAGAGAGGGGAACATTAACATTTTGCCATGTACACCATAAAAGATTCAGTTTGTATCATTGATATATCTTTTAGAATTTTAAATTCCTATACCAAAAACAAATAATGTTTTCCTCCCTTCCTCCCTACTCTCCAATATGTACAGTTGGGTAATCATTAAATACCATTTTCAAATACATGACTTGTCTTAACCCCAGATGATTTGGCTGCCCAATGACCAGGCCATTTTTTTTTTTGCGATTCGGCACTGCGTCACTTTAACTGACAATTGCGCGGTCGTACAACACTGCGCCCAAACAAAATTGACATCCTTTTTTTCCCACAAATAGAGCTTTCTTTTGGTGGTATTAGATCACCTTTGCGGTTTTAATTTTTTGCGCTATAAACAAAAAAAGAGTGACAATTTTCAAAAACAAGCAATATTTTTTACTTTTTGTTTTAATAAATATCCCCCAAAAAATAGATAAGAAAACATTTTTTTTTCTCAGTTTAGGCGGATGTGTATTCTTTTACATATTTTTGGTAAAAAAATTCGCAATAAACGTATATTGATTGGTGTGCGCAAAAGTTATAGCGTCTACAAATTTGGGGATAGTTTTATACCATTTTTATTATTCATTTTTTTTTACTAGTTATGGTGGCGATCTGCAATTTTTATCGTGACTGCGACACTATGGTGGACACATCTGACACTTTTGACGCTATTTTGGGACCATTGTCATTTATATGGCGATCAGTGCTATAAAAATGCGAGTTAATGACACTGGCAGGAAAGGGGTTAGCCACTAGTAGGCAAGGAAGCGGTTAAGTGTGGGAGTGATTCTAACTGTGTGGAGGCTGGACTTACTGTGACACGACACTGATCGCTTCTCCCAATGACAGGGAGCAGACGATCGGTGTCCTGTCACTAGGCATAACAGGGAGATGCCTCTTTGTGACACGATTGCGGACTGCCGGCAAACATCACAGCTTCCTAAAGGGGATGTACCTGTATGCCCATTTGCCTACCGCTGCCATTCTGCCGACGTATATCGGCGTGCATCGGTCGGCAAGTGGTTATTCTTGGTCAGTATTTATTCAAATTTTATAAATTTTATTTGACTGTGCGCAATAGTTCCATATTGCTCAGATACATTTTTTATTCTGTAAGTCTTGTCTAATCAACCTGTTCTCTAATTTTCAGTCTTTTTTTTTCTTTTTTTTTCTGCCTCTGAAGCAGCTCTAGATTATCGAATGTGCATTTGCACCAGGGCTCAAGTCCTGCGGGAACGCGTGGGAACAGAATTCCTGCACTTTTTTCACAGCAGGAATGCAGTTCCCTTTGCAGGACTAGAGCAGCCGAGTCGCCCGAGCCAATCCTTCACTAATCGGCGATGCCCAGCTCGAGTAACCTTACGCCGCTATAACGCTAACGTAAGAAACAACGTAAATGCCACCTAGCGGCCGGCGGAAGATTACATTTAAGATCCGACGGTGTAAGATTATTACGCCAGTCGGATCTTAGCGTAAATCCTGCGTATCATGTTTTCTGAATAGAAAACAATGATACGCCAGCGGCAAATTCAAACTACGCCGGTGTATCTGTAGATAGGCGTAATTCCTTTCTGAATCTGGCCCTACTGTTTAAGGGGAATCACATTATAACTTTCCCAGTTTGTTAACCTCTTACTGCACACTGAAGATGAAAACTGGAGTATTAATTGGGGTAAGATCAAAACCAAAATCAAAATCAAAAACTCCCACAGCTGCACTCACAAACACCACATAATACCAATGCTGAACCAAAACTAAAAGGAATACAAATATTGTGCTGTGATAATAAATTAAATGTATCTTAGTTATATGCATCCCAATACAAAGGATCATAATATTATCACAAATAAATGTGATATGTACATCAACATCATGAATCTATGTACAATTGAAAAAATGAAAATTCAGAGTGTGACACAACTATTCCAAAGTGACACAAAAATACCAATTAGTAAATCAATAAACATAGATCCTGATAGACACCCACCACTTATATGCAAATGTCTAAATGAAACAAGTATTTATGTGTAGGAGGATTCCACCGCCATTGCAAATCTTGTCATATGTTTCCACTTGTGAATGACAATAAGCAGACTTGTAAATTTAACACCACCACTAATTGAAGCCGCTTACCAAATGATAAGACCCATAGGTGTGCGCAGCCTATTGCATTAGGGTGTGCACCCTAAAGCACACTAGCTTGTGTATATATATTATAACCTGCTGGGGTATAGTGGGTGTGTCTTGTGAGACGTGGGAGGGGCCACAATTGGAGGGGTGGGGTCTTGTGCCCCCCCATCCTAAATAGTCACCAGCTGCTACTGGTTCCTACCCTGGTGCAGCTAATCATATAGGACACACCTTTACACACCTTTAAACACCTAACCTGACCGCAGTATCATGGATCAGCAGATTGAGGGGGACACAAGAACAGGCAGGATAAACCAGGGTTTTACAGCATAAAATGGACAGGTTAGACAGCACAAGCACTTTACTGTTTAACCTGCTATAAGAAAACAGGATCTTTTTTTTCATGGTTACAACCTCTTTAAGCCTGGTACTGAACACTTTACGGTTGAAGTGAAATGCAGTGCCATGATTTTAAAAGGCACTCCTACACACCTTGACAGCACGCCTCAACACATGTGTGTTTTTATTCACAATACAAAGATGGGAACCATAGGAAATGGCTCCAATGAAAAATAAGTTTTATGTTTGCTAGTGCACTGCGGTTTGCACCATATTCCATATTCCAAAGGAATGGCCTAACATAACACAATGCACATTAATGCACAAACAACTGCACACATTATAGACACACTTGGGGAGATTTACTAAATCTGGTGCAGCTGTACATGGTAGCCAATTGACTTCTAACTTCAGCTTGTTCAATTAAGCTTTGACAATAAAACCTGGAAGCTGATTGGTTTCTATGTACTGTAGAGCTGAACCAGATTTTGCACTCTCCAGCTTTAGTAAATAAGCCCCACTGTCACTTTGCCCTTAATGAGTGAAACGTTGGATCATGCCTCCATAATATACATATGTTGAAACAACCACTTATAGCCTGCATCAGAGGCCCGTATAGCAGTGTTGGGAGACTGGTGTAGATTGTTGTCTGTCAGTTCATAACAGGTAGCATTTGCAGTATTAAATATATTGAAAGTATAAAAATACTTTTGAAAGTGCATTAATATGTTAAAGCTTTTAATGATTGGGATTATATCAGTTTAAAAGTTACATTTATATTTAATGTTAAAACACAGAGACATACAGTGTCCAATACAGTGAATGGTAAAAAAAGGTAATTATTGGCACAAATCTTCCTTTCAAAATCCTCAAAGCTCTTTAGGGCTACACAGCTTTATAGCAAAGCCCTTAGCATGACCAAAGCAGAGAAAAGTGTAATGCCGCGTACACACGATCACTTTTTGTGATGAAAAAAAACGTCATTTTATCTGACGAAACAAAACGACGTTTTTCCAACTTCATTTTCAAAAACGACATTGCATACACACCATCGTTTTTCCACAATGCTCTTGCAAAACGCGGTTACGTAAGACACTTTCGACGGCACTCTGTTCCATTGAAGCTCCCATCTCATAACTTGCTTCTAAGCATGCGCGTATTTAAAAACGTCGTTTTAAACGACATTTTGCCCACACACGGTCACTTTTTATGACACAAAAAACGACATTTTGAAAAATGACACAAAAAATTCAAGCATGTTGGAATTTTTTTTTGGTCGTTTTTTTGAAGACATAAAACAACGTTTTGCCCACACACGATCATTTTAAATGACGTTTTTTAAAAGTGATCGTGTGTACGCGGCATTAGTATTAACATGGTCGCCACAAAGTGATAAATGAATGTTGCTTTTACTTTATAACAATGTAGTCGTGTTCTAGTAAGTTGTCAGTGATAATTCTTAAGTATTTATCTGGCATGCTTTACAATGACTGCAGATAAAAGGTGATAAAGATTTAAGTGATCATAATGCAGAGTCCGCATGACAGCCAAGTAATATTTATGCTGTCTGCGTTGCCTATGTCTATTTGATAATACTGACATGTTGTTTTTGCTTAACCCTATGTAGGCCTGTCCACATTACAATGTTTTATTATCTCCCTTAACCTACCCAAAATTATGGTCCATTAATTGTATTGCCCTCTTGCTGATCTGTTTCTGAAGTAAGAATTTTGCCCTGTTGACCAGCAAACCTTTATTACCTCCTGATTAGATAATTGAAATGCAGCCACCCCCTATCTTATCAGTATAAAAGTATGCATCTCTTTGGTGGAAGCCATAGCAGGGGGCTCATTGCATCTGGGGCTCTTTCTCCAAGTGGGGCTTTTCTATAAGTGGAAGCACTTCTGACTCTGCACTTCAGCGTATGCACACAGTGGAGAAAGCTGGTATGCCTTGCTTTTTATAATATAGGTATACGTCGCTTTTTATTTGTTTTTTGCTTTTGTTTTCTTTTTAAAAAATGCACTGTCTACCACTCCTTCTGATAGCTGTGTCTTCTATCCTTAAACTGTCTTCCCTTCACCCCTCTTCTCCACCCCACACCCTATATATATCGCCCTCACTTCTGTCCTCTTCCTATTACTGCACGCACCAACTCATGCTAATTCTAAAGTCAAACACCCAATACTCCAAATCAATGGGGAATGTCCCTTCATATAAATCACATTCCCACATTACCTCCCTCACCCTTCTGCTTCTCCTATCCTCTGGTGATGTATCACCAAACCCTGGCCCTCCCTCACCTAACTGTGCTCAACGGACCCATTACCCTACACCCTCTGGCAGTAGCCGCAATGCACACAATCTAGTTCCCATTTCTCTTCTTCCCAAAACCAGACTCCCTTTTTCTTGCAGCCTTTGGAACGCTCGCTCGGTCTGTAACAAACTCACCTCCCTCCACGATCTCTTTATCACTAATTCATTTAATCTACTTGCCATTACAGAAACATGGCTTCACGAATCCGACACTGTGTCTTCTGCTGCTCTATCCCACGGTGGTCTTCTTTGGACTCACTCCCCCAGACCCTGTGGACGCAAAGGAGGGGGTGTTGGGATCCTATTAGCCCCACATAGCACCTTTCAGGTACTTCACCCACCTCCCTCTCTGTCACTCTCCTCATTTGAAGCACATTGCATTCGTCTCTTTTCCCCAGTTTCTCTAAGGATAGCTGTGATCTACCGGCCCCCTGGCCCAGTATCCTCCTTTCTTGATGACTTCTCTGCCTGGCTACCCTACTTTCTCTCTTCGGAAATCCCCACAATCATTCTTGGTGACTTCAACATCCCTATTAATGCTAGCACTCCTGCAACTTCAAAACTTCTTTGTCTAACCTCCTATTTTGACCTGAAGCAATGGATACATGCTCCTACTCACTCTGAAGGCAATACCCTTGACCTTGTCTTTTCCCACCTATGCACCCCATGCAACCTCTCCAACTATCCTTACCCCCTCTCTGATCACTACCTTATTAACTTCACTCTCTCCCTCTCCTCCGCCTCCTCTCCCTCCAAATGCCTAACAGTTACTCGTAGGAACCTTCACCATATCAACCCTTCTCGTCTATATTCTGCGACTGACCACCTCTATGACTCAATCGCACCCCTGTCCTGCCCCCACCTAGCCACTTCTGTCTACAACACGTCACTTCTAGCATCATTAGACAGATTGGCCCCCCTCAATACACGCAGAATAAGGCCACGCCCCCTTCAACCCTGGCAAACAGATGATACTAGAAGCCTGAAAAAACACAGCCGTGCTCTCGAGCGCCAGTGGCGCAAGACTAAGTCCCAGGAAGACTTTGTCCAGTATAAATCTGCCCTCCAAAAATACAATTCAAACCTCCTCACTGCCAAGCAGACCTATTTCATCACCCTCATTAAAAACTTATCATCCCGTCCCCGGCAACTCTTCTCTACCTTCAACTCTCTCCTTCGTCCTCCATTGCCACCAACCACTAACTCACTCACCGCCCAGGAGATTGCCAATCACTTCAAACAGAAGATTGATACAATTCGCAAGGAGATCTCTACTGTTCAGATACCCTCTACACTTCACACCTCATGCCCACAGGCACAGTTATTACTTCCCTCCTTCAACCCCACCACCATAGACGAGGTCACTAAATTACTTGCTAACGTCCATCTTACCACCTGCACTCTGGATCCCGTTCCCTCACAAATGCTACGTTCACCCTCTGACTCTGTTCTACACTCTCTAACCCACATCTTCAATCTCTCCCTCTCTTCTGGAATCTTCCCTAACTCTTTGAAACATGCACTTGTCAGCCCCATACTTAAAAAGCCCTCACTGGATCCATCCAATCTTGACAACCTACGCCCCATCTCCTTGCTCCCTTTTTTATCCAAACTCCTTGAACGTCTAGTCTATAACCAATTGAGCGTCCACCTTGCTGATAATAACCTTCTTGATCCCCTTCAGTCTGGATTTCGTCCTCAACATTCCACAGAAACTGCTCTCCTAAAACTTACAAATGACATACTAGTGGCCAAAACTAAGGGACACTATTCTGTGCTCCTACTCCTGGACCTCTCTGCTGCCTTTGATACAGTTGATCATCCCCTCCTCCTCAAAAAACTCCACACCTTTGGTCTCCGTGACTGTACTCTTCGCTGGTTCTCTACTTACTTATCCAACCGTACCTTCAGCGTTACTTACAATTCTACTTCCTCCTCTCCTCTTCCATTCTCCATTGGGGTTCCCCAAGGTTCTGTTCTTGGACCTCTCCTATTTTCGATCTACACCTCCTCCCTGGGTCAGCTGATAGCCTCCCATGGCTTCCAATATCATCTCTACGCTGATGACACTCAAATCTATTTCTCTACCCCTCAACTCACTCCTTCATTCTCCTCCCGTATCACTAATTTACTATCAGATATATCACTTTGGATGTCGCACCACTTTCTCAAGCTCAATCTATCCAAAACGGAACTTATCATTTTCCCTCCCCCACGTGTCTCTTCCCCTGATGGCACAACTATCAGCCCATCCCCACATGTCAAGGTTCTAGGTGTAGTCCTGGACTCTCAACTGTCCTTTAAACCTCACGTTCAATCTTTGTCTAAAAATTGCCGCCTTAACCTTCGAAACATCTCCAAAATACGCCCCTTTCTAACCAAGGACACCACAAAACTATTGATTCACTCCCTGGTCATCTCTCGCCTTGATTACTGCAACTCCCTTCTCGCTGGCTTACCACTGCACACTCTATCCCCTCTTCAGTCCATCATGAACGCTGCTGCCAGACTCATCCACCTTACCAACCGCTCTGTCTCTGCTGCTCCTCTCTGCCACTCCCTCCACTGGCTTCCGCTCACCCAACGAATTAAATTCAAACTACTAACAATTTCCTACAAAGCCATCCACAACTCTGCCCCCAGCTACATCACTGACCTAGTCTCTAAATACCAACCTAATCGTTCTCTTCGTTCTTCTCAAGACCTCCTACTCTCTAGCTCTCTCATCACCTGCTCCCATGCTCGTCTCCAGGACTTTTCCAGAGCCTCTCCAAGCCTATGGAACTCCTTACCCCAATCTATCCGTCTATCTCCCTCTCTATTAGCTTTTAGAGGATCCCTGAAAACCCTCCTCTTCAGAGAAGCCTACCCTTCCCACACCTAGCAACTGCACTTTTCTTTTGAGTCTATCTGACCACCCCCCACTGCTAACTACCCTTTGTTCCACTTGACCCTCCCTTCTAGATTGTAAGCTCTTACGAGCAGGGCCCTCTGATCCCTCCTGTATTGATTTGTATTGTGAATGTACTGTCTTCCCTGATGTAAAGCGCTGCGTAAACTGTTGGCGCTATATAAATCCTGTATAATAATAATAATAATAATGTTGCCAGCTTGAGAACAATGCTAATGGTAATTTACAAAAGTTTCTTTAATTTGGCATTTAAATCTTCATTTCCCCTAAAGTGGAACTTTAGCCATAACGTTTTATTGATTGTTTTTTGTTTGTTTGGGAGTAGTAAGGAAAGGCAAAAACTCCTTTTAATTATATTGTTGTTTTTGTGTGTCTTTTCGTAAATTTACCGTAATCAACGAACAATGTGCTGCTTAGGTGTATGTACTTCACTTAAATCCCAGGCAGGTGCTAGCCCTGGTGTTTTATCAGATTAGGCGACCCGTCAGAATATGTAACTGAAGTGACGTTTCGTCGTGGCCATCTTGCTACACCCCACACTCTGCCACAGTAAACATACAGTGAGAAGGTGGGAAGCGGACATCTTGTTACACCCAACAGAGTTATTCATTTCACTGTTATTTTTAACAGTAGACTCGGCTTATATCGTGAAATACAGTATTTACAATTCCATCAGACGTGTTTAGATGTTGATTTTTGAAAGCAGCGGCAAGCCTGCTGGCCTCAAATATTTTTAATCTGACAGAACACCGCTGCTTTCAAAAATCCACATGTAAACAGTCTAATTGAATTGTAAATACTGTATTTTACGGTATAAGCTGAGTTTACTGTTAAAAAAAACAATGAAATGTAAAACTCCGTCCGTTGGATGTAACAAGATGTCCGCTTCCCGCCTTCTCACTGTATGTTTACTGTGGCCGAGTGCGGGGTGTAGCAAGATGGCGGCGAAAGGAACGTCACTTCCATTCCAATTTCTGATGTCGCCACTGTGTTTATCAAGAAATGCAAAACGTGGCCACACACCGCTGACTTGATTAGAATAAAGGTATTTTATTTCTCCGTTATGATTAAGCACTTCATTGTGTGAAATGTGTTAACAGCTAGTCAAGTTCCTGTGCTGTTTGTCCCATCTTGGAGAAATAAAGGACTTTTTTCAAATCAAGTCAGCGGTGTGTAGCCACTTTCTAATTTTCCTGGAAAATGTACCTACAATTCCTGTATGAACACTAGGACACTAAAACAGGAAGTGAGCTGTCATTGGGGGCTCTTTTTGTGCTTGCAAATGATTAGAAGACGAAAGTCAGCAGAACATCACATCATTTACTAAGTTATTTAGTAAACGAATAGCCTATTGGGCTTGAGGAAATTAACCCCACAGAGCGCAACAAATCAAGAGTGGGGAAGTTTGGTAGAAAACCTGTAACGTGTTCACTGTCAGCTAGGTCCCCCTTAGGGAGTTTCCCCTTAGTTCATTTAAACTCCCCAATTTCCTCAAAGGGGACACACAAGAATAAAGTCCTGAAATTTGTCTTAACATTTGCCCCAAATTATTTAAAGAAACATTTTGGCTGAAATTCTTTCAAAATATATTTTACTGATTAATATGGAAAGTTGGTACTATACCTCCTCGATCACGAGCTGCTAAGTTATTTCCTCTTTTTAAAGTTACATCCAATAAGTACATCCCGAGACTAGGGAGTAAAACGTCTGCATTACTGGTCACCACATTGTTGATTTTCTGAAGACAAGAAAAGAAAAGAATGTTAACCTTATCTATTTTAAATATGATTTGTTTTTTATTTAAGCAAAGGAAATAGTTAAAAAATAGTTAAATAGTTAAAAAGACCTCTGATAAATGAAATATGATATTTAAAGTTAATTTAAAACCATTTGGAAATGCCTTAACATATCTATAGTGTTTAGTACCCTAAAGTCAAGGTCCAAATATCACATCATTAGAATGGCTGTAAATACCTAGAGATTGATCTTGTATTGGTCAGTCACATGATCATTAGCCATTTGTTCTGTAGTCAAAATACAACATGGGGAGGGGGGGGGGGGTAAAGCATGCTCTTTGCGTGTGAAATCCCTACAGTGTATTTTGTTGTCTTTTGTCAAGGTCCGCCCAGAGCAAATTTGTGTTCTGATGGTCACATGACTAATTAAAAAAAACTATCTATAAATAAAAAATAAAAAAAGTTATAGAAACAATGCTTTCTGTTTTTTATTGGTAGTCTGCATTACAATCTAAAATATTATGTATAATGTTTTCAGTGCTTGGGGCGGAGTTAATGCACATTAACAGTTAGGCAGGGCTTGTCTGGACTTGTTTACCACAGTTGCTAATAAAAGCAAGCATGCATTCTTTCAAGGGACCGTTTGTTATATTACTTTATATACATTTTTTTTTTAAATGTATTTATGTGTCCCATGGGGTGGTTAGCTGCAGGGAGAAAGAGAAAGTTCAAGGCCTCACCCTGGGAAAACTAGAGCATGTGAAGACAAAGTGACCATGCAGAAAGGCATTGATAAGCTGGCATAGCGTTACCATTGGACTGGCAGTATCACCACATATTTATTAACTTCTAATCAATTTTTTGCAGAAAACATCATGTAGGTGCTCTTTTTCACAAAAAAAGTTAAACTATTACTGTACCCCTCCTCAATACCCAGGTCCCTGCTGCACCTACCTCCATGGAGGAATACTTTTCACTACCCAAGGTGTTCCTACAGTTCCAGGAATCTGAAAGTGACATTCTTCTTCTGGAACGGATCAGAGCATTCTGATTGGGCACATACTGGCATGTGACCGCTTTGACCAATCGGAATTGATCTGATCTGTCTCTAAGAAATTAACAGGAAGAAGACAGTGGCTTTCAAATTCCCAAACCCCTGCAATGGCTATGTGGGCAGTAAAGGCTAATCATCTGTGGAGATCGGTGAAACGGGGACCAGGAAGACGGGAAGGGTGAACAGTGTTAGTTTATTTTTTCATTCTTTGTGAAACAGTACACTTTAAGATGAAATTTAAAGCTTTGGTTTAATTAGCACTTCAGATGTATATGAAGTGTCTTATGTAACGATTTTAGCATAATTCACCATTTTGGTGAAATGCACTGGAGACAGTCAACACTTAAATTAATCTGATTTTGAGAAATCTAGGCCCGGATTCACATACATCGGTGCATATTTATGCCGCCGTAGCGTATCTCTTTTACGCTACACCAGCACAGCGCAGAGAGGCAAGCATGGAATTCACAAAGTAAATGCTCCCAACTCTGCGCCGGAGTAGCGTATATTTCGTAGGCGTAAGCCGGCGTAAGTGGAAGTAGGTGGAAGTGGGCTGGAAGTGGGCATGATCCATGTTAATAAAGCGTGACCCCATGCAAATGATGGTTTAGTACTTAAAATAAACTGCACATGTGTCGGGACATGGATGTATCCCCGTGCGCATGCGTACAACCACGTCGGAACAACTGCCTAAGATACGCCGGATCACTGTGTACGCCGTCAACGTAACCTACGCCCAGCCAGACCCACGTCAGCCCATATTCACAGACGTCCAATGTAAAATACGTAGGCTTGTGTTCCCTGGTCCATACCTTTGCATGGGTTGCACCTCATCTATGGGGAATAACTTTACGCCGAACGTAAAACTTATGCAAACCGCGTAAATCATGCGCCGGGCATCTATCTATGGGGAATAACTTTACGCCAAATGAAAAAACTTACGCAAACGTAAATCATGTGCCGGGCGCAAGTACGTTTGTGAAACGGCGTATCTCCCTCATTTGCATATTTGAATAGAAAATCAATGGGAGCGCCACATGCGTCCAGCGTAAATATGCGCCCACTCTACGCCGGCGTAGGCAAGTTACGTCAGTGGGATGAAGTCTGTTTTTAGGCGTTTTTAAGTTTGTGGGTTCGGCGCACAGATACGACGGCACATATTTGTACTTACGCGGCGTATCTGGAGATACGTCGGCATAAGTGCTTTTTGAATCCGGGCCATAGAGTCTGCCTTTCCACACAAAGATGTTTAGCTGTTACTCCAGTCTAGTGTCCATAGTACTTTCGAGTCAAAGACTAAATTCAAATTGAGACTTCTGCCTACACTATGACTTTGACAGATGCATGCTTGCGCCATGTCAGTGGCTTTAAATATCGGAGCTAGAAAAAGACAGGCAGCTGGTATTTTCAGAAGGAATTTAGTGATGGCAGCACCATATTTCTCTCAATAAAGGTTTAGCTTAAAGAGGAGTTCCACCCTAAAAAATGACTTTTGTTTAATCCCCTCCCCTCCCCCTTACATGCCACATTTGGCATGTAATTTTTTTTGGGGGGGAGTGGGGGCTTCAGTAGGAGTGGGACTTCCTGTCCCACTTCCTGCTTCCGCCGAGGGGCTGGTTAGGCGATTAAGCCTTAATCGCCTACACCAGCCCCTCCCTGTAGGCGATCACATGGGACACATGACAGGTCCCATGCGATCGCCTCTCCAATCAGCGGCGAGCCGCGCCGCACGCATGCGCAGTGCGGCTCGCGGATGCGCAGTGGGTGCCCGGCCGTGAAGCCGAAGGCTGTCACGGCTGGGTGCCCACAGTCGGGATGGAGATGCCGGCTGGGGAGGGGGGGGAGAGGAGCGGAGCCCCGGTCGGCGCGTCGTTGGAACGCAGGAGCAGTTAAGTGAGTGTTTATTAAAAGCCAGCAGCTACACTTTTTGTAGCTGCTGACTTTTAATAAACACAATTTTTGGCTGAAACACCCCTTTAATTTGAGCCAGTCAAGTCTCTTAAAAAATTACAATGCTGTCCCCTTTCGGCGGGATTTACTACTGTGGATTACGCCAAAAGAAGTATCTTCTTCATCAGACACACTTTTGTCAGATGTCTGGTTCTCCACTGTGGTTCCTTCCGCCTGCCCCTACATAGTTACTGTGTCTTGTAGTCATATAGGGGTTAGTGGCAGGAACCGTGCATGTAGGGAGACACCAGGTATTTCACACTCCCAGAAATGTCAGATTTAAAAAATTTCTCAGCCAGTGGTATCTTACAGTGGTGGCAGCTCATGCAGGACGACTGAGAACCCCTCCTCCCATCCATACATGCGTCCGGCCCCCTAATCTACATGCAAGGAGCGGGACATATGGATTTCAATCGCTTTTTTTTTTTTAAGCACATGGTTAGAGCCTGAGGCTCTAATTTTCTACAAAAAGGATGGGCTCTGGGCGCAGAGCACTGTACCCCGACTCACCCACTTGTGTGACAATAGCCAAATTCACATCCATCTACAAGAGGGGTACGATTGCCGCATTCCCGGCCATCTCCAGGGGGCTGGTGTTAATTTTCCATTTTCCATTTTTAAAAAATGTCATTTAAAATGATAGTGTGTGGGCTTTACATAATTTTTAGGGTTCTAAAAAACGACAAAAAAAAAAAATTGAACATGCTGCATTTTTTAACAACGTTTTAAAATATGCAGTTTTTCAGCTTATAAAAAATGATCGTGTGTGGGCTAAAACGACGTTAAAAACCTGCGCATGCTCAGAAGAAAGTTATGAGATGGGAGCTCTCGTTCTGGTAAAACTACCGTTCGTAATGGAGTAAGCACATTCATCAGACAGAAAAGCGCAAATCGTCTTTTACTAACACAAAATCAGCTAAAGCAGCCCCAAGGGTGGTGCTATTCCGCATGGAACTTCCCCTTTATAGTGCTGTCGTACGTGTTGTACGTCACCGCGCTTTGCTAGAGCATTTTTTAAAAACAATCGTGTGTGGGCAACGTCGTTTTAATGATGAAGTTGGAAAAAACAATGTTTTTTCTAGATGTTGAAAAACGTTGTTTTTTACATGCCGAAAAATGATCGTGTGTGCGCGGCATAAGATATGGCACGAAAACCATACTGAATCTCTTGGAACATTGCTCATTGTTTTCTTTCCAGGATTTTCAGTTGTACTTGTTCCTGTCAATTAACTTCTACTTTCAATCAGTGGTTGGTCCTTTGAAAGCCATAAAATATAAGTTTGACAGTAGTTATTCCTCAAGTGCATTAGCAAGCAGCGCGATTAACAGTTTTAATTATCTTATAGACGGTTCAATGACATATTGATGGAGCTTCTGAACTGCTTAATTAGAAAATATTAAACTCTTCAGGGTCAGACAGCTGCGCTCAGGAAAAACTGCATATTTGTAAACCATTTGGCATTTAATTGTCTGATGTGAACATAAAATTGGCCATTTTACTGTAACGATTCCATAGGTAAAATCACTGAACATGTTAGAACAACGTTTCCATAGTACTCATCAGGGAAAATAATCAATCAAGTAATAAAGATCATTGTCACACATTGATCTTAAGTAACGGTTTATGGATGATGATGGAATGTTTTGCTAACTGAACTCAGGTTATAAAGACCTTCTGAAATGATCAGTTTGAATATGCAATATTGGAGTAAGATTAGGTCATAGCATGCATTTTATGATAGTCTTCTCAGCCTTATAAACCCTGTTTATGACTGCGATCCATTCTAGTGAAACCAATACTATTTTCTATTATGTGCAATGTTCTGCTCTTATGCTTTTATTACTTTTACACAATAAAAGAGACTTGAAAGTTTTCCTTTTCAGAGATCCACATACCCTCCATTTAAACTTAGAAACAGCAAATGATGTACTGAAATGCATAGAGGGACCACCTGTTGTCTGATCAGGGCTTCCATCCTGGAATAGCTGTTTTGTATCAATTTACCCTATTCCTTAAATCCTTAAATCCTTGCTGCTATTAATCTTGTCTACTGGAAACACCAAATGCCCCAGCATGTGAAGCATCAAGTCAAGAATTCACAGCCCCCTCTCTCATTTTTAATGGAATCTCATTACTATTACTTGCAAAAAAAGAGAAGCAGAAATATTTCACAGACAAGACCACCCAGAAACACATCTTGTGAAATCAGAATATTATAAAACACTGGATTAATGGAAAAGTTCCCCTTTGCTCACCTTGTTTTTCTTATCCCATCTCCCCTATATACCAATATAGCATTAATGTACTTATTTTGCAAAAATAAAACAGCTTTCAATTAATTCTACACAGGCTTACTACACTCTCTTCATAGCTGTTTAAAAACCCTGCTTGATTACTTCTGCCTTGCTTCCTGGACAGACTTTAAGTCACGGCACAGGAAGGAGTTGACCAGCTGTTCTCATTAGCATACACCCTACATAATCTACCTTCAGCTGGTCAACTCTTCCTATGCCATGATCTAAAGTCTGTCCAGGAAGTAAGGCAGAAGTAATCGAGCAGGGATTTTAAACAGCTATGAAGAGAGCGAGGTAAGCCTGTGTAGAATTAATTGAAAGCTGATTTATTTTTGCAAAAAAAGTACATTAATGCTATATTGGTACATAGGGAATCTGGAATTTAGAAGAAAAAAAAGTGAAGAAACATGTACTTAGCCTTTAAGGTAAATTAACTGGCTAAAAAAAGCAATGCAGCACGTTAAGTTGGGCTACATTTTTAGACATTAACAAGTAATACAGGAGTCAGGTGACTCCCTTTTTTAACAGCATTAAAAAAAAATGTATTGCAGCACATAAAAATACATCCATCTAACGTAAGTGTAAATTGGACTGTAAATCCAAATCATGGCATTCAGAGAATTAGGCTACCCAGCATAATCATATACAATTCTTGCTTTATATTTTTGCTATTCTAATAGAGCTTATTGAAACGTGAATGTGTCAGAGGACAAAAATACCCAACACTTTCCCAACCACCCTCCCTTCACAGTATTATTGATAGCTACCCACCTAATGGGAAGTTCCTATGTGGCGACTCTAAAGCCTAGTGGTTGGCCACAGGGGCCCAAGGGCTGCAATGCAAATAGGCAGGCAGGTCACACTTCCTTCTGTACTCAAAAGTGGCAGAGTATTTATAGAGAGCAGTGGGGATCTGAGTGAACAAGGATACTTGCCGAAACATGTAAGCACTTTATCTACTCCGATGCAAGAAATAAAGATATTCATACAGATATTGGAGTTGCCAGCTACTACTTTTGTTTTATGCTGAATTCTAGTGTATTGAGGACACTATCAAGAGCCAGAGCACCTGTTTTAGATTCCATGAGTAATACAAGCATCTGTTCCCTGTTGTGAGCATTGCACTTGTTCCCCATTTACCAAGGGGTGCCTAGCACTGTGGGTATTTCCTTTTCCTGGCAGGTTTGTCTAAATACTTAACACCCTAATGCACCCAGAATTTCCAATGAAAAAAGTCAGATGGACTTTATTCATCAGAAATTCTGATCGTGTGTTGGCCCCATCTGACTTTTTTCTGTTGGTGTTTAGAAATAGAACATGTTTTATTATTTCCGTTTATTTCCGATGGAGAAAAAAAGAGATTTTTTAATACAGCTTACCTGTAAAATCTTTTTCTTGGAGTACATCACGGGACACAGAGCAGCATATTCATTACTATATGGGTTATATGGAGTACCTTCAGGTGTGGACACTGGCAATCTCAAACAGGAAGTCCCCTCCCTATATAACCCCCTCCCATAGAGAAAGTACCTCAGTTTTGTAGCAAGCAGTATGCCTCCCAAAAATGTTCCCCAAAAAGAGGGGTGGGAGCTCTGTGTCCCGTGATGTACTCCAAGAAAAAGATTTTACAGGTAAGCTGTATTAAAAAATCTCTTTTTCTTTCTCGTACATCACGGGACACAGAGCAGCATATTCATTACTATATGGGATGTCCGAAAGCAGTGCTTTAATGAGGGGAGGGAGACATCTTCCAAAAAAGGATTTAATTTAGAGGTATACTCAAATAATAATAAATCCAACTTAGTCAAGAATGTAAATCTGAAATCTAAATCAAGGGAGCCCCCTCAGATCCTGAGGAGCTTGAATCGCGGCCTGCAGTACTGCCTGCCCAAAGGCTGTATCCGCATTCCTTCTTACGTCCAATTGATAAAAAATGTTGTAAACATGTGGACTGACGACCACGTTGCTGCCTTGCATATTTGAGCCATAGAGATCTTGATGATGTGCTGCCCAGGAGGTGCCCATGGCCCTGGTAGAATGGGCCTTTATCGACAAAGGAGGAGGCAACCTCTTCAAACCGCAGACCTGAATGATTAATTGTTTAATCCATCTTGCGATGGTGGATCTAGCAGCTGCCTGACCTATCTTGGGCTCCTCCGGTAAAACGAACACCACATCTGTTTTCCGAACCTTCTCTGTAGCTTTAAGATAGGCCTTTATGGCCCTGACAATATCCAACGTATGCAGCAACCCCTCCTTTCTAGAGGTGGGTTTTGGAAAGAAGGATGGAAGTACCACATCCTGGTTCAGGTGGAAACTGGATATAACCTTTGGTAGAAAGGAAGGATGAGGACGGAAACCCGCCCTATCCTTATGTAAAATGAGATATGGTTCCTTACAAGATAAGGCTGCCAATTCCGATACTCTCCTGGCCGAAACTATGGCGATCAGAAATACCGACTTTCTAGTCAGTAAAACCAAAGGTACCTCAGCCAACGGCTCAAAGGGTTGTTTCTGTAGAGTTGACAGAACAAGATTTAAGTCCCATGGACAAAGTGGTGATTTGACCGGAGGATTAACACGTAAGACTCCCTGTATGAAGATCTTAACCAGCGAGTGGGCGGCCAGCGGCCTCTGAAACCACACTGATAAGGCTGAAATCTGTCCCTAGATCGTGCTTAATGCCAGGCCTTTATCCACTCCTAGCTGGAGAAAACTTAATACTCTATCAATGGTATACTTGCGGGAAAACCATCTCTTAGACTCACACCAGCCTACGCAGGCCCTCCAAACCCTGTAACAAATTACCCTGGAGGCCGGCTTTCTAGCCTTAATGAGGGTAGGGATTACCTGCCTAGACAGACCTCTACCCCTGAGAATCAGGGATTCAGCCGACAGGCCGTCAAATTTAGACGCCGTAATGCAGGGTGGAGGATCGGGCCTTGTGAGAGTAGGTCTGGTCATAGAGGAAGAGTCCAAGGGCCTCCCGCTGCCAATTTCAGGACTAGTGAGTACCATGCCCTCCGGTACCAAGCTGGGGCTACCAGGATAACCGGCCTGTGCTATGATCCTGCGCAACAGGCGGGGTAGTAACTGCAGCGGGGGAAATGCATATAGAATATGCTGCTCTGTGTCCTGTGATGTACGAGAAAGAAAAACGATAGGAAATTCCTATCGCCTGTGTGCAACTCTGACGAAGAAAAAAACACGCATGCTCAGAATCAAGTCGATGCATGCTCTGAAGCATTGAACTTAATTTTCTCGGCTCGTCGTAGTGTTTTATGTCACTGTGTTTTGGACGGTCGAAATTTAGTCTGACAGTGTGTATGCAAGACGGAAAAATTCCATGGGGTTTTAGGCCATCGGAAATTCCGATTGTGTGTACGGGGCATAAAACAGCCTTTTTTAACCTTTTCAACACATATCCACATCTCATGATACATTAGTTTAATGGTGAGTGGGAAGAATGATCCTTACGCATGTGGTCTTTGGTAGAGTTACCCACTTTACAGATGGCTAAAAAGATCAATGGTGACAGTGGCAACATATCCAAGAGGCAGACATTGCTCAAGTAAACCCTAGCAACCCCTGGAGGAATCCTAGTTGAGAAACACTACCCTAAAACTATTCTAACTTTAAACCTCTCACCAAACTTACCCTTGCAGCAGTATACTACCTTACCCATCCATTGAAGCTACCAGTCCCATACTATTGTTAAAAAGTTCTGAGCCCAAGTGATCACCACGTTCCTGCACAGGGGTCTGTGTCTTTTAAGTAGCATGGCATATGACATTGCCAGTTATACATTATATACGTTCAGTATATTGAAATAATAACCCCATAACCATTTCTAGAAACACACCTAAAGATAGTATTAAATTATTGTATGCAAAGCCAATAACGGAGACTTGATTCCAGTGTTACACATGCACTTATTTTCTTCGGAATCAGATAGCATTAAGCACTTACACTTTAGAATGCTTTAATGAGAAATGCCACCTAGCACTCAAAGTGTAATTTTACAAGCACTATAAAACATTTTACAGTAATATAGAAGTCTGTGCCAAGTGTTTACTTCTGTAGCTCAAAAGAAAGGCAAAGTGGCGCTGTTCTACAAGGGTGATACACAGAGACGACTAATCCTGTGAATAAATAATCGGTTGTATCACACTAAGGACAAGGAATAGATCCCGGCTAGTGGGACACCAGGATTCAGAGCCTTCTACAAAACGCTCTCTACCACCGCAAGTGTAAGGTGCTCTGGTGTGTGGACACACAGGAGGGGAGCACAGAGAAGTCATCTATTTTTGTGCAGCATGGGATCAATTTCATAAGACTTGGATCTAGCACATGGACATTTATTAGCTTATATATGATACAATTTTCTTGCACTTATATTTATATACTATGTACACTTTTTACTCTACTTTTTGATTGCATATGTCACTTTAAATTAGTCAACTCTCGTTTTTTTGCACACATACTGGCAGCTTTTTTTCATAGCTCAGTACCGTCATTTTAAACAAGCTTATTCACAGTTTATTTCATATTTACTAGCACATTATAGAGTTTTGTGTTTCAATAGTATTTATTAAAGAATTTTCCATACAAGGATACAGGTAAATAATCTTAACAGTTTGTTGTAAAATAATAATCCAACACAGTGGGAACATGTCAACACAGTCCTGTTAAATGCGGTAAACAAGTGCAAAATCGGGCCTGGGCCCATCAGTACGCTAATAGGGCTAAACCTGGCCTATTATTTTTAGGACCCACAGCCCACTAAAAGTTCCAGTTCCCTCAGGAGGCCCGTCCGCCCCAAGGGCAACCCCCCACCAAACAAAAAAGAGGGGGGAGCATGGCCCCCAGGCCCCAAACCAACCAGCACAAACTTACAACGATCATACAAAATCACATAAAATATAGATAGTGAAGTATAAGAAAAAGAGCAGAGGGAAGAAATGAATGTCAAAGAAAGGTAGAGAAAAGAATGGATAGGAACAGGGGGGGGGGAACAAATGAGCCCCGACTCAGCACCCAATCGTATCCACTACAGATAAGCTAAATCGTGATTCACTGAGGATTGTTCGTTAGGTATTCAATCCATGGATCCCACACTCTGTGAAATAATTCATTTTGTCCTGCGTTAATGCTGTTAATCTTTCGTTAAACATCAACCAGGTGAGTTTACCTTTAATTTTAGAGATTTTATATAGTTTACTATCAGATCAATACGTTTTCATCACATCTTTCAATTGGTCATATTTATCAAGGCAGATCACAGTAGAGTTTTATTCATTAATTTACTACAGTAGTAAAGTTTTATTTATTAGTTTACTATAGGATTTGTGGTCTCTGTGTATCAGCCTTGCAGAACAGCACCACTTTCCCTTTCTTTTGAGCTACTTTTTTTCTGGATTTTAGCTAGGTGAATATTCTATATAGGGAGGCAGCAGTTCATTCATAACCTAAGTGTGGAATTTTTTATTTATTTTAAATGTTTACTTCTGTCTTGTGATTTCTGATTGAAAGAAACTGCAAAAAGTATTGTACTTTACCTTCCTTATCCCAGATCTAAAGACATTATTAAAATATCAGCTTATATAAATATAGGGATCAAAGAGTATTACTAATCTAGTCCAGAACTGAGGGCTACCGTACTGGATTATATGACGGACCCTTCCTTTACTGGGGAAAATATTAGCAGATTAATGCCGAACTCTGTACAAAACATTTTTGGAGTGGAGTATCTTTAGTACCTCTCATTTTAACCATTTATTAAACAGAATATCAAAGTATGAAACAAAGTAGTCACTGTTCATTTAATTGTGCTAAATTGCAACTTAAGCTACTGAGCTGAACAAACAACATACCCTTTTCAGCAAAGCAGAAATAATTACATTTGAAAAGAAATAAGCATGTGACAAGCAATCTAAAGCTTATTGACTGAGAATGGTGAGATAAAATATTCCTATGCAAAATGTCACATTTAATCATAACAATGATATACATAAATAATAAAGAAATATATACACATCTAAGCTGTGTATCCCTGTTCATTTGGGGATCATCCCGTGCTCCAATTATCCCTTAATGGCTTACCCACCTTGGAAAATTAGCTGAAATGGAGGAACTAGTCCATATAGTACGGAACTCTCCATCTCCAGGACTTGGGCCTGTTGGACCCACTTCTGTTCTACAGAGAGATATGCCTCCTTGATGGGACAAAATCATCATGAGCCCCCCGATAGCGAAATAAAATACCATCACTGATACGTATTAGGAGATCACTCTTCTGATCTAAAGCAAATAACCGCCTGTCCTCACTCAAGGGTTGAGCCTGGGAGGAACCCCTCTTAAAGGAGACCTCTCTTGAAGAGATCCTAACACTGCTCTTTACCAACACGCTGCCCCTTATAGAGACTGAGCGGGTGAGACCCTCGGATTTCCACCACCCCCTCCCCATTGTGGGTTTTCTTCTTTGTCCCCCTATCCCCCTCCATTCTCCCATTACTCTGTTCTCACCCTGACCTGTGCTACACTGCCCTACACAGCGCTGTATCCTGGCCTAGGCCAACAAGGCCCAGGCCTAGGGCAGCACTCTGCAGAGGGGCAGCATGGAAAGAGTCCCTGCCGGCTTGTGCTACACTGTTAGTGTAGGGCCAGTCTTATGGGCCGGACTGGACCGATAGGCAAATTAGTCCAGCGGCCGCACTGCTTCCAGTATGCGGGCGGTTGTCATTCCGCAACTGTGTGTGGGGAGGGGGGTGGCGCTGCTTCTAATTTTGACTGACCTATCATCCTGGACCACAACTCTTCCTCACTGTGCTATGTTTTCTTCTGCACCATTGGCATGGTTATATCTTCTTAGTCCTCTCCATAAAATTATCATAAATTTGTGCTTAAAGTAGAACTATAGGCAGCACTTTTTTTTTTCATTTTGGATAGAGTAAGGGAGGGTTATAGCCTCTGTCAGTTTATTTTTTTACCATCCCTGTCCCATTGCAGAGATTTCCCTTCACTTCCTGCCCCATAGCCAAACAGGAAGTGAGAGGAAATCTATGCAAATTAAGTCAATCCGTTGCCCCCAGGCCCACAGAACTAGTGTCCCCACTTGAAAAGGGGCGGGTCTTAAATAAAAATAGGTGTGGCCTTGACAGGAAGGGGTGGGTCATATTTAAATTAGGGGGTGCGCGAGTTTCAGGCCTAGGGCAGCACAAAACCTAAATACACCCCTGGCCCTACATACACATCCTCATGTATACATTAGTCCAGGTGATTGATTATCATCTTTAAATCTAATGCCAAACAGCCGCCCACTTAAGATCACCTCCCCCACAATATCACCAAATTTTAAAGACCTAACCCTTCCTCACCTAATCAGAAAAATATATACCGGTATATAGATACACGCAAGCCCACCTAGATCAATCTTAGATCGAGAAGTATGAGAGACCTCTTCAACATGTTTTGCACCTCATATGCTGAGATAAGGGTGAACCTCATTTTTTTTTTTAAACGCAGACCCCTGGTGAATGTGGAGACCTTTGCTTATTTTTACCTCATTTGCTACACTCCCACAAGTAATGTTAAACCAAGTCTGTATATATTAATGATGTGTAATCACCTTTTGCTTGTATGAAACTGTGTATCATATGTTTTCTTCGAATAAAATGTTGTATGTTATAAAAAAAAAAAAAAAGAGAGAAATATATGCAAAACACATATACATTCCCTTACAAACTTCAAATATTGGACGGACGCTTTGAAGCGTCATTATTTAACACTTGCAAATTTAATTCACAGTTGATTCAAGCTGTTTTTCTATAACTGAAAAAAAAAAAAGAATAACAATGATAAAAAAAGTTTGTTATAACCGTAGCTTTCCAGCAATACTTATCCTCAATCTAAAGCTGCAGGCGGCATTACTTCTCCTCCACCACTGCATGCCCCCAGTCTTTCAGGCTGAATGAAGGCCAGTGTCATTCCACCCACTTCCTCTGCTACTAGGCAGGGGACCCTTCTCTTGGGATGGTGTCATGGGGAAATATTTAGCACTAAACGTAGCTTCAACGTCATTACATAAGTGATTTACTCTGCTGCAGTAAACACAGCCCACTAATGAGAAGATGAATTCATTGGGGAGGCCAACAGAATCTTAAAAATGGATATATCACTTATAAAAAAAGGTGGGAGGAGGAGCATGAAGGAAGAAGCGTGCTAGCTGCGCTCCGACTCCCGCAGAGAATTGGGCTCACCTGATGCACATCTGATACCAATCTGCCCAGGAATCTGTTCCCTGCCTCGGCTTTAGCTTCAGCTCCAGCTCCACAGTTATCCACGTGCAGCGCTGCGTTTAGATTCCTTGGCTGTCCTGTCCTGCTTGTCCTGCTTGGTTGCTCAAAGGATCCATGGGACGGAGGAGGGGGAGAGGAACACAGAGAGGAAGTCAGAGAGGGGTGTATGCAGCGGTGTGTGCAGCTCAGCGTGACACGGTGAGAACGCCTGGTCCCTTTTCCTTATCTGATCATCCGGTATCTACAGCTGCTTCTGTTTGTGCTCAGCAGAGTATAGCTGAGTTCTTTCCTGTTGGTGGACGGACTCGCTCCCATACCTCCAGAGCAGTGTTAGATAACAGCAGAGGGGAAGCTGTTTGTGCTCAGCAAATATATCAATTGCCTTCACCATCATTGCAGTCGGCAGCAGTAAAGACTACACTATCATCTTTGTCTTCATTAACATTATTACTGCCGTCTGCACTGCCACCAGCTCAGCCTTTGTCTTTGTCGTTACCATTATCTCTTCCACCTATAAACCCTATAAATCCTCTAACCTCATTATCTCTAGTGGAGGGGACAGAGTTCAAGGGGACACAACCAACAGGAGCTAAACAGCTTGCTTTAATAGATTCATCTATGGATCCCACAGAGGATGCCCCTGATGCACTCTCAAATATGCCTATATCCTCTGAAGTTAGCAGATCATCAGAACGTATGTTATCTGTTTCACTTACCTCAATTTCTGCTACTGCAACTGCTACTACTACTGCCACTACTGCTACTACTGCTACTATTGTGACTGATGCTGGTGCTGCTGTTGCTGGGGCTACCGCTATGCCTAACGCTACCGCTATACCAACTATGCTTACTGACTTAGCAGGTATTACAGGTGTAGGCACAGGTAGAGACGTGTCACATATGCAATCTAGTATGCAATCTAGTATGCAACCAAATATATTGGACATAAATATTAATATGGGAGGATTTGGATCTGTTTCTGCCCCTAACATGCCATCTACTTTTAGCAAATCTCACCCTCCCCCCCCATCCTTATCTTCACCCCCATTCTCATCTTTACTACCTTGCTCCGACCGAAGTAGAGTTAGTAATCCAGTGGACATGGTTGATACGGTTGATCCAGCGAACATAGGCAGAGTTCTGGATATGGGTCTAGAAGGGGGTCTAGATGGGGGTCTCAAGCAGACAGCAATAGCGGCAGTATTGGGTACAGAGTTGAGTGATCTGCGGGAATATCTTCGTGCCCTGCCCACCCGTAATGAGATGGAAGCATTTGTACAACGGTTAGAGCATGGATATCACAAGGAGCTTGAGTCTGTTAAACTTATTACAAATGAATTACAGGCTGAATCGCAAGCATCCAGGATAAAATTGGCAGAGGTGGAAAATTCTGTGGAAAGTTTAACGGACTCTATGCACCGACAGGAGCAACGTATAGATGCTCATGAATCCCAACTACATACCCTGTTTCAGATCTGGGAGGATCAGGACAATCGCAACAGAAGAAATAATATTAGGATTAGGGGACTGCCGGAGACAGTTGGGGG
This sequence comes from Rana kukunoris, assembly GCA_029574335.1. Taxonomy (NCBI): domain Eukaryota; kingdom Metazoa; phylum Chordata; class Amphibia; order Anura; family Ranidae; genus Rana; species Rana kukunoris. The sequence continues at coordinate 129,185,174 of CM056049.1, forward strand.
AGATGAACTGACCCCAACGGTTAATAAAATCTTTACCTCAGTGTTGGGGAAATCAGAGGACCAGAAGATAGAGCTTGACAGAGTTCATCGTTCCTTAGGGCCACGAAATATAGACATAAATAAACCAAGAGATATTATATGTCGTGTGCATTTTTATAGAGAGAAGGAAGAGATTATGAGGAAGGCTAGAGAAAAGGGTCAAATTAATGTCAATGGGACATCAATTCAACTATTGCAGGACTTGTGTCAATTCACTTTGGAGAAGAGGAGAGCACTAAGACCATTACTTAAAATGCTGCAAGAACGTAACATCATATATCGTTGGAACTTTCCTTTTCAACTTCAAATTAAGAAAGATGGCAGGTGGTATAATCTACGAGACCCATCAGATATCCCTACTATACAACTTGCTTTGGATTTACCAGATACCCCACTAATAGTCTGGCCCAGGACATATTCATTGTTTAGAAGGACTGAAAATCAGGGTAGGGGTATGATGAATCAACATGGGAATCAGTCAGAGAATCAATAATAGATGTTACAGTAATATTGTAGCAAGAATCTAGTGATGGATGGAATATGGATGAGGAATCGCTAAAGAAAAGCGGAGAGATTGGCTTTATCCTTGTCCCCCCGTCTTTGCTTTTCTTTGCTTCTCTTTTTTCCTCTTTGCTTGTATTTTTTTCTTTCTTTCCTTCCTTTTTTTCTTTTTATTTATTTCTGTACGTCACCTTTTATACTCCATTTTTTTTCCTTGCCCCTCCCCCCCTTTTTTTATTTTTTTTTTTTTATTTTTTTTTTTTTTTTTTATTATTAATTTTTTTTTTTTTTTTATTTTATTTATTTTATTTTATTTTTTTTTCTCTCTGGCTCTGCCTTTTTCTCTGGCTTATCCCTTGTTTACATTTTTTCTTTTGTATGTATGTGTATATATATATATATATATGTATATCTATTGTGCATTATATACCTATTGTTTATTATGGAATGTGGGTCAGAGGCAAGAGAAAAGAGAAGAGGAAATTATTATAATTTTCTTCTTGCCTCAGTTTTTGGATATACACTTGGCAATGTCTATGCAATATAGTCAATTATGAGTCAATTATGAGTTGCAATGATTGGCATATTGTTATTGGGCCGCTTTTTTTTTTTTTTCCTTCTCTTCTATTGGGTAAGAGCATGAATGTGGTATCATATATAAGTATATGATTTACTATAATCTGATTACATGGTTATTTTTTTTTATTTTTTATTTTTGGCTCTGCCCACCAAGGAGAGGGGAGAAGGGAAAAGGGGAAATATGTAGAGCTATTATAACCATGATTAATTATTTGTCAGCTATATAGTTTTTTTTTTTTTTTTTTCTCCCCCCCCCTTTTTCCCCTTTTTTTTTTTTTTTTTTGCTGTTCCCCCCCCCCCCCCCCCCTTTTCCCCTTTTTTTTTTTTTTTTTTTTTTTTCTCCTTGATTTATATATATCTTGAAAATTAACAAAGTCAATGGAATATGTGACAAACTTGAGCTGCAACCATTGGTATATTGGTATAGTGGCGTTGTGTTTTTTTTTTTTTTTTTTTTTTTTTTTTTTTTTTGGAGTTGTAGGTAAGAAGGAAGAATATTAAGGCTACACGGCTAAAGTCGAGCCGCAACAATTGGTATATTGAGCTTGATCTGTTCATGTATTCATTTATCTACTTAGTGACTTATTTACTGAGTTAATGATTTATTGACTTATTGATTTATTTAAACTGCTAGTCCCACTTTGAATGTTTGATTAGCGGTGTATATATTTATTTATTCAATTATCAGTATATATGAGCGGTGTCATAATACCCACATGTTTAGTTAGCCCTAAATACCTGCGGTGAGATATCCTTTATGCCCATTAACTTTCCCCCTTGTAGGTACATCAGTCCTCTGGTAGGACTTGGTGTCTTTTTTTGGATATATTCCATTTCCCTTTGTCTTGGGGGGTGATTTATATCACCCCTCACACCTATTTCCCTTGAGTGTTTTTTTTTGTGTGTGTGTGTTTTTTTTTTTTTTTTCTCTCTCTCCCTTGTGTTATTCCTTTGTATTCTTCTGGTAGTACGAAGAGTTTAGAGAGGGAGCCTCTCTTTTTATTAATTTCCCCATTTTTTGTATTTTTATTTTTATTTTTTATTATGGCAGCAACTTACTACTCTATAGCATCTCTGAAACTTTGTACCTACAATGTTAAAGGTTTAAATAATGAATCAAAAAGAGGCCAGATTCTATATAGTTTGCACAAAGCCAAGGTAGATATTATACTTCTCCAGGAGACCCATTTCCGTACAGGTGGTGTTCCTGCGTGTCCACGTAAACATTATTCTCAATGGTTCCATAGTTCTACACCGGGTTCAAAAGCAAGAGGAGTGTCAATAGCACTCCATAAACATATGCCAATACAATATCTGAATCATATAGCTGACCCAAATGGTAGATACATTTTTCTTAAAATTCGGTTATGGAATAAGATTATTACCATTGCAAACCTTTATATTCCGAACTGTGACCAAACGACAACAATCTCACATTATCTTGATCTTTTAGCAGATTTTGCGGAAGGAATTATTATTGTGGGAGGAGACCTTAACTTAGCCTTAGATCCCATATTAGATAGCTCCACTCAACGATCGAACATCTCATACTCTCGCCTGAGGGCTCTCAAAAAAAAACTCTATGAACATAGGCTACTGGATCTATGGCGGATCTTATATCCCAAAGACCGTAATTACACATATTTTTCATTGGCCCATAAAACATATAATAGACTGGACTATTTCTTAACTGGACAAAGGGTATTAGAATGGGATCCTTCAATGGAAATAGGCTCATTTACCTGGTCTGACCATTCACCAGTATTTCTAACAATAAATCCACCACAGACTCACGGAACAAATTGGTCTTGGCGTCTAAACGATACACTTATGTTAGATCCAATATGTCATAAGGCAGTTATAGAAGCAATTAGTAATTTTATCTCTGACCATGCCCAGGATGAAACCGCACTCCCCTTAAAATGGGAAGCTCTAAAAGCAGTATTACGGGGTCTGTTTATTCAACATGGCTCACGACTTAAAAAGAAAAAATCCATAATTATCCAAAATACTTTATCAAAGCTTCACTCTTTAGAAACTTTACATAAAACCAGTCATCGTGCAGAAATATTAGCTAATATTTCATCCACAAGGGCCTCTCTATTGCAGCTATTTGAAACATCCCATAAATCATACGAACAGAGAAGAGCTCTGGAAAGATATAAATTGGGGGATAAATGCGGGAGACTATTATCACGAACATTGCATCCCCGTTCATCCCAGACCTTTATACCCAGTATAAAAAAGCCATCGGGAGAAATTACGTCAGACCCACAATCTATTCAATATGTTTTTAGAGATTACTTCTCAGGTCTCTATAACTTAGCTCCATCACCATCTTTGGAAGATGTAGTTGGAGTCAATCAACAAATTGAAGATTATGTACAGGAAACAGCTATCCCAGTATTAAGTGATGACAAAGGAACATTGTTAGATTGTCCTTTTCAACTTCAGGAATTATTGGATGTGATTGCCGATATTCCATCAGGAAAGAGTCCAGGCCCAGATGGATTCACTCCAAAATTTTATAAAACCTACAAGGAATATCTATCTCCATTTTTGCCCCAAGTATTAAATTCTATCTCCCCTAGGAATCAATTCTCAACTCAGACATTAGAAGCGCATATCACTCTGATTCCGAAACCGGAAAAGGACCTAACTTTATGTTCCAGTTTTCGCCCGATCTCATTAATTGGGATAGATTTAAAAATCTTTGCTAAATTAATTGCATTACGTCTCCAACCTCTCCTTCCAAACCTGGTACACTTAGACCAGACGGGTTTTGTACAAGGTAGAGAAGCACGGGACAATACTATAAAAACTTTTTTATTAATGAACTATGCTCAAACAGCAAAAATACCAGTATGTCTCCTTTCAGTTGATGCAGAGAAGGCCTTTGACCGAATTGGATGGCCCTTCTTAAAACAAGCATTAATGCAAATAGGTCTGGGCCCAAATTTACTGCACAAGATCCTGGCATTATATACTAAACCTGAGGCTAGGATAAAGATCAATGGATCGTTATCAACAAGTTTCACCATACAAAATGGTACCCGACAAGGATGCCCACTATCACCTTTACTTTATGTCCTGGTAATGGAGCATCTAGCAATAGCAATTAGACAGAACCCTTTGATTGGGGGCATACAGATAAACCAAACGGAAATAAAATTAGCCTTGTTTGCTGACGATCTATTGCTATATGTCACTAATCCACAGGTTTCCATACCGGCTATTTTATCAGAATTTAAACGTTTTGGGACCCTTAGTAACTTTAAAGTAAATATATCAAAATCAGTTATTCTCAATGTGTCACTCAGTCCACAACAAGTGGCGGTATTGAAAAATAGTTTTCCACTCAAAATCTGTTCTTCGGTATTAAAATATTTAGGTATTTTTATCCCCTCTGACCTGAACCATTTATATCTAACAAATTATATTCCTCTTATGCAACGAACCTTACAGGATTTAAAAAAATATGATCACAATCAATATTCGTGGTTTGGGAGGATTAATATTCTAAAAATGGATATAATACCGCGGTTTTTGTATCTCTTCCAAACCATGCCTGTCTCTATCCCTAGATCTTATTTTTTCTACTCTACAGTCGGCCTTTACAAAATTTATTTGGGGCCATAAAAAACATAGATTGAAAAAGAAATTACTATCACTACCCAAAGTGAACGGAGGAGCGGGTGCACCTGATCTTTACCATTATTATGTAGCGGCAGTATTAACAAGGATAGTGAACTGGTTCCACTCCTCCAATACTAAACAATGGGTACTAATAGAGCAATGGCTAAATCAATTTGATCTTACCGCCCTCCCTTGGTTAGACCTTGAGAATAGTGATATCTATCGAGATTTATCTTCTACTATGCCCTCCCTAACATCCCACCTATTAAAAATTTGGACCAAAACAATTCTACAATTAGAACTTTCCTCATTAGTGGGACCTATGACACCTTTATTTGGTAACCCACGATTTCCGCCGGCTTTAAAACGTAAAGATTTCCTCATTTGGAACAAAGAATCTCATCGTAGAGTGTGCCAGATTACTTGCCAGGCAGCATTTCCACCTATACTAAACCTAATCTTTACATCGAAGCCCTCACTTACGCAATGGTTGGAATATCGGCAACTATTATCTTTCTTGTCCTCTCTTCCCTCAAATACATTTTTGTATAGAGACACAACTCAGTTTGAACTTCTATTGCTACAAGACTCAAAACCAAAACATGTCTTATCTTCAATCTATAAGATATTAGCTATAAAAAAACACCCTGAACTTCCTGAATACATAAGGAAATGGGCGAATGAGTTAAATGTTCAAATTGAAGATGCAGAGTGGAAGAAAGCATTTAATTTAACACATTGTATGTCACTAACAATTAAAGCACAAGAGACAAATTACAAACTTCTTTCCAGGTGGTATTGGAGCCCAATATCATTAAAGCGTATATACCCAGATAAATCAGACATATGTTGGCGATGCCATATATTTAAAGGTTCATTGCTACACATTTGGTGGGAATGTCCCCCAATCTTAAATTTCTGGGAAAAAATTATGCAGCTATACACTTTAGTTACTGGGGAACCAATATTAAATATACCACAAATCACTTTGCTATCAATACTACCAGGATCATATAAGAATATTAAAAGGGGTCTTTTGAGACACTGGTTGACAGCAGCAAGATTAGTTATACCACGGCACTGGCGCTCAATACAAACTCCATCAGTTAAGGAATGGGCCAGTGAAATGGATGGTATAGAAAAGATGGAATCACTTTTAGCACTTGAATTGGATACATATGAGGAACACCTTCGGACTTGGGTCCACTGGAGAGTATATAGAGAAACAACAAGAATTTAGAAATTACTTGTAGGAACAGAACAAATTAGTGGTGAGTGGTGGGGGTTGTTGCTACCAATCCTTAACCTTGCCCTAATTTTTTTTTTTTTTTTTTTGTATTTTTGTATATATATTTTTTTTTTTTTTTTTTTTTTTTTTGTATTTGGGTATGTTGTCTTGTCTTGTCTTGTCTAGTCCAGTTTTGTTTGTCTTGACCTGTCTTGTCATGTCTAGTCTTGTCTTGTCCAGTCCGGTTTTGTATAGTCTTTTTGAACAATATATGGAAACAAAAATATATCAGAAATTGATTAGATGAAATAACTATATTACTTATCTGAACACATCAATGTCTGTATTATATTCTATAATGTATTGTTATAACATAATAAAATCAGAATGAACTATAAAAATGGATATATATATATATATATATATATATATATATATATATATAGGAAAAAAATAAAGGGGGCTATAAGGCTAGACTTCAGCTTTAAATTTAATGTAATCCTGCTTTAAACCCTGGTCAGAATACACAGACATAGGCCTTCCCTTCTTCATGCCTTTGCCTTTAGCTGAAAAGTAAGCAGGGGAACAATTCTAAGGATGCTAGGACATTACCCCCAGGGTTTCCCCCTGTTTACTTTACTGTCTGTAATGTTTGAGCTACACTTAGTGAATTAAGGTCACTGAATGCAAAGACAAAGCATGAGAGAAAAGTATACATCATGGAGGGAATTCCACATGCTGCCTTGAGCAAAATGAATGTATTTAGTCAACGCCGCACTTAAATAAATGACACAACAGTAGGCATGCAGTCTAGCCAGTGCCCTTTATTGATTTAAATGTTGCCCAGTCATGCTAATAAATACTGGATAGTGTCAGGTTATTAAAGAACATTTTATTGCTTGGTGTATGCCAAGACAGGAATGGCTGATTTAAAGCAAGTCAATATAAACTTTGGAGCTACCCTGTTTTAAGGGAGGGGATTGTATGTCCATTACTTTTTACAGAAGTGATATGTTACATTATCAGGGTTTTCTTACTTTTGGCAAAGAAAGTATGGATTAAAATAGATGAAGCCTGGCATTCTTGGCAAAAGTTGAAATATCTCCGGGTCAGACTCAACAGCATAGCAATGCCTTTTGTGGAGATACAGTTTAACATTTTAATAATTATAGAAATTCTTAAAATAAGAGAAAAAAAGAACGTTTATATACAATAAATGCATCAATCTTGTATGCTTTAGAATAGAAGAATATTTATAATAATTTTTGTAATATTCACTAAAAGGCTACACCAGGTCAAGGTACTGTATAGCTAGTAGTAGTTAATCACATTTATTTGGCCTTGTTCTGTAATGTTCAAGGTTTGAAACTAGGGTTGTCCAGATACCAATACTAGTATCGGTATCGGGACCGATACCGAGTATTTGCGGGAGTACTTGTACTCGCGCAAATGCTCCCGATGCCAAAATAGAATACTTTGACAAGAAAATAAAACATTTTTATTCATTTTTATTCTTTTATAATGTCTTGATTTAGAGTTCTTCATAATTCTAAAGAAAATATCCTTAGTCTGTATTGTGGTTTGAAAACTGTCACATGACATTTAAAAAAAGTATCGGTATTCGGTATCGGCAAGTACATGAAAAAAAGTATCGGTACTTGTACTCGGTCCTAAAAAAGTGGTATCGGGACAACCCTATTTGAAACCATCCAGGACCTGGCGCTAAATTCTGTATGTGGGTGTGCAATAGTAATAGGTCATAGGACCATAGCTGCTGAAGATATAACAACCTGGAGAGCAGGATGCAATTCATGTAATAAGGATATCCAAATAAGCGCTTAGAAATTACCATAATAAAATGTCTATCATAGACAGTTACCTCTCTGAGGTAATGTAGGATAAAAAAACAAGTTAGAGATGTCCAACAAACAGTTTATCATTAAAAAAGCAATGCTAAAAGAAATTCAACAATATCAAATTCAACAATATCAAAGCAAGGGGTCATGGTGTGTCCTGTCTGGTATTATCACTACTTAAAGTGGAGGTTCACCTAAAAATAAACTTTTAACATTGCATTTATGACATTAATGACAATTAGAATCGGCCGTTTTTTTTTTTTAAATACGTCCGTACATACCGTTTCCTATATGCATTCTCCGGGTATGATGGTCGGGGATGGGCGTGCATACGACCGACGCATACAGCGCATCACGAGATGCCGAAAGAAGCCGAACGTCGGTGCGCAGGCACCGTATAGAGCCGCACCGACGTTCGGTTTCTTTCGGCATCTCGTGACGCGCTGTATGCGTCGGTCGGATGCCTGTCAATCAATTAGGCACGCCCAGCTCAGACCTTCATACCCGGAAGCGGCAGTGAGAATGCATACAGGAATCGGTATGTACGGACGTATTTAAAAAAAAAAAAAAACAGCCGATTCTAATTGTCATTCATTTCATAAATGCAATGTTCAAAGTTTATTTTTAGGTGAACCTCCACTTTAAGAGGCTCATGTAAGTTAGCACCCTTGGCAAGGGACCAATGTTTACATCCAGACTGTATTAAGTGAAATATTCACCTAGAACCAGCCGAGGACCTTGGTTTGACATGGTTGAATTACAATTGTTTGTGGCATTGCTTTTTTAACAATAAATGTTTGTTTGACACACATCTCTAACTTGCTTTTTATCCTGCATTACCTCAGAGAGGTGACTGTTTATTTATTATGGTCATTCCTAAGCGCTTTTACAGTATGGATAAGAAGGAGCTACAAATCTGCATTATTATTCATCCTATACATCCTATATTTACTGTTGTGTTGTTCTCACTTGAAATTGCTAAAGAATATACCTGAACTAGTGTGAACTTCATGTGCTATATTTTGTTTTGTGATAAAAGGCTATTGATCTGCTCCCAAACTGCAAAATATATTGCTAGTAATCTGTCCCCAATAAGCTAAACACTTGACAATCTTAATTTTTGGTTTTTAGCAACAGTTATTTATCATACTTACCTTCAGCAGACCTCTTAAGATAATTATATGTTTAACGTTATCTTGGGTCAACAGGGATCTCTTACCTCCCTGGCGGTATGATTATTTCAGATTTTAGGTGCTGAAAGCAGTACCATTATTTTGCAAGAAAATTTGGCGTTTTACATTGTAGGCCTGTAATTCTTAGGAGTAACTCACTTAAATCTGACCAAACAAGAATCTAGTAGACATCTTGGGTATGAAAAAGTTTGAAAAACCAAATTATAAATTATAATATAATAAATAAGTATAACAAATAATAATATAATTATAATAAAAATGATTCAATAATGTAATCAAATCAAAATCACTGAAATTTGCTCAGTTACAGAATTGTCGCTGTCATTACTTTTATATTGTTATGACTAATTTCCCCACAAATCACTATCGCTCAATTCTGCAAGTGATTATAATTTATTATCCCTGTTTTCTAGCTGCTCTAAAACCACTTTTGACATAAAGCGACACTTTTAGTTGCTATGGACAATCTAGAGTTTGCAGGCAGAAAGAACAGTTTTTATTATACAAAAGTACATGCAGAACACTGGGCAGACCACTAGGGACAAAAGTGGGTGTGTATTTTTTACATACAGTACTGTAATCTGTAAGATTCCAATATACTGTATGTAATGTGTTTGTTTACTTTTTTGAATTTGGCGCCGATCTCCACCCCCATGCGTCGTAATGTCGCAGGGAACGGAGATCGGCGGCACACAGGGACACTGTGTGAATCGAGCGAGGACCCGCTCACTCACACAGCGGAGAGGCACAGCTGGATCCAGGAACAAGGAATATAAAACCATGCCTGTGGACACTGCGAAGGGAAGGCCCGAGTCTGACTCGGGGTTACCGATCGAAGCACAAAAATGTAACCCAGAGTCAAACTCGGGAATACGGCCAGGGGGGTTAAAGTATTGAACAATAAGATACCTGTTGAATTCTACCATACTGTTTTAACGCCAACATACTTCATAGCTGATTTACAAAAACATTTATGTCTGCCCTATGATTCATCTCTGCTTAACTCAACTCTATTCTATTATAAGCATCTTATGACGATTTACACCCATGACTATTGCAAAGGAACTAGTTAAAATTCGATATACTCTGCTTATTTTGAATAGGCAATATGGGGTTCATTTACTAAAACTGTAGAGTACAAAATCTGGTGTAGTTGTGCATGGTAGCCAATCAGCTTCTTGCTTCAGCTTGTTCAATAAAGCTTTGACAAAAAAACTGGAAGCTGATTAGTTTCTATGTAGAGCTGCACCATATCAGGCAGCGGGCAACCTTTATCACATTTGTCAAAAGTACCCCAAAAATCAAAGTACCCCAAAATCAAATCATACTGAATACATTTACCGTATGGTATATACTGTGCTTGCTAAGCACATTTGAAGATCTTCTAAAGTAGCCCTTTTAAACTTCTGACCATCCTGTTGCACATCTAATCAATTCTCCACCCATTAAAGTTTCTATTTACGGCAGAGAAATAAATTGGTGATTTTTTTTTTTTTCTTACAACAGTAGCTCAAATAAAAAAATACAACGACCTGGTACACGATTCAGGAAAAACTGGCAGCAATGTTAAATGAAGAAATGAAGAAATTTGAAAATACCTGATCTCCCTCAGAGACATCATATATCCCTGCAATCTTTGCCAAATCTTTATTATCTTATAAGAATATATAATTAATAATATCACCTCCTTGTATGTGTTCTACTGTGAATTTCTTTCTCTACACTTTTTTTTTCTCCATTGTCCTTTCCTTCTTTATTCCCTTAATCCCTACTTATTTTTATTTTAAATCATGATTATAATGTTTTATTTCTTAACTAGTTTAAAAATATATATATATATATATATATATATATATATATATATATATATATATATATATATATATATATATATATATATATATATATATAGTTATGAATATTTATTTCTAGCAATTGTATCTTGATACTTGCAATATCTAAACTTAATACAAATGTATTAAAACGCAAATAGGTGACAGGAACATATTCCAGAATTTTTAGGCACATGGGAAACTCTAATCCAATTGTCGTAAAGTCATGCAATGTGTCAAGGCAGACGACAATTGACTAATTAAATTACAGGAGGTTTACTACCGCACCTTCTTAACGCAGCTAAACGCATAGTCCCTATCTACTGGAAATGCTCGCAGGTTCCGACAAGGGAGGAGTGGGTGGCCAAAGTAAATGAAATCAGAGAGGCTGAGCACTGGATAGCGACCTGTAGGGGTTCCCTGGATAGCTTTAATACGGTGTGGGCATCCTGGGTAGCATATGTCACTGACTCTGGGGAGATGTCCTCAAGCCTAGATCTGGCACTACTGGAACTAGCTAAACCGGCCCTTAGAACCTGGGTGGGGGTGGTGCCCTGAGCAAGGGTGGCCTGATCCTGGACATGGCCCGCTCGACGCAGACTCGAAGACTTCTACTTGAACAGCATGTATACTCCGACCTATCTCCCCTCTCCCCCTCGTCTTATTACTGTTTTCTCTCTACTTTCTCCTCTATCTTCTTCAAGTTTTTACACTCTTCCTGTCTATGTGTAGCCTTGTGGTGAACTGACCTAGGAAACTGTTTTCCTTTTTTTTCTGTTTGATCTCCAAGGACCTATGGTTCCGCCACTTAGCAAGTGTGATGAGGGCCCACAATGTAATGTGGCTGCTCTCATCCCCTCTCGGCAGGAGCATGCATCTTGAGGTGGTAGGTGCTGGGAGGAACATCGGTGGAGGTCTGACGGAGGCGTACTTGGCCCCCCTCCACTGGTGTCAATGCCGGCGAACTATACCTTAGAGGGACAATTGCACTATTGGACTGTTGTTTTAGGACTGAGGTCATGATACTATGCTCACCATGAAACACTGCGAGGCTGCAGATTATACTGTAATACTATCACTGTTTTCTTTGTTTTGTATTTGTCTTCAAACAAATAAAAATAGATTTTGCAAAAAAAAAAAATTACAGGAGGTTTGAATGTTTCTGAAAGAGCTGTGGTCTAACGAATATAATGCAAACACCTTCACGCTATGTTGTCTGGACATGTTTTCGCCATTCAAGACACAATACTGATGTTATGTTATATAATCAGTTTAGATGCAAATATATAAGTATGCAAACGTTTATACATATATGCACCGTGTATATATACAGTGTATATATACAGTGTATATATATATATATATATATATATATATATATATGCACATTTGCCTGTGCCACCTATTTTACTCAGCAAAGCAACCTGTATTTGAGACTGTACCATGCCAAATATATCAGAATTGTGTAAAGTGGCGACATTTGTTAATTAAATCATATACTAGCTGATAACACTGCCTGGGTTTTGCTAAACAAATGAACCCAGCTAGCATTGTGTGATTTGAATACAGTATAGACAAACAAATAAGGTATGAGTAGGCTAATTTTTTATAAAGCATGGATGGAGCGATGCAAAGGCCATTAATTCGCATTCTCTGTAACCGACTGACAGCTGTTTATAGATTTTTTTTTTTTTTCATAAAACTATTTCTATGTTTTACTTTTAGCTATTGTTCAGTGCAGTATGATTAAAAGTGCCAGGTATGTATCAACTGATACATACTTTATACTGTTATATTTATTAATATACATATACAGTCAGTTAAAAGTATTTTTTAAAAGGAAATCAATAAAAAAGGATACATATGTTGATTGATTAACAGTCATTTTTTTTTTGTAATTAAAATTAATTGCTAAAAAGGTGTTTTCCCCTGAAACTACAATGATGAAGTGTGAGAGTGTTTATTAATGGGTATAGCTTTTAAGTTTAAAGAAAAACTCATAATTTCTTGTAGGGTAGATGGGTGGGAGGAAGCAATAACTAAAGTTATTTAAAAGCCAACTTTACAAAAAAAAAAAGTATATATATATTTTTTTTTAGTAAATAAATATATATATTGTTGGTAAACTGAATTATATATCAGACAGGAGGCTCATATCTTATGCATTATTCTTTCTTTTAATAATGCTCATAGCAGAAAAAAAAGTAACCATTTAGTGAAACTAGAAAAAACTTTTAGAACTACACCTCCCAGCAGTCCTTGGGCTACATAGCCCCTCCCAGACCCTAGTCTGTATATAAGGGACTGCCTCAGGTGTAGGTGTCCTATTTCTTTCTGCTCATGGCAGACACTACACTTCAGATAAGTAACCTTTTACACTCCATTTATTATTCTATACGCTGGGAGCAGAGGTGATATCCTCCCCTCTTTCCTCCCCCATATCGTTTTTCCTCTATATATGTTTACATAATATATTCATAATGTATGCCTAATTATAGCCGTGCGGGGTAACTTCTGTGCATTCTAAACTATCCGTCTCCTTGACGAATGGCGGTTTCCCGAGATCCACCCGGCTCCTGTGACTCTCATCCCTACACGCGCCGCCATTTTTCCCTTCTTCCTCACCTCTGAACTCCTTTTCGCGCGCCGTCCAGGGGGCGGGGCCTCGGGCACGCGCGTCAGCCTCACATCCTCCAATAGTAAGCGGGAGGACGTAATCTCGCGAGGTTTCGCCTCCCCTGATCACAGAATCTCGGGGCTTTCTTCTTCCACCGCTGCCAGTACAGCTACAACAATACAGAGGAGTGGAGCCTGTTTCCCCAGCGCGATCACCCCCATAGGTACTATAGTGTTATCAGGATACCTAGCACAATCAAATTACTCCCTCTTGGAAACGGAATTTATTCCGACCGGAGTGTTCTTCATCCATTTGTCCCCTGTAAACCTAGCATGGCTGAAGAGCTCACACCCACCTCCCCTAAGGGAGATGCCTTTTCTTTTGAATCTGCCCAATTTCTGTCAGCAGATCAGATTCAGGACCTGATCAACAAATCGGTCCAGGCGGCTCTGGCCTCGGCCATCCAGCCTTCAGGGTCAAAATTTACTATACCCAGTTCTTCAGCCCCACCACCGCAGAGTGGTGAACCGCCAAATAAAAAGGGTAAAGTTTCCCGCAAACAAAAACACTTGGCGACAACCGACTCCCCGACAGGGGAAGCAAACAATATGTCTTAGGCAGTCCCTCCCCCGGTCTGCCAACCCCAGCATCCATCAGACTCCGAGCGACCCCTGGGCCTCAGGGAGTTTGGAGGGAAGAGGCAAAAGTCCCTAAGAAGGACCAAGCCGGACTCGTTCATAGATTCCTCTGACGAGGACTCCCTAGATATCTCTGTGGACAATGAGTCTGACGATTATGAGTCTGATAATAGTAACAGGGATGCTGGGGATACGGCGTTCAACCCCAACGCCACCCCTGCTATGCAGGGTGAAGTGGTTCTGGACGCACTGGGAGAACCTTTCTTCCACCCGGACGCCATCTCCCACCCGAGATCAGTGGTCCCCACTTCCTCAAGTATCCCAATACATGGAACTGTGGACCAGGAAATCCCTAGACAGATCTGCCCGCAACAAGCTACGGGCTGAGTGTCCTAGACCCTTTATCCCAAATAAGGTGATGGCCACACCAGACATAGACCCTATCCTGGCCAAATACTTGGCAAAATCGGGTAAACTCCCCAAGAAAGGGATAGAAAGATCTTTCAGATCCATCCAAGAACGGATTTTAGATTTAATGGGCCCTCTCACTAAAATTCTTAATCTGTCCGAGCAGGCGGCGGCATCGGACCAACCAGTTGACTTGGTCCAACTTCGCGGGTGGGCCCAGAGGGCTATATGCCTAGCAGGCACTGCCAACACCACCTGCTCAGTGGAGAGGCGCCGCTCCATTCTAATGCGGTTGGATCCCCAACTCTCCCATCTAGCCGAAACCGAACCCGGTCCGGTGGCACTAGGCATGTTGTTTGGGGACAACCTCATGAAAGACATCAACAGGTTTGTTGGCCTGTTTACAGGCCTTGACAAGGCCCAAACTTCTCTGAAGAGAACGAACGCAAATAGAGTTTTTTCCAGGGCCGGCAGAGGTAGAGGCCGATCTGCCGGCCGCAACTCTTCCTTTAGGCCACAGGGCAGATCCATCGCCCAACACCAATATCAATAGGCTCCCTCTTCATACACCGTCTCAATGGCGCAACCAGCTCCCTTCTTCCCACCTAGAGGAAGACCCTGGCGCAGACGCGGCGGACGTGGTTTTCCCCGCTCCCGACCCCCTACAGGTGAGTGTTCACTGCATACCACTACCACACATACCAGTGGGGGGACGCCTGATGTATTTTATCCACGCCTGGTCTGCGATTACGGCAGACACCTGGATTTTACAGACGGTTTCGGGGTTTCATATAGAACTTCTCTCACCATCAGTGTTAGATATACTTCCTCCCCCTATCAGATTTACAGAACACAACGTTACACTCATAGACCACGAGATAACCGAACTCAGGTCCAAACATGCAATTTTGGAAATCGAAAGTCCCTCTCCAGGGCTCATAAGCAACCTATTTCTAGTAAAAAAGAAAGGGGGCGGATTCCGCCCTGTGATAAACCTTCGGGATCTGAACCAACATGTCAACTACAGACATTTCAAGATGGAGGGCATTAATTTCCTCCGAGATCTCTTACTACCAGGAGATTGGTTGGTGAAAGTGGACCTGAAAGACGCCTACCTCACCGTCCCGATCCACCCAGAATCACAACATCTGCTCCACTTCTTCTGGAAGGGTCGCATGTGGCAATTTACTTGCCTCCCATTCGGCCTGTCACCCGCCCCATGGTGTTTCACCAAGTTGATGAAACCGGTGGTGGCATCCCTAAGGAGCAGAGGGGTACGTCTGATTATCTATCTAGACGACCTCCTCATCATGGCCCGCTCCAAGAACCTAGCTTTCCTTCACATGTCATGGACGGTCTCGCTGTTACAATCCCTAGGGTTTTTAGTCAACTTAGAAAAGTCAGTCCTAACCCCAGCCCAAGAGATGGAGTTCTTGGGCTTCCTGATAGACACCAAACAAGCTGTTCTCCGCCTTCCAAAAACAAAGCTATCTCTGATACGCAAAGAGATCAGAGCGGTCCTACGCAAAGGTTCCTTATCCTTAAGGATCCTGGCCCGTCTGGTAGGACTTCTAGCGGCCTCCATACAAGCCATCTTCCCGGCCCCTCTTCATTACAGGGCCCTACAGAGGCTCAAAATCATGCACTTACGCCAGGGCCTCAGATACGCGGACGAGGTCCCACTCTGCATGGAAGCGACAGAGGAACTGCGTTGGTGGCTTCGCCACGCCGTCGAGTGGAATGGCAGAGCCATCTTCAACTCCAGACCGGACGTCGTCATAGAGTCGGACGCGAGCCGTCTCGGCTGGGGTGCCCGTTGCGGGGATACCTCCACAGGGGGGACGTGGTCCGTTTCCGAAACAGGGTTGCATATCAATGCATTAGAACTCCTAGCGGCATTCTTTGCCATCAAGAGCTTCATGCATCTAGCCTCCAACTGTTGCGTATTATTCCGCATGGACAATGTAGCAGCGGTGCAATATGTCAACCGCTTGGGAGGCACCAGATCCAGGACCCTAGCAATCCTGGCGAGGGAGTTCTGGCACTTCTGCCTGTCACACAAGATCACCCCCGTTGCGGAGGTTTCGGGGGTCTCCAACACGGTGGTCTCCAACACGGTGGCCGACTGGTATTCACGCCACCTCTCCGACTCCAGCGACTGGCGTCTGGAGCGTTCAGTCTTCCTTCGATTGAGACAGCTCTGGGGCCCGTTAGACACGGATCTTTTCGCTTCTCGTCTCAATCATCAGCTGCCTCGCTTCTTCAGCTGGAGACCAGACCCGGAAGCATCCACGGTAGACGCCTTCCGCCACATCTGGCCGGAGGGAACGCACTACGCATTCCCCCCCTTCCAGATGATTTCCAGATTTCTCCTCCATACAGCGAACCAGCGAGCGACAGTTGTGTTGATCACACCCTGGTGGCCGACACAACCGTGGTTCCCTCTCCTGCTGGGGATGGCCGTGGATTACCCCAGGCTGATCCCCCAATTCCCACACCTGCTGACCAACCCATCCGGGGATTCTCACCTAGTCATGGAAGGCACCCTACAACTTCTAGCATGGTTGATTTCAGGGTCCCGGACGCGGATAGCGACCTTTCAAGATCAGCTAGGGATCTCCTTACCCTGGCCTGCGCCCCCGGGACTAGATCGGCCTATCGATCTGCCTGGCAACTCTGGGTTCGTTGGTGTGATCAACGGCAGGTTGATCCCATACACGCATCTGTAGCATTGGTGGTAAACTATTTAGCAGAGTCCTTTGACTCTGGTAAAGCATACAGTTCCATCAATGTGTACCGCTCAGCTATCTCAGCACACCACCACCCCGTGGACTCTCTGCCAGTAGGGCAACATCCACTGGTATGTAGACTTTTGCGAGGTATAAGATTCAAGCGCCCCCCTAGGCCTAGATACCGGACAACCTGGGATGTCTCCAGATTGCTCGACATGTTTTCTTCATGGCAGGACAACGACGACCTACCCTTGAGGCTGCTGTCTTATAAATTGACCGTTTGTTATGTTTAATCTCAGTTAAACGCGTCTCAGACGTGAGAGCATTGGACATTTCTCGACGACAATTCTCGCCTCAAGGGGTAAAATTCTCAGTCGTCCGCAGAACCAAGACGGGCATTCACACGGTCTTTTACCCATTCTTTCCCGAACACCCTCGACTTTGCGTGGTACGTTGCCTACAAGCATACGAATCACGGACGGTCGATCTCCGCTCTGCAGACCTTTCACAACTCCTCGTCTCCTATGTTA
The DNA here is from genome assembly GCA_029574335.1 of Rana kukunoris. Taxonomy (NCBI): domain Eukaryota; kingdom Metazoa; phylum Chordata; class Amphibia; order Anura; family Ranidae; genus Rana; species Rana kukunoris. Next base: position 129,202,963 of record CM056049.1, read on the forward strand.
GACCTCATCTCCCAGTCTCTTCCGCCACAATGGCGCGATGGGTGCGATCAACCATGGAGATGGCGGGCATAGACATTTCCCGGTTTGGTGCCCACTCTTCCAGAGGCGCTATGGCGACTAAAATAATCTCTTCAGGAGGCTCTTTGTCTGACCTACTCTTGACGTCTGATTGGTCTTCTGAGACCACCTTTCGCCACTTCTACTTCAGACCTGAGGAACACGTGTCCATGTCAGTTTTATGATGTTCTCTTCTGCATCATTGTATATATTTTTACTACATACTGTTGCTAAGCTTTGAACTTGCATAAGATATGAGCCTCCTGTCTGATATATAAATTGAGATTTTCCTAGCTTGTGACGGAAAATATTAGTTATATGAAGACAGGAGGCGAGTATCTTCCCTCCCCTTTCCCTCCCTGTTACGTTGTTTTGTCTATTTCAGGCTATTGAACGTTCCGTGTACGCCTTTCCAGACGGATGACCGATCAGTTACGATGATTGGACTACCTGCAGTCCCCGTTGGGACGAAATTAGCCACGTTGGCCACGTTCCTGTTTGTTCCCTTCAGTACTGGATTTTCAGACCGGCCGGTGGGTTCCGAGCAACAGAGGCGAGATCTGGATAGAGTTTGTGATCCAGATCAAGGCCATTCCGCATAAGAAAGAGGACACCTACACCTGAGGCAGTCCCTTATATACAGACTAGGGTCTGGGAGGGGCTATGTAGCCCAAGGACTGCTGGGAGGTGTAGTTCTAAAAGTTTTTTCTAGTTTCACTAAATGGTTACTGTATTTTTCTGCTATGAGCATTATTAAAAGAAAGAATAATGCATAAGATACTCGCATCCTGTCTTCATATAACTAATATTTTCCATCACAAGCTAGGAAAATCTCAATTTACATTGAAATAAAAGTATGATAGGGCTGGTTATAGCTAAGAACTAAGAAAACAAAATAATAAAAGTGTCAGTGCCAATAAAAGAGTGCAAAACAAGCAAAATTTCGTAAAAAGTCCATAAATAATAAAATGAATGCAAATCTTATAGATGGTGCACAATAAACTGCTGTCAAAGTCGTGCTTCACAACTAATTTCTCACTAGTCACCAGCAGCTCCAAGAAGACATAGAAAGACAAGAATGCTTCCAATAGTGCAGTACCTGGGTGTTAATCATAACAAACCTCCCAACCCCAGCTTTATAAATTGAGATAAAAAAAAACAGCATATAAAACAAATCCAGCAGATCTCACGTAATGCATGTAAAATCCCACTGCCAGGCTCCACCTCTACGCATTACGCCACCATCCTCGTGGCTTCATTTGGCTTACTCTCTCGCTCCAATTTGTTTGGAACGCGCATTGCATGTTATCTGCAGGAATGGGAACTGTTCTTTAGGCTTCATTCACACGAATGCATCTTTTGGTGCTGTAACAGAATGGTCGTGATACCCAGAAACTTTTGAGGGATGGGGGGTGCTCCTGTGCCGGAGTCACCAATGACTCTTATGTCTAGGGTCACCCTATGTCCGATAGAGGCATAGGGTGACTGAGAAATTATATCTCGGATTACATAAGATGGGACATTCCTGATAAGTCATGTATTGCAGAATATATTGGAATATTACAGTTTGGTTAATGCTGACCCACAACCGGTCAATAATGACTCCTTCAATGCTTAACCTAGGCTGTTGAGATGCTAATTGAGTCTGCTTCTAAAAGACCTTTCATTGTGTATGCTAATAACACTGTTTAAAGCCTATTGATGATCAGGTGTGAATAGCTTATTGTCGGAGACAGAACATCTGACATAGGAATGTGTATTCTGCACATGTGTATTCTGCAGAGTCAGGACGTCTGGGGGATAATTAACTCCTCCGAATGTCATTATCTAAAAGAATGTGATTAAAGCCCTATTGTGTGATGTGAGGGTGGAGTGTGTCTTTGTTCCTTTGATTAACTGTACCATGTTTGTACTGTATATAAGAAAGCTAAGCTACCATTAAAAGTGGTCGTTCATTCATTTGACGGAGAACGGTTCATGTCTATATGGATTGTCGGACTGTAAATAGTGGTGACCGTTGCAGGTGCATTTTGCATTTTGCAGAAAAGCAGGGAAATTTTTTAACATGGGTTCCTATGGAACATGTTCACATCAATGCTTTTTTGTGCCTCTGCATTTTTGGAAAGGGCCGGGGACTTTTATTCCTACAAAAAGCAGCGTTTTGCATGTAATAGAATTCAATGGACCTGCATCTAAAACGCAAGAACCCCGTTTTTACCGCAATTTTGCTGCGATTTGCGTTTTGCTTTTTTTTTTACCTGTTTATAGCTGGTTGTTAAAGGTAAATGTAAAAAAATGTAAATTGATGGCTAAAAACAAAAAACAAAATGCAAATTGCGGTAAAAACGCAAGTCAAAAAACGCAGCAAGCACCGCAAAAAGCACTGCAAAAACGCTCAAAAGCAACATGCATAGGTGTAAATCGAGCCTTACACTACAAATCCCATAGCCAACCTCAGGAGTGAGCAGGAGAGGGCCGCTACATTCCTACATACAGTGGGACCACTGAAAACAAATATAGCCACCCTATAAGAGAAAGTCAGATCACAGCAGCAAGATAAATAAATAAATGTGTAGGTTTAAAAAAGGCTGAAAGCAACAAAGGGACTTTTTTGAGTTAAGAATACATACTTGAACAGAATTTTTTAAACTGGGGGGGCTACTTCAAAACGATGTCATGTGCAGCTTGCTAATATCTCATTGCTCCCAACTGTCTCTGATTTTAAGGGACTGTCTCTGATTTTAAGGGACTGTCTCTGATTTGAAGCAATGTCCCTCTGTCCCTCTTTCCCCCTCATTTGTCTCTAATTTTGGTCTGATCTATTTAGTTGTATATAAAATGCACTTTTTATCTTTGCTAAACTTTTCTTCCAAATTTTAAATTGTTGCATTTGTACATTTTAAAAGCCAATATAAAGGAATAGTAGTGGTAAAAAAAAGTCCTTGTGGATTTAATTAACCTTTTTTGGGGCTAATTCTCCTTTAAGGGGGTGTGACAGGGGGCGTGTCCTAAGCCTACATGCGTTTGTTAGTAGGTGTCCCTCATTCCCATCTCAAAAAGTTGGGAGGTATGATATCTGTGACTTAATTGAACAGATGTCAATGCATGTCGCACTGAAATTGTACAGAAATAGTGCAGTAACCTTTTTTAAATTTAAAACGGTTACATTTAAAAAGGGTGCAACTTATTATGCGACTTTGAAATGTCAACTCGCATGACAAGTCGCACTGGTGTGAACCAGGGATTAGTGTCACTTTAAAGCGGAGTTCCACCCAAAAGTGGAACTTCTGCTCATCTTACCCCCCCCCCCCCCGGGTGCCACAATTGCCACCTTTTGGGGGGAGGGGGGACAGGATACCTGTCTTTGACAGGTATTCTTTCTGACTTCTGGGAGTCCCAGCACAAAGCTGTGATGACAGCGGGGCTCCCTCCTCCTCCTCCGATCCCTGGGCCAATAGGAGAGAGGGGCGGGGCATCGCGCATGCGCAGTAGTGTTTCCGGCGTGAAGCCGAAAGGCTACACTGCCGGTACCCTTTTTGCAAAGGGGGCAGCAGCACCCCAGAGCTGATGAAAACATCAGCTGCAGGTGCCGACATCGCTGGACTCCAGGACAGTAAGTGTCCATTTATTAAAAGCCAACAGCTGCAGTATGTGTAGCTGCTGGCTTTTATTTTATTGTTTTTTTATGGCCGGAACACCGTTTAAAGTGTTTGGGGAAAAATGTTGGTTATTTTTTAATGTTCACAACACAAGGAATAAATAATATGAACAAAATCACACAACAAAAGATGTACAAGCAGTATGTATAATTTTTTTTAAAATATAGCTAAATAAAGTAGTTGATTAGGGCTGGTTTGGGTAAGCAATGGGTTAAACAGATGTTAAATAGGAAGAGTTTAAATTAAACTTTTTCAGGCTTGCTTCAGCAGCTCTTGCTCAAAAATAGATACACTGTAATTAGGTGCTGATTAGCTACAATCGTTTAAAGTTTGTTTACATTTGTTTGTCTAAGAAGTTCTGAAAGAGCTGCCGATGGCATTACTATGACAAAGATCTGGCCTGTTATCAAGCTGATAGATACCCTACCGTTCACATCTATGCGACTGCGTGCCGCATTTGTGCGGACGCAGCAGCTCATTCATTTCAAGGGGCTGCTGTGCCTGCATTTAAAAGGCCCTGCACCTTTTTCAAAACACTGCCACATGGAAACTGCATGGTACTTTGGCACTATGAGTTCCCATTATGAGTTTTTCTGTGTGTGGGGGTGCCTCTAAATTGATTTTAAAGTCTTGTTATACTTACCTGTTCTGTGCAGTGGTTTTGCACAGGGCAGCCTGGATCCTCCTCTTCTCAGGTCCCTCTTCACTACTCCTGGTCCCTCCCTCCTTTTGAGTGCCAACCAAGGCCAGCAGCTTTCTATGGGGGCACCCGAGCTGAGTCCGAGAATAAGACATGGAGCCCCGACCTGGCCCCCTTTCTCCCCTGATTGGTTGACTGACTTTGATTGACAGCCACGTGAGCCAATGGCACTATTACTGTATCTCAGCCATTTAGGAGGACTGTCCCGGACGGCTTAGCCATTAGTGGACATTTCTTGAGAGAGAAGGGGCACAGGTAAGTAATCGACAAGCGAGTGACTGCTGGGTGTAGGATACCCTAAACTTGCACGTTATAGGGACAGGGGCGCAGTTTAGCACATTTGCCCTGGGCACTGGATGATCTTGCCAGCACTGATTAAAAGTTAATAGCACTCCAGCACATTTTCTTAAAGCAGCACCATTTGTGTGGGGCTGGGGAACATGCGTGATTTACATGCACTCTCACACCCACACAGGGCCGCCATCAGGGGGGTACAGGCAGTACACCTGTAAGGGGCCCAAGGGTCCCCAGGGGCCCGGATGGGTCCGGAGGTCCCCAGGGGCCCGGGGGCCACCAGGGCCCCAGGTGGCAACCCCCTTTTTTTTATAAAAAATGTTTTTAATATATTTTTATTTTATTTTTTATTAAAAGGGCCAATTTTTTTTTCATTTTATTTTTTTAGAGGTCCCTGGATGGCAGCCTCCATTTTTTTATTTATTTTTTATAAAAATATATATTTTTTAATATATTTTTATTTTATTTTTTATTTTTTAATTATATTATTATTTGTTATAATTTTTTATAATTATTTATTATATTATAATTTTTAATAAAAAATAAAAAATAAATCATACCCGGGATGCCTATTAGACTCGTGTTTGGATAGATTTCAGTGAGTTATTCCTAAGAATTACAAGCCTACAGTATAAAACGCCAAATTCCCTTGCAAATAATGGTACCGCTTTCAGCACCTAAAATCTGAAAGAATCATACCGCCAGGGAGGTTAAGAAAAAAAACTGTACCTTTAGAACCCCTTTTAACACTTGAGCTGCCCATACATGGCTCGAAATTTCAACCCATATGCGGCCACTGTGGTTGAACAGAAGTTGATCTATGGACCAATTTCTGTTCAGCCACCATGTCTGTATTTGTTTGCTTGATCAGCATTGCAGGCAAGAGAGTGCAGTTCTGGTCTATGTATTCTGATAGTGGGGGGATTTCCTACTGTCACAATACAAAGACACATCTTGAATTTGTGGATCTGGGAATCTGTCCTTTTTTTTTTGTTTAACCTGCTGGGTGAACAAAAGAAAATTGACTCACGTACAGCAACTGTAACAACCGAAGCGCACAAAAAGATTTACTAACAGTCCCAGGATGATAAAAAAAGAATGGAGCTAATGTTCATTAGTATTGAAAGTCCATGATAAGCTGTAAACTGGCTCCTAAATCAAAATGGTAAGGGAAGCCCAGGCCCGGTGAGGAGAAGGAGACCCTGCAAGGCAGACCACCCTATTGAGTACCAGCTCCACACCCGAGGGGGGGGGGGGAGCATCTACATACCAATCCATTAGGAGCTGCAGCTAGACCTTTTTCACACAGGTCATTTTTCAGACACTTTTGGGCTAAAAATAGCGCTGGTAAAGTGCCTGAAAACGGCTCCCGCGATGCATTGGTAGGATGTTAAAAAAACTCCTGCAAGCAGCAAATTTGGAGCGGGGTATACACCGCTCCTGCCCATTGAAATGCAGCGGCGCTTTGCAGGTGATTTTAATCCTTTTTCGGGCGCTAGCGGGGGCTAAAAGAGCCTCACTAACAGTCAAATACCTCTGCAAAAACAATGGTAAAGCGGCACTAAAAATAGCAGTGCTTTACCGCCGACGCCGCCCGCGCCCCAGTGGGAAAGCTGCCGTAATGTTCCCGAGACAAAGTCACCTGGCTGTTGATCAGGGTGACACTGTGACATGGATATCAGGTGACCAATCATATGTGTCTCTGCAAGACATTTAACTCGCTAGCTGCCTGGTCCAGAAAGGGGCTGTCGCAGGCGAACCAATGTGTAAATAAAGGTCTGCATGCGCTTGCTGGCCAGGCTGGGGTAACTTCTCGATCTAGATTATCCAGCCTGTCGCCCAGCCAAGCTGTTGATGGAAGATCTCTGCAGGACATATTCCAAAGGAAAATAGAAAATTGTTACGGAACCACAGGCCCCAGCAGGGAGCTAGGACTTCTTTTCTACACTAGGCAGAAAAAACTGAGCTGCCTATAGCAAAGAGGGAGTTACCGCCAACTAGGACTACCCATAGGCTGTGCTGTGCTTGTTTTTCTCTGCCTAGTGTCCTACACTTTGAAAGTGGCGCTATACCCCAGTGGACAAAAATATGAATTGCTTTGTCTGTCAATGAATGAAAGAGAAATAAGAAAACTGCATTTTGCTTAACATGATAGGATGACAGAAGACAACAATCTATTTGCCTTTATTAAATCAACCCCAAGTGAGTGCAGTCATTCACACTTTTAAGAATACTCCTGATTGTGGACTGTAAGCCAGAAGTGGGCACTATTCCTCTCATTGACATGAGGGGATGTTCCTTCCACTGACTATGTTATTTTTTTATTTTTTTTACTCTGATCACCACTAAATACCAAGCCTGAGGCACTGTCTACTACAGGGGTCCTCAAACTACGGGCCGCGGGCTGCATATGGCCCGCCAAGGTGATTTACCCGGCGCACGGCAAGGACTGCCCCTTTCATAAGATTGCAGCACTTCTCCTCCGCAGCACTTCCCTTCCGCTACATTATTCACACAAGACGCGATGCATGACAGGTCCAGATAAAGGGCGGAACTTTTCGAGTTAAGAAGGGGGTAATTGGTTACTAGGCAGCGGGGCGGTCCCAACAATCAATCATCTGCCTTTCACTTGAAAAGTCTCGCGCTTTGTCCAGACCTGCTGTGCTTCGCATCTTGTGTGAATAAGGTAGGGGAGGGGGGAGTCTGATGGAGAGGAGTCTATGATGGGGGGCTCTGTGATGGAGAGGTATCTGTGATGGAGAGGAGTCTGTCATGGCGGTGGGATTCATTTATATTTTTTTCAAACTATAGTCCGGCCCCCCAACAGTCTGAGGGACCGTGAACTGGCCCCCTGTTTAAAAAGTTTGAGGACCTCTGGTCTACTACCTCTGATGCCAGGGCATTTGCTACTCCCGCTGACGACTATAAACTGGCTCTTTGTTTAGAAAGTTTGGAGACCACTGCTTTAGATAATAAATGTTTCATAATCTACAGCCATGTGAAATGGAATATACATAGTAAAGTATGATATTTCAAGGTGTGCTACTATGTATAAATACAGTATGATATTTCCTTTAAACACTGTGCTTACATACATTTACACAAATTACATGCACACAATCACATAAGCTGGCAATAGATGACAAGGCGATATACATCTTCTTTAATCATATCACTGTTTATTACACTTTATGTGTTGCCACGTTTTCTGCTTCATACATTTAGAACTGGGTTAATAATGATGTTACAACATATTATGCAAACATTAATAAAAAATGTTATATCCTGTTACGCAAAGTGAAATTACTGATAAAAGCCACAGGGATTGTGATGTATTTAACCAATTACCAGCACCAGGCACTGTGAAACTTGCCACCCCATGTGCTAATCTTCACACTAATACCTTTTTAAATTACAGTTTATTTCATTTTCAGTACATACGGTAATTTGTAACATGTAATGGTAACATGGAGAAGAGTGATTGGCTGCTGTAGGCTGCAATTAAAAAAAGAAACGTTTATCCAGTGCATAACATTGTTTATTACTCTTCTAACTCTAGGCAAAGCATTATTTTTTGCTATGTATAAGCAATGTAGGCAGGTTGAGTTTCACTCTGCGCAAGCTGGGAAGGTTAGTGTTGTGTTTCCTGATTCTTTTTCTGGCAGGCTTGGTTCTGTGTATTATAAAAGGGACAGGTGTCCGCACCTAAGGGGCTCAAAGACTCACACACAACCACAAGAAGCTATTGGGAGCCTGTGAAAATGATGGGTCCAGAATGACAATTATTGCAAATCTACCCTCAAGACCCTCCCACAGCCTAATGGAGCTGCTGGGACTTGCAGTCCATCCTAGAGATGCCAATCCTGGATATGTCAGGAACCATAAACCAGGTGGAGATAGACAATGAAGTTAAAATCACACCTTTGATAAAATAGCAAAAATAACACAGTTCAGGAATGTAGTCAAAACAGAAGCCAGGGTTTGGATGCCAGAGCAGAGATTAGGAAGCCAGAAGTCAGCAAAGTGAGAAGCAACATCAGGAACATGTAATGAGAGAGAAGTCAGCCAGGCAAAGTCATACACAAGAACACAAGCAGAAACATTGGAGTTATTGACCATGCAAGGGCGACGAGAAAATGAGCTAAGCTGCTTAAATATCCAAAAGGGGCTGGCTGTAGGCTGGACAAATCAGGTAGGTTAATAGTAACCAGGTGAGTCACTGTGGAAACAACGAGTGGCTAGAGCTGCCCGTAAGTAGCAGAAGCCACCCCTGACAGGATACCACCCTCATGGACTCTGCCAAGAATGGACTCTTTCCTGTACAGGTATGCTGGGGCAGCCATAAGCCTGAGTTAGGGACTAGGGATGATAGAAACAGACTTCACAGTATGCTGTCTGTTGTGTTAACTCATTCTTCAGTAAAAACATTTGAAACTTTGCCTGGTCTAAAGTGACTCAAGGAGTGTAATGCAAGTAACCGGCACATATAGTCTACAGCTCAGAACACTAAGCCAGTGTTTCTCAATTCCAGTCCTCAAGGCGCACCAACAGGTCATGTTTTCAGGATTTTCCTCAGATCAAACAGCTGTGGTAATTGGTAAGGCAGTGAAACTGATCAAATCACCCGTGCAAAATATCGGAAAGCCTGAAAACCTGACCTGTTGGTGTGCCTTGAGGACTGGAATTGAGAAACGCTGCACTAAGCACATTGGGGTATGAATATGATGGTACAAGAGTTATTACAGTGGTTACCAGGGGTAACAAAGGTCTCTCTAGCAGCCTGTAGTTAAGCATGTACATGTTACAGGTGGGACAGCTTCTTGCTGTTGTTTTCGGCACTGGAATTGGAGCAGGTCCATCTCCCATAGCAATGGGAGCAGATCAGCATAGTAGAGGTCCCCAGCCTGTACACAGGGAGGGAGAAGGAAGAGCTAATTGAAGTGCAAGCATGGTGTCAGCACTAGGTACACAGTGGGGCTCCATACCATTACTGGGAATGATGTATCGATGATACGCTGGACAGGTGGAGAGTGGAAGGGCTCTGCATCAGTGACCGTGGTGGTGTACAGTACATTATGAGAGTTTATTAGAGTTCAGTCATCTGTTCAAGTAAACGTACCCCATGTGTAAGACAGGGGCAAGGGGGAAAATGGGCAACTGCCCAGGACTCCCATGATTCTGCAAAGCCCTTGCTTTTTTCCCACCTTATACTTAAAGCGGAGGTTCACCCTAAATATAAGCCCTCCCATGTGATCCCATGAGAAATACGGCGCCTGCGCAGTCAGCTCCTAGGTCTGTGCGCAGGCGCCGCATTTTCGCCGAGATTACCCAAGTCCTTTTCGGGTACTTTCGAAAGATGTGACGTGCTATACTGCCGCCGTCCACCGCGGGGTAAAAAAAATAAAATTCAGCATAATACAGTAAGTACATGGATTAAAAAAAAAAAAAAACAGCATACTGGCGCTGACGCCAGTATGCTGGATCACATGGGAGGGCTTATATTTAGGGTGAACCTCCGCTTTAAAGTAGTTGTAAAGGCCAAAGGTTTTTTTTTAATTTTAATGCATTCTATGCATTAACCACTTCCCCACCGCGCCATAAGCATTTTACTGCTACGGCGCGGTGGAGTTACTTTGACACGACGTCCCTGGGACGTCGTCCTTCACTTCCGCGATTGCGCGTCCCCTGGGACGCGCTCGCGAAAGTGTCCATGGATCACGGATCACGGTAAATTGCCGCTGATAGCGGCCGTTTACCACGTGATCGCGCCGTCGAATGACGGCGCGATCACTTGTAAACAAACCGGCGTCATTTGATGACGCCGGTTCCTCCCTCTCCTCCCTCTCCTCTCTGTACAGTGTGCAAGTAGAGGGGGGGGGCGGGGTGTCAGCAGCTGAGCTGTGGCTGGATCTGTGACAAATGCAGTCACAGATCCAGCCATCCCTCAATCCATCCCAGCTCTGCAATCCCCCAGTACCCTGCAATCCCCAGTACCCTGCAATCCCCAGTACCCAGCAATCCCCAGTACCCAGCAATCCCCAGTACCCAGCAATCCCCCAGTACCCAACAATACCCCAGTACCCAACAATACCCCAGTACCCAACAATACCCCAATACCCCAGTACCCAACAATACCCAACAATACCCCAATACTCAGCAATGCCCCAGTACTCAACAATACCCCAGTACTCAACAATACCCCAATACTCGGCAATACCCCAATACTCGGCAATACCCCAATACTCAGAAATACCCCCATACTCAGCAATACCCCAGTACTCAGCAATGCCCCAGTACTCAACAATACCCCAATACTCGGCAATACCCCAATACTCGGCAATACCCCAGTACTCAGCAATACCCCAGTACTCGGCAATACCCCAGTACTCGGCAATACCCCAATACTCGGCAATACCCCAGTACTCGGCAATACCCCAATACTCGGCAATACCCCAATACCCTGCATGATACTTTGCAATACCCCAATACTCTGCAATACCGCCTATGGGGATTTCTAAGTAGCGAAGTTTGGTGCCATTCCACGAGTGTGCGCCATTTTGAAGTGTGACATGTTGGGTATCTATTTACTCGTTGTAACTTCATCTTTCACATTTTGAAAAAAAATTGGGCTAACTTTACTGTTTTGTTTTGTTTTAAGCACAAAACTGTTATTTTTAAAAAACATGCGTTCAATAAATTTCTGCGAAAATACCGTGCGAGATAAACAGTTGTAACGGCCGCCATTGTATTCTCTAGGGTCTTTGCTAAAAAAGCATATATAATGTTTTGGGGTTCTATGTAATTTTCTAGCAAATAAATGATGATTTTTCCATGTAGGAGAGAAATGTCAGAATTGGTCTGGGTGCTCCAGAACGCCTGATGGCGTTCCCTGCATGTTGGGCCTCTGTATGTGGCCACGCTGTGTAAAAGTCTCACACATGGGGTATCGCCATACTCGGGAGGAATAGCAGAATGTGTTTTGGGGTGTAATTTGTGGTATGCATATGCTGTGTGTGAGAAATAACCCACTAATATGACAGAAACAAGTTTTTTTTTGTTTTTTTTTTACAGAATTTTCAGTCGTTTTTCTTTTATAGCGCAAAAAATAAAAAACCCAGAGGTGATCAAATACCACCAAAAGAAAGCTCTATTTGTGTGAAAAAAAGGACAAAAATTTCAAATGGGTACAATGTTGTATGACTGAGTAATTGTCATTCAAATTGTGTGAGCACCGAAAGCTGAAAATTGGTCTGGTTAGGAAGGGGGTTTAAGTGCCCAGTGGTCAAGTGGTTAAGATAACAAGCCTTCTGTGTGCAGCAGCCACCCTCAGTTCCCTCATACTTGCCTGAGCCCCATTTCTATCCAGTGATGTTGCTGGAGTGTCTCAGCTGCCCAGGCTTCCCCTCCTCTTTGGCTAAGACAGCAGTGTGGCACCATTGGCTCCCGCTGCTGTCAAACAAAGTCAGTCAGACAATGAGCAGAGAAAGGGTGCGAGTTGGGGTGATAGCTTTGTGTCTGAATGGACAAAGGGAGCTGTGGCTTGGCTTGGTGCCCCCATAGCAAGTTGTTTGCTGTGGGGACACTCAACAGCAGGAAGGGGCCCGAAGACCAAAGAGGAATCCAAGGAAAGAAGCATCTGGGCTGCTCTGTGCAAAACCATTACACAGGGAAGGTATATAAACGGTAACATGTTTGAATTTTTTAAATAAAAAAAAAATGAGACTTCCACTGACATTTCGCTAAGGGCCCAGTTTGTTTAAAACCAGTCCTGTAGAGCGAGGAAGGGTTACATCCTTTGACAGTTAATTCATAAAAGAAAAAAAAACTTACTGTTGTGATCTATAGATATAGAATCCTATGCGCTGCCACTTATTATAAGAAATAGGAAGCAGCTGCTCACAACTTAAAGCGGATCTCCACCCTAAAGTGAAGATCCGCTGATCGGAACCCTCCCCCCCTCCGGTGTCACATTTGACACCTTTCAGGGGGGAGCGGGGTGCAGATACCTGTCTAAAGACAGGTATCTTCACCCACTTCCGGCCCGCAGTCTCGGGCAAAAGTCGGGTTTTTCCCGTTGTGTGCTGGGAATTCTCGGCTCCCAGCACACAGCAGGAGCCAATCAGCGGGCGCAGCGCAACTCGCGCATGCGCCGTAGGGAACCGGGCAGTGAAGCCGCAGCGCTTCACTTCCTGGTTCCCTCACCGTGGATGGAGGGGGGAGCAGCAGAGAGACGAGCGATCGCTCGTCCTCTGCTGCGGACGCCGCTGGACTCCAGGACAGGTAAGTGTCCTATTTTAAAAGTCAGCAGCTGCAGTATTTGTAGCTGCTGGCTTTTAAAAAAAAAATTCAATGGGCCATCCACTTTAACAATGTGTCTCCACATCTAAAATACAATTGTTTGCAAACATGAAGTGGTGCTAAGCTTCAAAAACTAAAAGAATATTGAAATTATATGAAGTATTTTGAATAGTAATATTACATGTGTCTGATCTCTCAAGGTAGATATTGAATAACGTGAATAATAATAATATTTTATCTACTGAGTTTGTACTTAAAGTGCCAGTGAGGCAACAAACTTATGCAAAATAATGATAAAGTCACGTGGGCTGTGACGCAACTAATCTGGGAAGGAGTTGGGTACATCACTTCCGGTTTTGGGCTGATCCCATGCGATTCATGGTTTCGGATTAATTGATTGATTGATTTTTACAATTTTTTTCCTACACTGATTTGGTTCTGGAATGGACACTATTATATGAAAATCAAGTCACCAAATCGTATTGTTTTTCTCACATTATCACTGTTTTGATTAATGTTTAACCTATTTTTGCACATTTTTGCATTATTTGCAGCACTGGTGTTTTTGGTTGCAATACTCAGTAGGGGTATTATTTTATTGTTGGATTGTAATAAGACATACGAATATTAATTTAATTTGCATTGTTTTGCACATCTTGAAGTTTGTTGCAGCACTGGCACTTTGAGTACAAACTCAGTAGATAAAATATTATTATTATTCATGCTATTCAATATGTACCTAGAGAGATCCGACACATGTAATAATACTGTTTGCAATTCTTTATACGGTTTCAATTAGGGTTGTCCCGATACCACTTTTTTAGGACCGAGTACAAGTACCGATACTTTTTTTCATGTACTCGCCGATACCGAATACCGATACTTTTTTAAATGTCATGTGACAGTTTTCAAACCACAATACAGACTAAGAATATTTTCTTTAGAATTATGAAGAACTCTAACTCAAGACATTATAAAAGAATAAAAATGAGTAAAAATGAATAAAAATGTTTTATTTTCTTGTCACGCAGTAGTAAAAAACTCAAAGAATTTTCACAGAACATGTTGATAAATACAAAAAAAGTATTCTATTTAGGTATCGGGAGCATTTGCGCGAGTACAAGTACTCCCGCAAATACTCGGTATCGGTCCCGATACCGATACTAGTATTGGTATCTGGACAACCCTAGTTTCAATATTCTTTTGGCTTTTAAAGCATAGCGCCACTTCATATTTGTAAACAATTGTACCATAGAGATCTCCCATCATGTCTTTTTCTGACCGACAAAAAACTTTTTGTAGAGTGGGGGGAGGACCAAACTTGTTGAGGTCCTTTTGTCCAAGTGTCGACTGGACCTATATAATGTCTTGTATGGGTGTCTCAGGTATAAGAAGTGAGGCTAAATCTCCCCAATGGGGTCATAGAGATAAAAACACCCTGCAGAAATGTTTAACTCTTTCCCACTCTGTCAAAAAAAAATTAAAATTGGCTAGCGTTTGACTAATCAGATCATTAATGTGTAGTAGACTGTACGTAGCCTAACTGGGGATACAAAATACAATATTCAAACATCACACAATTCTAATAACATTCCCCCTCTATTCAGTCTAAGTACACCCAGACATATGTATGACTGTAAACTCTGGATGAGTGGGATGTTTGTGGCTAGAATTTCATACTAGCACTGGTAGAGCTAAATCACTGAGACAAAGATGACACCAATTCTATAAAACTGCATGGAGGTATTGCCTATACTTAACAGATTGCAGTTATCTATTTTCTGTGGTTGACACGCTAAAAGCAGGAATTTAATTAGCTACCATTGCCAACAATTCCATTAACCACCCCCCTTATAAAAGCACCAAGAAATGTACATCATATATTGTAAAATAAATCATAAACCATTTTTTCTGAATGTTTAGGGATCTATCATTTTCAGAAATTATTAGTGTCTTTATTAGAAATATATATATCACTTACAATTAAGTCATATTCAGTACATAAATATATATCAAGAACATGTACCCTATGAGCATGATGTTGGGTGTACAAGCTTCCCTTGTCCACTATGACACTCGTTGGTACTCATAGAAATCTCTGCCCCGACCTCCAGTACATCAAACATATGCTACTCTGGGAACACCGGAGTGTGCACACATTTTCGTGAATTTATAGTGTTTTACATTTAGGGCTGCCCAGTGCCCACTGTGCGAGAAACGTGGAAAAGAAGTCCCTGATTCCAAAACTGTGTGGCACTATGCAGTTTGGCGTGTGTGAAAATGCATGCCATTGGCAGATGGGTGGGGGTACTATTAACAACTATGCTAGGTTCACACTACTACATGTTGGAAACCTACGCAACATTGTGCACATTCCCAAAATGCAGAGAAATTTGCTGCCATTTAGCAGATGTTAAATGTTAATTGTACCCACAGGTATCTGCAAACACACAACACATACGGCAGCCCCTTAGGCTTAAAGGGTCACTAAAGGAAAAACATGTTTTTGCTGAAATGACTGTTTACAGAGTATAGAGACATAAAAGTTAACTGATTCCTTTTAAAAATGAATAAAAATAGATAAAAATCAATCATATAATGTGCCTCTAGTTTCACTTTCGTTTTTATACTGGTTTCATGTTTCTGTGAAGTAGAGAGAGACACAGAACAAAAACAAACAAATCCAGGGCAGTGTTTTGTTTTTAAAATGATTCTGATTGGTTCTGAGGAGTTTTAGACACACAGCTTGGACCACAGTGAAAAGCTGCCATGAGATTTTTCATAAGGAGCCAGACAAGCAGGAAGTGTGGAGATCAGAGCAGAATTACAGCAACTTCAAAGCAAAAATGAACAATGTGGATATGAAACCAGGACTGCAGTAAGGTAAAGGAAGCAATTTAGCTAAAAAAAAAATTCCTTTAATGCACACTGGACATTATATTAAAGTTATAAAAACGGCAGTAGCTTTGCAGTGAGTTTTTCAACGTTTTTCAACATTTTTGCAATAGCGTTTTTTTGCATTTTCCAGTGTTAGCGTTTTTCAAAACCCACTAGTTTTTTTGCAGCCAAAAAAAAAAACGCCCCAGCCAAAAACAGCTGATAACAGCCTATGGACACATAGTATAACATGCTGGAAAGTTTATTTAATTATCGTTTAATTCGATTATTTTTATTTTTATATGCAAACAACATTAAAACAATACAAACAAATTATCCAAACAGAATTACATGAACCATAAACAGACACTACATACAAAAGGAAAAAACTAAAAACAAAAACTGCTGATAACAGCCTATCTGTGCATGGACACCTTGGACAGCATGCTGGAGAGTTTATTGACTGAAGAAAAAAAAAAAACGTCTGAAGCCAGGATTCAGAAAGCTTTTACGGCGGCGTATCTCCACATACGCCGCCGTAATTTCAAATCTGCACCGTCGCATGTTTACGCCGATTCAGAAAGGCAGTTACGCCTGAATATTTCCAAGATACGCCCGACGTAAGTCTCTTACGCCGTCGTATCTTGTGTGTATATTTACGCTGACCGCTAGGGGTGCTTCGGTAGTTTTGACCTAGATACGCCAATTCAGGAACGTACTTGCGCCCAGCGTATTACTATACGCCGTTTACGTAAGGCGTACGACCGGCATAAAGTTACCCCTGCTATATGAGACGCAGCCAATGTTAAGTATGGACGTCGGAACAGCCGTCAAATTTTACGTCGTTTACATCATTTGCGTAAGTCGTACGCAAATAGGGCTGTGCGTAAGTTATGTTAATGTCGTAGGCAGTGTTCGGCGTATCTTAGGCATTCTATCCGACGTGATTCTGAGCATGCGCACTGGGTTATGTCCACGGACGGCGCATGCGCCGTTCGTTTGGTCATGCATCTACATGGGGTCACGCTTCATTATCATACAACACGCCCCCTACCTGTCTACTTTGAAATACGTGGGCTTACGCCGGCCCATTTACGCTGCACCGCCGTAACTTAGGGCGCAAGTTGTTTCTGAATACGGTACTCGCCTCTCTAAGTTACGGCTGCGTAGCGCATATGAGATGTGTTACGCCTGCCTAAAAATATGCCAGTCTTTCTGAATCCCGGCCCCAGTGTACAACGCCTTAAAATGAATGGGCTGCCCTACATACATCACACAGAAATGCGGCAAAATGCACACACATTCTGGTACATGCACAATTGTGAACCAAGCCTTAATGGCACTGATACATGTCTGCTAAATGGCAGTGCTTTTCTGTGTGCATCAGAAAAGTACAGGCATACCCCACTTTTAAGTACACAATGGGGTTTATTTACTAATGAATGAAGAATGAATGAAGAACTTGTATAGCGCAGCACATGCGAAGTAAATCGCCTCTGGGCGCTTGTTGTTCCTGTCTCCTTTGAGATCAAAAGAGATGCGTCTTAATCTTTCTCCTGAAGACCAAGTAGTTCTCCTCCAGTCTAATGCTGACTGGTAAGGCGTTCCATAGTCTGGGACCTTGGACAGCGAATCTCCTGTCTCCTTTGGACTTGTATCTGGCTTTCGGTATTTGAAGCCGATTTTGATTGTTGGATCGTAGAATACGATTGGGATTGTACATTTTTAATTTTTCGCATAGATAATGGGGAGCATTCCCATGGATACATCTATGCGTTAGACAGAGTGCTTTAAAAGTGATTCTGTCATTGACTGGTAGCCAGTGAAGGGATCTCAACGAAGGTGAGATTGATTCCCAGGGTTTTTTCCCAGTCACAAGTCTGGCGGCCGTATTTTGCACGACTTGAAGACGAGCGATTTGGTACTTGGGGAGTCCGAGGTAAAGGGCATTTGCATAGTCCAATCTGGAGTTTACAATTGCTCCCACCACGACCGCTATGTCCTTCTTCGGAATAAAAGGCGTGAGTCTGCGTAGTAGGCGCAGCAGATAGTGAGATCCGCTGACTACTGCCCCTATTTGTGCGTTCATTGTCATGTCGGAGTCAAAGATGACCCCAAGACTTTTGACTTTGGCGCTAGGGGTGATGACTTTGCCCAGAATGGGCGGGGGGATCCAGGTTGTTATCGGTTGATTCCTGCGCTTGGCGTGAAACAGAAGAAGTTCTGTTTTCGCTCCGTTGAGTTTGAGATAACTCTTTGTCATCCAATCCTCTATCAAAGAGAGGCATGTCTCTAGATCGAGGTGGTGATCCTTTTTATTGCTAATGCGGAAGTACAATTGCGTGTCGTCTGCGTAAGAGTGATATAGCAGTTTTTGGCTGCTGATGATTTCAAAAAGAGGACGCAGATAGATGTTGAATAACATCGGCGACAGGGGAGATCCCTGAGGGACCCCGCACGATAATGTGCGTTGTTCCGAAGTGAATGATCCTTGCTTGACTATTTGCGATCGGTTTTCCAAAAAAGAGGAGAACCAAGATAGATCGCTTTTCTGCGACTTTGGCTACTTTAGCCAGCCGAGTCAATAACAGCTTGTGATCAACTGTGTCAAAGGCTGCGCTTAGGTCCAGCAGAACCAGAAGAGAAGATTCTCCTTCGTCTGCGGCCTCAAGAACGTCGTCCCATATCTTAAGCAATGCTGTTTCCGTCCCGTGTCCGGGACGGAATCCTGATTGCAATGGGTCGAGTAAGTTGTGGGTATCTAGATGCTGTTGCAGCTGCTGTACCACTGCTTTCTCCATTACCTTGGAGAGAACATTTAAGCCTGTTATGGGGCGCCAGTTGAGTGGATCCTTAGGATCCAGGGTGGCTTTCTTCAAGATGGGTTGAATGAAGCCCTCCTTCAGCTGGGAGGGCATTATGCCCTCCCTGAAGGATTGGTTAATAAGCTGCGTGACAGGAGGTGCCAGGATGTCGGCGCATTCCTTCAGCAGTTTGGTGGGGATAATATCATTTGGCGCCGTGCTGTTGCGCAGAGTGCCGATGATATTTTTTGTGGTCTGAATGGAGATGGGTTCCAGCGTGAACTCACCAAACTGTGGTGAATTGTTGCCGGTGCTGTGTAAATGACTACGGGGGGGGGGCTGGGAAGGCAATTGTTCCGCTGAATGCTTTGCCGGATTGCCTCAATTTTGTTAATGAAGCAATCCGATAACTCATCGCAAAATTCTTGTGTATCCAAGTTGGGGGCTTCAAGACATCCTGGATTCATGGTCTGAGTGACCAGCTTGAAGAGTTCGCGGGGGCGATTTAGGGCACCGTTGATAGCCTCAGAAAAATAATTTTTCTTGGCTTCGAAGATTTGCTTGTAGTATTTTCTGGTTATTGCCTTGTAAATCGCGAGGTTCTCATCTGAGGAGCTTCTCTTCCAGGCTGCTTCTGCCCTTCTGCGCTCTTGCTTCAGTAACGCCAGCTGGTTGTTGAACCAGCCGGAGTTATGTTTCCTGATCTGGGTCTTTCGTTTCGGCGCTATCAAGTCAGCTGACTGCAATAGTGCTGTGTTTATGGCCTCTAGTGTTTCTTCCGCTGTTTGGTGCGGCTGAATTGTGTTTATTTTTACCCCTAACGTAGTTTTGAAGAGTTCCGAGTGGAGCTTCTTCTGACATCTGGTCCAGTGTGTTGTCACTGGATTTGATGTTTTTGTTAAGGGGGGGAATTCGGAAATAATGAATTTAATTGCATGGTGATCTGTCCATGGCAATGGTTCATTTTACTAAAGCTGGAAAGCGCAAAATCAGGATCCCTTCTGCATAGAAACCAATGAGCTTCTAACCCCAGCTTGTTCAATGAAGCCTGGTAATAAAACCTGGAAGCTCATTGGTTTCTGCTCAGAAGTGAGCCAGAGTTTGCACTTTCCAGCTTTAGTAAATAAACCCCATTGTGTACTTAAAAGTGGGGTACGCCTGTACTTGATTTTGTGCATGTCCTGGACAGGCTATAGTGTGAGCCGAGTCTCAGTTTCATGAGCTCCAATGACGTGAGCTTACATTCTTAAGCCGTGTACACACGATTGGTTTGTCCGATGAAAACGGTGTCTATCGGTGTTAAAAAATAGAACATGTTTTAAATTTTTCCTATGGATAAAAAAACTATATAAAAATCTGTCTGTGTTGGAACTCCATCAAATAAAAATCCACGCATGCTCAGAATCAAGTCGACGCATGCTCGGAAGCATTGAACTTAATTTTTTTCGGCTCGTCGTAGTGTTTTACGTCACCGTGTTTTGGCACAGACGGATTTTTGACTGATGGTGTGTAGGCAAGACTGATGAAAGTCAGCTTCATCGGATATCCGACGAAAAAATCCATCGGATTGGATTCCATCAGATATCAGGTGTGCATGTACAGTAGGTACGGCTTGCAGCGCTGTACACTTCCATCACAACGGGCGGCAGTGTCTGCCTCGTTGTGATGGCAACCAAAATAATCACTGGCGTCATCACGTCCATTTCCGGTTTCAGAATATCGCGATAACAAGCGGTGGCCATCCACACTGACGCCTGGGAATTCTGACACATAGCTCCTAGGAGACAGTGCGCTGCCAGATATGATGGGCATATCCGCGGGTGGCAGAGACCGGAAACTCCATTAGAAACTGGAATATCAAGGTAACCTTTAGGGGGAAAAAATTAATAATTTCCATTGCAAAAAGATTATGCTGCAAGAATGCTTATAATGCTAAGTTATACAATTGTGTGGAACTCCGCTTTAACATATTTCAATAAAAAATAATGACAAAATTGTAAAAAGAGCTCTATTAGGTGTAATAATAGAAATAATACTGCCGTGGACTCTCCATGGCATGTTGACCCTTTTAGCATAATCTCACAGCAAGAAATGTGTTCTTTTATTTGCTTTGTTCCTAAATAATTTAGAAAAAGCAAAATTTTGCACTTAGATACCTTCCTATTCATGACTTGGCACTCAGCTCTTTTGTACAGAAGACCAAAAAATACTCATTAGACATTCAGCTACAGAAAAAAAAAATGTTTCTGGACATGCCGCACACAGAGAGAAATGACTGGGAATAAACAGAACGAAATATGTAACAAACTGGCTTAAGTGCTTGTCAATGCAACCACATTCACCCACAGGTAATGAGGATATGGCCGTGCAAAGGAGTCTCTTCATTCAAAGAAAAAACATATATTTGTTAAAGAGGGGTTCCAACCACAATTATAATTTTTTAAATGTATGTCCCTTCATCATGCGTTTTTTTAATATAAATCCGATCACTTACTATTTTACAATCCGCCACACTTTTCACATAGTTATTAAAAAAAGATTTTTAAAGTTTATAAAACTAGGTCCACATGGTTGTTATTTTGCTTGTGGGCATTGTGAAGCCTACAAGCACTTACTTCCTGGAAGTCTTGGATGGTGAGTGATAATTGGGTAGCGAACTGCATCCTGGGAAATGATGACACACATTTCCCAGGAGCATTAGAGGGAGATGATGTCAGAACCCTAGGTGATTCCAAGGGCAGATTTTGTGGGACCGCATAGCAACAGGCATTTCCAGATGAGTAAAAAAAATGTTTTTTTTTTTAGTTTTTTAGGTCTAATAAGCACAATAATGAAAAAAAATTGGGATGGAAACTCACTTGCTCCTAAAGTTGTGGCGGCGTAGCGAAAATGGGCCGGCGGAATTCAAATTGGGTGGGTAGGGGGGGTGTAGTATTTAAACTAGGCGCGATCCCGCGGCGAACGCACTGCGCATGCGCCGGCCGTCAATGTATCCCAGTGCGCATGCTCCACATTAGGACGGTGTTTTCTACGTGAACGTCAATGACGTCAATCCCCATTCACAGACGAGTTACGCAAACGACGTGAAACTTTTTCAATTCGACGCGGCCATACTTAACATAGGATATGCGTGCTTTTTGTTGCTTTTTCTTTACGCCAGGAAACCCCTTACGGAAACGGGCCTGCGTATGTTCGTGAATTGCTGTATCTCGCTGATTTACATATTCTCGGCGTAAATCAGCGGTAACGCCCCAAGCGAACATTTTAAAATTGCAGTTCCGATACGACGGCGAAATACAATTACGCCGCTCGTATCTGGACTCAATCCCGGCGTATCTTGTTTTCTGAATACAGAAAACAGATATGCCAGCATAGGTTAGAAGTTACGCGGCTTATCTAGACATAAGCCGCGTAAATTCTACCTGAATCTGGCCCTAAAAGTACAAAGTGAACTTGAAATTGCACTGAAAGTGCACTTGGAAGTGTAGTCGCTGTAGATCAGAGGGGGACAAGGAAAATAAAAAACAGCATTTTAGTTTGTATATGATTGGATGATAAAATCAGCAGAACTTCCCCTCATTTCAGATCTACCCCTCAGATTTACAGCGACTGCACTTCCAAGTGCTCTTTCAGTGCAATTTCAAGTGCACTTTGCACTTGTAGTGCAAAGTGGATTTTCCTTTCGTAAATAACCCCCAGTATGTTCCACTTATGGTACAAACTGAATTGCCTTGGGGGGGAAAAGAAAGTTATTTTCCACTATGCAGTTCTAATCATAATATGATTATTGAATTAGATAATACATAGATATTGACATGTATATGCTGGATAGGAATGCTCAAGTCTCAATGCACATTTCTACTGTTAAAGTGCTACCTATCAAATCGTAAAACATTCCAACAACTACTTAGTGTAAATCTTACTAGAGACTTTGCCTTATGGACTGACATACATTAAATGATCTTTGCCTGCAGTTGCCCTAAACAAAATTGTTCAAGTTGTACAAGTGTACCTGTCAAGGCAATAAAGGAGGGTGGCGAAAGATGGACACAGACCATCCAGGACGTATGGGGAAACATTAATAGTGTTGCTCACGAATATTCGCATTGCGAATATTCGCTATGAATATTGCATATTCGAGTATTCGCGAATAACTCGAATATTGCGGCGAATATTCGTATTTTTTCAAATTTATTTTTAAAACAGATCACATCCTAGTGATCTCCATCGACGTCTAAAAGCATTGCTGGTATGATTAGAGAGAGACCCTGGGCCGAGTAGCTGATGCGATTCTTTTATGTTGCCGAAAATTCGCATTGCGAATTTTCGGCAACATAAAAGAATCGCATCAGCTACTCTGCCCTTCTTTTGCATCAGAGCCAATCAGAATAACTCGAATATTCGGCAAAAGGAATATTGCGCGATTATCTTCTCCGCCCTTCTTTTGCATCAGAGCCAATCAGAATAACTCGAATATTCGATGCAAAAGAAGGGCGGAGAAGATAATCGCACAATATTCCTTTTGCCGAATATTCGAGTTATTCTGATTGGCTCTGATGCGCCAGCTAACTCTTTTTTCTGCTGTACCAGAGAAACCAATCAGAATAACTCGATCGCATAACTTCGGCAAACGGAATATTGCGCGATGAGTATCTTCTCCGGCGCCTTCTTTTGGTATAGGCGGATCAATTCACGATCGCCAAAACGTTCAGAATAATGTGACTCGAATATTCATCGCAAAATTTGGAATATGTGCGCATGATTATTCATTCTCCCGCCCTTCTTTTGCCCCCTTTATTCTCAGCTTGCTCTTTTAAGTAGAGCGTTACTCCAGAGCAAAGATGCTCTGGACTACCTGAATCTGGCCCTTAGTGTTTAGTGCATATTAGTTTAGTAATACAGGAAATGATCTCCGTTTATGAGAATTTCGCAATCATTTTCGCATTAGCTAAATTTCGCAAATTTTTTTTTGGATAAAATATCACGAATATTCGATATTAGCGAATATTCGCGAATATTCTTCTATATATTCGCGCAATATCGCGAAATTGAATATGGCGTATTCCGCTCAACACTAAACATTAAAGAAGAGTTTGTGTCATTCATTAGTTTATTAACCACTTGCTTACTGGTCACTTAAACCCCCTTCCTGCCCAGGCCAATTTTCAGTTTTTAAATTTTTAGCACAAAAAATTAAAAAAGACAGAACATGTTGGAAAAAAAATTGAAAACAGGTAATTTTCCTCTCTCATTGAGCTACACTGATGAGGCTGCACTGATGGGCACTGATGAGGCAGCACTGATGGGCACTGAGAGGTTACACTGATGGTGACTGATAGATGGCAGTGATGGGCGGCACTGAAGGGCACTGATGGGTGGCACTGATGGGCATTGGTAGGCGACACTGATAGGTGGCACTGATAGGTGGTACTGATGATAAGGCACTGATAGGTGGCACTAGTGGGCATTGATAGGTGACACAGGTGGGCACTGATATGCACCTGTAGGTGGCACTTGTGGGCACTGGCAGGTGGTACTGGAGGGCACTGGATGGCAGCAGTGTCTCTCCCTGTTCAGAACCGATGTCCCTCTGTCAGAAGCCAGAGATCGGCTTTTTTTCCCCTCGTGCTGTTAGCGCAAGGAAAAAAAATCCAATTACCGATCTTCTGTTTACATAACATGATCAGTTGTCATTGGCTAACAGGTGATCATGTGGTAAGGGATCTCCTTGACTTGGCGATCACAGAATGTGCTGCGTCCCCCAGCGTGGGCATGCAGGCAGCTCATGCATGGGAGGACATCTATTAACGCCCTTCCGGCAATTAAGGCCCGATCTGTAGCCATCTTTCGGAAGGTGATTAAAAGTCAGAAGCTACAAAATGTGTATCTACTGACTTTTAATAAACAGCCACTCACCTGTCTCACGGTCCAGCAATGTACTCAGCGCAGCTGTGTTCTCCCCATGTCCTCCCTCGGCGGCGGCGGCGGCATCTCTACTATGGGCACTTGGCTGTGACAGCCAAAACCTTGGCAGACCAAAATTGACCAAAACTGTGACCCCATGATCACCAATACAGTAGTTCTAATTCACAAAAAAGGGACGTAAGGGTTTCTGGTATAAAATATCAGAAAAGATAAAGTAATGCCTTATGTATTACCTCTATACTGGGAGGACTATACAAGGAAATACCACCAATCATAAAGGACATTGATTTAGCTTAAGCTGGCTGTAGGCATTAGAGAGCAATGGAGGAAGGAGGATTCCAACAAGCAAAATAATTGCATTTGTACAAGGATTCCTAACCTCAGGGCCGATCCAACCTATAGGCTCACTATGCAAGCCGCTTAGGGCCCCGCAAAGCTGCGGAGGGCCCCCCAAATTACTAGAGGTCCCCTCCACTTCTCACTTTAATGTAAGATGTAATTTCCGACAGCAAAACACCCCCACCCCCGCTTCTCAACTTTAATCTTTAATGTGACATGTCACTGTCGGCAGTGCAACCGTTTCCATTTTCGGCAGCGCCCAATCCCCCCCCCCCCCCCCCCCGCGCTTCTCAACTTTAATGTGACATATCATTTTGCTTAGGGCCCCAGGGAGGTCAGGATCGGAACTGCCTAACCTACCTTATGGATGTGCTGCCCACAAACATTCAGGCACAGCCTCATTGAAATCATTGTCGCCTGATCCTTTAGACACGCTTTTACCTAAAGTAGGTTACCAAAACTGAAAATAATTTAGAGCCTATCTAAGGATTACTGTATACCAATTGCAAAGCAGATCCGTTTTAGGTGAGCTTATGAATAGCTAGCCCTGCATAATAATGTAAAATAAATAAAGCAACACCCACGTACATGGACAATTAAAAAATAATAAAAAATGTTTGCTATAATAAAAGCACCACTTCAATATGTGTAAAACCTTTCCTTGGTTTGCCCCCTGGGAGCCCTTCAACCCAAACGCTTCATATGCAAATACAGACATCGGCTTCTAGTTGGTTTCGGCAAGCCTGCCACATCTCAAACATTGCATGCACTTCAGTCATCCAAGAAAGCTGCCAGTCAAGTTGCATTTAAAGACTCCTGTCCTCTGCAATAAATGCTTCCAAGTTGCTGGCAACCAAAGCATTTAAAACGTGATGGGGTAGTGTGGTTAGGTCAAGCATGAAAAACAGAAGTCCTCTTAGGCAGAAAGGTCTCTTGTACTCTGTTCAATAAAACAAGGTAACATTTAGGCACATATCTTTCTTGCATCAGGTCCTCTTTTCATCTTCAAAAAGTTGGGAGGCCTCAGGAAATCTTCCAACAGGGACATTTGTTGCAGTGACAACTGTCTAAGAAGGTGTTTCCCTCACTTTCGAGAGATGTTTGGGTTGATTTACTAAAGGCATATAGGCTGTGCACTTTGCAAGGTGCTAATGCCCGCTGCGTGTGCAGTTGTCCCAGAGTTTAGTAAATGATCAGGTCTGTTGACTTCCATTATCCAATCATGCGCATCAGTGATTGGGTATTCCTTGCAAAGTGAAGCTTTACCTTATTTAGAAAGCGCTGGAGCAACTGCACGTGCAGAGGTCTTTACTGAATCAATCCCTTTGTTACAATTGTGTGCTTTCACACAAGCGGCAGTAAAAAAGCAGGCCGCTGAGCCGCGGTTTTACTGCTGCTGGTTGCCCACCAAAGTGCTACTATCGCAACCTGTGAGCGCTGCACACATGCTGGGGCCACTGACGCTTTGCTTTCCATCCAATGCATTTTTAACTTGGGTTGCAGAGTTCAGCAGGCAGCACGACTATTAAACTAACCCACTGAGTTCAATAGGAGGGCATCATAACCGTGAGCCAAACATTCAATCCTGTACTTACAATAATATTACTTATTTTTCTCTTAGAGCCGTTTCACACAGGGGCGACCTGGGATCCAACTTGAAGTTGCCCCAAGTCGTCCCAAGTCGTGTGGTTGAGAAAATCAATGGAAGTGAATGGAGCTGTCTTAATACACACTACTGCAGTCGCTTCGACTTCATAAAAGGTTCCTGTACTACTTCAATCAGACTTCTAGGCAACTTGTACCCATTGATTTCAATGGAAGTCGCCTCAGAAGTTGGATCACTGTCTTAACAACAATACAGGAAGATAACATACATTTCTCAGGCAAACCCCTCCCGCCCACAGATCTGATTGTTGTTTGATTGTCCACTGGAAAGCCTCCAGTCCTGGAGGCGACTTGAAGTTGCCTTGTACTGTCCTGGAGGCGACTTGAAGTTGCCTTATAAGTTGCCTGATGATTCATACTCAAGTCGTGTCCAAGTTGCCTCCCAAAGTCGTGCTGGAACTCGTGTTGCCCCTGTGTGAACCGGCTCTTAATTAGATGTTTCTTACTACACTGCATTCCACCTCGTTTCTTGTTTCAATAAATCCAGCCTATAGTGTGTACATACAGTACAGACACTTACATGCAAAATATGAAAAGTAGCCATTTATAAAAACAAAGCAAAAAAAAAAAAAAGAATACACATAAACGTAAGTAACTGCTATATTTTCTATACTAAAAATACATCAAGAAATAAGTTATTACACAAAGAAAAATAATATAATGGTTTACAAGGAAGGGTAACAACTCTAGTTCTGCAAATGTTTTTCCAGCTACAGTTTATGTACATCTATCCATTTGTCTCGTATGAGCTTCCTAAATGGGAGAATGGAGAATGGAGAAAACTAGGACATAACAAGAAAACAAAAGACAAACATGGTGCTGTAAATAGAAGTACATAGCTCCATTGATAACCATGCTGCAGGGCTTCCCGCGTGTTATATATGACAGGACTTAGATCTGCTGCAGTAACGATTGCCCAGTCTGTGGCTCAGATGGGAACATATGTTCTACAAGAAACACATTTCAAACATGCTTTCTGCAGTTTTACACACGCTTGTTGAATGTGTTTAATAACCCCTTCCTCCCGGCCCCTTAAGAGTAATTAAAGCCAGGAGACAAAGGCGGGCATTTAGGTCACGTGACCACTGTGATAGGCTGTCATATAGTCACATGATTGGAATGCTCTTGGTCGCAAGTATGCATCGGGAGCTTACTGATCCCGCTGGCTACCATGCTGGGAGCGCACTCTCGGCGTCAAGGCCCACCCGCCGAGAGGCCACATATATACGTGTCCAGCTGGTGCCAAGGGGTTAATATTAAACACACAGTAGCCATTTAACAAATGATATAATAGGTGTTCACTTATGTAGAGTATGTTCCAGCCCTACCACAGCTTTCAACTATTTGAGATGGGAATGAGGGACGCCTATTAGCAAAAGTATGTAGGCATAAGACACACCCTCTACCACGCCCTCTTAAAGGATAATTATACAAAAAAAATATTAGTTAACCACTTAAGGACCCCCGCACGCACATATACGGCCACAGAATGGCACGTACAGGCACAGGGGCGTAAATTTACGTCCCCGCCTAAGTGCGGTTCGGGGGTCCCATCGGGACCCCCTCCGCGGCGTGCGGGGGTCCCCCTGGCTCCGGGAGCGATCCGGGATGAGCGGGCGGATGTCAGCGCTTACCCGCCCCCCCACGATCGCTCCCAGCCAATGCGCGCGCTCCCAGCTCCTGTCACTTCCTCCTCCTGTGTTTACACAGGAAGGAGGAAATGATGTAATCTCTCATCACAGCGGTGTTTCCCACCGCTGCTAATGAGAGAAGACATCACAAGTAAGTGTGCACCAACACAACACTGACACACACTCACATAGGCACATTAACCCCTTGTGATCGCCCCCCCCCCCCCACCCCCCTGTCACAGTGTCACGGAATGCAGTGATCTAATCACTGCATTTAGTGTCAGTGTGACAGGCAGTGTAAAAAACAGTTAGTGTTAGGTCCAGGGTAGCCCCCCACCCCCCCTAATAAAGTTTTAACCCCTGATCACCGCCCTAGTTAACCCTTTCACTCCCTATTGCCAGCATCACTAAGCGATCATTTTTCTGATCGCTGTATTAGTGTCGCTGTTCCCGCTAGGTAGCTATTTTTTTTATTGCGATTTTTTTTTTTACTAAAGACATGTGGCTAAATACATTTTGGCCTAAATGTTTGACTAAAATTTCGTTTATTTGATTTTTTTTTTAACAAAAAGTAAAAAATAGTGTTTTTTTTTCAAAAATTTCGCTCTATTTTTGTATATAGTGCAAAAAATAAAAATCGCAGAGGTGATCAAATACCACCAAAAGAAAGCTCTATTTGTGGGAAGAAAAGGATGCAAATTTTGTTTGGGAGCCACGTCGCACGACCGCGCAATTGTCTGTTAAAGCGACGCAGTGCCGAATCGCAAAAACACCTTGGGTCATTTACCAGCGTATTGGTCCGGGTCTTAAGTGGTTAAACCCACAATTCACTTTTTTTACCACTACTATTCCTTTATATTGGCTCTTGACATTTACAAATGCAGCAATTTAAAAATTGGATGAAAGGTTTAGCACTGGGAAACAGTTTTTAAAAGATAAATAGTGCATTGTATATACATCTAAATAGATCAGACCAAAATGAGGGACAAATGAGGAGAAAAGAGGGAGAGGGGGACTTTGTTCCAAATCAGGGACAGTCCCTCAAAATCAGGGACAGTTGGGAGCTATGTACTGAGTATTCATAGTTTTATAATCTGCATACATTTTTCAAATTAAAGTGGAATAAAACCCCAAACTACAAATATAATATGTTGCAGCTTACCAATCATTAGATGTGGTGGCTGCATCAGTTTTCTTTTCTTATGCCTTGCTTACACGATTTCCGACAGGAAAAGATCTGTTGGAAATCCTGGCGGAAAACCAAGAACTTTTCCCCTGTACACACGAGACATTTTCCCATCGGGAAAACTCAGATGAGAGCTATGGTCGGGAATCCTGACCGTGTGTATGCTCCATTGCGTTTTTTCCCATAGGAAAACTGCCAAAAACTGCCGGGAAAAAGTCGGCCAGGGATCCCAGCGGGAAAAAAAGTGCCCCCAAGGCCAGATAAAGGCAAGAAAAGGGTTACATCTGGCTCCTGGGCCACAGTTTGGAGTCTCCTGATCTAGAGTGTAGGCACTCGCTTTTTTAGTCCGGCAGTTTACCCATCAGAAAAACTGCAAGGAACATACACACGGCCAAAAGCTCTCCTCCCAGTTTTCCCATCAGGAAACCTGGCCGTGTGTACGAGGCTTGAGGCTTTTTCCTCTCTGTTTACCAAGTGATCTGGCCAGTAAAACATCTCCTCTATTAGAGTGCCTACACTCTAGATCAGGAGACTTCAAACTGTGGCCCAGGAGCCAGATGTAACCCGTTTCTTGCCTTCTGGTCCTGGGGGCACTATTCCCACTGATATGCGACACTATTCTTTTTTTTTTTTTTTAATCTCTTCATTGTTTTAAGCATAAGTCAAAACAAAAACAAAACCAGGATTGGGCCTTCCTGAACCATAAAAAACAAAACAACAAACCAAAACCAAGGTGATGTGCTAAGTAGTGCTCACTATTGACAAGTCAGTACCAGAGTAAATGAAGCAGATGTTCCAGGCCCCCAACCTATTAGGACACATTCAAGGTAATAAAACTTAAGACAGCCCCAGCCTCTAGCCCAGTCTTAAAGGTCAGCAGGCACTTTGCAGTGGTGTCATCTTCTAGCCATCTGGTCCAAATGTTATCAAACTTCGGAGAGCAACCTCTATTGGCATACGTAGCCAGGCCCTCAATGATGCACACCAACTCCCCTCACTCACCGCTCGGTGCATGGGCTCCCACAGGCTTCTGGGAAATAAGAAAGGAATATCCAAAGAGGCTGCAGGAGCAGGGTATGCCATTTTTTGGGGTGGGGGTCACAGTAAAAAAAAAAACAAGGGGGGGGGGCATAAGCTTTCTTTTGGCAATATTGTTTTGTAATAATTATTTTCTTTTTTTAATCTATAGACAAAAATACATAAATCAATGAGAATATGTAGCTTTTTTCTATTTTGACCAGTGTTGATTAATAAAAGTAATTTTAACATAAAAACAAAGGTATGCAATTTATGCTATGAATCAGGGGTAGGCAACCTTTTGAGCACAATGTGCAGATTTTTTTTTTAAAGAAATTGAGCGAGCTGATTTTATAACAAAAAAATGTCAACTTCACACTTCACACTGTCAATCACAAACATGATTTTTTATAAAGTAAATGCTTTATTAGTAAGAAATTAACATCACGAACTCTCACGCCTCAAATCAGCCCCAATTCCTGCACCTTCACACCTCAGATCACTGTCCCCCTGCACATCTGCCCCACCTTTGTACCCCCTGCTCATCTGCTCCACCTCTGTACTCCCTGCACATCTACCCCACCTCTGTACCCCCCTGCTCATCTGTCCCACAAGTGTAACCCCCTGCTCATCTGCCCCACCACTGTAACCCCCTGCTCATCTGCCCCACCACTGTACCCCCCTGCACATATTTCCCACCTCTGTACCCCCTGCACATCTGCCCCACCTCTGTACCCCCTGCACATCTACCCCACCGCTGTACCCCCTGCTCATCTGTCCCACAACTGTAACCCCCTGCTCATCTGTCCCACCACTGTAACCCTCTGCTCATCTGCCCTACCACTGTTACCCCCTGCTCATCTGCCCCACCACTATAACCCGTAACCCCCTGCTTATCTGCCCCACCACTGTAACCCCCTGCTCATCTACCCCACCACTGTACCCCCCTACATATTTCCCACCACTGTCTGCCCCACCTCTGTACCCCCTGCTCACCCCACCGCTCTGCCCCACCACTGTATCTGTCCCACCCCCCTGCTCATCTGCCCCACCCCCCTGCTCACTGCCCCACCACTAACCCCCTGCTCATCTACCCAACCACCCCACCACTGTACCCCCTGCCCCACCACTGTACCCCCCTGCTCACCCCCACTATAACCCCTGCTCATCTACCCAACCACTGCCCCACCACTGTAACCCCCAGCTTCCCCCACCACTGTTCCCTGTTCATCTGTCCCACCACTGTAACCCCCTGTACATCTGCCCCATCACTGTATCATCCTGCTCTTCTGTTATACCACTGTAACCCCCTGCTTATCTGTCCCACCAATGTTCCTCCTTTCTCATCTGCCCCACCACTGTACCTTCCTGCACATCTGCTCCACTGCCATACCCCCATGCTCTTCTGTCTCACCGTTCAACAATCTTCTCATCTGTCTTACCAATGAATTATCTGCTTATCTGTCCCACCACTGTAACCCCCTTTCTCATCTGCCCCACCACTGTACCTCCTGCACATCTGTCATACATCTGTTCCCCATGCTCTTCTGCCCCACCACTGTATTCATGTGTTCCACTGACCTACCCACATTCTCCTTTACACCACCTCTGTACCCTCCTGCTCCTCTGCCCCACTGCTAAAACCCCCTGCTCATCTGTCCCACCAATGTACCTCCTTTCTCCTCTGCCCCAACACTGTTCCCCCCCCCCCCTGTACATCTGCCCCACCTCTGTACCCCCTGCTTTTCTGCCCAACCACTGTAACCTCCTGCTCATCTGTCCCACCAATGCACCTCCTTCCACATATGCCCCACCCCTGTAAACCCCTGCTTTTCTGTCCCACCGCTGAACCTCCTTATCTGCCCCAACACTGAACCCTCCCTGCGCATGTGTCCCACCACTGTAGCCCCTTCTCACCTGGCAAAACACAATACCCCCACTCATCTTTCCCACCACTGTAACCCATTTCTATTCTGCCCCATCACTGTACCCCCCTACTTGTCTGTTCCACCGCTGAACCCCCTTGTCATCCCTCCCACCACTGTACCTCCTGCACATCTGCCCCACCGCTGTACCCCCTTGCTCTTCTGTCTCACTACTGTAACACCCCTGCTCATCTGTCCCATCAATGTACCCCATTTCTCGTCTGCCCCACCACTGTACCTCCCTGCACATCTGCTCCACCGCCATATCCCCATGCTCTTTGGTCTTACTGCTGAATCACATTCTCATCTGTCCTAACATTGAACCCATCTGCTCATTTGCCCCACCTCTGTACCCCCTGCACTTCTGCCCCACCACTGTAACCCCTTGCTCATCTGTCCCACCAATACACCTCCTTTCACATCTGCCCCACTGCTCTACACCCCTGCTTTTCTGTCCCACCACTGGACCCCCTTCTCGTCTGCCCTAACACTGACCCCCATGCTCTTCTGTCCCAATGCTGAACCCCTTCCCATCTGTCCCACCACTGTACACCCTATTTTTCTTGCCCAACACTAAACCCCTCTGCTCTTCTATCCCACTGCTGAACCCCTTTCTCATCTCTTCCACCCCTTTACCCTACCCCCTTCACATCTGCCCCACCGCTGTACCCTCCTGCTCATCTGCTCCACCGCTGTACCCTCTTCTCATCTATGATATGCATGATATGCAGAGTGGTGAAAGGTAGCAAAGATAAGACACATCTACCTGTCTTGGCACACTCATCCTTCTGATCCACCTCTCGCATCCAGCCCACATGCTTCTATGTGATGTTACATACAAGCATCTGGAATAGAGGAGCAATGATGAGCTCAGGTCAGGGGATATTTCCTGAAAGCAGTGGGCAGGATCATAGGTTGGGCCCCCTCAGCTGAGATAAAGTGGTTGGGTATGATTTTAATTGCGCTGCATACTGTCTGTGGCTTAAAGGAACACAGAGTGCAGAGGGGTTCAGTAGTACAGTAAGTGAAGCTAAGTTTTAGGAATAATTTAAACAAAGTTCCCAGAAGCTCAACAGTAATTCCACAAACTGTCACTTGATTGTGGTTTTCTCAATCACAGTGAAATCCCTTTTTTCTTAGATCGGAAGTGGTAACCAAGTGAATCATCTTCCTCCAAATGGTGGACGGGACTAGCAGGACTGTGATTGGCTTTAGTAATGGCCAATGGCCAATCATACCTAATGGACAGGCGGATCAGAGAGGACCGATCATGTAAAAAGGGGTCTGTTGTCCTATGTCCCTTTATTAACCACTTGAGACCCGAGCCTGTTTTTCAGATTCGGTGCTTACGAGACTAAAACAGTTTTTTTTGCTAGAAAATTACTTAAAACCCCCAAACATTATATATATTTTTTTTCTAACACCCTAGAGCAGGGGTGGCAAACACAAGGCCCGCGGGCCGAATCCGGCCCGCCAGGCCTTGCCATGTGGCCCGCGCGGCGGTGGCAACAGATTGTTACCGATCCGTGACACCATGCGATCCGCTTCCGCAGCCTCGGCCATAGGAAAGTCCCCGGCTTCGGCCTAGCTCCGGAGCGGCGGCCATCTTGGTACACCCGGCGGCGGCTGTCCTCGTCAGGAAGTGACGTTTCGCCGCCGCCATCTTGCTCCACCCCAGTCGGCTTGCCTAGTAACCAGTGCACGGCGTGACACTCTGCACCGCCTCAGCTCACTGATTACAGGCCCGGGACCACAACCGCAGACAAGAGGAGAACTGCGAGATCTGCACCTGCAGGTAGGAGAGACCATCACCCGGGGAGCATGGCTGTCTGTACTGAGCGGAGGAGGGGGATACCTGTGACACCAGAGAGGAGAGGAGGGGGACCAGTGTCACTGGGGCTCCTCACCTCTCTGGTGTCACTGGGGTCACCCTCCTCTCCTCTCTGGTGTCACTGGGGTCCCCCTCCTCTCCTCTCTGGTGTCCCTGGGGTCTCCAACCTCTCTGGGGTCCCCCTCCTCTCCTCTGTGGTGTCCCTGGTGTCCCCAACCTCTCTGGGGTCCCTCTCCTCTCTGGTGTCACTGGGGTCCCCCTCCTCACCTCTCTGGTGTCACTGGGGTCACCCTCCTCTCCTCTCTGGTGTCACTGGGGTCCCCAACCTCTCTGGGGTCCCCCTCCTCTCTGGTGTCACTGGGGTTCCCCTCCTCTCTGGTGTCACTGGGGTCCCCCTCCTCTCTGGTGTCACTGAGGAGAGGAGGGGGACGCCAGTGACACCAGAGAGGAGAGGAGGGTGACACCAGAGAGGAGAGGAGGGGGACCCCAGTGGCAACAGGGAGGAGAGGAGGGGGGACAACAGAGAGGAGAGGGGACACCAGTGACACCAGAGAGGAGAGGAGGGGGGACACCAGAGAGGAGGGGGGACACCAGTGACACCAGAGAGGAGGGGGGACACCAGTGACAGCAGAGAGGAGGGGGGGACACCAGTGACAACAGAGAGGAGGGGGGAGACACCAGTGACAACAGAGAGGAGGGGGGGGACACCAGTGACACCAGAGAGGAGGGGGGGACACCAGTGACACCAGAGAGGAGGGGGGACACCAGTGACACCAGAGAGGAGGGGGGGGACACCAGTGACACCAGAGAGGAGGGGGGGACACCAGTGACACCAGAGAGGAGGGGGGGACACCAGTGACACCAGAGAGGAGGGGGGGACACTCCTGAACCCTGCGCTCCCTACGCAGCGCACTCCTGAACCCTGCGCTCCCTACGCATCGCAAGAAAACTGGAGTGCAGATATAACCGGCCCTTTGAGGGCAACCAAACTGCTGATGCGGGCCCCGATGAATTTGAGTTTGCCACCCCTGCCCTAGAGAATAAAATGGCAGTCATTGCAATACTTTTTTTCACACCGTATTTGCGCAGCGGTCTTACAAGCGCACTTTTTTTTGAAAAAAAAACACTTTCTTGAATTAAAAAATAAGACAACAATAAATTTGGCCCAATTTTTTTATATATTGTGAAAGATAATGTTACGCCGAGTAAAATGATACCCAACATGTCACGCTTAAAAATTGCGCCCGCTCGTGGCATGGCGTCAAACTTTTACCCTTAAAAATCTCGATAGGCGATGTTTAAAAAATTCTACAGGTTGCATTTTTTTAGATACAGAGGAGGTCTAGGGCTAGAATTATTGCTCTCGCTCTAACGATCGCGGCGATACCTCACTTGTGCGGAATGAACACCGTTTTCATATGCGGGCGATACTCGCATATGCGTTCGCTTCTGCGCGCGAGCTCGTCGGGATGGGGCGTTTTAAAAAAAAAATTGTTTTGTTTTCTTATTTGTTTTAATTTATTTTTACATTTTTTTACCCTGAAATAAAAAAAAAAAATTGATCACTTTTATTCCTATTACAAGGAATTGATTTCAATTATCAGTCTGATAAGTTCCAGGTTGGTGACTCAGAAAGTATTGAGGCCAGAGAATAATACTTGGTACACACAATAAGATTATCAGACAAATGATCGTGTTCTTTTTTTGCATGCTAGTCTCATATCAAAAAGGACAGCCATAGATGGTGCAAATTTCTTTCCCGCAACCATGGGTTGCAAGATTTTTTTTACATGATTCCCCCATCAACACAGTCAGTGTTAGGGTTGCCCCCTCATCCCTTTAAACCCGAACACATTTTAATTACACAGATTCTGGGGCAAATTTAATGTAGATAAGGCACTAAGTGAGTTTAATTACCACCTTAATCTGCCACAGAACCTGTGTAACTAATAATGGGCCAGATTCAGGTAGATCAGAGCATCTTTGCTCTGGAGTAACGCTTCTCATTTGCGTTACTCTGCCGAAATTTTAGGAGCAAGTGCTGTTATTCAGGAAGCACTTGCTCCTAAAGTTGCGGCAGCGCATCGCAAATGAGCCAGCGGAATTCAAATTGGGCGGGTACGGGGCGTGTAGTATTCTAACTATGCGCGATCCCGCGGCGCATGTGTCGAGTGTCAATGCATCCCAGTGCGCATGCTCCAAATTCTGTCAGTGAACGTCAATGACGTCACATTTCCATTCATGAATGTTTTACGCAAGCGACGCGATTTGTTTTTTTTCCGCGCGATGACGAGCCTATACTTAACATAGATACTCCACTAGGGGGCGCTTTATCTATACGCCGCGTATCGCTTCCGGAAACGTCGTAAAGTCACTGCGTCGGCCCGAAAAAGATCGTGAATTGCCGATTCCCGCTCATTACATATTTTTTGAGCGTAAATCGGCGGGAACGCCCCCGGCGCCATTTTTAAGTTGAAGTAACGATCGATGGCGAAATTCAATTACGCCGATCGCATCGGAACTCCAACCCGGCGTTTCTTGTTTTCTGGTTAAGAAAACAGAAACGCCGACTTAAAGTGACAGTTAGGCTGGCGGATCACTGAATCCGCAGATTTCATGTCTGGCCCTATGTGTTTAAAGGGATGAGGAGGCAACCTAGACAGTTGAAACCCTCCTGCCGAAATTATCGAGAAGACAGCGATTGTTATCAGTGGCTTTAGCAACCACTTGCGATCCTCGCAAGTAATCAGCAGGCAGATTAGGCAAATCTCAATTTGCATTAGGCCATTAATAGGACCCATTAATGGTTCAAATCTCAGCCTGTCCTGCTGAACCGGCCGAGATTTGAACCGTCTATGGCTGGCCTAAGGATAACAGCCCGACAACTAGCACTAGGTGAGAATTGGCAGCCACATATTATTTTCAATATAAAAAACTTCATTTTGTAAGATAAAAGTTTGAAGGAATTTGGGGGCCCCAAGCAAAATAGACAACGACATTTGTTTTCAAGTTGAGAAGTGGGTGGGTGGGGTCGATGTGCTGCTGAATTTATTCAAGTTGAGTTGAGAAGCAGGGGGGGGATGCAACTTCTTGGTTTTTGATTCTTCTGACACCCACATTCTCCTTCCTTCTCCCGTGGTAGCCAGCGAGGGAGGGGCCCCAGGCCAGCATGGGGCCCCAAGCAATTGCTTGGTTAGCCTGTCCTGTTGCAACGGGCCTGTAAACAGATAACCTAATACGGCAGGAAGCTATGACTGTAAGCCATGTAATTGAGTCATTATATCATACTTTGTAAACACAGTAAATGTCTACATTTAAGATCGTGCTCCTACACTTCCCAAGTTCAACTTTACCCAGCTCAACATATTCATTACGGCATCTCCAACTTGTGACATTTTCATAAAGTGCTTTTGAAACTTTAACATTTACAGTACAATAAACATCTTCTGCCATTCTGCAGGAATTGATAGAGCAGCGCGATTATTCACAGGAAATCTAGAAAACATTTTAATAACCTTCTCCTGCTCATGACAAATTGATTTTCAAGAGGTTAAATGAAAAATGTGAGGAATGATTACAGCAAAATTACCTATAACATAATGTTTAGGCTGCCAGTATCATACAAACTGCACACTTTGAGCTGCTCCACATTAACATCACAATCTGCATGAAAAGGACAGATATTGAGGAGAGCAATTAACAAACATCAAGCCGTTTATCTGCAATTGACACAAGCTATACATAAATAGAATAGCTGAGCATATACAGTAAGGGACCACCTAGGAGCCTAGCTACTCCCGACATAATGAAATATACTAAATCCAAGACTGAAAAGCAAATAAAGCAACAGTAAAAAAAAGTATTAAATTGGTATTAAAGCGGCCATTTTTCAGAGAATATGAATAATAAAACAAAACAATTTATTTCACTCATGGTTAGTGTTTGGCGGAAGCCATTCATTATCAATCAACTGCATTTACTCTTTTTAAATCATAATAACAGCAACAGAAACTACCCAAATCACCCTTATCAAACGTTTACATACCCTAGTTCTTAATACCGTGTATTGCCCCCTTTAACATCAATGACAGCTTGAAGTCTTTTGTGGTATTTGTGGATGAGGCTCTTTATCTTCTGCTGCCCATTCCTCTTGGCAAAAAG
This sequence comes from Rana kukunoris, assembly GCA_029574335.1. Taxonomy (NCBI): domain Eukaryota; kingdom Metazoa; phylum Chordata; class Amphibia; order Anura; family Ranidae; genus Rana; species Rana kukunoris. The sequence continues at coordinate 129,241,332 of CM056049.1, forward strand.
CCTCCAGTTTTTGTAAATTCTTGGGCTGTCTTGCATGAACTGCAAGTCTGAGATCTCCCCAGAGTGGCTCAATGATATTGAGGTCAGGAGACTGAGATGGCCACTCCAGAACCTTCACTTTATTCTGCTGTAGTCAATGACAAGTCAACTTAGTCTTGTGTTTTGGATCATCGTCATGTTGGAATCTCCAAGTACGTCCCATGCGCAGCTTCCTGGCTGATGAATGCAAATGTTCCTCCAGTATTTTTTGATAACATACTGCATTCATCTTGCCATCAATTTTGACCAAATTTTCTGTACCTTTGTAGCTCACACATCCCCAAAACATCAACGATCCACCTCCGTGTTTCACAGTAGGAATGATGGTTAGCCTGTCAGGTAGCCAGTAGGAATGATAGGCCTTGTTGACTCTTCTTCAAATGAGGCATTTATGGTTGTGCCCAAACGCTCAATTTTGGTCTCATCACTCCAAATGACTTTGTGCCAGAAGGTTTGAGGCTTGTCTCTGTGCTGTTTGGCATATTGTATGTGGGATACTTTGTGGCATTTGTGTAGTAATGGCTTTCTTCTGGCGCCTCAACCATCCAGCCTATCTTTCTTCAAGTGCCTCCTTATTGTGCATTTTGAAACAGCCACACCACATGTTTTCAGAGTCCTGTATTTCACTTGAAGTTATTTGTGGGTTTTTCTTTGCATCCCGAACAATTTCCATGGCAGTTGTTCCTGAACATTTTAGTTGGTCTACCTGACCGTGGTTTGGTTTTAACAAAACCCCCCATTTTCTACTCCTTGATTAGAGTTTGCACAATGCCGATTGGAATTCTCAATTCCTTAGAAATCTTTTTATATCCATTTCATGTTACCATTACCTTTTCCCGCAGATCTTTTGACAATACTTTTGCTTTCCCCATGACTCAGAATCCAGAAACGTCAGTGCAGCACTGGATGAAAGATGCAATGGTCTATCAGGAGTCCAGAAACTCATTGACCTTTTATACACACACACTAATTACAAGTTAACAGATCGCAGGTGAGGATGGTTACCTTAAATAGCCATTAAAACCCCTTTGTGTCAACTTGCGTGCATGTTATCAGACCAAAATCACCAGGGTATGTAAACTTTTGATCAGGGTCATTTGGGTAGTTTCTGTTGTCATTATGATTTAATGATTAAATTAATGATTATGTTTGTTAACTGTTGTAATGTAATATTTTATATCTTTTATATTTTCCCTCAAAAATTGTGTATTATATTATGTTTATGGTCGTGGCCCTCTGACCGAGAGTGATGTGGATCACATAAACACGCGACAAGACTTACAACATAATTAGACCTGAAGTGTGCCTTGGTGGTCTGGTCAGTATGCCAAGAAAAGGGGGCATACCCAAAGTAAGTAATGGGTAGTTAATTGAAGAAGGATATGCTGAGAAGTGCCCTGAAAAATGGAAGGGCGGGAGGGTGTCGAATGCGATTGAATGCGCAGACTCACGGACATGAGGTGAGCTGGGAAGAGTCGGCCCAGTGACGTGTAGTACTGCACACTGAACCGACAAAGAGCATGTGTGAGTGGGCTGCTTAAATACCCTCCGGGCTCCTCCCATAAACTCAGGCCACCATACTGGCCTTCTTATTTATGATCGTGGCCCTCTGACCGAGAGTGATGTGGATCACATAAACATGCGACAAGACTTACAACATAAATAGACCTGAAGTGTGCCTTGGTGGTCTGGTCAGTATGCCAAGAAAAGGGGGCAAAAGACTCAGATAGGGAAATAGCTTATATTGATTTCTTGTATTTATTGAGCCAGTTTGGTAAAGGCTTGTGCCATTTCTTCCTGAGGATTTGGGATGTATGTGGCAAAACAAGGAGACTTCCCATCAGCCTGGTATCTCGATTACGTGGTCTGGTACTCCCTGTTGGGAGGCAGTTGAGGCTGCTCTAATTCGGAAAGAATGTCCAGAGAACTGGGATTTGAAGCCCAAGTTGCTTAGGATTCTGACATGCTTGACAACTGGCTGCCACTCAGGGAGCTGGTTTAGAAAGGGTAGCAACAAGCTACCATCAGATTGGCTGGGTAGATGGAGCAGTAGTCGGTCGAGCACCGTCACTGGGCGTCAGGCATTGTTAGTCTGAAACAGGTTGATGTCAACCCCTGGGGCTGGTTTGTTGCGTTTGCAGACTGAGAGTGTAGGGGTTCGAAAGCGAGTCGGGTGGCGTCGGAGCAGTGTCTGACTGCCGGAGCCACTGACTGTAAATTCACTAGGTTGTAGGGAACCATAGAAGGCCTGGTAGATGGCTGCTTGGATGACTATGCTGGGCAAGGCCCTAAATGGGGAACGAGTAAGGATTTCAGACATGTCCCTAAAGAGGGCACTCTTAAAAGGCAAACACATAGTTTTCAAAGCAAAAACCGCTTGCCAGTTTTTGCTGCGGCGTTTTGCCGCGTTTTACCGCGTTTTGCCGCGTTTGCGGCTACGGTTTATAGCACAGACATTGACCCTCCCAAAGTGAAAGCTTATATTTTTAACTATTTCTGTTTTCAACAGAGAGAGCAGCAGCAGCAGCAGAGATTTTCAGTTGGTTATTTTACTATGTATGTCCAGCTGTACTTATCCAGAAATTTTTTTAAATTTTCGAATTTTTCAAATTCTGGACGAAAATTGAAAAATTAGTAATTCGAAAATGCATGAATTTCCTATTTTCGAAATTTCGAATTTTTCTCGAAATTTTGAATTTCGAATTTTTCTTTTCGAAATTTGGAAATTCAATTTTTCAAATTTCTAATTTCAAATTTCTAATTTTCAAATTTCTAATTTTCAAATTTCTAATTTTCAAATTTCGTTTAAATTTCTTTTCAAATTTCGAATTTTTCAATTTCGAATTTTTCGCATTTTCAAATTTCGTCAAATTTCTTTTCAAATTTCGAATTTTCAAATTTCGAATTTTCAAATTTCGAAATTTCGAATTTTTGAATTTCTAATTTTTCAAATTTAGAATTTTTGAAATGAAATTCTAAATTACGAAAATTGAATAATTCGAATTTCGAAAATTCATCAAAATTTTTAGTTCGATTTCGATTTTTTTTATTTTTGTATTTCCGAATTTGAAAAATTCGAAAATGATAAAAATTCGTAAAAATTGTGAAATTTCGAAAGAAAAATTCGAAAATCGTCAAAATTGAAAATTTTTTCTAATTTCTTTTTCAATTTTCGTATTTCGTGAACAATGAAATGTGAAAAATTCAATAAAATTCGAAATGTCAAAAATATGAAATTTGAAAATTCGAAATTTGAAAATTCGAAATAAAAATTTCACAATTCAAAATTCTAAATTTCGAAAATTTCACAATTCGAAATTTGAAAATTGAAAAATTCGTGAAAAATCGAAATAAAGATTTCGAAAATTGAAATTCCTTTCGATTGAAAATTCAAAATGAAAAATACGAAAATTGAAATTTTTTAAATTTGATTGTCCACTTGAGTCACCTGCAAGTGGGATTGTCCACTTGCCACGTCACCTGCCAATCACCTGTTCACATCACCTGCAGTTGTGGAGTCCACTGGCCACGTCACCTGTCATGTCAAGCACTTCACCTGCCACAAGTGTGGATTGTCGTGCCATAGCCACATCACCTGCCTCACCTCACATCACCTGCCACAAGTGTGTTGCCACTTGCCACATCACCTGCCATGTCAGGAGTGGTTGTCCACCTGTCATACCTGGCCAGCTGCCACAAGGTTGACAATGTGCAAGCAATTACAGGTGTTTTTTTGTTTTTTCATCATTTGATCATTTTTGAGATTTCTAATGTAAAAAAATAGGTCTTTAAAAACGCCTAAAACGAAATCCAAAACGCCGGTCGTTTTGCCGCGAGCGGCGTTTTGCCGCGATTTGCGGCTGAAACGCGAAAACGCGAAAACGCCAAAAGCTGACCAAAATTTTGGGTGAAAAAACGGCCCTAAACCCAACTGCTTTACAAAAAACGGGTGTGCATGGACACATAGGATATTAAATGGTTCAGGGGCAGTTGAAAAAAATGCAGCCCTGAACTCGGTTTACCAGCGTCTTGCTGGAAAAACAACGGGTTGGTGCTTCTGTAGTAAGGTTGGAATGGGACAGAGCATAGTATTGTGAGAAAGGGTCATCTGCAATACCATATGAAGGCTAGGACGTTTGCATTTGCCTGGAATGGCCAAAAATGTTAGTGTTCCAAGCAGTAAGGCCTATGTGTTGCTGCCAAGGAGTGGTTAATAAGCTGTAGTTGGTGAACTACTTCAATCCATCGGTGACGGGTGGGAGTGGTTATTGGGTCACAGGCTCTTGCTGGAAAAACAAAGTAAGGTTGGAATGGGACAGAGCATCATCTGCGATTTTGCATTTGCCTGGAATATGCTAATATCTGTAAACGGTGATGGAGTGACAGGCGCGAGCCTGCGCAGGAAGGACGTGATGGGGAGAGGCTTGATCTACCTTAATTGATGAAGTCGGCTGTGGCTTGATTGTCTGTGGTGAAGAACACTGTCTGTCCAGTTCAAGTGTGGCCCCAGACCTAGGCAGCTGCCACAATGGGGTACAGCACGAGGCGTGATGAAGACTGGGTGAAGCAGAAATTTAAGGCCTCGTACACACGATGAGATATGTCCGCTCAAACTTGTCCGACGGACAGTTTAGAGCGGACATGTCTCATCGGATTTCGGTCCGATGGCGTGTACACACCATCGGATCAAAATCCCCGCCGGCAGACAGCGTGGTGACGCGGCGGTGACGTTGACGCCGCCACGTCACCGCTACGTCACGCACCAGGAAGTAAACACTTCCGCGCGCATGCGTCGGATCCATTCACAGGATACGACGCATGTGCGGGAGGATATGTCCGCTGGTTTCCCGTACTAACCAGCGGACATATCCGACGGACAGGTTTGTAGCGGACAAATTTCAAAGCATGCTTTGAAATTTGTCCGATGGACAAACCTGTCCGCTAGCCCGTACACACGATCGGATTTGTCTGCTGAAACGGTCCATCGGACCGTTTTCAGCGGACAAATTCGATCGTGTGTACGCGGCCTAAGAGAATTTCTGGGGGCCTAGGTTTGGAGAACCAGTGGCGGACGAAAAATGCAGGCAAAAGCCTGTGGTGGCTCGGCTGACACTGCCGGGATGAAGATTGAAATGCTGTTCTATCAGGTGGGGAAGTTGTCCCACATAGCTAAGTCTGCTACTGATGCTTGGTCTAGCTTGAGAACTTGGACTGGATCTTGCATTGGAGTGAGAAAATCAAGACAATACACAGATGCTCGCTGACCAACGTGCCCTCGCCGACCAACGTCCCCTCGCCAACCAACGTGCACCCGCCGACCAACGTGCACCCGCCGACCAACGTCCACTCGCTGACCAACGTGCACTCGCTGACCAACGTGCACCCGCCGACCAACGTGCACTCGCAGACCAACGTGCACTCGCTGACCAATGTGCACTCGCTGACCAACGTGCACTCACAGACCAACGTGCACTCGCAGACCAACGTGCACTCGCAGACCAACGTGCACTCGCTGGTGCTGGTTGGAAACCTGAACTAACTGCAGGGAAAAAAGACAGGGAAAAGATGAGTGGTCCGCGTGCCACTAAAGATGAATGGCCAACTGGGTGCCACTGTGTGTTTGTTTGGCTGATTGTCACTGAGGTGTGTTTGCAAGTTTAGTTTGTATTCGGGTTTGCACGTAGGTGCGTGCTGCAAAGTGTTTTATACTGCTGCAGACAATATTGTGTGGTTGCAAGGGTCTCAGTCTGGTTTGCTGAGACGATATTGCGTGGTTGCAAAGGTCTCGATGAGGTTTATTTTGAGATGGCCTTGTGTGGTTGCACGGGTCTCAACAAGTGAGGGGTTGCTGAGACGATGTTGCGTTTGCAATGGTCTCAAGTGAGTGTCGGGCTGCTGAGATGACTATGTATGGCTGCAAAGGTCTGAACGGGTGTCAGGTTGCTGAGACGAGATTGTGTGGTAGCAAAGGTGTAGACGAGTTTGAGGTAACTGAGATGATATTACATTTTGCAAGGGTCTCAAATGAGTGTCAAGTTGCTGAGACAATATTCCCCCCTTTTTTTATTTTTATTTTTTATGAAAACGACTGTGAATGAAACGCTGGTAAACATGAGTTACCACATCTGGCTGTGTTTACAAGCTGTTACAGGCATTGGCGTTTCAAATGCCTTTGAACATCCGTCTGAACCCATTTTTTTTTTTTTTTGAGAAGGTTTCTGAACTCAACTGCCTAGAAATGACTATAAATGATCCTGTGTACATGTACTGATAAGATAGCATAGAGGAGTGATTGGGGATCCTGTGTAGACATACTGATAAGATAACATAGAGGAGAGATCAGGGGCGGCTCAAAAACACCCATTTTTCTGGCTGCAAGGGTCTCAATGAATGCCATGTTGCTGGGGCGAGACTGCGTAATCACAAAGGTCTTTGATGAGTGGGAGGTTGCTTGAGACGGTATTGCGTGGTTGCAAGGCTCTCGATGAGTGTGGGGCTGCTGAGACGGTATTGCGTTTGCAAGGGTCTCAACAATGGTGTGAGGCTGCCGAGACGGTATTGCGTGGTTGCAAGGGCTTTGATGAATGTGGGGCTGCTGAGACGGTATTGCGTATGCAAGGGTCCCAACAATGGTGTGAGGCTGCCGAGACGGTATTGCGTGGTTGCAAGGGCCTTGATGAATGTGGGGCTGCTGAGACGGTATTGTGTTTGCAAGGGTCTCAACAATGGTGTGAGGCTGCCGAGACGGTATTGCGTGGTTGCAAGGGCCTTGATGAATGTGGGGCTGCTGAGATGGTATTGCTTTTGCAAGGATCTCAACAAGGGTGTCAAGCTGCTGAGACGGTTTTGCGTGGTTGCAAGGGCCTTGATGAATGTAGGGCTGCTGAGACGATTTTGCGTGGTAGCAATGGTCTCAACAGGTGTCAGGTTGCTGAGCCGAGATTGCGTGGTGGCAAAGTTTTTTTTTTTCGTTTTTTTTGCGTTTTTTTATATATATATATATATATAAATATATATATATTTTTTTTTGCGTTTTTGTAAGGGCCTTGTGTTGCAAGGGTCTAAACAAGGGTGTCAGGCTGCTGAGATGATTTTGTGTGGTTTTAAGGGTCTCGATGAGTGTGGGGCTGCTGAGACGGTATTGCGTTTGCAAGGGTCTTAACAAGGGTGTCAGGCTGCTGAGACAATTTTGCATGGTAGCAATGGTCTCAACAGGTGTCAGGTTGCTGGGCAGAGATTGTGTGGTGGCAAAGTTTTTTTTTTTTTTGTTTTTTTTGCACTTTAATATTTCATTTTGCTTTTTTTTTTTTGCGTTTTTATATATATATTTTTTTTTGCCTTTTGTAAGGGTCATGTGTTGCAAGGGTCTTAAGGGTGTCAGGCTGCTGAGACGATATACGAGTGGTTGCAAGGATGTCAATGAGTGTGAGGGCTGCTGAGACGATATTGCGTTTGCAAGGGTCTCAACAAGGGTGTCAGGCTGCTGAGACAATTTTGCGTGGTTGCAGCAGTCTCAACAGGTGTCAGGTTGCTGGGGGGCTAAGATTGCGTGGTGGCAACGTTTTTTTTGGGGGGGTTTTTATATATTTCTTTTTTTTATTTTGCGTTTTGTAAAGGTCATGTGTTGCAAGGGTCTTAACAAGGGTGTCAGGCTGCTGAGATGATTTTGCATGGTTGCAAGGATCTCAATGAGTGTGGGGCTGCTGAGACGATATTGTGTTTGCAAGGGTCTCAACAAGGGTGTCAGGCTGCTGAGACGATTTTGCGTGGTTGCAACGGTCTCAACAGGTGTCAGGTTGCCGAGGGGCTGAGATTGCGTGGTGGCAAAGGTTTTATTTTATTTATTTTTTGCAGGGTTTTTTTGTGTTTTTTTTTAAATATTTTTTATTTTTATTTCGCGTTTCAGGCTGCTGAGGTGACTTGCATGGTTGCAAGGTCTCAATCAATAAGAATTGGGTTACTGAGAAAGGATAGAAACACCTGGTTTGTTTGTACCTTAAGCAAGCAGTATAAGGTAGAAGGACAACGCCTGTTTGAATCGTAGGTTTCGTAGGGGCCACTAATAGACGATATGGGAGACAACGAATGGTAGCAAATTGATAGGACATAAAGAATGTAATAACAAATCTTACTTGCGACAGTGGGCCATGCAAGTGAGTTTGCGGCGGACTGTGGCTGGAGTTAAACATGTCGGGAAGGTGTAGCGTGATGCCGTGCATGGGGCAAAACAATGAGGTTTGGTGTAGGAAATACAACACGAGAAGTGCGTATCAATGCTTTGGAAGCTCCACTGCGGGAACCAAACATATGGTACGGGTGACACCATGAGTGGCCACAAATTTGACATGACAAACAAGCTAACGAATCCTATCTGGGACAGTGAACGTGCGACTGGGTTTGCTTTGGACTGGAGTGGATGTGCAACACATCCGAAGAGTGTGGTGTGGCACCATGCATGACGCACAGGCAAACACTTTGGTAAATAAATGAGAGAGAAAAACTGTGAACAAACGATTCGTAAGTTCCGCTGCGGGAGCTAAAAACACACGTCATGGGGGAACAATGAATGACAACGGTAGAAAGTATGCAATGTATCTGATACAAAACGGTTGTAAAATACATGAAACAAATTCGGTAGTAAAGAGTATTGAACGAATCTGATACGAATTGGTTGTAGAGTGTATGCTACCCCTTGATTTGAAACCGAACACGTACCAACCACCCATCCCCCCAGGCTAATCAAGTGCAGACAAGGCACCATGTGAGTCCAATTGCCACCTCAATCTGCCAAAGAACCCATACAAACACATGCTAATCTCCATATGGATTTACAAATGAATCGTATGTTTGGCAGAAGGAAGTTACAAATGTACTACGCCTGAGCCGAATGATGTTGGAACATGAGCAACAGTAACTCAGAGGCAGATTTTTTTCCAAAAGACATGCAGGATAGGAAGCATAACGAATTGCAAGATTGCACAAGATACGAAAAGGTTTGAATCCTACCTGCGACAGTAAGCGGGAACCGCCGGCGAAGACCATGAAGGGAGAAGCCGCAAAGCGATTGCGATGTCGAATGCGATTGAATGCGCAGACTCACAGACATGAGGTGAGCTGGGAAGAGTCGGCCCAGTGACGTGTAGTACTGCACACTGAACCGACAAAGAGCATGTGTGAGTGGGCTGCTTAAATACCCTTCGGGCTCCTCCCATAAACTCAGGCCACCATACTGGCCTTCTTATTTGTGTGCACAAAAATTAATTTAAAAGCATTTTTTCTTAAAAAGTTGTGTTTAAGAAACATCGTGCAGAACTCTATGAGAGGCTTAATGCTGCTGCTGTATGTGGCTGGACGGTACACCGAGTTGTACTGACATTTATGGCAGTATGTGCCCAAGGATGAAAGTCCAGGATGCTAAAAGTCAGCATTCTGGGCATGGGTGCATATCCTTACACCTTTCTTATTCATCTAAATACAGGAACAGGTGAAATCATTAAACAAAAAGTGAACAAAAAACTATCAAACTAGATAAATAACAGATCACATTTACATTTCTGGATTTTCTCAATCAGCTGTCAAGAGATAATTGTATATGACTGACAAATTTCCTAATAGAAGATGTATGTTCTGGTTGGATACACTTGTGTGAGCCCCCTTTGCTAACTGAATTGCTGACAAGCTAATAGCTGACCGCACAGTTAGAGCAGGCTGACAAAATATTGTGATGTCATGCTCCCAGCTTACACACGTTTTGTGTCTTGGAGGCTATCATTGTGGCAAGACTAAGAACAAAACATCGAACCAGAGAACCTAAAAGGCAATGTCAGTGATATTGATTAGCTAGCAAGTCTCTTTTGGCCAATGCAAACTTCATTGCAATGTGCTTAGCCTCTCAACCTGAAGTGCTGACCACAATTTTAAAGTAGTTCTAAAGGCAGAAGGTTTCCTTATCTTTTTTTTTTCTTTAAAGATATGTTTGTTAAAAATGTCCAGTTTTGTACAAGAATAAACAATAAACTGGGTACAACACAACCCGACTATGCCTCCCATGTCTTGGCAAAGAATAATAATAGTAAACAGGGCCATCTTTAAGGCAGGGCAAAAGGGGTAGCTGCCTTGGGCCCTGTCATTGTTGTCTCATACTTGCCAACTATAAGTCATGTGCTGTGTCCTGATATCTCAGTGTGAAGTGCTGCCCAGCTCCGCCCTATTGTTGTGTACAGATGACGCACCTGCAGACCCTGTGTTTACATATAAATAACCGCCATTGATATGTAAATATCGGCGGCATTCATCCTCTAGCAACCAACCATTGAGCAGTATTACTATACAGTAATCTCTAGCAACCAATGAACAAGAAGAAATGATGTGCTGTAAACTCTAGCAACTAATAAGTGAGCTATTATGTGTGCTGTAACCTCTAGCAACCAGTCAGTAAGTGGTAATGATATGCTGTAACCTCTGGCAACCTTTTGCAATCACTGCCTGATCTGATACAGTAAACTGATTTTAAGACTAGCTGATATTTATTGTATGTCTCAGAGCAGGCGGAGAGCAAAATTGCATAGGGGTCCCCCCAAGAATTGTTTTATCCCAGGGTCCAATCAACATTAAAGATGGCCCTGATAGTAAAGAGAATGGTGGTAAACATTAAGTTACCGTAAGTTATATGTAATAATAGAAAAGCAATGATAAATCAGAATAGCATTACAATGCTAGGAGTAACAAAAGGCAGATAAAAGGGACCGTACTAATTTCCTGAATCTAGCATTGTCAGAGTGAGAGGTCTAGACACCCATTTATGCCATAGTTTATCAAAGAGATGAGGTTTTTTCTAAGTTCAAAAGTAAGTTTATATAAAGGCAAACTGTAATTTATCAGCTGAATCCAAGTGGTCAGAGTTGTTCCTTCTAAGCCAGAAGTATAGTCTTCTTAGCAAAGAAGTACAATATTTGTTTAACTTTAGTTCCCCAAAAATACCTAACAACATTTTTTGGGGTGTGTACACGATCAAACCAATACATCCCAGCAGACAGATTTGTTCAAATCGGTCTGTCTGACCGATTTGAACAAATCTATTTGCTTGTGTGTACGGGGCCTTAGACTTCAAGGAGTTGTGAAATACTGGGCGTGCCGCAATTCATACTGGGAAATGTAGTTCTTACATGAACGAACGATGCAAACCAGGAAGTGAATGAGAGAGCAGAAACTAGAATGCCGGAGGTGATATAGATGAAGGAATTTAATAGGTATTTACTCGTTTGTTAACAGAATCATTACACTATTTTGTCTGTCTACCTTGCAGACATTAATTTTAGGCCATTTTTTTTTTTTTCCTTTACAACTCCTTTAAGTAAAGTCTGTTTTTAAAAAGTGCTCACAGGCAGGCCTTTTTTATGACAAAAGTGACTGTGTAGTCTCTTATGTCATAGATGTGTCTGCCTACCTGTCAGAACTTTTTTCTATTTGTGTACACAAGCTGCACATGTGCACAATTCTGTGTCAATATTCAAGAGGTCGAAGACTCTGAACCCAAAAGCCCGGAAAAAGATGGAAGTGCCGACACCATAGGGGATCGCTTACACCACAGCAATGGAGGAGTTTGCTTTGGAGGTTAACCACTTGAGGCCCCGCATATGCTCAATTGACGGCAGCTTTGGGGATCTGAATTTCCAAGCTGCTGTCAATTGACGGCATAGTTTTTTCTGGCATCGGCGCGCGCGCACCCGGCGCGTCCCCGAGTTGCCGATGCGCATGCCTGGCGGTCGCGATGTCCGCCAGGTACCCGCTGATCGGCAGTTTTAGAGCAGGGACGTGAAGCTCTGTGTGTAAACACAGAGCTCCACGTCCTGTCAGTGAGAGGAGACAGATGCTGTTTCCCTTGTACATAGGGAGACAGCATCGGTCACCTCCCCCAGTCACCCCCCTCCCCCCACACAGTTAGAACACACCCAGGACTCACATTTAACCCCTTCCTCAACCCCTAGTGTTAACCCCTTCACTGCCAGTCACATTTATACAGTAATTAGTGCGTTTTTATAGCACTGATCGCTGTATAAATGTGAATGGTCCCAAAAATGTGTCAAAAGTGTCACAATATCGCAGTCCTGACAAAATTCGCAGATCGCCGTATTACTAGTAAAAAAAAAAAAAAAATTGTCAGAATTCTATCCCTTATTTCCTAGCCACTATAATCTTTGCGCAAACCAATTACTATACGCTTATTGCGATTGTTTTTTTTACCAAAAATATGTAGAATACATATCGGCCTAAACTGAGAAAAAAAAAATATTTTTTTTAAAAAATTGGATTTTTATTATAGCAAAAAGTAAAAAATATTCTGTGTTTTCTTTCAAAATTGTCGCTCTTTTTTGTTTATAGCGCAAAAAAAACAAAACGCAGAGGCGATCAAATACCACCAAAAGAAAGCTCTATTTGTGGGGAAAAAAAGGACGTCAATTTTGTTTGTAAGGCACGTCGCACGACCGCGCAATTTTAATTTAAAGCGACGCAGTGCTGAAAGCTGAAATTTCGCCTGGGCAGGAAGGGGGTATATGTGCCCAGTAAGCAAGTGGTTAAAGAGGTTATAAACCTCCCTTTACACTTTGTACCTATAGGTAAGCCTAGAAGAAGGCTTACCTATAAGTACTGTAAATATCTCCTAAACATGTGCTGTTTTGGAGATATTTACAGTATACTGCGCTAATGATGTCATTGGCGCATGTGCTCTGAAGAAACGGACCGTTTCTTCAGTAGTGAGTGCTGTGACCGGCAGGAGTGATGTCACGCGGCTCCGGCCAGTCCCAGAGCCAGGGTCTGTGGCCCTGGAAGGAAAAGGGGGAACATTGATGCAGCCTGCAACGGGGACGGCGCAGGCTTCGCATGCAGGCAAGTGTCACATAATGTGCTAGTATGCAATGCATACTAACACATTATGTCTTTAATGTGCAAGGGAGGGAGAAGAAGAATTTTATCAAGGGTTTACTTTCTCTTTAAGTCTGTTATCATGTGCTAATATGCTTTGAATAGTAACACATTATGAGTAAAAGTTCCTGGGGGCCATTTTTTTCCTTTTGCAGTTTACTTCTGCTTTAAAGCGGATGGCCCATTAAAAAAAAATATTAAAAGCCAGCAGCTACAAATACTGCAGCTGCTGACTTTTAATATTAGGACACTTACCTGTCCTGGAGTCCAGCGGCGTCCGCAGCAGAGGATGAGCGTTCGCTCGTCTCTCTGCTGCTGCTCTGCCCTCCATCCACGGTGAGGGAACCAGGAAGTGAAGCACTCCGGCTTCACTGCCCGGTTCCCTACGGCGCATGCTGTGCCCGCCGATTGGCTCCCGCTGTGTGCTGGGAGCCGAGAGTTCCCAGCACACAACGGAAAAAACCCGTCTTTTGCCCAAAACTGCGGGCCGGAAGTGGGTGCAAATACCTGTCTTTAGACAGGTATCTGTACCCCCCTCCCCCCTGAAAGGTGTCAGATGTGACACCGGAGGGGGGGAGGGTCCCGATCAGCGGAACTTCACTTTAGAGTGGAGATCTGCTTTAAGCTGGCCGCACACATGAAAATAAATTGTCCACAGCAATCTGGCGTGAAATGACCAAGTAAATAAAATCACTGTGACAATTAAGAGAAAATTGTGAGAGAGCGAATAAATTAGGGCACGGAATACATTTTGTCAACTGGCTGAAAGTCGAGCCTTGGGTGACCCCTTTAACACCCTCCCGCCTGACAACCTTTAATTTCAAAATCGAATGAGCTGCGGTTGATTCAACTATCTGAATACAGTAGCTGGTGGGGAAGATTTCTCCATCTACGCTGAAACAGAGAAATTGTATGGTGTATGGCCAACTTATTGTATGTGTGAATGCCAATGAGCAAAGTGGAAAAAGTGAGGACAACCAATAAGGTGTGAAGAGCCTCTTTATTCTGTGTCTCCTACTACAAATGTAGTATGCTCCTACACGCCCCCTATTTTTTAACCAGAAAGTACTCCCCCTTGACTAGAGATGAGCCAAAAAAACAATATGCCAAGTTCTAATTCTGCCAAGTTCTGATTTCAATGGGATCTGGATTGCCCTCCTTTATATGAACCAATGTCTGACCAGCGTATTAGAATTACAAGTAAATCTAAGTGATTTTTCACAATAAAAGTTTTGGGGATACTCAGGGATTATTCGTTCCTGTTGGAAAACAATATTGTTGACCAAGAGCTACAGCTAATCTACAGGTTCAACTATAAGAAATACTGCAAGGGTTTATATCTCAACATACAATCTCAGCTGGTTTTTATTGAACTGACCAATGATGCCCAACATTCAGCCCGTGTGTTCTAGTCCTAATTCTGCGTACACACAATCGGAATTTCCGACAACAAATGTTCGATGTGAGCTTTCGGTCCGATATTCCGACCGTGTGTAGGCTTCATCAGACATTTGCTGTCGGAATTTCCATCAACAAATGTTTGCAAGCTGGTTCTCAATTTTTCCGACAACAAAAGTTCTCGTCGAGATTTCCGATCATGTATATGCAATTCCTACGCACAAAAATCCACACATGCTCTGAATCAAGCAGAAGAGCTGCGCTGGCTATTGAACTTCATTTTTCTCGGCTCGTCGTACGTGTTGTACGTCACCGCGTTCTTGACGCTCGGAATTTCCAAGAACATTTGTGTGACCGTGTGTATGCAACACAAGTTTGAGCCAACATTCCGTCGGAAAAAAATCCACGGTTTTGTTATCGGAATGTGCGATCGTGTGTACGCGGCATTAGAGTAACTAGAATGTGAGATTCTGGGAGAACACGTTCTGATTGGTTAATGATTTTACTAATTAAAAAAAACATTTTTATTTTTTTTTAAAGAGAAAGAGGTATATCAGACCCATAACAGAACGTTTACATTGCTTCAGAGGATTGGTAATTTCCATAAATTCACTTCTGATGGCGACTATCATAGAAAGATAAAATCATAAGCAGAAATTGCATGTTCCTGCTGTCATTATTATGAACTATAAATGTTATGGGTTCTTTAAAAAAAAAAAAAATGCTCTGATTGTTACTTGTTTTTTTTATTTATTTTTTATTTCAGTCAAACATAATACGTGCTGCACAAAGTGGTGGATTTAATTAAATATTAACCTGTTTGTCCACATTTACTACCATTCATTTTTTATGATTCCCACTAGACATGCTGAATTTAACTACATAAATAAATGCAAACAAGCCAGTTGTCCATTATCTGTTCGGAAAGATGACAAAGGATATAGCGTGTTTCACTAGAAAGCTGCACATACATAGTAACAATATAAAGTTGACTTTATTATGTAAATTAAACAAATACAGTACTTTGAATGTAAAAAGCATAGAACATTCAGTAAAAAGAGTAATTTGAAAAACAGCCAGTGTTATTGTGTTCTGTGCACGGTGGGAATTCAATAAAGAGAGCAAAGGGGATTTTTCATTCTGCACAAATAATGAAGTATCAGTTTTGCTCTTTTGCAAGTAGAACAGATGAAAGGAAGCGTTATTACTCAACAACATTTATAACATGAAAAACAGGATAATATTTCCCTGCCTCTGAGCTGTAAGCTCAAATAAATACATTGTTTATTCGGATTTTCACAATTTCGCTTAACTTATTTAGGTAAAGAAGCATACCAACCAAGGTTGAAAATCTAGGGGACCTTTTTAACATTAGTCTTAAGAACCCATACACAAGATCCGAATATCTTACAACAGATCGTATGTTTTTTTTCCACTTAATAGCTGCAAGTAAAAATTAAATGGTTATTAAATTCACGAAAATTCTCGTACGACAGAAAAAAAATATATCGGAAGTGATGTCACATGTTGTAATTAGGGTTGTCCCGATATCACTTTTTTAGTACCGATACTTTTTTCATGTACCCGCCGATACCGATTACCGATACTTTTTTTAAATGTCGTGTGACAGTTTTCAAATCACAATACAGACTTATGCCGTGTACACACGATCGTTTTTTGCGATGAAAAAAAAACGACGTTTTTTGTGAAGTAAAAAACGACGTTTTTGAAACGTCACTTTCAAAGACAATTTTGCATACACACCATCGTTTTTTTCACAAAAAGCGAGGTTACGTTCACCACACTTTTCCATTGAAGCTCGCTTCATAACTAGCTTCTGGGCATGCGCGGGTTGAAAAACGTCGTTTTAAACAACGTTTTTGCTACACACGGTGACTTTTTGTGAAACAAAAAACGACGTTTTGAAAAACGACACAAAAAATTCAAGCATGTTGGAATTTTTTTTTGGTCGTTTTTTTGAAGACAAAAAACGACGTTTTGCCCACACACGATCAATTTAAATGACGTTTTAAAAAACGACATTTTTTTTCATCGCAAAAAACGACCGTGTGTACGCGGCATAAGGATATTTTCTTTAGAATTATGAAGACCTCTAATGCCGCGTACACACGGTCGTTTTTTGCGGTGAAAAAAAACGATGTTTTTTAAAACGTCATTTAAATTGATCGTGTGTGGGCAAAACGTCGTTTTTTGTCTTCAAAAAAACGACCAAAAAAAATTTCCAACATGCTTGAATTTTTTGTGTCGTTTTTTGTTTCACAAAAAGTCACCGTGTGTAGCAAAAACGTCTTTTAAAACGACGTTTTTCAACCCGCGCATGCCCAGAAGCTAGTTATAAAGCGAGCTTCAATGGAAAAGTGTGGTGAACGTAACCTCGCTTTTTGTGAAAAAACGATGGTGTGTATGCAAAATTGTCTTTGAAAGTGACGTTTCAAAAACGTCGTTTTTTACTTCACAGAAAACGTCGTTTTTTTTCATCGCAAAAAACGACCGTGTGTACGCGGCATAACTCAAGACATTATAAAAGAATACAAATTTGTAAAAATGAATAAAAATGTTTTATTTGCTTGTCACACAGTAGTAAAGAACTCAAAGGGCCAGATTCAGATACAATTACATTGGCGCAGAGTATCAGAGATTTTGTCCCTTGCGGTACGGCGGCGTAGTGTATTTCTCGCCGCGTAATCGAAATACGCGATTAGGGGGCGTGAAGCATTTAAATTAGGCGCGTCCCCGCGGCGATCGAACTGCGCATGCTCCGTTCAGAAATTTCCCGCTGTGCATTGCGCAAAATAACGTTGTTACGTCATTTTTTGTTTGAGTTGCGTCGTTTACGGACATTCCTATTCCGGGACGACTTACGTCAAAAATAAAAATAGACGTCGGAAAACGTTGAAATTCGACGCGGGAACGACGGCCATACTTAACATGGGCTGTCTAATATTAGACCAGCAAAAAGCTGGTATAACTTTACGCGGCAAAAAGATGACTAAAGATGCCGTAAGAGATTGCGATTGACGTTCGTAACTTCGTGGATCGTCGGCAAAAGCTCATTTGCATACCCCGACGCGGAAAACGACGGGAACTCCACCCAGCGGCCACAAATTTATTGCAGCGTAGATCCGAAGGCGTACGAACACGTAAACCAGTCGGATTGAAGCCCGCAGCCGTATTTTCAAGGTTTGAGGTTTCAGAGTAGTGAAAAAACGCGCGTAATTCGAAAGTACTCCAGTCTAATGCGAGATAGACAGGAGTAATCGCTCTGTGAATCTGGCCCAAAGAATTTTCACAGAACATGTTGATAAATACAAAAAAAGTATCGGCAGAGGTATCGGGAGCATTTGCGCGAGTACAAGTACTCTCGCAAATACTCGGTATCGGTCCCGATACCGATACTAGTATCGGTATCGGGACAACCCTAGTTGTTATGTATTTGTAATGTATTTTTGCACAACAACCGTACTGACTAAACGAAAATCGTCCGATCTGGTATTGTACGAGAATTTTTTTTTGTGCACGTCTGATAAAACAATATTGGATGAACTGTCATGATCGGCTCTCAAAAGTTCTGTACTAACGATCCAATTTTTTGTACGATATTCGGATCGTGCGTACGTGCCATTACCCTGCAAACACCAGCTCAACTCATACCTTCTCCCGGAAAATCATGTGGTCTGACAGCAATTCACACAGCTCTTTTCAAATGCATTGATAAATATAGCTGACTGCTGACTGTGATTCCTGGTTTAAAGCAGAGTTTGGCAAATTTGCTTGGAATCTAGGAGCCAGCTAAAAAAGTTAGGAGCCAGAAAACGTGCCCCGCCCCGACGAGCTTGCGCGCAGAAGCGAACACATACGTGAGTAGCGCCCGCATATGTAAACGATATTCAAACCACACATCTGAGGTATCGCCGCGATCGTTAGAGCGAGAGCAATAATTCTACACATGCTGTTTTACTTGTAATGCCAACGGCCACCACCAGATGGCGCAGGTCACAGAAGGAAGCTTGGCACTTCACAAGGCCGCAAAGTCGCGGCCTCAATTACCGGCCGTTGCGGGCCCGCCGCGATCGCGCGGTGGGGGAGGTGGGGTGCGCCAAGCCACGGCCTCAATTACCAGCGGGCGCGGGTCACAATTTATTGTCGCAATTGCGAACTGGCGCCTGGATTTTGTTGAGCCCTGGTTTAAAGCAAACCTGTTGCTTGCATACAAATTTAGGTTTTCTGCAATAGAAGAGCCAATATGCTCCACTATTTGCTGTGGTTCTATTCGTTGATCCCTACTCCACTGCTGTGTCCTGTATTGATGTAATGGTTGGTTGATGAAACCACAACACTTCTGAAAGTGTTAATTGCCAACGTGACTGACAGAGGATGTAGCCCCAGAATGGAGGGAAGGTAAGAGAAATGGCCTACCAGAGGGGTTAGTACAGAGGCTCTTTTATTGTGGGAAACAGGCTTTTGTCAGATTGTTAGTATGGTGCTCCCGACAGCCAATTCCGGTTTTTCCTCCGACAAAAGCTGGATGTGCAGACTATAACATTTTTGCCGGATGTGAACACAACATCCCGATTTTGTATTATTAGTGCGGTTTTCGTACAAGAAAAATCGTTAGAGCAAGACTTTGCATGTTCAGGAAACAAAAGAATACATACCAAACTATTCAACACATTACGTCACTAAAGTTGTATTCTGTTGTACGAGAATTTTCGTATGGTGAGTAACTTTCGACATGAGACTAGCATGCTACAAAAAAGGGACTAACTATCCTTCGAAAATCTGATTGTGTGTACGAGGCTTTAACCAGTCCCTTTTGACCATCTAACTGACCCATCAAATTACTCAATTCACTTCTCTTGATTCCCCTCTATTGCCTTCCTTACATTTTGTTTTTATTTACTCTCTGTATTGTCATTCAGTGGTGAAGGATGAAAACAGACCTTCAGTCGGTTTTCATTGGTTTTGACCGATCATGTGTACGCGGCCTAAGAGACCACAGTTGAAACATGAGTGTAGAAATGGTCAGTAGCAGGAGAGTTTTAAAGTTTTTTTTTTTTTTTTCTAAACAGGTTCCTTTAATCTAATGCATTGTTGGTTCACTCACCCTTTCCTTCGATTTCCCTTCTAAATGTTTTTTTTCCTTTGTCTGAATTTCTCACTTCCTGTTTCTCCTCAGTAAGCTTGCCCCCCATCATCTGGCTGGGGGTTAATCAGCCAGAACAGCTTACTGAGGAGTAACAGGAAGTGAGAAATTCAGACAAAGAAAACAAAGAAAAAACATTTAGAAGGGAAATTGAAGGAAAAGGTTAGTGAACCATGAATACATTAGCTTAAAGGAACCCGTTTAGAAAATAAAAAACAAACCTTTACAACCCCTTTAACCGCTTAACGCCCGCCGCACGACTATGGGCCAGATTCTCAAATATTTTCGGCGGCGTAGCGTAAGCCAGTTACACTACGCCGCCGCTGCGTACTGGAGCAAGTGCTTTATTCTCTAAGCACTTGCTCCGTAGGTTTCGCCTGCGTCGCGTAAATCGCGCAGCGTAAACCCGCGCAATTCAAATGGGGCGGCTTGTATTTAAATTAAGCGCGCCCCCGCGTCGAACGAACTGCGCATGCGCCGGCCGGGGAAAAAGCCCAGTGCGCATGCTCCAGCTCACATCGGAAAGCGTCGTTGAAACCGACGTCAAAACGACGTGAGCGTCATTTACGCAAGTCCCTATTCGCGAACGAGTTAGTAAAACGACGTAAGCGACGGAAAAAGCCGACGCTGACCCGACGCCATACTTAACATGGCATCCAACGGGACACGACGGCATCCGACGGGACCTCGTAAGGTTACTCCACATAGAAGCTGGGGTAACCTTACGAGTTCGTAAACGACGTATGCGACGACGGGGCGGCGTAAAAGCGATCGAGAATCGGCGTACTACTTCATTTGCATATGCAAATGAAAAAACAACGTAAAGGCCACCTAGTGGCCGGAGTTGTCATTACATCTACGATCCGAAAGTGTAATTGTATTACACTTGTCGGATGTAGAAGCGTATCTATGCAAAAGTGATGCTCAGCATCACTCGCATAGATACGAGTCAAAAAAAAAGGCGATACGACGGGGTATCTGAGATACTCCGTCGTAACGCCTCTGAGAATCTGGCCCTATGTATGTCCACAGAATGGCACGTACAGGCAGATGGGCGTCCCTGCCTTCTAGTGGGTCAGGGGTCCGATCGGGACCCCCTCCGCTGCGTGCGGCGGGCGGCTTACCTGCGGGAGCGATCCGTCTTGAGGGGGCGGCTGTTCATTTCTGTCCACCCCCTCGTGATCGCTCCCAGAGAGCGACATTTTTGTTTATAGTGCAAAAAATAAAAATCGCAGAGGCAATCAAATACCATCAAAAGAAAGCTCTATTTTTGGGAAGAAAAGGACGCAAATTTTGTTTGGGAGCCACGTCACACGACCGCACAATTGTCTGTTAAAGCGACGCAGTGCCGAATTGTAAAAACGCCTCTGGGCATTTAGCAGCATATTGGTCCGGGGCTTAAGTGGTTAAGGAGCAAGATTAGGCTAAAATATACTAGAAACACTGGGCACAAGCAGGTGTTTTACTACAGGTCAGCAAAAACAAACATGTAAAATAAGGGCTATAGCAATTCAGGGCAATAGGTAAATAGGTGTTTTACTACATCAGACAATACAGCAGACTAATATATGTAAGAATTGTAATGAGAAAGACTGGTCCATATGTACTAGAGCATGGGTCTTCCAGTTGTTCAGGAACTACAATTCCCATCATGCCTTGTCATGTCTGTGAATGTCAGAATTTTACAATGCCTCATGGGATGTGTAGTTCCGCCACAGCTGGAGGGCCGTAGTTTGAGGATCCCTGTACTAGAGACACAGAGTACAGGTAAGTGTTTTACTACAAGAATTAAAGCGGATCTCCCCCGCCAGATACGTTTTTTTATGAATGGCTATCTGAAACTTAAATTACCGTCATTTCTGCAACTGACGTTTCCTGTCCCTGCCGGCCGCTCCGCTGCTTTATAGTGTGAAATAAGAACTTATATTCCCCCATCTGGTTTAGGCACCATTTTAACTGTGGGCATAAGCCCACAGCCCTGCACTTCCTTTTCTGGTGGATGCTGATGTCCCAGCATCCACCGCTCGATCTGCATCTGTGTAATGGATTGTTCAAAACGCCCGCCCCCTTCCTTTGTTTACATCCGCGTCGTCACTTCCTGCTACACGAAGTCGCGCGATGTTTAGTTTCACAGGGCCAAATGAAAATTAGGGAGCTACGAGAAAAGCTCCCAGAAGGCACAGCGCGGCGACAGGAAACCAGGAAAAACCTGACGCAAACCCGAGGGGAAGCAGACCGGAAGACATAACAGTTAGAATGGTACAGTAACATTTTTTTATCTAAAAATATCGGATGTAGCATTGATTTGTCCTGTTAATAATACTGACAGTATGTTAAATTGAGGGTGGAGCTCCGCTTTAAGATATGGCAGATGATACCCCTGAGTAAGATTGGGCTGTAGCAGGACATTTTTAAAGAAGATAATAATCCTGATGTATGTATAACTTTTACTTAACTAAGGTAATAGGGGGCATGTTGAATGGCAATGTTATTACTTGAGATTGTTAAGATTCATACTATCCTTCTACTTAGTTTGCACTTTGAGCACCCCAATACTCCAATACAATGACACTGTGACTGCTTTGTGCTAACTCTTTTATAGTAAGGGGCTGGCTTATTTAAAAGCCCCCTTTTTGGTCCTTGTAAGCTTGCTGGTCATGGTTCAAAGGCCAGCCAGTGCATTACCTTTGAAAAAAACATTTGCTCAGCCAGATTTTGACTGCCGGGACTGTGAATTTCAAACCCACAATATTTGCTGCACAGCAATGTTGCTAACACCAAATCCAATCCTTACTCCTATTTTATGAATGTAAAAGTTTCTTTAAAAAAAAATCTATATTCTGCTCCTTCCTGAGATGGACTAGAGACTAAGGACTATGGGATGTGTAGTGTATATAGCAGGCGTGTCCAAAGTCTGGGCCGCGGGCCAATCGCGGCCCCAGTTCCGATTTCGGACGGCCCGCCTGGTCATTTTGATATGTATGTCTTTTATACATTTTTTCATACAGGAGTATTTCCTGTTTACACAGAGACAGGAAGTCCTGTCTCCTGCGCTGCCATTGGACGACTGTTCTGTCCATCACAGGAACCAAGACTTTCGATGAAAGAGGCAGCCGATAAAACAGGAAATTCTCCTGTAGGTTTGCTGGCTCTCATCCTGCCCCCTCCCTGTCTCCTCCAAGGCTGTAGATGTCCATGAATCAGGCTGCAATGGTGAGTCTGCTATATTCATGGCAAGGGGGATTCTGTATTCATGGCAAGGAGGGTGCTGCATTCAAGGCAAGGGGGGTGCTGCATTCAGGACAAGGGGGGTGCTGCATTTATGGCACTTGTGAGGCTGTATTGATGGGCAGTGACCCTTATTTTGATTCACAGTTTTTTATTTAAAATGTAAGATTTTTTTTTTTAAGTTGGTGTAGGTGCGTGTTATACACCGATAAATAAGGTGTATCCAAATAACATGCCTGAGCTCATCTCTTCACCACACACAGCCACAAAGGCAAGAGAATTCTTGTTGGGCAGTGTATTGGTGCTCAAACGAACACACTTAGACAGAATTTTAATGGTTCACAGAATGTCAGCCAAAATAGTCGGCCCTCACGCATGTTCATTTGATCAAATCTGGCCTTTTTTGAAAAAAGTTTGGACACCCCTGGTATTTAGAGTAGTGCACACAACCACAACCAACCTTCAACGCTTGTTCCAAACAAACAAAAGTGAGGGGGCAAGGAAAAGTTTGGAAGCTT
The DNA here is from genome assembly GCA_029574335.1 of Rana kukunoris. Taxonomy (NCBI): domain Eukaryota; kingdom Metazoa; phylum Chordata; class Amphibia; order Anura; family Ranidae; genus Rana; species Rana kukunoris. The sequence goes on from CM056049.1 coordinate 129,264,603, forward strand.
ATAAGGATGTTGCCACAAGGAGGAAGAAAAGCACAGAAAGGCTGCGTACAAACGATTGGAACTTCCATCAAGAAAAGTTCAATGTGAGCTTTTGGTCGTTGAAAATTTGAAATTTTCTGTCGGAATTTCCGACAGCAAAAATTTAAGAGCAGTTCTCAAATTTTCCGACGAGAAAAGCTCTTGTCGGAAATTCCAATCGTCTGTATGCAATTCCGACGCCCAAATATCCTACGCATGCTCGAAATCACTGAACTTCATATTTCTCGGCTCATCTTAGTGTTGTACGTCACCGCGTTCTTGACATTCGGAATTTCCAACAATATTTGTGTGACCGTGTGTATGCAACACAAGTTTGAGCCAACGTTCCGTCGAAAAAAAAATCCACGGTTTTCTTGACGGAAATTCCGATCGTGTGTATGTGACATTAGAAATTATATATTGAAAAATAGATTTTTAGTGGTAAATTAGTGCATGGGTATGGATTATTTCTGAAAAATAAGGATATTGTCCCTTTAAAAGAAACAGATACAGAAATAACACATGGGGTTTCAAATCTGTACTATCGATATTTTGTTTTTGCGACTTTATGCAGCTGTGATATTTATTACTACTATTATATTATAACCCTTATTTAGTATAGTGCTGCTGAAGATGTTATTGCTGTATAAATAACCATAACACAAATAGTATTTATCAGTAAGTGATATATACAATATAGTAAATAACAGCATATATACTGTTGGTGTTTGACAGTCGGCATTCAATCATCAAAAAACCTTTATTGGTAAAGAGAATAAAAAAACATCAATACCTATACATAAATTATATCAGGACCATAAACCCCCTTATGTTGTGAAGTAATAAATAGAATCTATAATTTCAGATCAATCATACCTGACCGGTTAATGACACAGGAGAACATGCAGAGGAACATAACATGTCATCATCTCCTCCTCCCCTGTTAGACCCGGTGGATTCCCCATTCATCTCTGAAATAAATGACTTCTGCAGTCGCTGTGTGCACCATCTCATTGAATAGAAGGACACTTAATATATAGCCACACACAGCTAAGTGTATGAAAAACGCTCGCTGGTGAATGCTCAGGAGACTCCAAATTCAATCACACCATTAACCCTTTGCCTGCCTCTCTCTAACACAGATTATATAACACAGTCCCTCACCCATCCAGCAGAATATCAAATACCAGCTGAGAGGTTCAAACTGAACACATATAATCTGAGAGATCTTATCTGACCCATCTATCACATTACACCATGTGCTACTGCGATTTCACACAGGAAGCCTTATCGTTTAGCAACATGTGTCTCTTGTACTGTACAAAGATTGCTCAGATCTCCACACTGTGATGATATAGAAGAACATCCATTTATTTTCCCTTTTCATAACCCTTGTGCAGTGAGGCAATATCTGTAATCTACATACGGAACACCAAGTACCCTTTTCATCATAACTACCATTGCCAAAAGTACTAATATTCTGTATACTGGATTCACACAATGCACTTCAATCTGATCTACGTATGCAAATAAATAAACGATTTTTTACCATCATGTCCACATTTCATCCCAGTTTATTATTGGGAGCTGATTTTCTATGTGCACTTAACATACGGTCTCCAAATAGTAACAAGTATGTTTATTCATCCCTACAACTGAAAGTTCACTTTTCTGCTCAACTTCTGATCCACAGGAGCTCTTTACTCACACATTAAACCAGTGTTTCTCAATTCCAGTCCTCACGCCCCCCCCAACAGGTCATGTTTTCAGGATTTTCCTCAGATGAAAAGGCTGTGGGAATTACTAAGGGTCCTTTCACACGGAGCGGACCGTTTTTCAGTCCGGTCCGTGTTGTCCGGTCGGCAGCGGGGGATTCACTGTGCAGGGACCCGCCCTGTCTCTCCTCTCTCCCTACGGGGGACCCTCGGAGGGGGGAGGAAAGGAACCGTCGGGTCCGCTTGCATCCCGCGGGGCGGGGGGTGGAAGAAAAGGAGGACATTCTTCCGTCCGAAGAAAAGGGGGGGGCGGATCTTGCGGGGGTTAGCGGTGCATCATTTCCGAACGGATAGGGGTTCATTCATTTTCAAGTTTATAAACGGACTTGTCAATATTAATAAACGGTGATGGCATGTGAAAAGGACCTAAGGCAGTGATAAACTGATCAAATGCTGTTGTGCAAAATAATGGAAATCCTGACCTAACCTGGTTTTGTAAGGGGGTCGGTCAGGAGTGAATTTTGAAACACTGCATGGCACCACATAACTTCACCATGGATATATATATATTATAATATTTATACTAGCATGTGTAACGGATCATATTGTCATGCTTTATGAACATATACATATTTTTATAATATAATAAATCCGTGTAGTGTATAAGACATGTAATATACCTATTTATCTATATTAATATTGTGTATATATATATATATTTATATGTGTGTGATTTGTATAATTATAATATATGCATGATATGTACATATATTTTTTGAAATAAATAACACACACATGTGTGTGTGTTTGTGTATGTAGGACATGGAAACAGGTGTGTTTGTTGATGTGACACATCTGTATCATGTATAGTCTATGTTGTTTGTATAAATAATACTGTGACATGTTTATTTTGTATGTATAAAATTATGTTGTGTAAATGCATAAATTTTTGCATGCATGTGTGTATGGTGTGTGTGTGTAGTTTTAAAAAATAAAATAAAAAAATTTACATATGTGTGAGTCATGTGTAAAATAAAAATTTTTGTGCATGTACATTCGATGTTTTAATTATGTAATACACACACACACACATATTATATATATATAGTGTAGGACAAGTACACACCCCACACACACAGTACACGACTACAAGAGCGCAAGGAGTACTACATTTAAAAGTGGCCACAATTTTACATGAAGCCTTGAAGTATTGATTGTATAATCCACTTCTGATTCTTTCCACTTTCATAACCAGCTTGAACACATTGGGACGGTGACAAATATTCAACTACTCCAATAAGTAGCTGGTCAGGAAAAAGCAGGATGACACTGAAAGTTGTAGCAAAAATTCAAAATACATTAGTAATGACTATATAACTTACCTGACCCCTGAGAAATGGCAAAGTGCCCATATTTTTCAGCTTGCAAATGTCTAACATAATGCCGCAGGAGTGGGTGACACATCTTCAGACTGGCACGGCACATCCAGATTCATGAGCGACCGGTTAGGACGTGAGCAGATCCAGCCTGTACTGCCAGCCGCTATACAGAAATGACTTGCCTCAGCCTCCAACTAGCAGGCAGTAAAGGAGAAGGACAGGGAGTGATGGAGGGGCTCTGTTGCTCCTTGCTATGTGACGGAAATGATTCATATGATAGCTAGCCAGGCTTTTATATAGAAAGGAGCTGTGCTCTTTGCTCTGCAGGCTTATATCCAGTCTTTATATTCAAATCGTTTTGCTGTCACATAGGCAGGATTCCCTTTCTGAGCATGCACAGAAATAAGGAAGTATATGGAAACCACAAGTTGTTTTTCCTCCAAAGCTGCTGTCACGCTTCCAAAGAAATGGCCAAAACAGAACAAATTATGACACCCACAAATAACACTGAGCGGTAATGTGCTTCTAGTGGAGACAGTGTACTCTGTATTCTATCTAGGCATTTTCAAGACTGCGTTTTAATTAATAAGTGTTACCATTGTAAAAGATGATGGTATAATTTTAATAAGGTGACAGAAGCCCCACTTATGATAGAATATAGACAAAGTCATAACCCCCCTATGTGCACATACCTCCCAAGTGTCCCTGATTTCAAGGGACTGTCGCTGATTTAGAACACTATTCCTCTTTCCTCCTCATTTGTCGCTCATTTTGGTCTCATTGGAATAGTTGTATATAAAATACACTTGTTATTTTTTAAAACGTTTTTCCCAGTGCTAAACCTATCATACAGATTCTCAATTTCTGCATTTGTGAATTTCAAAAGCCAATATAAAGGAATAATAATGGATGGAAAAAAAATAATTTGTGGGTTTAACTAATCATTCTTCTGTATAATTCTCCTTTAAGGGGGCGTGGCGGGAGGTGTGTCCCATGCCAACATACTTTTGCTAATAGGAGTGCCTCTCAAAAAGTTGGGAGGTGTGTGTGCACCCCCTGCATATACTTCTGTTCAACCCTGACACAGAGCTCCGAGTTACACTTTAGTATTTTTTAAATATTTGGGCCTGCCATCTGAGGGCCAGCATCTGTGCAACACTGTGTACATATTGACAACTGGCCCTAAAGAATGAGTTGGCAGTTAAAGAAACTGTGCCACTTTGGCCATTTAGAGAAAAGTGACAGGTTCTCTTGAAAGAACAACCCTCATCCACATCGTGTCAGAGCTTACTCAGGTTGTATCATCCTTCTCTGCATCCTCACATGTCAGTGTTCAGGAATAGTGATTGGCCAGTCATGTCCAATCACTGCATCCTTGGAGGAGGTCCCATGCTCCTCCGTATCGGGAAGGATCAGGGATTTATCAAGGCTCTGATCAAGCAATGGAGCAGTGATAGAAGAATGTCAAAGGTGAGTTATCCGTGGTTGGGGGCTGTTTTTACAAAATAACAATTTGCTCTGAATGGGCAAAGTGACAGACTGGGAAACATTTACCAAAGTGGGTGAGCATGTTCACACAATAAAGTGTGTCAATATTCACTTTGATTATCCAACCATGTGCAGATGAAATACATAAACAGGGATATTCTTTTTACACAGTTAGTTAAAGGAACACTAAAAGTTTGTTTTTTATTAGATCAATTGCTTGCTGTAAGCTAGAGCATTTAAACATCACTTATCTCGTTTTTCCTTTTGACCTCCAAAATACAGTAATCCAGGTTTGAAAATGCCATTTCCTGTCTCTCCTCTTCTTGCTTTCCACCAGCATCTGAGCCGTTTTGCATGGTGGAAAGCAGAATGTGCTCACCCCTCCCTATGACTACGCCCTGCGTGAAGATGCTCTCTTATCCCTCACAGGCATGGAGGCTAAGCCTAATGGGAACTGTAGTTCCCATTAGGCCGTGATGTAGCAAGAATGAATGCGCACCGCAAACCAGGAAGTCAGTGAGAATAACGATTCAGGAACGACAGAGGTGAATAAAACAGCTCGAGTTTGTATCAAACTAGTTATAATGCAAAACATTACTTTGCTGCTATTTGGGCTGTACTTCTATGGATCACAGGAGTGCAGTTCATTCTGTGTCGCATTTTTAGCCGACAGCGAACTAAAGGTCCTTTACAGTCTGCATCCACCCAGATGTCTGAACCGGCAGCTGGCTCAGCCTCTCAGCAAGAGAGGGTAAACAGCCTGCCAAGCTCTGCTTGCAATCTCTCTGTGATAACTATTTACATGCACCCCTTAAAGGGGAGTTCCAGCCAAATTTAGTGTTTATTAAAAGTCAGCAGCTACAAAAAGTGTAGCTGCTGGCTTTTAATAAACACACACTCACCTGCTCCACGATCCAGCGACGCGCCGGCCGGGGGGTCCGCTCCTCTCCCCCCTCCCCGGCCGGCGTCTTCATCCTAAGTGTGGGCACCCGACCGTAACAGCCTTCGGCTTCACGGCCGGGCACCCACTGCGCATGCGCAAGCGGCACTGCGCATGCGCAAGCGGCGCGGCCCGCCGCTGATTGGACTGGCGATCGCATGGGACCTGTCAGTGTCTCATGCGATCGCCTACAGGGAGGGGCTGCTGTAGGCAATTAAGCTTAATCGCCTAACCAGCCCCTCGGTGGAAGCAGGAAGTGGGACAGGACGTCCCACTCCTCCTGAAGCCCCCACTCCCCCCCCCAAAAAAAATTACATGCCAAATGTGGCATGTAAGGGGATTGGGTTGAGCGGAAGTTCCAATTTTGGGTGGAACTCCGCTTTAAGCTGTGTGTACCCTCTTTTTACTTGATTTTATTTAAATATATATATATATATATATATATATATATATTAATTATTCCATCCTTGGATTCATCTGCATTATGTGGAGGCCTTTTCCCCATGGCTTACAACAGCATTTGGACACCAAGAATCCTGGCTCACTGAGATCCTTCTTTCACAGCTTGAACTTTACATCGGCACTGTTGCTCATCGTCCTTTAAAAAAGTAATTAGTTACAGTTATAAATTACTTGTCCGAAAAAGTAATTGAGTTACTGACTCAGTTACTACATTGGCAAAGTAATTAGTTACTCAGCAAAGTAACTGACTTTTTTTTTTGCCGGCTTATGACGACCCCCTAATTTTCCAGCTAAAATGTTGGTTTTGGGATATACTCACTGTATAAGATGACCCCTCACTGTGCCATCTGTAACATGCCTCACTGTGCCATCTGTAACATGCCTCACTGACAGTGAGGCATGTTACAGGCACAGTGAGGCATGTTACAGGCACAGTGAGGCATGTGAGGCATGTTACAGGCACAGTAAGGCATGTGAGGCATGTTACAGGCACAGTGAGGCATGTAAGGCATGTTACAGGCACAGTGAGGCATGTTACAGGCACAGTAAGGCATGTTACAGGCACAGTGAGTGAGGCATGTATACATGCCTCACTGTGCCTGCAAAACGCCTCGACGACGAACTCCCTACCTTCTCCTGTTGTCCATATGTCAGACCCAGACGTCGGCGGCCATCCTCCATTATTCAAAATCCGCGCCTCCTCCTCAGGATGTGATTGTGATAGGCGGAACACTAATTTTCCCAGCAGAGCCTCTGTTCAGTGTTCAGCCTATCATGGATGTCCTCTCGTCCGAGACCGAGGCTGAGAAGGCATCCGTGATAGCCTGAACACTAAACAGAGGCACTGCTGGGAAAATTAGTGTTCCGCCTATCACGGACGGAGGGGGAGGCTCGCTTTTTTAATAATGGATGCGGATGCTGACGGCGACAGCTGAGTAAGAGCCGAGGTATGTGTAATTACAAGTCCAAGTAATGGGAACGGTGTTGCCGTGAGGAGAAGAGTAATCTGGTAGATTACTCGTTACCCTCAAAAGGGGCATCGTTAGGTAACAGCGTTTATTTTAACGCTGTTACTTACAACACTGGTGCTATCTGACGGAAACAGGGGGTAACACATCTTCAGACTGGCACAAACAGGGGTATCCAGCTTCCCTTCTACAGGAGCTTCCTTTGGAGAGTGTGCCTGACTGATCCACTGCCACTGGAGTGTGTGTCCACATTACATGGTAAGAGTATTTATTGGGACTGTAGGCCACACATATTCCCCATAAAACCTTACTCCAGGTATAATCAAAATAAATATACTGACCCAAGTTTGGCAAATAATGGCTGTGGCATTTTTTATTGGTTTAAACACAATAAATTAAATCAAACATATAAACTGTTATTACTCAACATCAAACATAATACTTTACTTAATGAAAACCAACCAACTGTGCAACTGCTTAGTTTTCGGGACTCAAGCAGCATTACCTCATTATATCATGAAATAACATGTCCCCCCTAGACATCCAGGGTGACGCCGACCACATAAAATTGCCGCGACTGGGGAGGGAGGGAGTTCTTACACAGGTGCTTGCTGACAGGAGAAGAGGGAGATTCCCAGCCCAGCCACTCCTTATAAAGCCTTCCTGGCTACCAGTACCTTCCGCTGCATCCCATTGGCTGGCTGTTGATCCCAAATTTAAAGCCACAGTGTCTAAATTTAAAACATCCTATACATCTTACTGCATACCTACAAACATTATATTTTAACCCTTAAACAACTTCACACATGTGGTGGCCACAATCCCACTTAAGTGGGCTCCTATTGTGCCCCCTTTTTTTATTCTTACCCCTTTCCCTAGTGTCGGATTCACTTCCCTGAGAGTCTTGTGTGTTGCACATCCCGTGTATTATACCCATGACAGAATTTCACCAGAGGTTCTGATACTCCACCATTCGATTCAAGGGGACAGAACATTTGACCATTTTACAAACTTATACCAGTCTTTTATTATGCTGGACTAATGATATTTATGGTTGTTCTATAGTTCATATCATATTTGCTTCATATGCTGATTGATTGCTATTTTTATTAAAGTGTTTGTATACCTAAATTTTACACTTTTACCTACAGGTAAGCCTCTAACGTCAGCGGTGCATGCGCTCTGAATGCCCCAGCTTAAGGTCCGGCAGCGTTGCCAGACCTTGCCGGGAAGAAAACTCCCGGGAATGACGTCATCGTGGCTTCGGCCACTCACAGCGCCGAAGACGCAAACCCTGAAGACACACCGACGGCAAGACGTCAGTTCCCTCAGCGTGGACCAGGCTCCGATACAGGGGCTTTGTTCTGAGGTAAGTATTTCATAATGAGCTAGTATGTGCTGCATACTAGCTCATTATGCCTTTGCTTTGCAGGGTTTTTTTTTTCCTGATTTTTTTTTCTGTGCGGGTTTACTACCGTTTTAAGTCCAAGTACTTATGGTTTATCCATTCACCAATTAACTTGTATGCACTGAGCACTGACTTGGTGCTCGTTTAGTGTGTCATTGCACGGTTCACACCCATTGGACACTTCACTGTGTACACATTATCTCTTGTATATTATACAGAAGCTGCTCATCTCTTCAGCGCTGCATTTTTTGTTTTTACTCTCAGCAAGGGAGCCTGAGACAGCACTTCCCGCCCCTTCTACAGCCCAGTGCTCCAGTGAGCAATAGAGGGGCAAAGCAGAGAGCCGTCGACTGACAGTCACTGCTCTCTGCTCTGAGTGGAGGTGGAGAACTGAGCAATCAGCAGTGTTTGATCACTCAGTTCTGGAGGTAGAGCCAGCGGGGGGCAGCTGGGATCATTGCTGCAGCCATCTCCAGGAGAATATGGTGAGTTCTACATCGAGCTGTGTGTGGGGGGGAGGAGGGGGGGTGAGGTGAGTAGTGCTGGAATTTATAGGAGTCAGGTAGGTCAGTGTGTGTGTAAGGAAGCACTCCGCTGGCTGGGGGACAGTGACACATAAGATGTAAGGAAGCACTCCGCTGGGGACAGTGACACCTGAGATGTAAGGAAGCACTCCGCTGGCTGGGGACAATGACACCTGAGATGTAAGGGGGCACTCCGCTGGAGACAGTGACACCTGAGATGTAAGGAAGCACTCCGCTGGCTGGGGACAGTGACACCTGAGATGTAAGGAAGCACTCCGCTGGCTGGGGACAGTGACACCTGAGATGTAAGGAAGCACTCCGCTGGCTGGGGACAGTGACACCTGAGATGTAAGGAAGCACTTCGCTGGCTGGGGACAGTGACATCAGGGCTCCCACTCATTCTGCATTATGGCGAGTTGAACTATTAATTTTATATTACATTGTAATAATAGATGAGCCTGTGATGGGGGATCTTTTATGGGGGTCTTTGTGATGGATGACCTTATATGGAGGCTTTTTGATGAGGGTAATCTGTGATGGGGGATCGGCGGCTGTCTCGGCTCCTCCTCGCAAGAACTAACCCCCTTCATGCAAGCTCTCTCTCATATAGGTTAGTTCTTGCGGGCGCGCTCCCGTGATACATTTGGCGGCTATATCACTTGGCCCCTGGGTGTGTGTGTGGGGGGGGGGGGGGGGCATTGAAGGACCTGGCCTTGGGGCGGCACAGGGAGTAAATCCGGGCCTGCATGCAACCCAAAAAAGAAAAAGATTCTGTTTGGAGTTTGTCCTTATAAATGTAATGCCTCTGTGGCTTGCTCAAAATCCCTGAAGAAAGTCCCCCAGTTTGATTTTCTAAATAAGAACAGGTGTCCAAAAACATTTGACAAATTCTGTTCCATATTACTCTAGTAAGGTAAATTAAGCATGTCCAGTACCAACATTTTAACTTAACGGAGCCAAGTCTAATATGCATTGGCCATTGCACATTCTGGCTATATAGTACAGCGTCCATTTGTTCCAGCATGACATGGTCTTGCCTAGGGCCAAGCAAATGCCTGGAGCACTCTTTACTAAATATGAGATAGCAGTGAAGTAGCTATTGTAAGGCTCCACTTCAGTGACAAGCAGTTTAAAGGCTGTATCACAGGTGTCAAAATACCAGAGTGTTACAATCTAATTGATTAAACTGACACATGCACTCTAATTTACACAGTTATCATACAGTAATGAATGTTTCATAGTAGAATTTACCATTTTGCCATATCATTCCACACCAATTCACATTTCTAGTGTTTATTACAGGAATTTTCTGGTACTCTATAGCAAAATAAACAAATGATCCAATTCAGAGTTGTATATGAAATAAAATAAAAAATCCTCAGAAGTTCACTTACCTCCATGGCTACAGTCCTTCCACCAACTGGATCTGTACTTTGCCTCTCACCACTTCACCTGTGCCTGCTGCCACTTATTTCTTGGTACCCTATGAAACTACAGCCCTGCATTTTCCAACACCCATTGTGGCTCCAGCACCTCTTTCAGCATGTAAAGTGCCTGCAGCTCTCCATGGCTCTGCACCCAACACAAGTGCAGTCCCCCCTTCCCTGATGCCGCGTACACACGATCATTTTTGCGGCTTGTAAAAAATTAAGTTTTTAAAAAATGGAATTTAAAATGATCGTGTGTGGGTTTCACAGCATTTTTTGGGTTCTGAAAAACGACAAAAAAAAAAATTCGAACATGCTCTATTTTTTAATGACGTTTTAAATGTTGTCATTTTTCGGGTGGGCTTTAAGGACGTGAAAAACCTACGCATGCTCTGAAGCAAGTTATGATATGGGAGCGATCGTTCTGGTAAAATTAGCGTTCGTAATGGAGTAAGCACATTCATCACGCTGTAACAGACAGAAAAGTGCGAATCGTCTTTTACTAACACAAAATCAGCTAAAGCAGCCCCAAGGGTGGTGTCATCCGCATGGAACTTCCCCTTTATAGTGGCGTCGTTCGTGTTGTACGTCACCGCACTTTGCTAGAGCATTTATTTTTTTCACTATCGTGTGTAGGCAACATCGTTTTAACGATGAAGTTGAAAAAAACATTGTTTTTTTAGAGGCTGAAAAACTTCGTTTTTTTACAAGCCGAAAAATGATCGTGTGTACGCGGCATTAGGACCCGACTCACCACACTAGAAACCCCTTACCCTCACCACTGAGCAAGTCTGCCGGCCCCTTTACTTGCCACACAGCATGTATAAATCCCCCCTTATCCCCTCCCGTTCAGCATTCATCAAGCCTGTGGTTCCCCATCTCCCACCATTAATCATGCCTGCACCCCACCTACTAACACCACCCATTGTGTCTGCATTCATCCTTCTACCAATGCATGTGGTCTCTGCCTCCCATCACTCATTTGTGCATGCTTTCCCCCAATCTTACCTTCATGTCTGTACCATGTTCCTTTTCACCACTGCACAATGCTCCTGTACTTGCAACTCTCACCAATGCACCATTCTGGCCCTTGAAACCCCCCCCCCCATCCCCACCCCGCTTTGACCCTGGTGCGATGCTTGTACATTGCCCCTCTGTTACCATAACCAAACCTGCACCCTCATCACCAATGTGTCTGCGGATCTCAAGTCTTTACCCAACCCCCTGCATTCTCATCATAGCACCTGCAGGCTCCTCCACCCCAGCCAAACCTACACCCTCCTGTTATTACCAGTACCATACCTGTACCACCCTGTCTATACCCCTCTCTTATGTTATCCAGACTGTGCACATTCTAAACCTCATGCTTCCAAAGCACACCTAGTGTCCCTCATCCTCCCGTCCTGCCCTGAACTCCATGCTTGCCACTCCACCCCTCCACATGCTCTCAGCACCCAAACCTTGCCTGTTATGGACTGGAATTGTCACACTTTGGCTAGCATCATGTCTAAAAAAATAAAAATCCATCTCCATCTGAGGTCCCTTTCATGGAGGGGGACTGATCAGGTCTGCCTGTCAGGTTTTTAGACATATCTGATTGGACCATCCATTGTCCTGCCGACATCCGATCCTATCCGCTAAAAACAGAAAGATGGGGATCTGTCCCCTTTCTGTCTAGCGGATCGGATGGCAGTAGGGTGTAAACTGACAGGCGGTCCGCTTACATCTGATCACTCAAGGGAAAGTGAGCTGTGTCTGTGTCCACTCTGCATAAGCGGAGCGGACACAGACCAGCCATCTGCCTGCTCAGTGGGAATCAGCGGACAGATTTCCTGCTAATCAGGCAGACTCCAATGGAGCCCACCCCATGTGGAAGGAGCTTTAAGTTATCACTTTCCCATCTGGTTCAAAGATAGCAGCAATACATTTGTACTATTATCAAAAAACAACGTAATAGAGACATGATAGTTTCCGTTGACAGTTAAGTACAGAGCAACCAAAATGGGTACAACATTAGGATTCAAAGAGTAAACATAATAAAATAATTCATGTTTTGCCAGGTGACAAATCTTTTTAGAGCCCCAGGTAGATAACAACAGTACATAAATCATACAAAGCTATTGGAGTAATGTAAGCTTAGGTATCCAACAGGATTGCATTATGGAGGACACCACATGGAATAATCTTAGAACCTGGCAGAGTAAAGTTGGGTACCTACGGATTGATATACATAAGGTTCTGTTTGAAGCTCTCTAAGGTTCTGTTTGAAGCATGTATAAATCCCACTTTATCCCCTCCCGTTCAGCATTCATCAAGCTTGTGGTCCCCCATCTCTCACCATCAATCATGCCTGCACCCCACCTACTAACACCACCCATTGTGTCTGCATTCTTCCTTCTACCAATGCATGTGGTCTCTGCCTCCCATCACTCCCCTGTGCATGCTTTCCCCCAATCTTACCTTCATGCCTGTACCATGTTCCTTTTTCACCACTGCATAATGCTCCTGTACTCGCAACTCTCACCAATGCACCATTCTGGCCCTTGAACCCCCCCCCCCAT